>ML675629.1:48419498-48886675 GCA_007922155.1 Mesoclemmys tuberculata
CAAAATAGGGGAGGGGGTGTGGAAGAGAGGAGAGGGGCTGCATAGGGAGGGAAGGTAGTCACAACAGCAAAGAAGCAGAGCAGAGGAATGGGCAGGACCTGGGGTGTAGCGCAGGTGGGGCCTGGGGTTGAGCAGGGGTGAAGTGTGGGTGGAGGCATGGGCAGAAGAGTCAGGACAGAGAGATGCCCTCAGGGAGACCAAGCTTCACCTCCACTCATGTCCCAGGCTCTTTTAAAATTGCCAGGCCCCATCAGTGGGCCTGCTTATGGCCCAAAATAGCTAAATCCGTAGGTCTTAGCAGACCTCTGCAATGGCCCTAGCATATCTAAGCAAGAAACCAGGAGGGACGATTCTCTATTGAAATTGCCGAGGTATGTTTCTTAGAAAAACAGCAAACTTATCTATATCTGCTCTTTGGTGTGTGTTTGTCAGGGTCCACAAAACATGAGGGTTCTGCAAAAAATACACCTGTATAATTAATGGTTTAAGAAAGTTTCTTGCTTAACCTTTGAAGTTGTTTGCCCAACATGCTTTTTATTGACATGTTATTGTTACACTAACCAAATAACTTACTTGCTTTACATTCCAAGTCCCTATTCAGACCCATTTTGATTGTGTCAAGTTTGCATATGAGTTCCAGCTCTGCAGTTGCTCACTGAAGTCTGTTTTTGAAGTTTTTTTGTAGAAGTATGGCAACTTTCAAGTTAGCTACAGAGTGTCCTGGGAGATTGAAGAGATTGGAATGGTTATCTCACTACAAGATGTAATTGTCACTGTTCACACATTCTCATATCCTAATCAGTGGTTGTGAATAGGCCTCACCTACTCTAACTCAATGGACTTTGCTAATACCTACCCCCTCCATTGTTGTTCCTTACCCTTGAATATATATGTATACCCCTTATCTGATTTCTATTCCTGGCATCTGATGAAATGGATTGCACCCATGAAAGTTTATGCCTACAGAAATTAAATTTCTTAGTCTTTAAAGTGCTACAGGACTCTCGTTTTTTTTAGGGTTGGAAGGAATCTTAGGAAATCATCTAGTCCAACACTCTGCTCAAAGGAGGACCAATCCAAACTAAATCATCCCAGCCAGTGCTTTATCAAGCATCTCTAAGGATGGAGATTCCACCACCTTCCTAGGTAACCATCTCCAGTGCTTCACTACCCTTCTAGTGAAAAAGTTTTTCCAAATATCCAATCTAGACCTCCCCCACTGCAACTTGAGACCATGGCTCCTAGTTCTGCCATCTATTACCACTGAGAATAGCCTAGCTCCATCTTCCCTGGAATCATCCTTCAGTTAGTTGAAGTCTGCTATTAAATCCCCACTCATGCTTCTCTTCTACAGACTAAATAAGACCAGTTCCCTCAGCCTTCCCTCATAAGTCATGTGCTCCAGCCCCCTAATAATGTCTGTTGCCCTCTGCTGGACTCTCCAATTTTTCCACACCCTTCCTGTACTGGGGGGCCCAAAACTGGACACTATACTCAAAATGTGGCCTCAACAGTGCCGAATAGAGGGGAATAATCACCTCTTTCAATCTTCAGACAACATTCCTACTAATGCAGCCCAATATGCCATTAGCCTTCTTCGCACTAAGGGTACAGTGTTCACTAATATCCAGAGTCTTGTTCACAACAATCCCCAGGTCCTTTTCTGCAGAACTACTGCCTAGCCTGTTGGTCCCCAGTCTGTAGCAGAGATTCTTTCGCCCTAAGTATAGGAAACTGCACTTGTCCTTGTTGAACCCCATCACATTTCTTTTGGCCCAATCCTCTAATTTGTCTAGGTCACACCGTATCCTATCCCTACCCTCTAGGATATCTACCACTCAACCCAGGTTAGTGTTAGCTGCAAACTTGCTGACGGTACAATCCACCCCATCCTCCAGATCACTAATGAAGATGTTGAACAAAACTGGCCCCAGCACTGATACTTGGGGCACTCTGCTTGTTACTGGCTGCCAACTAAACATTGAGCTGTTGATCACTACCCATTGAGCCTGATGATCTAGCCAGATTTCTATCTATAAAATAGAATAGCCCATTCATCCAATCCATACTTCTTTAACTTGCTAATAAGAATATGGTGGGAGACCATATCAAAAGCTTTGCTAAAGTCAAGGTATATCACGTCCACTGCTTTCTCCACATCCAAGAGCCAGTCATCTCATCATAAAGTGCAATCAGGTTGGTCAGGCATGACTTGCCCTTGGTGAATCCATGCTGACTGTTCCTGATCACCTTCCTCTCTTCCAGGTGCCTCAAAATGGATTCATTGAGGACCCGCTCCATGATTTTTCCAATCATCTGAGACGACCCCCAATCGCCACGAGTTTTGAAATATAATGGCCAATGGCTCTGCAGTCACATCAGTCAACTCCCTCAGCACCCTCAGATGCACTGTATCCAGCCTCAGGGACTTGTGCATGTCCAACCTTTCTAAATAGTCCTGAACCTGTTCTTTCAGCACTGAGGGCTGCTCATCTACTCCCCGTTCTGTGCTGCCCAGTGAAGTTGTTTGGGAGTTGACCTTGTCTATGGAGACAGAGGCAAAAAAAACCATTGAGTACTTCAGCTTTTTTCCCACATCATCTGTCACTAAGTTGCCTCCCCTGATTCTGTAAGGCGCCCACACTTTTCCTGACCTTCTTCTAGTTGCTCACATACCTGTAGAAACCCTTCTTGTTACCCTTCACATCTCTTGCTAGATGCAATTCCAGTTGTACTTTGGCCTTCCTGATTTCACTCCTGCATGCCTGAGCAGTATTTTTATACTTCTTCCTAGTCATCTGACCAAGCTTCCATTTCTTTTAGGCTTCCTTTTTTGTGTTTAAGCTCAAAAAAGACTTCTTTGTTAAATCAAGCTTGTCACCTGCCATATTTGCTATTCTTTCTGCACATCGGGATGGTTTGTTCCTGTGCCCTCAATAAGGCTTCTTTAAAATACAGCCAGCTCTCTTAAATCCAAGATCCGTATTCTGCTGTTCTCCTTTCTTTTTTGTCAGGATCCTGAACTCTACCATCTCATGGTCACTGCAGCCCAAGTTACCACCCACTTCGGCTTCCCCTACCAATTCTTCCCTGTTTGTCACCAGCAGGTCAAGAGGAGCATGGCCCCTAGTAGGTTCCTGAGCTCCTCCGCCAGGAAGAAATAAGGGGAGGAGATATGAGGTAGTTGGATTCTTCAGGGAAACTTCATGGACATAACCTAGGGTCAACCACAACAGCAAGATGGGCTAATTGGATGGCTGTCATTGTACCACTAGAAGACTTCAGTAATTATTAATTTTTGGGGTGTTTTACTAACCTGTTGTGGGCATGTGTAAGTGCTTGAGACTTGAATAAAGTGAAGCTTTAAGTGAAGCAATCTTGTACTGTACTGTTTCTGCCACCCACCTACTGGCCAGATGGTCATGTTTCCATTGATTTATTTCCTGCCATCGCCTTGACAAGAGTAATAGTTTCAAAGAGATTTTAAGATCACAATAGCAGGCCTTGCCAGCTTTGCACCCCACCCTCACCCGCACACTGAGATAAATGAAGTGCTCCTTAGGCAGTGCCAAGGATCAGGATCTCTGTATGTTTTCATTTACTCATTTAACAGTTTTCAGTGGTTTTTTTAGTGTGAATATAGGGTTCATGGAAGTTACTAAAATGGCAGTCCAAGGGATTAAGCTCCACTATTTATCCAGAAAACAGGGACAGCATGAAGAGTAATAATCTGAATTCCACCATGCTTCCCGGCTAAAGTGCTTCCTATATGGCTCAGGGGACAACTTCTAGGGCTGAGAGGATACTTTGGACTCCATGCCCATTCAGTCGTTAGCTTCTCAGCTGAGGCTGCCAATGTGGCTATGAATTAGTGCTGTTTTTCTTGTTAACTTTTGTGATGTTGACATGTGTATAATGAGGACTTGACTGAAACTAGGCACGAGATTATACTAATTCTTGTCTTGATTAAGATATGAACTGACTTTACACTGGTGACCTTGACCTATTTAGCCCAATATTAGTCACCTGACATATCTAATCCACAAAATAGAGGTAGAGAACAATTGACCTCTAGTCTATTAATGCTCTTTTTCAGTTTCTTTGTCCTGGCCTACACTATGAACTTATGTTGGTATAACTATGTCACCCAGAGGTATGGAAAACCAACACCCCTGAGCAACGTAATTATACCGACCTAACCCCCAGTGTAGACCATGCTATATCAATGGAAGGGCTCCCAATGATATAGCCACCTCTCGGGGAGGTGGAGTACCTATGCCAACAGGAGAAGCATAGATAGCATCTTCACTAAATGTTACAATGGCTACACTGATGAAGCTGTGCTGCTGCAGTGATGTTAGCATAGACATCATGCCTTTAGCATGAAAGTGTTGCCCAGAAGCCTTTCTCACTGCACACATATTACTTTATTGTAGTGGAACAGTGTCTCAGAAAACCTCAAAAAAAAAAAAAAAAAAAACAACCAAATGCACTCCCAGATGATCAAGTGTAGTTGACAACTATGCCTTTGGCAAAGGAGTGTTGATGATGTAACTGGAAGAGACAATTAGACCATGTCTAGTGTTTGGTCAGTTCGTTTGCTTTTGAAACTAGTCAACACAAATCTCCATCCAATGGAAACCAAATCTGATGAAACAAGCTTTTCTAAATTCTGCAGCAAGCATTTGGTAATCTGTACACACTTTATCTTTCCCCAGTAATGTTAACCTGCTTACTGCCTGTTAAAAATCCGATTAAAATTAAATCATTTCACAATACTAACGGGACAACAGAAAAGGCAGCAGAAGACAAACACAAAGAAATAAGAAACCAGATGGAAAGCAGCAAATGAGCAAATAAAGAAAATAGGGTAGTAGTGAGATAAAACAGACACCAGAGAAATTCAGGCAAGATCACAGATTTCTTAATTTTTAATTTGCCCCACAAGTTTTCATTTCCTGAACTCAAGCTGGAAAGATTCTGACCTCAGGGGAACTGAATTGTGTAGTTTAACATTGTTAAATCCGTACTAATATACTTTGCTGCCAAGAACCCCTGCTGACAAGTGTGGAATTAGCAGAAAAAGTTCCTCAATGCAATGTACAGAATCAGTAGGACTGCTGTGTGCTTCTCTCAATCTGTACACCCATTTCCTCTCAACACCAATGGTAAATCAAGGTCAGTAATCTATATACTAACTCCTACCATTAAGTACAACAGAGTGAATTTTTGTACAATTAATGTAACCCCTTTTTTCTACCTGTGAATTATCACCTAATGTTTTTTGGCCCCAATTCTGAAAAGACTTACTCATATACCATGAATAGTCCCAATGAAATCAACAGGACTGCTCACAGTGCATAAAGTGAAGCAGGCTCACAAGTCTTTGCTGGATACGTGTCCCTGTTTTTATTAACTTATATGTTACTAGTAACAAATGCTATGCAAACATATTTCACTCTATAAAGCACTTAGTACAATGGTTGTGCTCCAACATTATGTTATTATTGATAATAATTTGTGTCATACGGTCTGGAATTGCTCATGAGTGCCTACCTCAGGGCTGATTGTCAAAACAGGGCAGACACTGCAATTTGGTGGAATGTTCTCTAGTTAAATTTCACCAACCCAGTAACTAATGGACTCCTAGATCACTATGCTAGTTTTACATGGACCCAGATAGTCCCTTTGTATTGTCCAGTCTATCTTGCCATCTAGGCAAGCTGGACTTAGTGATAAACAATCATTTACACCAAAAAATTACAAAATACTCAGGTTGCTTCCAGTCCCAAGCGACCAGTCACTTATCCCAGATCAGTTGGTATCCTAGTTCTTACACCAAAACAACACCTGTAGCCAATCCTATAATAAACTATCTAAACTTATATTAACTAGGAAAAAGAAATGACAGTTATTTTCAGGTTAAAGCAAGCAAACATATACACAAAAAGTGTTACCACCTACGGATCCTAAAGGTGATAGAGATTTAATAATCTGTCCATTTAAAATGTCTTTCAAGGAGGACCCAGGCTGACCCTGGGGATTTCTGCATTAGGGTAGTGTCTCTGGCCCTCTGAGACAAACAGCAAAGAGATGACAACATTTCTTGTGGGCCTGTTTTATCTTTTACATTTGTCCTTCCAGTTCATGAGCCAATCTCTGGCTCAGGTAGTTTTTCCAAGGTGTGATAGGGCCATTCACCAATCCTTTGTATCCTGATGTTCCTTAATGGCCCATTTAATTTTGATAAGCCTCCTGAATGGGTAGGTGGAGTGATTTCCAGGCTTCGGTTCACAAGTTCAAAGCAATCATTTTCAAAGTTATAAAGCAAAATATACATATTTCCTTGTAGCATAGAATATAGACATTACTAATGAGATTAACCCTACTGCTGTTTTTAAAGAGCAGTTCCGTTGATTCCCGTGACTAATAGGGCAGTTTGGCCAATCAGGCAGCTTAGTTGGGGCCCAATTGCACTCATTAGAATGCCTGGGGGTTAATCTAACAGATAAGCAGGCTAGCTATGGGTCCTTATTCCTGACAGAGCACTATGATAGTCCTGTGCTGGGGCTATGGAGATAAACAAACTTAATAAAATCTAAAAAACATATCACCAAAGTTTAACACTGTTACTAACACTGAGCTAAACTACACATAAAGCAATACAGCTACCAAATCGATATCAAATCACAGTCAAATTAACAAATTAGTCTTGGCAAAGGATTGGAATTCAATCAAATGAGTTAAATCAACAAATTAATACTAAATATAATCAGTGCTTATTAATTCTAAGGAGGTGTCCTAAAAGGTGGCAGTCCATTTGGTTATAAATGTCAACTACACCAGTGTACCAAAGTCAATCAAATCTAGAATGTGGAGCTGGTAAAACATCTTAACACAGAAGCCAAATTATTTCTTAATATTTGAAACACAACTTTGGAGCCAATTTTAAAGCTTCCTTCTTAGAATTCTAGTCTTATGTGGGAGCTAACCACTTCCTCCCCATCCAGAAAAGCAATTGTATTTTTAACTGAATATCTTCAACAAGCAGAAATTTGACAATTCTTGTTTACCAGAAAAATACAGATGACAATTTCAAGTCTCTAAGGACTTTTTAAACATAGAACACAGAACACACTTTAATGAGCATTTTTATGAGACAATATTTAGGGCTGTTTAAACCTAGGTAACTTTCTTACTCACATCTTCCTATCCGGACTTTATGGGAGCTTACACACACATAATCGCACTGATACATCCTAAAATTAAAGAATATAAAAAGGCTGGACTGTCTCTTAGCTAACAAAAATAAAAACCAAAATATTAAATACTTGAGATTACTGGGGATTTGCCAAGTCTTCAGCTCTTGCAGTCTTCTGGACTCTCACACAATATGATCTGGAACTGCAGTCAAGCAGTCAGCTGGTGATGCTCTATTGGCACAGTGCTTGTCAACAGTGGGCCTTTTTCAGGTGCATGGAGATTGTTAAAGGCTGGAGTGACTCCTCATTGATATCTTCTCTTCCTTTCCTGGCCATGTCTTGGAGATTCAGGAATATTCCTTCAGGTGGCTTGCTTAACTGAAAGGGGAGGATTCTCAGCCTTACCCTTGATTCTTATGGTTTATGATTTTTGCTTACTCCATTTTTAGCACCTCCCTCCAAAGCCTCAGAAAAATTCAGGTGTGAGGCAGGTGGAGCCAGGCAACTTGATCCAATCAGACTCAATTCAGTCATCTTCAGCTAGCATCAATTTTGGGGGGACTCCTGCTCAAATCAACAATTTTTTTTATTGTCTTATATATAGAAGAGAATGTACATCTGTGACCCTTCAAACATATACAACATCTGGAGTATGAGACATCTTTCGAGGAAGTTGACATTCACTTCCAAAGTGCATTAATCTAAACCTAATGAAGGCCACTGTAATTTTGAATAGGATGTCCAGACAGGGGTTTAATGCAATTTAACTAATCTACTTTAAAAAAGTTAATCGGAATTAATTTTCCTAATGCTGTGTCAATGCTACAGAGACAATACCTGCAAAACTTTATCAGAATAGCTATACCAGCATAAGCCCATAATGTAGACACAACCTACACAAATGGAAGGGTTTTTTTCCCATTAGCATCAGAACACTACCTCCATCAACAAGGATAGCTAAATTGACAGAAGCATTCTTCCATCGACACAGCTGCATTTACACTGGAGATTAAGTTGGCATAGCTATGTCAGTTAGAGGTGTGTTTTTTTCATACCCTGGGCATATGTAGCTATGTCAACCAAACTTTTAAGTGTAGACCAAGAGGATGTCAGTACTATCTACACTCCTACCCACATTATTGAGGCTTTCAAAATCATCCTGGGACACTGATTCTCACTGAAGGTATGTCTACATTGCAATCAAAGGTATGACTGCAGCACATGGAGACACACCTGAGCTAGTTTTGATCACTGGCATACCATGGGTCTCTGGTAGCTGGTAGCCAATGCTTGCATTGTCCCCTCCACCAGCAGTGGCAGCAGCAATGCCACACGGGGGGGGGCAGCGGGGGGGTCCTGCAGCTCATTCCCCTCTCCCCCCCTGCTTTGGGGGTGGCGGGGGTGGCTGGAAGTGGGAGTGACAGAGGCAGATGTCCCAGGGCTTCCCAGCAGTGAATGGGGGCCATGACAGGTTCTGCCGCAGAACCCTGCTGTTGGGTTGGCTGCCTGGCCCCTGTGTGGTGGGGTCCCCAAGGCTTGCTAGTGTCATTAAACTTCCGAAGCTGGGCTGCCTGTGAAGATAATCATCCCCTGAATGTGCCTGGGGCAGTAGCAGCTCCCTCCCACACCTGAGCAGCCCTGGTGTCTACTGGTGTCACAAGTAGCTTGCTCCTGCCTTTTGAGCATGTCAGCATGAGAAAGGGGAAGGGCGGATCACGATGAAATCTGCAGCATCTTTGGACTAAGCAGAGAGCCTGCCCAGAGCTTGCACTGCTTCCTCCCAGCTGAGCCTTTTGTTTCAAGATTGAAAAAGTGCTGCAGAGGCTCCAGCCCTCCTATTGGCTCTGCCACACCTCTGCGCTCTTATTGGCTGAGCAAAGACTAGGCCAGTGAGGGGAGGGGGAAGAGGAGCAAGTATCGTCATTGCTCCAAGCCCTGGAGGGCGAGGAGGAGCAGGAGGGAAGAGCAACTGAGCAAGCAATGTCACTCCCAGCTGTTAGAAAATCAAGGTCAGGCAAAATCCCTCTCCCCCTCACCCTACCTAAATGGTGCCCCATGCCCAGTACGGAGGGCGGGAGGAAGCTTGCTCTCCCTGCAGCGGGAGCCCTCATCAGCCAGGCGGGGATGTCGAAGCCCAGCATCTGCCAGCCTGCAGCAGTGGGGGCAGCTCCTCCAAGGAGGGTCTGGCAGGCGCCCCCTCCTCCAGGCCAGAGCCCAGTGGTATGCCCTCTTCCATCCCCACTGGCCCTTTCAGTACACCACTGGAGTCTTTGGCAGCCAGGCCGGGTTGTCAAAGCCCCGCTCCTGGCAGCCTGCAACGGCAGGGGGTGACTCCTCCAAGGACGGCCTGGCTGGTGGCACCCCCCCTGGCTGCACCTGGGAGCATGGTCCTCTCACACCACTGGCTTTGATCTAGCTACGTCAAACAATAATAGCAGTGACACTATGGCAGCATGGATGGCGATACAGGCTGTACAGCCCATCCCTGGACACTAGTACTTACTTAAGCAGCTAGCTTGTGCTGCTGCAACTTTACTACTGTTATGCAAACTAACTAAACCAAAGCTCAGGTATGTCCACACATGCTGTTACTGCACCTCTGATTGCAAGACGTGCCCTTTCACTGAGGCTCCTTTAGTGATGTTCAGGGGCCTTTATTTGGCTCCTTTACACTACTAATGCCATGGAATGAGGCCTTAGTGTAAATGAGAATCAGACCCATTGACAGGACTATGTTGGGGGAATTTGCATTGCCAGTATCCCTTCTGCATAGATATATGATCCTGTCCCCAAATGAAGTTTTCCAGTTTCACAGAATTTAAAGCCAGAAGGAACTAGTCTGACCTCCTGTATATAGCAGGCCATTACAGTTCATCAAGATACACCTATATTAGGGCTTACACTGAACTAAAGCATTTAAGTCCTCAGAGACTAAACTGTTGTGTCTCACAGCCAGAGTACAGGAGACATGAAGGTGCTACTGCAATGGCAGACACGAAGGCCTCTGCAATGGCAGGGAATTGGTTAGGTGAGAAATGTCCAGATGAGTCCAGAAGGCAAACCATGTGCTGCGCTACAGAGGAAGATGAAAACCCCCAAGGTACCTGACAATCTGACCTGGGCGAAAACCCCTTCCCAACTCCAAATATGGCGATCAATTAGACCCTGAGCATCTGAGCAAGACAAAACCAGCTAACTGAAAGAGGATTCTCAGTACCATCTCAGAGCACAGGTCTGCACTGCTCCAGTGTACCATCTCCAGCTCGGGCCGTTGCCTGATGCCTCTGAAGAAGGCCAAAACAAAACAGAATATAACAAGCCAATTGTTCATAAGAGGGAAAAATTCTTCTTGGGCCCTGCAGGCTACCAGCTGAAGTCTTGAAGCATGAGATTTGATTATGGTCATTGTCATAAGGCAGAGCTTCAAACGTTATCAGACTTTTGAGGACAATGCAAGCAATCCTGTTCTCCACATAGCCTGTAAAGGATGTGGATGAACAGAGAGATTCATAGATTCACAGAAACACAGAATCCAAGTCCTGAAGGGACCACCATGACCATCCAACCTGCCCCTCTCCTCTTGCCTCCTAGCCCCCATACACACAGACTACAGAATTTCTCCCAGATACTAGTCCTTCACCTTTCCAGGTAAGATGCTCCAATGTTTAATTGCCATCACTGCTAGGAGATTGCCTCTTATTTCAAGGTTGAATTAGTCTAACTTCCACCTCCAGCCACGGGTTCTTGTTATGCCTTTGTCAACAGTATTGAAAAGTCAATGGAGTTTTATACGGATTTCAGTGAGGGAGTGACTAGGCCCAAATAGCAATTTTCACTCTTCATTTCTATCAGTCCAGCATGATTAGATTAGATTAGATAATGTAATTTTTTAAAAGAACAGACTACAGAACAAAAGGAGATCAGAAGTGAAGGCAGACTGTAAGATACCATAAGTGGAAAAGGCAGCGCACAAAAACAGACAGAAAGGGAAAACATTTGTTTTAAAGACAGAAAACATAATGAGACTAGCAGGGAGGAAGAAAAGTGTTAGGATCAAGTAAAAGAAACAAGCAAATTGGGAGACACAGAAACATAAAGAAAACAAAAATAATCATGGACACAAATCATAACACAAAAGGTGAAACAGAAAAGAAGAACTCCATCTAAATATGAAAAAAACAACCCTCAGCTAGCTAGTCATCAAAAATATTAAGGGAAAGAAAAAAAGCATAAAAAATAGTATACAATATGAGAAAAGAAAGATTAAAGATTAAAATAAAAGTACTTTGCTAAAGATAAGGATGAACAGACCCTATCAACAGAGTAAAAATCAGATAAAGAAAAACACCACAAAAAAGGCAAACAAACACAAGAAAAGAAATGCCAGAGACTGCTAGAGAAATAAATAACCAGGGAGAGGAGAATGTTAAGAAAATAGGAACAATAAGGAAGATAACAATATTGTGTCTGCAGACTGGTGGCCAGACATTAGAAAACACTTTAAAAATAAGCTGAATTCTTCATCTGCTGTCTTTTCCACCTGGTGTCTAATTTGATATATGGGACATATGCATTATGTCAACCCCAGAGTCAAATAATATGGCACACTTGTGCATTGGAGGCTACAATTCCGTATTGAGTTAAGTAAAGGAGAATTGCCCTACAATGAGCCTGGAGGAACTGTGATGTCCTTGTCTCATCTGGACACTCCTCCCCACTCTACCCCCAGCTCCTCAGTTTCTTACACATAGAAATACTAAATAAAGAGAGAGAAAAAGAACATGGAGGAATAATATGAAAGAACAACAGTTACTAACATAACATAACAGATTGATCCTTTGTAAAGTTCCATTAATATTAATACAGGTGTCTCACATTTGGTCAGAATTTGATTCTTGTTTTAAATTGGCCAACTTCTCTGCAGTCTCCAACAGCAAATAGAAGTGAAGTCAGTCAACATACTAGTCAGTGGAAAAGTAGCTATGTTCACTCCATATTAGCTAAATCAACTAAGTCTTTCAGTGTAGCAGACGTTCTTGGCAGACGTTGAATGATGACTGAAAATTCCCCAGCGTAACTTGTCAAAAGTGACTCTGGCATCATCTTGAAGTATATGTGTAGACCCATTCAGAGGAACAATATGCTCTGCTTCACTTCTCAGAGCCACACAGATGCTGGAATCATCACCCCCATAATTGATAGTAGCATTGTGTACACAACAGGCAGACATCAGGCAAAGGCAGAGAGCATGGTGTGAAGCATGAATTTAATTCTTTCAGCAACTGCATCTGCCATATTTCTGATTCTTTGCTCAGCCCCTCTAGAAATATCACAACACTGCAGCAGTGGGAAAAGCTTCACATTATTTCATTCTTTTCACTGATACTTTACAAGCAATGCTTTAAAGAGACCTGATACTTTGCTATGGCTGAGAAAGGAACAGCACAGCAAGGGGGTGGAGATAAGAAGATGAAGCAACTTATGCAATCCAACTCCCAGGCCTGCTTTCTGCTGCTCTGGTCTCCTGGTGTAATTTAGAGCAACGTGATGGCTGCTCTTAATTAGGCTGACTACAGCCATTGATGGCGGCCAGTGATCCCTGGGACAAAGGGAATCATGATTATATCCCCTTTTCCCATCCATGTCTCTTACACTGTCTGCAATGATGGGAAAGATGGAGAAACCATAAACAGTGCAGCACTGGAGCGGAGATGGTCAGCTGTCAGCTTTGGACACTTTGCCCTGGACAAGTGGCGCAAAGCAATGAGACTGCAGCTGAGGATTAGTGTGGGCGATCCTTCAAATCACTGGATGAAAGTGGGTGAAGTTGGAAACTGTCATACCGCATTTATAGAAGCAGAATTGGATCTTATAACTGTAACCTACCAATGTCTTGACAATTAAAATAACTAACACTCTGCTCATTTCTTGATTTTAAGGATCTGTATAAATGGGGATACCTGCTGGAATGATTCACCTGGCCAGTCTTCAGGATTGGCTGTTCGCTGCTCAGATCAACTGAGCGAATCACCGGAAAGTCTGCTAGGTGCTCAGGTTTCAAAGTACTGGTTGCGTCACAAAAAGTGATTTAGATCAGACTCAGGGATGATGCAGAAAAGGCTATTCCTACAGGGGGCACTGGGCACCACCAGACAAACGGACGCTGCAGCATCACTTGGTTTTTCTCAACCATGACCTCTCTGTCAAATGTTGGAAGGGAGAATACATCCTCAAAAGTCCATTAAGTCAGCTTTTAAGTTGATTTGCCTGAAAAAGACTTAACAGGGCCAAGAATCTGACTGATTTTCTTGATGCTTCCTACAAATAATATAACATATAAAATTAAGTGATAAGTTGGACAAAAACTAACAATAAGTTGAATATTGGAAAAAGAAGAAGGTGTAAGTACAGTAGAAAATCAGCTTATGGGAGGGGAAAGATTAGGCTATGTCTGGATGTGGGGAGTTTATAAGGCACAGTCCCATCCAATTTAGCAGAAGCTGATGCACATTTTTTAGTGGGAGTGCACATTTTTAAACTAACTAGAGGTATAAGTAGTGGGGTATTACAAAAAGCCTGGCTGTAATGCACGTGTGCAAACTGAGTGAGAAGGGGGTGAAGAACAATATCAAATCAGCATGGGAGCATTTTACACTTCTCTTCTGAATGCGCACATTTATAAATGATTTGATAAGGTGCAAGGAAGTGGAGACTCAGGCCTACTTTTCTCATGTGAAGAGTTTAGCCCTCCTATTTTTAAAATGTTAGTCCTTAATTTTAATGTGTTTTGAAAGGTGGTGCTGGTTTTTGGCTACACTACTGTCGTATGCTTTGACTCCACTGTGTACCTGTTAGCTATCTGGTCTTTGGGCTCTGCAGGCCCACTTTCTGCCTAACATTGCCAGTCTCCTATGCTAACTGCCTGTGGCGCCCTAGGTATCTACTTAGAGAGCAATTATCTTTCAAATTGTGTATCCTTCTCCCCAGAAACTGGATAAAGAAGACTCCTCCCTTTATTGGGAGTCCACCTTTCATAGCATGTCCTGAAAGGATTTCATAAGCATAGCTGGAGAGCTCTGTGCCACCCTGTAATCATTAGAGCAGGGAGCCTCATATCAGCCACAAAGATTGTACTAACTATAGCCAATTATAAGGGCTCCTTGTAGATGGTGAGTCTGCTGTTGACTCAGGCCAACCCTGAGCCCTGGAGAGAGAGAGCGGCACCAAGAAAATGAATAATCTCTTTCATGCTCCATCTGCACAATGCATGTCTTCCATCTTTGGGACATAAAAGGCAAAAAAGGCTATGAGAAAAGATCAGCCTAATTTAGAGAATGACTTCACTGAAAAGTTAACTCAGATCCTTACTTGAGTGTTGTCCTAACTCCTATCCACACACTCTCCTCCTGACTCCCACACACAAACTCCTCTCACTGGAGCATGATGCTGCTTTAAATTCAGGCTAGCTGATTGACTAAAGCCCAAGTGCTGCTAACACGACCACTTGCAGTGTGGATTCAAACTTAAGTCACTCATGTGCTGATAGTGCTCCAGTGCCGTCCCACAATTCCCCTGGCCATATTTTCTTGAGACCTAACTACTCCCTGTTTCCAGACTGGAAGTCACCTACAATCTTGTGCACCTTGAAGGGAGTGCCAGCCTGGGAAGCCCATTCACTCAAAGCCCACTGTTATTTTGGGGACACTAGCAATCTTTCCCAACCATGGATGAATCAAAACAAAAATAGTTTTGCAATTGTCCATCACCATAGCACCAGCCATTGACTTGCCAATGGCAAACTGACTAGCCACCTACCTGTAGCAGTCTGAGGTAGCCAGATTAGATAGCCTATGAGGTGGTGATGAGCACCCTCAAATCCCACTAACTGCAACAGGATTTGAGACTGCTCAAGACTTTGCAGATTCAGCCCCTCAGTTTGAAGGATATAGATGTTCAACACTAAAATATAAGAGCTCTAGTATTGCTGCGAGGCTTACAAACAATGGAAGAAAAGAAGGGGCAAGGCTGAAAAGAGAAGGTGAAGAAGGAAAGATAAATGAGAAGGAAGGCAGAATAATATCACAGTTCATAGTACAAATTATTGTACCTCCTGTGGCCCAGCTTGGAGATAAATGGGCAAGACTGCTGCAAGCCAATATGCATAACGAATAGGAAAACAGGGGCCAACAGAATAAGTAACAATCTTCAGCAGTAGCATCGCTGTTTTGGGAGATCAGCTTCCTCCTTGAAGGGCTCCAAACAGCTGTGTAGCAGGAGCAATTCTAGTTGGAGATGTTGCTGTTATTCTAACATAGCTTACACAAGCTGCTTCTGGGAGTAGGAAGCCCTTCTTACCTCTGATTGGCCTCTTGTGAGGTGTAATGTCTGTAATTTTCAGAGATCGAATACCACACTGACAAAGAAAAATTGTTTTCAGCCTCCAACCCATTCTAACAATAAAGCATTTAGAACTTCAGAGGTGAGTGGGAATGACAGAGTTTAGGGTTGAGAGAGAATCTGAAGCTATATTTTAAAACAGTTCTAACATTTTGCAGGAAGTGTCTAAATGTACAGTAGATTGTCATACAGCAGTGATTTCTTCTCAGTTTTCAGACTTGGGCCAGATTCTCAGCTGGGGCAAACTGAGCATGGTGCTGTTGAAGTTAATGGAGCTATGACAATTTACATGTTTGGGGATCAGGTCCAGGATATTTTGTGCTGGAGCAGGGATCGCTATAATTTTTAAAATCTCAAGTTTCAATCTCTCTGGCCACATGAACCTTCTAGAATTTGATCCCTCAGCAGCTGTTTTAGCTTTTGTACGTATTCCTTTTCTCTCCTCTTTTTTGGTTTCTATAACCTTTCCATCTTTGGACGTGGCCTTTCTTTCTGCATCGTACCCCTCTCTTTCTGAGCTGTCTGTCCTTTTCCTGGTTGTTATGAACTGTGTAAACTAACTGCCCCTTGCTGTTTTTTATCAGCCTCTCTTCATTCTGTTAAATTTTATTCTTGGTAATCACTAATAAAGGCTAATGACTGTGTTATCTATTGCAAATCACTGCCTTTTGAGAATTTATTCCTGTGCTGGCAGGGAGCATTCCCTGAGCTCACAGGGAACGTGCCTAAAATTACAAATTACATGCCTTTATGGAGCCCATTCTGCTACGATGGTCCTACTTCATGATCCATTGCAGATGGGGATGCTGAGCTGCGGTCTTGCTTCCTCCCTAACCCTTCCTGCTTCCTCTGTGGGAAAAGTGAGACTTTCCTTGAACCCTCCCATTCTCCTTTGGACACCCACGTAAGAGCCAGGAAGAATTTGACCCTATATAATCAAATTACTTTTGTTTTCACTTTGGATAATTATGGTAAAACATGGCTGTGTTTTAATGTAGCTGCAACTTGCAACCATGCTAAATGAAAGTTATGTCTCATCCAGTTAATATAACAAATGTTAGTGATACTCAAGATAAGATTAGAATTGTGATTCACTTTAAAAGTAGAGTTTACAATGATTTAACAGTCTCACTACAGAAGATAAGATTACAATCAGGTTTCCGTTGTGCTGGAATTTTACAAAGTGCCCAAACAGCCACACACTCTGGCTGTAGCAAAGTTTGAGAATGCTAAGATTTTATAAGAATCTCATTAAATTACTATGAACTTTTTCCTCTATGTCCTTTCCTATTACTATTATCATTTCTTTCTAGCTAACCAAGTTCTGTGTGTGTAAACAGCAACCAGCTTGCAGGCTGCTGCTCTTGCTTCATTTGGATAGGAGACATTTGTTTCTACGTTGATGAATTTTTAATATAATAAAAATTGAGGACTGGATTCAGATTTCTGTTACCCTGGTGTAAATCCATAGTAACTCTAGGGAAACAGTATAGTTAACCTGGATTTTCCCTAGTATAACTGAAATTGAGCCCTAGTTTAGAGTCCAAATCTGTTTCAATGGGAATTTTGTCATCGACTTTACTGAGAATAAGGCTGGACCCTTAGAATGTGATATACCAGGGCTACATTTACAATTGGAGCTAGAGTTCTGATTTCCCATTTACCTAGACCTCGTTGAGCTAGCACTCATCAAGCCATCACACTAAAAGCAGTAGCATAGCCAGGGTAGCATGGAGAACAGTGAGCAGTGGTACAGGCTTGCCAGGTCGAGTACAAACTTTTCTGAAGGTAAAGTACATGGGTACATATGCAGCACAGCTACCACATGCAGCTGCATACCACTGCCTGTGCTACCCAGGGTACACTATTTTTAGTCCACTAACACTGTTGAACTAGTGCAAGTACGTTTGCGTGAACTGGGAATCACAGCCCTAGCTCACAGTACAGATGTACGATGTATATCTACAGTGGAGCTAAAGGTGTAATTTCAAGTTCAGGTAGACATACTTGTGCTAACTCTAATCAAGCTAAAAAGCTAAAAATAGAAGTGTAGCTGTAGCGGTACAGATGGCAGGATGGGCTAGTTGCCCAGAATATGAGCCTGACACCTTGGGTACGTATTCCGGGCAGCTAGTGCTTACACTCTTATTTTTAGCTCACTAGTATGATCAAAGCTAACACAGGTATGTCTACCCAAGCTCTAAATTACACTTCCAGCACCAGTGTAGACATCCTCTATGTCAATCAAGCAGAAACCACGGGCTGATTAGAAAGGAGAAAGATTTGACTTATACAAATGCCTTGGCTAATCATCAGTAAGAGAAAGGAAACACAGAACAGGTGCATGAAAATTAATGAGGTTTCAAGGAAAACATTAGAGGCTAGATACTCAGCTGGCATAAATCAGCATAGATCGTTGAAGTCAGGTTACCGTATATTGGGATAGATATATGTTGCAAATCTTTCTTGTGTGTAATTATTTATAGAACCTTCCTTGTGGAACATTAGATACCCCACATTATTTGTGAATAAATATCAGCAAAGCAATATTATTTGCAGATCCAGGGCAAAAGAAAACAAACCAAGGAAAATAAACATTGTGTCAGAGTATCTCTATTCTATTTAAAAGATTAATAGAGCAAGAAGATGTAACTTTGAAATATGCATTTCAAATATGTGCATTTTAAAGGCTTTTATTACTGAACAAAGCCACATCAGCATTTAAATTAAAAACATTGGGCCTCAGGAAAAGAACAAGAAATATTACCTAGTACAATTCACATTGCTTATAAGACTGTTTGTTGTAACAATTTTTGATGTACATGTAGAACATTCATATTCCCAGTGGAGCTCAAATGTTTAAAATTAATGTAACATTATACATGCTTCCCCTATTACCATGTCTAGAGAAGACTGTCTGAATCCATTTCCTCCTTTCCCTATGTGTGAAAGATGAAACTGGACAGGCTACAGAACAGAGAAAAATGGTGGAAGAAAAAAGAACCAGAGACTTGAGACAGTAGGACAAAATGTAGGGCTTCAGACAGAGTTACGGGCTGGCCTGTGAAAATGGAAGAAAGTGTTCAAGGAGGAGTGGGGGAAGAAAGACAGAGACAGAGGAGTTCAAAGACAAGTCAAGACAACTGCAGAAACATTCAGCCAGAGGGAGAAGGTACCTTCCAGTCGCATGCCAAGACTAAAGATTTATGTAGTGGGATCCAGCTCTGAGAGCTAGATCCCAATAACAAAACTTACCTTGTGTACAAAATTGTCTTTCACACAAATATATGTATCTATTTTGAAAATTAATAACATTTCTTTATTTACAAGTGTCATGCTGGCTGGATTGGGGTGGTGGAAGGGCATTTATTATGTTGTTTAACATTAATATGTCAAAATCATAATTCATGGGAGATATGCCATGTGAGGGACTGTTAGAAAGACTATAGTGTGCTGAGTAAGATGATAATGTTTATGTCCATGTGTTACATGTGTAATGGAAGTTATGGATATCTTTGATATATCTGTATTTCAAATTCTGCTGTGTCAGAAACAGAACGGTCTTTCAGAAGGGGAGCGGGAAGGGGAGTTCCCTCAACATACGAGAGACATCAAACTAACCAGTAAAAAAAATACCCTAAGAGAATGCTCAAAAGAAAGCTTGGCCAAACAAAAATGTTTTGTTGAATACCCAGGGAGGGTTAGGGGAGAAGGTAGATAGCATAAACTAAGAATGCCCTGCCAGGGACGCTGAAAAGTTGAGCGTCAGGCGTTGATAGTTGAGATACCCCATTGACCTCTGTTGCCACAGTGTGACACAGGGAAGGAAGTGGTCATTTAAATAAAGGGGTCCAAGTTATTCATATTGTCATTGACACCTTGAATTGCACCTAAACTGAACCAGTAGTTAGGATAGACACTCCAGTGAAGTCAGTGTCTGAAAGGAAAGTCTCCTGGTTAGCTGTTACCGGGAAAAAAATAAAAAATACTGGCATCTACCTAGCCAGTTTCAGACAGCATAACAGGCTCTATTTGCAAAGGCTGCTGCTTTTGGAATATGTAGTTTTGTTACGGTATTAGAAAAAACCTACAGAATTAGGAAAGCACTGCAGCTCTCTTCCATCAAATTCTTTAGCCAGGAGGCACATTTATTTACAGAGAAGTCAGCAGATACAGTAGCCTGTGTAGGCTTTGGAGTAGATAGATGGAATCGCATTTCAACTTCAAATAAATATATTAATACAACAGTGTGGCCAATTTAAATAGCTTGAAAGTCAACAAACACACTTGCCTTAGAATTAACAAGGAATCTACAATCTTTGAAGTAAAGTGAGAAAATAAAATAAAAATAAAAATATTATAGTAAGCCTTTTAAAATGAAACCCTGGCTTGTCATGGATATAAAGAGAAGTTATAGCAAATAAGGTGTAATTCAGAATGATCATTCTGATAAGTTATGCTTTGAAAACGAAACATTGAATCATCATTACATTTCATGCTTTGAAAACTAAACATTACACTGTCCGTAGTTGCCCAAATAGATGTTTTTACTTATTACTATTTACTAAGGATCATTAATATGCTGTACAGTACAGAAACATATACTGTCCCTGACCCACCGATGATTCAACCTAAATGACAGGCAACTAGAAGAGGGAACACACTGGGAAATCCATAGCTTGGGAATTAGAGCTGGGCAGAAAATGGATTTTCCATCTCATGAAAAATTCAGAGATTTCCAAAATGAACAGATAAACCCTGAATCAGAATGAAAAGGAAAAAAATTTTAAATTTTTTTGTAATATAATATTTTGAAGTGTTTCTCATTTCAGGGCAATTAAAATATGTGGACCATTTTTATTTTTGAAAATGATTTATTGAAACATTCCATTTTCAAAATGTCAAAACAGGATAATTTTACATTTTTTTCCCAATCTTTTTTCTAAATGAAATTTTGTCAAAATTTATGATTTTATCAAAAAAATTAGCTTAATTGAAATCACCTTTTTCCCATGGAAATCTGTTTTGATGAAAACATTTCAGTCAGCTCTAGTATTGGACTTATTCTTCTTCATAGATTACAAGGCCAGAAGGGACCATTGTGGTCATGTAATCTGACCTCCTGTATAACAAATGCCATAGAACTTCCCCAAAATGATTCCTAGAGCAGTGGTTTTCAATCTGTGGTCCACAGATCCTCCAGTGGGGGGGGGCGAGGGAAGGGTGCTGGTGGGGTGTCCACAGACTATGTCTAAGGGATTCATGAAAGGTGACTGTAAAAATAAAGTTTCAGATCCCAGAAAAGGCATTCTGTTTTTCTGATCAATCAAAAGTATGTGAATACCCCAGCTACAGGTCAAAAACCCAGAAGTGTTGTCATTAGCATAGAAGCCCACAATTTAGCACCCTCTCTCACACTACATCAAATACCATGCCGAGCACAATGCAACATTTATACTTAAATTCTAGTCAGTCAGTTTTCAATTTAAGACTTCTATGGCAGAGGTCCACAGACCACAGGTTGAATTTCCAAAGGGGTCCACACTTCCATTCAAAAATGCTTAGGGATCTGCAATGAAAAAAGATTGACATCCTCTGTCCTAGAGCATATATTTTAGAAAAACATCCAAAAATCTTTTTTAAAATGGTCACTTAGACCTCAGTCCTACACCCACCGACGTCAATGGCAAAACTCCCATTGATTTCTGTGGTGCATTATCAGACTCTTACTCCAGTTTTATATTGACTTCACTTCAGTTATTCTTGGTTTACACTGAGTGAGTGAGTGGACAATTTGGCTTCTGGTCCTTTTTGCTTTTTGTTGTTTTATTTTTTTAAAAATTAACTAATTTTTGTAGATTTCAGGAAAGAATAGCTTTTTAAGAGGTTCTTCAATTAAAAGAGGGTAAGGACAGATTGGTAATTGGGGTAGGGGAAGTGCTCTTCAGTGGGGTAGCAGAGAAAGATGCACCAAGATGTTAATGAGAGAAGAAAATTAACAGAGTGCTGATATTTACAGCATTGGCAGAGGGGAACAATCAGAGGACACATTAGGAGATCTGAAAGGCTCTGAGGGCAAATCCTGAAATCCTACATCAGTAAAACTGCCAGTGCAGTTAACAGGAGCTTTAATGGATTAACGACTTCAGAATATGGCTTTGTGTTATTGTTTTCTAACAAGATGCTTTGAAAACATCAAAACTTTAAATACCCTGAGCTTTTTCACTAAAATATAAGCTTGATGGTCATTATGACCTGGAAAATGTGTGCTAACGTCCCATAGGTATTATGGCTTTTTTACAGCAAATTATGATTGTGTTATGGAAAAGGTTTTGATTTCTTTATCAAAACCCACGTGGCTGATGTGGTGACATTTTCCAAAATCTGTTTAAATTCACTGATGAATTAGGAACATATTATGTTTCTAATGGACAATAAAAGTGCTAATCCCTAACTATAATTGCAAGGAATCTTGTCAAACACAAGAAAAAAGAAACCTACAGGTTATTGCATTACTTAGGAGAAGAAAGTAAGTATACACATCTATAAATTCCGGGATGTTATCTATACTCTACTATGCTGGTATGTCTCTCCTCAGCTAAAAAGACAGGTATATGCAACATTCTGAATTAATGGCCTTAATGGCCAAATAAAGTTTGGATTTGTTACACTTTCACTTGTCTCTAAAGGTCAAGTAAATTTATGAGAGGAAAGTTATTTATGGAGCAATATATTTTATAAATAAGGCCTCCAGAGACTATGTTTAATAGTTCAGTACCTTCTATCTAGTTCTTAGTGTTTAAATTAATTGAGCACACCCTACCAATGACAAATCTATCAGCTGGTTAAAATTTATTGCATTTCTTTTTTTGATAGGGCTTTCTATTTTCATATGGTTAATTAACTTTGATGTCACCCAGTAATTTAGAAGGGTTTAGTCTACACAACCTCATCTGATCCCTTAATTCGCAGCATTGCCCACCCACATAGACAGGTTGTCTGCTTTATAGGATTATTCATACATTGACAAGAGGAACAAGAACAGATTATCTGGCTCTTTGGTTCTCATCCTTATTAGTACATACTTTTCCCAAGAATAGAACCAAGCTGATTCTGAAGTGATGATATTATATTAAGCCACAAACCTTTGCCAGGCAGCTGCTTCTCCAAACAATGGCAACTGCTGATATTAGAAATATGCTTTGGTCTTTGTTCTCTGATCCTGGTTAGTTGTCATTTCTCTTAACCCTTCAATGTGCTACCACTGTGATTCCCAGTCCCTGGAATGAACTGTCAGAACCTAAAGAAATAGACTTTATTCTTTTTCTATAACCTCATCTGCAGCTTCCACACTTCAAAATGGCAAGTACTATTTCAAAGCTAGACTTCCCCTACTGGACATATCATATAAAGAAAGTTAAAACTCTTTCTCAATTTTACCTGTATTTAAACTTTCCCTGTTTCTAACAGGCAGTGATTATTATGAGGGGAACAGAACTAAGGTTACTCAAGATCAGCAGAATCTCAGAAAGGTATCTCACCTCACTATTATGGATGTAATTTATCATCAGTGAAATTTCTGTTTTGCATGACAATTTTATGATGCTGAGCATGTAAATAATCTGTTCACGATTTATGTTTTTTTGTAAATTAGGCAACTACTTGGATAGCTAATTTTCAGTGTGTTTTATTTACTTTATTTTTATTTTTTAATTTTTTTTACATTTGTACTATTTATTTTTATATATTAATCTTTTATGTTGTGGTAGTACCTAGGAGCCCCACTCATGGACCAAGATTCCATTGTGCTAGATGCCGTATGAACACAGAACAAAAAGAACTGACCCAAAGAGCATATAAGCTAAGAGATACCGCTTTGGTTTATTTGTCTGAAATTCAAAATGTCAGACTTGTGTTATGAGAAAATTTGCAAGCAAGTGGGGAACATGCAAGGTGTTGAATGCTCAGTACCTTGCAGGATCAAACCCTTAGTTCACATTGTTTATCAGTACAACTGATACAACATGGGCAGCAGAAATGCAGGTTTTGTTACCACAAACCTGGAAGGATCACTTCTAGAATTTGCTTCAATGATTCTAATTTTATACAAGTCTTCTAGGCCCCATTCTATGCGCCCCAGATAGTTCCTCAACTCATTGGCAGTCTAGGACTCATACCACTGAATCCTTGCCTTTCCTCTATCACTTGCAGTTTTATTCGTGGTGTCTGAAATATAGGCAGTGGGTATGTTAGCAACTCAACTGAGATCCCCAACTCATTTCTGAAAAAAAATAACACAACTTTCTATCACTATTATGAATTACAGTCAGTTCTGAGTCAATAAGATTCAGATGAAAAGCTTTGTATTCCATTACCAGTTCTCTAGGTAATCTATTCCTCATAATAGGCCTGGTTCTTTACATTACTCTCATTACACTGGTATAAAACTAGAGTAACCCAGTAATGAAACAGAACAAAGAGGACTGTGACAGTACAGACAGTAAAAATCCATTCTGATATTCCATTTATTAAATTTTTTAAATATATATAGAATATTTTTTCACTTTGCCGTAGCTGGTCCCAAGTCCAAGTGGAAAATGAGGAAGGTTGGCATCAGGTTGGCAGCCAGCCATAAAAAATTGCCATAAACTGACACTATGATTCCTCAAGTTCTGAAAATGAAGGGTAACTCTAGAAAAGACACACCATACCCCTGCCCGAGTATTGTGAAAAGTAGGTAAGGACTATGGCATGATTCTCAGTTAAAGAAGGTAGTCCAGAAAACTAAGATTAGACAGGAAAGCATGAAGCTGGCAGAGAAACTGAAATGAGGGGGAAGGTACAGATAACATGCATCCAGGAAACAAAATGAAAAGGGGGAGAAGTCCACAGAGATTGGAGAAATAGATAAAATGATCACATGGGACATCCCACACAAAAAATGGCATATAATTATAGAATATTAGGGTTGGAAGAGAGCTCAGGAGGTCATATAGTCCAACCCCTGTTCAAAGCAGGAACAACTCCAACTAAATGGGCATAACTATTCATACCAAAAAAAGAAAGAAAGAATGGGGACAGTAAATAGAATCAGTGACAGGTTAGTAACAGGCAAGTTAGTTTTTTAATGTGACTTGCTAAACATAGTTATCACCAATCAGGCTGCAGCAAGGTTGAGAAGGCCAATTTCTGGAAAATGTTAAACACTGCTTTTCATCAAATTAAGGGAAAGAAGGAAACAGTTAGCAGCACCGAATTAAATGGACGTGTTGGAAGAGACATGCAGAGATGCAGTAGAGTACATGGTGTCTAGGACCATGGAACTTGATTAATGAAGGAAAAAGTTCATGACCTATTAGTATCCAGCACATTCTTTATGAAAAGAAATGACCATTTTATTATCTACAAGAATGGAAGGTCTAGAAGCCAGACCGACTACTTTTTTTTCCAGGAGGAAAATAAAAAATATAAAAGACTGCAAGGTGATTATAGGACACAATCTTATTAGTCAACTGTGATATGGCAAAGCCAGAGGGAGTGGTAGATGGGAGACATACAAGTCCCAGAATGCTCAGGGCTCTGTTCCCAGCAGATTAGCCAGAGTCATTAGAGGGCAATTAGGACTAGCTGAGGCCAATTAAGGCCCAGCCAGGTGCCTGATAAAAACCCCGTGCTCCAAACAGACAAAGTGTGAGCTGGAGCTGAGTCCTCCTGTACTGTATGAAGGAGCAGAAAGGAACTCAGAGTTGTGTGAAGGTGGTAGAAGAGTTCAGAATTGTGTGGAGAAGCAGAGGAAGGTACTGGGCCCAGGAGGGGGAAGCTTGCCCAAGCAGGACTGTGATACCTCCTAGGTACAGGGGCAAGGGTAAGGGAGCCCAGCCCCAGGCAGCAAGGGGACAGGGCCCGAGGAGCCAGAAGGATAGAGGGGAGAAAGTAGCCCAGGGGAAACACTGCAGCTGTGAACACAGTGCCAGCAGCACAAAGTTGCTGCTCATAGGGCCCCTGGGCTGGGACCCAGATGAGCAGGTGGGCCTGGGTCTCTACCCCCCTCCCTGGGGAGATGGGGTAACTAGTAATGCCCTGGCCTACTATGAGAGGCAAAAGTGCAAGCCCCACTAGGGTGAAGCTGGCTGTTTGCCACACAACACAGAATGGTCATCTTAGATGTGTTTCTTAGAATGAAGGTACAGAGAAAATCAAAGAAGGTAACACCAAAGTTGAGGTGGCAAAAGCTATAAGATAAGACTGAGAAGAACTTTCAGAAGCTGGTTATGAAGATGAAGAGGTTGGCACCCGATATGGAGGTAGTGGTAAATTTAAGGATTTTATGGTGACAACTATATTGGATAAAGCAAAACAAATCATGGGTGAATCAAAAGAATTTATTGAGAAAGAATTTATTCAGAAAGAAATTTGGTAGCAAAGTGAAGTGATAGAAGATAAGAGAAAAAAGTATAGACACTGTCAAAAGGAGTAGGAGAAAACAAGACCTGCAGGAATGTAAAGAAACTCAGAAATGTAGTTGCAAAAGTGAAAGCAAAGTTTTCTGAGGACCTTTATTCAAGATTTGAAACAAATGAAGGGGAAATAGAAGTGAAGACTTAGGAAATCACAGGACAGAAGTACCAAAATAGGCACAAAGGATCAATGGGGAAAAAGGTATTTTGAAGAGTGTTTAAATGAAGAAAACCCAAGAGGGCAATGTGACTTCCAAATGATGAACTTTGATGTACTGGAGCTTATCCCACCAGATGAAGTGGCAATTGTAAAAGAAATGAAAAATAATAAGGCTGTAGTCCCAGACAGAATCCCAGTTGAAGCATGGAAAAGGCTTAGAATGGAAGAATTCCATCTGTTGATATGCCTGTTCAATTCAATCATGAGATTGGAAAAGATAAACTAGTGTAGGAGAAATACTTAAGTGCCAATATATAAGGAAAATGTGACACTGGCAACAGTACAAATTACAGAGGAATAAAGTTGATGAGTCCTACAGTAAAACTGTGGTAGAGAGTAATTGACAAGAGACTAAAAGTAAAAATAGATATTAGTGCAAATCCTTCTGGCTTCATGCCAGGAAGATCAACAATAGATGCTAGTTTTAGTCTGAGGCCACAGATGGAAAAATTGAAAGAGAAAAAGAAAAATATTCACTTGGGGTTGACTGATGTGGTTTGAGTTCCAAGGGAAGTCATCTGGATGTGTATGAGGGAGAAACTAGTACTGGAACATAATGTAAACCTTGTTCAAGCCATGTATGGTGCAATGTCAATAGTCAGAACTTCTAGTGGTGGAATCAGGTGAACTATCAGTAAAGATGGGAATGCATCAGGGATCAGCACTGAGCCATTTCTGGTTTTTCCTCATCATGGATACCTTCACAAGGAACACACAAAATGAGGCACTTTGGTGCGTGCTGTTTGTAGGTGATATTATTCTGTCCACTGAGAAGAAAGATCATCTGGAAGAGGATGTTGATAAATGGAGAGATTCATAGACTCCCAAGCCAGAAGAGACCATTGTGATCATCTAATCTGACCTCCTGTATAATACAGGCCATAGAACTTCCTCAAAATAATCCCTAGATCATATCTTTTAGATGTGTTGGAGGCACATGGGCTCAAAATAAGCAGAGGTAAAATAGTATATGGTATGTAATTTCATTAATCTGAACACTGAACAATTATCCTTGAAACTAGATGAGCAGACAATACCGAAAATGCAAAGTTTCAAGTATATGGGTTCCAGAATCTGGGGAAATGGAGAATAAAATTGGAGCTAGGATCATAAATGTTTGGCTCAAATGAAGAGACGTTAGTATAGTGTGTGACAGGCAGCTACCAGTAAGAATAGAAGGGAAAGTCTATAAAACAGTAGCCTCTCCCGTTTTAATGTAATGGTGGTAAGTTTTGGGCAACAAAGATCTGTGAGCAAATGATCTATCCTATAGAAATGCAAATGTTGAGGTGGATGCATGGCATAAGCAAGACAGACCATGTGAGGATGTGTATGATAAATACATGTTCAAAGTAACTCCTATAAACTAAAAAATGAGAATGTAAGTTCAGACGGTTTGGTCATGTAAAATTCAGTCCTGACAACTATGGGTAAGAGTCCAACAGATCAAGACTGAAGGAAAAAGTCAGAGAAGCAAACTCAGGGAGAAGGAGTAAGAGGTCATAAAGGAAGACATGTGAGCATGTGGTATGATAGAAGATATGATATTGAATATAGGTCTCAGAGCAGACCCTATCTGATGGGATTAATGCAAGGAAGAGTACTTTTTAAAAAGTCCTTTATAACTTATTTTCATTCAAACATGTTTTTAACAAAGCAAGCCCCTGTGTTTCAATTTATAGGATGTGAGAGACTCCAAACTATATATTTACAAAATAACCCATAATGGTTTGAGACAGATTGAACTATTGACTATAATAATATCTCAGTCACATGCATTTTCAAAATGCAGACAAAGACTCAACTATTGCAGCCAGTGGACTTTCCAAACATCAATATTTGACCTCAAGTCAGAGTTAAGCTTTTCTTTTTTTTTCTTTTTTTATGAGCTGACGATAAGCAAAACACTAAGGGCTAGATTCTCTCCTGCATGGCATCCAAGTGAAGCACAGAGACTGTAATGCAGCATGCAAATAAGGTAAAAAACATAGAGGCATTACGTCTGGCAAACCCATATTTTGGGGAGGGTTACTTTAGAGATATATACCCTAACATCTCAGATTTTTGAAATGTCAACATTGTTGGCAGTCCCAGCAGAGAAAGCAGGTAGAGTAAACTTTTCTGCACTATATCTTCCAGGTCAGGGATTCAGAAAATCTTTAGGAAGACTCAGGCTGGGTCTACACAAATTCGCCGCCGTCAGATAGATAGCTCTGGATCAACTGAGCGGTCTGTGTAGACCCGCTTAGTCGATCCAGCAATCGACGTAGGAAAACTACTTCGGTAAGTGGTGTAGCATTGCGTCGAAGGGAACGCTGTTCCCGTCGGCACAGTGCAGTGTGAATGGCGCACGGAGCAGACACAGCGAAGTCGACGGAAGATACACAAGTGATTTACGTCACTTGCGTATCTCCCATTGACTGCCGCCGAATCCGGAAAGTAAGTGTAGACCGGGCCTCAGTGATGAACTTCTAGCCCAAGTCAATCAGTTGATTGGATAGTTTATGACTTCTGGGCTACTTTCACAAGAAAAAGGACAACACTGTTTTTTAATTGACAGCTGATATTCTCCTTTACCCACATGTCAGGAACGGTTGGGTCAAGGTCTGGTGGTATCACCTGGTGGCGAGAGTCAACGGCAGTGCCACCTAGGGACAAAAGTCTATGACTGTGAGGTTGTTAGTAGAGGAACCCGGGACATCCCTGTTCCATGGGTTCCACCCGGGTGGGGGCTTGTGAATAGCAGGTCAGATGTGAGGCCTGGGGAGTGGACATCACCAAGCCTGCTCTCTGGGTCACTTCATATCATGACCTCTCCCCCTCCAAAGTCGCAACAGGTGTTGACTTATGGACTCATGGTGGTGGTCCTCACTGACAGTGATCCAGAGGCTTTTCTTCTTCAATTGAAGTCTGCCATTCCCTGCGTCCATGGGGTCCTTCAGCGGCTCAGCAGCAGGGTCTGGTCAGGCAGTGAGGAGCTCTTGCAAGCTCCCTGCAGAAGCTAGCTGGATAGAACTGCTATCTTGTTTTGTCTACCCTGACGGAGCTTGGTGGCTCCCTAGGAGCTCTGCTTCCATGCACAGCAAGTGCAGCTGGGTGGGACCTTCTGGGATCAGAGCTGTTCATTAATACTTGGTTCTTTGGTGAGAGGCTTATATATCCCATCACATCCTTTGGAGACCGTAAATTAGGTGAGCTTGGGGCTGGAGGTTTTCCAAAAGGACAAGTGTTGGTTATGAGGTAAAGGCTTATTGGTGGGACAACAAAGAGAAGCTCTCATTGCTGCAATTCTCGCTGTACTTGCTCTAATGATAAAATAGAGAACTTGGGTCTTCCCAAAGCCAGCACATTTCTTAAACACTAAGATTCAATTGTTAAGAGTTATGTAATCTAGGTGGAGCCGTGAGAATTCTGATTTTTGGTCACTGGTCCAAAAAAATAAAATAAAATGTATTCCTTGTATAACAAAATGTTTCATTTTAAACCACTCTGTTTAATAAAAGCAATGGAATTTTAGAAATGAAGGACTAAGTTCAGAAGGGGCTTTGGTGCCTTTAACAAAATGACACTCACATTCCCTTCTGTTGAATCTGTTCCACTTTGTACAAATATTTAAATATTCACTGGGGGGAGAGAGTGCATGATTCTATTACCTCAACTGGGAGGGAGACAGCTGGGTTCTAGACTCTACTCCAATTAATATTTAATGTTAATGGCTTCGGTGGAATTGAGTTGGTGCACATGCCTTGTTGTGGCAATATGTACAGGCATGAATTTCACCCTAAATGAACAGCATTTCTCTCTTGTTTGTGTCTAATAAATAGCATCAAACAACAATAAATCTTATTGTCTCTGCATGCAGTGATAAAATCAGAATTCTAAGCCTTGAAAGCTGCAAAAAGTATAAATTGAATATGCAGGGCTTTTATTTCAGTGCCATTGCCTGGAACACTTTCACCAAGCCATTCCCCTCTATTAAAATGTAAAAAAAATCCACAATTTCTGAGTAGATTGCATTGGGGAAAATAGTTTATCTTTTTCAATATTTTTTAAAAAATATAGAGAAACAGAAACGTATCACAAGCAATACTTGAGAAAATCTCCTGGGAAATATTGTAATTTAATTAAGTATTCTGTTTTATGTCTAAAAATTCATGGTGAAGAAAACGCACTAACTGATCAAAACACAGCTGTGCATAATACACTATGCTACATTTTATAAAAAGCTAGATTTGACAGGAATAATCACTGCCATTGTATTTTGTTACTCTTGATTTTGAGGGTTATTTTCACCTATGTTTAGATGCCAATTTTCCACAATTTCTTCTTCATTTGTGCTTTAATGAAAGCTATGCATCACTGCATTAAGTGATATCAGGCACTGTATAAAATAGAACAGTGCTATTAACCTCTAACGTTAGTGTGTAACTAGAGAGACAGAAATTTAATAACTTGGGGTAAAATAATCACATTGTAATTACCTAAGTCTAGTTTACCCTGTCATGTTAACATAATAAACTGGACTCTAGTTTCAGAGAGGAGTAAAATCTTATCCAATAATCAATTTTATCTAGTTTATGGCATACGAATAAAATTGGTTTTTAAAAAATAAGGCTATCAGTTGATGTGTGACTTTTGTAAACTGATGCAGAGTTTCATTTTATTGCCACATAAAACAGATTTAGATTTCTGCCTCACACTGTATGAACTTTGAAATACCTAAACTTATATTAAGCTTGCAGGCATTGAAAAATATGCATTTAGTCGAAGTCTGAATCAAGCTCAGCATGACCTCTTACTTCCCCCCCTGGTTATATGCCACACTTTATGGAAAATGAACTAAAAACCTTCCCCACTGAAGTCAGTAACATGAACTTTTATTGTGGGTCTGACAAAGAAATGGACACTTATCACTGTGGAATTTAATTGCAGTCATTCACTGCAGTCTTTATCATTGTTCATGACTGTTTAAAACTTTGCTTGCAGAGATGACAAAAAAAGCACTCTATCAAAACAAGTCGTTAACAATTTATGTTCTCATCTCAAGTGCCCTTAACCTAGTTCTGCTTGTTGTTCTGACTTTTCTGTTAAGATTTCAGGAGTGTGACTGAAAAGATTCCAGAATAAAATAATGTTGATTGGTGGGTCTCAAACGTAGGTGTGTGAATCACTGGTCCACTGTAAAGCATTTCTGAGTGTTCTGGAGGGCTTCATTCACAACTGTGGAGCATATGGCAGTCCACAAGCAGCAATGCTTTCTGCTACTTGTTCTCTTTTTTCTTGGTACTATCCCATTTATCGGGAATTCTCTTCCTCTAAGCCACAGAATAAATATGACTGTCTCTGTGGAAAGTATCCATGTGATGCCAGCTATGAAGCCTGGGGTTAACTCAGGCTAGGTCTACACTACCACTTATGTTGGTAAAACTTATGTCACTCAGGGACTGTGAATACGCCAGTGTGGGCAGTATTACGTTGGTGGGAGATCTCCCACTGACATAGCTTTGGCCTCTCATGGAGCTGGTTTCCTTACACCAGCGAGAAAGCACTCATGTTGGCATAGAACATCTTCACCAGAGGTGCTGCAGTGGCATCAGAGCAACTGCAATACTACACGCAAATGCTTGTAGTGTAGACAAGCTCTCAGGGAGGAGAAGAGACAGTGCCTTTGTCTTGCACTATGAAACTTGGAGCTCTGCCTGATAGCACACTGGCCTCCTTCCATCACAGAGAACCACCTTATTATTCCCTCCTGTGCAGAATCGGGTTAGTGGATGGATCTCTTGTCTCAGTCATCTCAGAGCTTTTCCTGCTTGGGTCTATGCTTTCCCTTTTCTCCTAGTCTGATTATGAGACTGGAGTAGAATTTGAGGAGAGCACAAGACTAATGAGGCAAGGTGAGTGCCGAGCTGGCTTCATACAGGATTATAAAGCACAGGCTGTAAACCATTCATCAACCGTGCCAGCCCCGGTCCTTTCTTCCCAGAGTGAGTTAGAAAAAGAGGAACTGGGGCAGGTAGCCTGGAGAAGGGTTCTCAATATTGGAGCACAACCCCAGGTCTATCAAAAAGATGTCTAGGGTTCGTGACCATCCTGATCAGGATGGTGACAATGATTGTGAAATATTAAGGGAGCTTAGAAAGGCTACAAAAAACAAAACCCCATATTAATGGGAGATTTCAGCTATCCCGCAATTTGACTGGGTACATGCCACCTCAGGACAGGACACAGGGATAAAATTTCTAGACACCATTAATAACAGCTTCTTGGAGAAGCTAGTCCTGGATCCTACAAAGGGAAAGGCAATTCTTGATTTAGTCCTAAGTGGTGCTCAGGTCCAAGAGATGTATGTAGCTAGACTATTCAACAATAGTAACCATAAGGTAATTAAATTTAACATCCTTGTAGGGAGGAAAATACCAAAAAACAAAACAAAACAAAAAAACCAACCACAGTAGCATTTAACTTCAAAAAGGGGAACTACACAAAAATGACGAAACTAATTACATGGAAATTAAAAAGAACAGTCACAAGAGTGAAATGCCTGCAAGCTGCAAGAAATGTTTTCAAAATCACCATAATATAGGCTCAAATTAAATGTATACTTTTCCCCTCCCAAAACACTACCACCACCACCAAAAGGACCAAAAGAATCCACCATGGCTACATTAGAGACAATAACATCTTTTAAAAACTGGAAATCAAATCCTACTGAGGAAAATATAAGGGAAGCACACATTCTGGGAAGTTAAGTGTAAAATCATAATCAGGGAGGCCAAAAATAATTTCAAGAGCACCTAACAAAAAAAACCCAAAAACTAACAGCAAATTTTTAAAAGTATAACAGAACCAGGAAGCCTGCCAAACAATCAGTGGGGCCACAGATTGCTGAAGAGCTAAAAGACCATTCAAGGAAGACAAGGCCTTTGTCCAGAAGCTAAATGAATTCTTTGGATTGGTCTTCAGATTCCAACATCTGATCCATTCTTTTTTAGGTGACATATATGAGAAGCTATCCCAGACTCAGGTGACAATAGAGGTGGTTTTGGAACAAACTGATAAATTAAACAGTAATAACTCACCAGGACCAAATGGTATTCACCCAAGAATTTTGAAGGAACTCAAATACAAAATTGCAGAACTACAAGCTGTGCTGTGTAACCTATTGCTTAAATCAGCCTTTGTACGAGATGACTAGAGAATAGCTAATGTAATGCTAAATTTTAAAGAAAGGCTTCAGAGGGGAACCTAGCAATTACAGGTAGGTAAGCCTAACTTCAGTACCAGGCCAACTGGTTGAAACTACAGTAAGGAGAATCAGACACAGATGAACACAGTATGTTGGGGAAGAGTCAACACAGCTTATGAAAAGGGAAATCATGCCTCATAAATCTATTAGAATTGTTTGAGGATAGCAACAATCCAGTTGATAGTGTATTTGGACTTTCAGAAAGCCTTTGACAAGGTCTCTCACCAAAGGCTCTTCAACAAACTAAGGAGTCATGAGATAAGAGGGAAAGTGTTCTCAAAGATCAACAACAAGTTAAAAGATAGGAAACAAAGGATAGGGATAAGTAGTCAGTTTTCACAGTAGAGAGGTATATATCCTTGGGGAACCCTGCTGTTTATTGAACCAGTTCTATTCAACATATTCATAAATGATCTGGGAAAAGGGGTAAACTGAGTTGGCAAAATTTGCAGACAATACAAAATTACTCAAGCTACTTAAGTCCAACACTGAAAGCAAAGGGTTACAAAGGGATCTTACTAAACTCGGTGATTGGGCAATGAAATGGTAGATGAAATTCAATGTTAATAAATGCAAAATAAGGCATATTTGAAAACATAATCCCAACTATACATGTAAAATAATGGGGTCTAAATTAATTGATACCACTCGAAAAAAGATTGTGGAGACATCATGGATAGTTATCTGAAGATATCTACTCAGTGTACAGTGGCAGCCAAAAAAGTGAACAGGATATTAGGAACCATTAGGAACGAGATAGATAAGATGACAGAAAATATAATGCCACTATATAACTCCATTGTATGTCCACACCATGAATACTGCATGCTGTTCTGGTCACCCATTAAAAACAAAAAAAACACATTAGAATTGGAAAAAGGTTCACAGAAGGACAAAAAAAATTAGGAGTGTGGAACAGCTTCCATATGAGGAAATAGTCAAAAAAACTGGGTCTGTTCAACTTAGAAAAGAGACAACTGAGTGGGAGATATGATAGAGGTCTATAAAATGGTGAATGGTGTGGAGAAAATGAATAAGGAAATGTTATTTACAACTTTGCATAACACAGGTACCAGGTTAATTAATAGGCAGCAGGTTTAAAAATAAACAAAAGGAAGTAATTCTTCATACAATGTACAGTCAACTTGTGGAACTCATTGGCAGGAGATGTTGTGAGGACAAAAAGCATAGCTGGGTTAAAAAAGAATCAGGTAAGTTCATGGAGGATAGGTCAGGGATGCAACCTCATGCTCTGGGAAACCCTAAACCTCTGTCTAGTAGAAACTGGGACTGGACAATAGGAGATGAATCACTTGATATTTGTCCTGTTCTGTTTTTTCCTCTCTGAAGCATCTGGTGCACCACTGTTGAAAGATGGGATACTGGGCTAAATGGACCACTTGTCTGGCCCATTATGGCCATTCTTATTTTCACTAAATCTGTTCAGTAGAATATCTATGGAAAATAAATAGAAACATTTCAAATGCAATCAAAGGAAGTTCATTAAAATAATCTAATTTAATATTCTCCGATTTTTTTTTCCCCACAGGAGCTATAGACAATCATGCAAAACATAAAGCAATCGGATTGATTTAACAACATAACCTACTATGACATGACTTCAATGGCATACAAAGGAGCAGCATTTCAGAAAACTAAAGATAGAAAAAGAGTCCTGCAGAAAAATCATACATTATTTATTGAAGCTTTTATTTCCTTGCCTGCGTATCTTTTGGTGACTCTTGCCTCTAATTAAAATAAATTAGAATAAGAATGGAATACAGACACACGAACATTAATGTTTGGGTATTCCTTTAAACTTTTTGAAACAGTATATCAATGACTGAATTAAATAAAATCACCTAATCAAAAAACATAAATGCCATGGAATATGGAAGTTTTCCTATTACAGCCCCAGGCTTATTTGCTAACATTCACAGAAGACAAAGAGCTTGACAGAAGAACGATTGAGGACACTGATAGTAATACATTCCATCATTCACATTTGGCTTGCACCCAATATGATAACAATCATGCTGCACCTGGCTAGAGACTGATAATAAATGTGCATCTGGAGGCAAGACCCATCAAGCAGTAGGTTCACCAGAGGAGATGGGGAAAAATGCTCAGTACTCTCAGCAAGATTTATAAATAGAATATTTAAACAAAAGCAAGCAATTTTGTTATCAGACTTTATTAGAGCAGGCATCAGGAATCAAAGAATAGGGTCAGAGCTGGAGTCAGTAGTTGGAAGCTGGAACAAGGGACAAGCTGGATGTCAGGACCTAGATAACAGTCAAGTGTCAAGCCAAAGCCAAGGGTGAAGTGGGAAGTCAGGAACTGGAACGAGCAAGGTAGGAAGCAAGGAGGAGTTAAAGGCAGTGTCGGGACAGAGGCAACACTGGGCGCAAAGCAGGAGCAGCAGGAACAAGGTAACACTGGAGCATGAACAGTGGTGGTCATGAGCACTGAGAACCCAGTAAGCTGCTGCTGCTACTGGCTTAAGAGCCAGCCTGCTGGACCCTCCAGCCAATCAGGTGGCATGGCCAATCAGGTGGCCTGCTGCAGGCTAGCTGTACTGATGAGTCTACTTGGAGGCTGGCTGAGCTGCAGGCCTGATTCCTGACTCCGACAGACATGTATTCCAAGATTAAAGTATTTTTAAAATGCATTTGCATTTTTCCATCTTTTCATCTTCTGTTCTTCTTTCATGAAAACCCTGTCCAGTGTCAGAGACAGGGCGTTTCACCCAAATACAGTGGAAGAGATCTATTTAGTCCAGATACATATATTACACATAGGTGGTAATGTAGCATTTTGTTCAAACAAATTTCAGAGCCCAGCGAAGTCAATGGGAATCTTTCCACCAGCTTCAGGTGCTACTAATATGACTGATGGTAGTGCTAGTTACATTACTCAGCCAGTCTGTTATTTGTGGTGGGATTTTCCAAAGCAATCTGCATTGGCCTAACTTTGCTGCCATTGAAAGCAGTGGAGTAACTCCCATTCATTCTGAAGAGAACAGAGTTGTGGAAACACAGATCACTTTTGAAAATCCTACCCTGCACCTTCAAATGGAAGGGTCCCCTGTAACCCCATTAATAGTTATCCTACACATGGGTATGGTGAATGAATGACCTTGGCAAAGGAAAAATGGCCATTTTGACTGCTGATTTTTCTTCAAGTCTTTCTGTGCCAGTTCACAGTGGATATATCCTCCTATAAACAGCATAGGAACAAAGAGAAAACCACAGTTCCTGTAACATCATTGCTGCAGAGAATGTGCTGTCTGGCTGGTGAAGCTCAATGGTTTTCCTGTCTTCAGTGGTGGAGATAGCTAGCTGGCTGAAAAATATTTTAGATATGTAGGAACCTAAATGGAACTTGGAAGAAGCAGCACAGGTTACATAAGGGAAGAGTTTAGAAGAAGCACCAGCAAGTCAGCCTGTGTGCACATAGCTAGAATGTTAGCTGCAGTTGCAGAATCTCCATAAATTGTTCTCTTAGTAAAGAAACCATTTAGTTTACCAAGCATTGAGTCCACTCACATTATTGCCCAGCAACTAGTATATGAAATATGGCAGTAGCCATCAGTCTAGTAAGAGAGTGTGATTAAACAGGCACCTGGAAATAGAGCAAACAGGCAACACAGAAGGACTCTCTTCTCCAGAAATGCTGGATTTCCAGACCAAAAAAATTGTTCAAGCATGGAAGCAAACCATGAGTCAGTATACAGAGCTGATCATGGTGATAAAGATGAGAAAATGAGGATAAAGTTTTTGTTTTGTCTTCTACTATCTCACCAGGAAAAAAAGAACAAGACATGAGTGAGACACTGTTGCCAAGAATAATTCCCCAAACTCTGGAACTGATAATAAAGGTGTTTCATGAGTACTGTAATCCCAGACACAAGGGGATTGTAGAGATATACTTGTTTTTCCACAAGAAACCAAGAAACAAAATAAGGAGTAGATGTTTACATTACAGAACTGAGAACTCTGGCATCCACATATAACTTTGGAGACCTTAAAGATTCTCCAGTTAAAGGAGGGTGCATTTTTGGCACACATTGTTACAGTTTATGGAAGACATTGCTAAGAGAAACATTGCATCTACTCTGGGGAGAGAAGCAGCAGCACTACAGGCCATGATTGAGGATTTAGAGACTTCCTGTGATGAGGAGGTAATCTGCAGTATGACTTTAGCAGATCCAAAGGCTCTCAATGTACATGCACTGCAGAAGGCAGCTGCCAGCCATTCAACTGCCATATTTGCAGCTATGCTGTTAGATCGACAGCCCAGCCAATTCCAGCTGGATTGTGGAGCCAGCTGTCAGGAAATCCCAGCAACACAGATAAGCAGTAATACTGGATTGAAGAAACGTGATCAAGTGTTGGTGATCTAAAATAAAACCATTCTGAGGCTAGTGGGCAAATGCACTCTCAATAAGAAACCCATGAAACAAGAGGCTATCATTTGGAATTTATAGTGGTTCAGTGCCAACCTTGCTGGGCAGCAGCAGAGTGGTGCAAACCATGGTGCGAGAGAGGAGGGAGAACAGTCATTGTGGGCCCTTTCTGGCAAATTAACAGTATACAAGGACATATTTCAAGGACATGAAGACAGAGGGCAAGATGAAGGTAGAAACTGACCTCCACTTGAAGCCTGGGGGACTTCTGAAATGCAGAGTCTCATTAGCCTTGGGGAAGCTACTGAAAAAGGAACTGGCAAACCTGCAAAGAAAAAGTATCTTTGCATCCCACTGGAACTAGCACAGAGCAGTAATGTTAAAAGATTTAAGAGCTGACATCATGAGAAAGATACACACTTCACACCTAGGGACAGAGGCATGGCTGAGATGAACCAGGAAGTGCATCTCAGCCACATATGAATGCCGGCTTGAAAGCATCCATAGAGCAGTGTGACATGTACAGAGTATAGTAATTGACAACAGGAGACTCTACAGCATTTTGAAATCCCAACCTGACCCTGGGAACAGAGTGGAATAGGCCTGTTCACTTTTAATGACAGGAATTATATAGCTGCAGTAAATTGCTGCTCCAATTTCTGAGAGGTGAACTATCTGGAGAATGCTCAGGCAAGAACTGTGATCAGGAAAATAAAGGCATATTTTGCAAGGTATGGCATACCTGACATGTGGCACTCAGACAATGGTCCACAGTACACTTCATCAGAATTCAAACAAAGTTGCCAAACAATAGAAAATTTAGAAGGCGATTTTAAAAAGGTCTGGTAACTATGTGAGTGATCATGAAAGTTGCCTGAAAAGTCCCATTACAAGACCCTGTTCTCAGTTGCTCAGAATTTTGTTAAACTAATAATTTAGACTGAAATTTTCCTTGATGTGTGTCTGCCTCAGACTGAATTATTTTAGAAAATGTTTTAGCCATTTCTGAGAACGAGACTAAGAAATAATATGTTACCCATTTTAAAAATGCTGGTGACCTTTTCTTTTAGGATCTTTAGGGCACCTGTGATTTGGCACCCAGACTTGAACTATTGAAATCTTTGTCCATCCTTGAGAAAATCCATCCAAATTTGGCCAGGTTATAATCCCTTGAAAAACTGCAGTTTGTATGTGTTCTGTAAAGACTTACTAGAGATTTACAGTGAAATTCCCTAAAGAGATTTCATCCAAACTGACAATGCTCCAGCCCAGAGATGCAGAGGTTGAGCAGCATTTTCCCTGAAATTGTATATCTGGGCTTCTGTGGACCATACTGTATCTGGGTATAGGCCTTGGTGTTGAGAGCAAGAAATTTCTCTCTTCTTTGCTCTCAGTTCTCCCCCGGGGGGGCCCAGGCAGCATGGATGAGGAATGCACCAGCCAGACAAGGTTTGGGATAAGGAGTCTTTGTGTTTGAAAACTAGGACTGGAGCTGCAAGGGTGAGTGATGGAAGGAACCAGGGTTGGCAGCCCAGTGGAAGAAGATATAAGGGACTGGATGGGCAAGGAGATTGGGACTGGGACGAGAAGGCTGAGGAGTGGAAACTGGGATGGGCTAGATGAGGAGAACAGGACTGGTCTGATGAGCAAGGGGTGTGAAAGAGACAAGGACTGGAGCAGGGATAGGTCAGGGAGGATGAGACAAAAGGGATCATGTGTGCAGAAGAGTAAGTGCCCACTACAGCAATCTTAATTCTGATATTTCCTAACTTTTGAGTGCTTAACTTTGCAACCTTAATAATGTTCTTTTAACAATGCATGTGGGTGTGTTCATGCACAGGCATGCGTAAAACAGGTGTATACGGCCATAGCATATCATAATTCTTAAGGTGTGTCTCTGTCTATTTGGGGACATAATGCATCAATTTCTATTTCTGAAAGACTTATATTCCATACACACTACTTTTGCTTTATATCCTGTCTTCAATGGTTCATCTTTAATACACATGATGTAGATTTATGACAGTTAGCTTCCTTATGAGTGTGTTTCTAATGATGTAATATAGGTCATCAAAGCATGAAAGGTTTCCTTTCATCAATTCCTTCAAATAGTATCACATGAAGGTAACTTCCCAAGTGCTCATTTTTTGCCACAAAAACACAAAAAACCACACAACACACATGCAAAGGTGGCATTTTTGGATTTTGTCCAACGCAACAGCAGAAGCAGCAAGTTACATGTCACAGAGATACATTTTGCATTCTGTGTACAGGGAATGGCATTCAAGTTCTTGTGAACAATAATGGGAACTATGCCTACTTCCTGGCACTCAGTTCTGAAAATGTACCCCGTACTGTCAACCTTAGAACAGGTGGAGTGTCACATTTTTAACTGCATTCTGCCAGGGGCATTCTAAAGGTTAGAAGTCCCAATATGACTCATAGTTTTCACAAACATCTCTCAAATGGGGTACTCTTTAAGCACTTTCAATATTGACCTTCTTCTGACCACAGAAGGAAAGGGTCTTAGGTTAGGACAGAAATGAATTTACAGCACAAGATAAATGTCTCCATCAGTCAGTTGTTCTTGACAAGCAGAAATCTCTCAAATCTCATCCGTGAGAGCAATGGATCATTAAGTTACAAAGAATCTGCTGCTGAGGACAAGAAGGGAGCAATTCAGTCTGGAGAGACCAATGTTTGCTTTGTATGGATTTTTCCTGTACTAAAAGCATAGAAAAGTAACTATCTCCAAATATTTATACATGCTGTTTAAGATGCTCTCCTCTTCACTTTCTAGAGAGGAATAAAGTGAAAGCACATTATTGTGAGGGGGCAACAATGAAGTGTGCTCCACATGCTAGCTAATTTGAAATAATTGTATCTAAAACTGTTTCATTTTCAGAAACGTACAAGGATCTTCGAGTTGAAAGAGAAAGAAGAAGAAACCGGTAGCAAATGCAAGGATACATATGTCCAGCACTGCAATAATTTAGCATATTCACACACTATAACGATGAACAGGGTATAAATAAGATTATAAAGAAAAAGAAAATAGAGCCTAGAGGCCTTACATTTTCCTTCAAGAAAGTTTCAATTTGATATTAAGATACTATATATCATTGTCCACATCTTCAGCTGGCATAAATCAGAGTAGCTCTATTGGCTTCAGAAGAGCTATGTCAATTTACATGAGCTGTGAATATGGCTTTCTAATTAGCGAGGCTACCCCGCCCCCTCTCCCTCCTCCCCTATCCCCCATCCCACCACTGAGCTCACCCTACCCCCTTCCAAGATGGCGGGTGTGCCCGGGACCAGACCCCACCCCCTGGATGTTCCTGCCCCTCCCTTCCACCCTGAGACTCTGCCCCCGCCTGTGGATCCTGGCCTAGTTGCCCCTGCTGGCCCCGCTCCCCCCCCCCCGCATTGATCTCGGGACACCGGCGGCGGGCGCCTTGAGTGGGGACTCCCAGAACCCCACCGCTGCCACGGCGACTGACCTCCCTGCTCCAGGGGACGTGCCCTCGGCCAGGAGGAAGGGCCGGGGGGGGAGGGAAAGAAGGGCAAGGGTCCCGCCCGGAAGACACCACCTCCTGCGGCTGGGTGCCCTCCCCCTCCCTCCCTACTCTCCCCCGCTGTCCTTTCCACTAGCTCTGGGACATGCTCTGGGACAGCTCCCCGCCTGCCACCCCGTCACCTTCCCCGACAGCTGCCTCCAGCACCATCCCTGGGGGCTGGGACCCCTTCCCAACCCTTACCAGGAGGCATGGGCTCTGTTGCTTCCTGATACCCGTCTCGCCCACGTGGAAACGTACGTGCGGGGGTTGGCAAGGGTGGTAAGGCCCACGGCCGTGGTGGCTGCCTCTAAGATGTACGGGAAGATGGTCTTCTTTCTGGCATTTGAGGCCACCGCCCAGGAGGCGGTGGAGAGGGGCTTGGTGGTGGGGGGTGTCCACGTCTGTGTGGAGCCCCTGGAGGACCTGGGCGTACGGGTGGTCTTCACTTCTGTCCCGCCTTCCTCCCCAATGCTGCCCTCCTGCCTTTCCTCACTACCCTGGGGAAGCCCATTTCCACCATCAGCCCGCTCCCCCTCAGCTGCAAAGACCCCACCCTCCGCCACGTCCTCTCCTTCCGCTGGCAGGTGCAGCTCCAACTGCCACCGGCAGCTTGTGGTGGGGAGGCACTTGAGGTGTCATTTCTGGTGCCCCATCAAGGGGCCCAGTACGAGGTCCACTACTCGACGGGAGAGGCCCGGTGCTTCCTTTGCGGAGATCCCATCACGGCTGCCGCACCCCTTGTAGCACCGGCTGGGGCCGCGAAGCCTGAGTCGGAACCGCCTGGTGGCCCCTCCCCTGCCGTAGGCTGCCCTCCACCCTCGAGAGTGCCAGCCCAGATGTCTCCTCTCAAGGGCCTGAAGCTGCCGGCACCGTACCACCTGAGCCCGCCCCCGTAGAGGACCCTCTCCCCTTCTCCACCCCCTCAGTCCCCAGCCCCGATCAGGAGACACTGCACTCCGCCAGCCCGGCTGCCGGGGCCGCGGAACCTGCCCCCGCTCCTTGTCCTGATCCCTTCCCTGTCCCAGCTTCCCTGTTTCAACCCCACCCCTGCCTCCCACTTCCAACCCCAACTCTGCCCTTCCTTCCCCTGCCAACTGCACCTCTGCCGCACCTGGAGTCATCTCTTTCCCCCTTGGGAGCTCCCAAGAGGCGGCCTTTGCATTCACCGCTCCCAGCCCACAAGGGGCCACTGTCTTCCCTCTGCCACCTCCCCTAGCCACAGCCCCAACATGCTGCGGGGCCTCTGTGGGGGCTGAGCAGGAGGATGGACCCCTCACAGTGCCACGAGAGGAGCGGTGTGCTTTCCTGCGGGATACGCACGGTGCCCGGCACTGGGTACAGCTCGCTTTGCAACGCTGGGAGGACTTCGACCAGATCCTCCGAACCGCGAGCGCCGCATTGAAGGAGGGAAAAGGGACCGGGCGGCAGGGTGCCGCAGCATGTCAGCGGACCTGCGTGGAGGAGCTGGCACTGAATCTCGTCAACGTCTACGCCCCAATTGCGGGCCCGGAGCGGGTGCGGCTCTTCCAGTGGGCGTCCGCCTTCCTCAGCACCTTGGACCCTCGTGAATGCCTGGTCCTGGGCGGGGACTTTAATACCACCCTCAAGGAAGGAGACCGCACAGGAACTGAGCACTGCCAGGCTGCCACAGCTGTCCTCTGAGAGATCATAGACCATCACTCCCTGATGGACATCTGGCGCAACCACCACCAGGACAATGCCGTCACCTTCACCTTCATCCAGGTGGGAGAAAACCGATCAAGCCACTCCCGGCTGGACTGCATCTATCTTTCTTGCCACCACCTTTCACAGGCCCACTCCTCCGACGTACAGCTGGCCCCGTTCTTGGATCACCACCTGGTGACCGTGAAGGCCTCTCTCACTGCAGAGAGGCCGGGGCTGGCCTACTGGCACTTCAACAACAGCCTGTTGGAGGACGTGGGCTTCGTGGCATCTTTCTGGGAGTTCTGGCTGTCCTGGCAGGAGAAGAGGCATGCCTTTCCCTCGGCACGGCGCTGGTGGGATGTAGGGAAGGTGCACGCCCCGCTCTTCTGCCGCAACTACACTGGGGGTGCCAGCCGGCGGCGGGATGCGGGGATGGAGCAGCTGGAGCAGGAGGTTCTAGTGCTGGAGAGGCGCCTCACCACCAGCCCCGAGGATCCATCCCTCTGTGGGGCATGCCAGAAGAAGGAGGAGGAGCTCCGAGCCCTCGAAGTCCTTCAGGCTCGGGGAGCCTTCTTTTGATCCCGCATCCATCTCCTTCGGAAGATGGAGCCATGGCTTCTGCTTCTTCTGTGCCTTGGAGAGAAGGAGGGGGGCCCGGAAGCACATCACCTGCCTCCTGTTGGAGGATGGCATCCCCCTCACGGACCCGAAGGAGATAAGTGGAAGGGCCAGGGCCTTCTACGCTAACCTCTTTTCGCCGAATCCAACCGAAGCCGCCGCCTGCCGGGTGCTCTGGGAGGAACTTCCTGCGGTCGGCATGGGCGACTGGGACTGGCTGGAGCTACCTCTCACTCTGGCTGAACTCTCGGGAGCCCTCCTCCTCATGCCCACCAATAAATCCCCGGGCATGGACAGGCTGACCGTGGAGTTTTACCGCATGTTCTGGGACATCCTCGGCCCAGACCTTGCCACCGTCTGGGCCAAGTCCGAGGCCAGCAGAGAGCTCCCCCTCTCATGCAGGCGGGCCGTGCTCGCCTTGCTGCCCAAGGAGGGGGACCTCCGCGACCTTCGGAACTGGCATCCCATCTCGCTCCTCGGCACAGACTACAAAATTATAGCCAAGGCCCTCTCACTGCGACTGGGGTCCGTGCTGCAGGACGTGGTCTACCCCAACCAGATCTACACCATCCCGGGCCATACCATTTTTGACAATCTCTATTTGGCCTGGGATCTCCTGGAGCTTGGGTGCAGGGATGGCCTGTCGTTCGCCCTCATGTCCTTGGACCAGGAGAAAGCATTCGACAGGATGGACCACGGGTATCTTCTGGGCACCCTGCGGGCGTTCAGCTTCGGACCCCGTTTTGTGGGTTTTCTCCGAGCGCTGTACGCCTCCGCTGAGTGCCTGGTCAAGCTCAACTGGACCCTAACCGAACCGGTCAGCTTTGGGCGAGGGGTGTGCCAAGGCTGCCCGCTGTCGGGCCAGCTGTAGGCCCTGGCCATCGAGCCCTTCCTCTGTCTCCTCCGCCAGAGGCTGACGGGGCTGGTGCTCCATGAGCCAGAGCTGAGGCTGGTCCTGTCAGCGTACGCCGACAATGTGCTCCTCGCGATCCAGGACCCGGGTGACTTGGTGCGACTGGAGGCCTGCCTGGACATCTACTCAGTGGCCTCCTCAGCCCAGTTCAACTGGACCAAGAGCTCTGGCCTGATGGTAGGGGCGGGGTGGAGGACGGGCCCCCTCCCACTTGCGCTTCAAGCCATCCGGTGGAGCGCAGGTCCACTGCTCTATCTGGGTGTCTACCTTTCCGCCACCCATCCCTCCCCAGTAGAGAACAGGCAAGATTTGCAGGACCGGGTGTCCGGGCAGCTGCAGAAGTGGACAGGATTGCTCAACCAGCTGGTCCTGTCCATGCTCTGGCACTGGCTCAGCACCCTGCTCCCAACCCCAAGCTTCCTGGCCTACCTCCAGAAGATAGTCCTGGAGTTCTTTTGACCAGGACTGCACTGGGTCTCTGCAGGGATCCTGAGTCTCCCCCTGGAGGAAGGGGGGCAGGGCCTGTGCTGTATCCACAGCCAGGTCCACACGTTCCGCCTTCAGGCCCTGCAGAGACTCCTTTATGGTGCAGGTAGTCCGGTGTGGAGCCACTTGGCGCAAGCCTTCCTTTGCTGCCTCCGGGGGCTCCGATATGACCTCTCCGAGCTGCTGGTCTTCTACCAGGACCTCCTCCGGACCTGGAGGCTGGTCTCGGCCTCCAGACCCTTTGCAGTCACTGAGGGGGAGGATCTCCTCACGGAGCCCCTGCTCCACAACCCCCAGTTGCGTGTGCAGGTGGTGGAGACCCTCTCAGTGCAACGGAGGTTGGTCCTGGCGGGAGTCACCAGGATCGGAGACCTTCTGGACTATGCCCGGGGGGACTGGGTGGACCACCAGGCACTGGCCCAGCGCATGGGGATCTCCACCTGTCGGACCACCCGACGCATACTCCAGGAGGTGAGGGCAGCCTTGCCCCCCGCTGCTCAGGCTTACCTCAAGCGGGTCTTGCGAGAGGGTGCCCCCCATGCTCCCCTTAGCCTCGGCCCTCCAGTGCTCACAACTGGGCCCTGGCCCCGCGAGCCCCCCCAGTCTCTCCCTCCCCAAGTCCCGAGCCGGCTGCGCGATCTGCAGCTGATTCTTTTTCGAACCATGCCCAGGAACCACTTGTACACACTCATGCTCCACACCCTTCATTTCCTCACCCTCGCGTCCCGCTCAGACACCACTGGCGGAACCTAATGCTACCTGGGGAGGGTGAGAACTCCCGCTGGGCCAGCCTCTATTCCACCCTAACATCACGGCCTGCCGGGGACATCAGTTGGTGGCTCCTTCATGGAGCCGTGAGCACGGGCATGTACCTGGCACGGTTCACCCCTCGCCCCAACACCTGCCCTTTTTGCGGTGCGAGGGAGACCCTGGCACATGCCTATTTGGAGTGCGCCAGGCTGCAGCCCCTTTTCTGGCTCCTCCAGAACCTTCTGTTGTGGTTCTGGCTGCATTTTTCCCCCCACCTGTTCCCCACACCCCATTCGAAGCCCCATGAGGTCGCAGGACCCTCTCGTCAACCTCCTCCTAGCCCTGGCCAAAGTGGCCATCTACAACACCAGGGAGAGGAGGTTGGCTGTGGGGGAGCTCTGCGACTGTGGGGCCTATTTTTGTTCCTCCATTCGTTCACGCATCCAGGCGGAGTTCCTTTGGGCAGAGTCCACTGGCTCCCTAGACACCTTCTGGGAGCAGTGGGCGCTGTCCGGGGCACTCTGTTTGGTGTCCCCCTTTGGTTCCCTTTGTTTAAACCTGTGACCCCCACACCCTTTTCTGTTTTTTCATTTGTTGTCCCCCGGAATCAGTTGAGCCCCAGGTCCCTTGGCTCCCCCCTTAAGTGAGGGAGGGGCCTCGAGCAGTGGGTGGGCTTGCGCAGACCATATTGTTTTAAAAAATATCAACAAGCTTTATGCAGTCAGAGTCTTTGCATAGCAGCCCCGTCCTCCTTAGAGCTAGCAACAGATAAGCCCAACCACCAAAAAAACCCACCTATTTTTCTATTCTCATTCCCCTCATTCTCTCTCTTCAACCACATCCTCCTGCAATCCTGCTTAAGGAGGAGCAGAAGTCCACTGATATATTATTCTGGCTACATAGCTTTGTATCTGAAATCAGTGCCGACACGTATTAATAAAAGGAAATAAAAATTCTTGACTATCCACCACGTGGGGGTGAACGCAGCCAAATATATATGTATACAAGAAGAAAATGAGAAATTGGAGCAACAGTGGAGAGAAAGAATGAGTGTGCAGAATATTTTAAACTGTCGCAGTACATAAGGTCAATGACATGTAATGAAGGACAAAATTCTTCAGAATAAGTGTCATTCATTACAAAACGATGAAGTGTTCAGTGAGGGTCATCAATCCAAGCACTAATCAACTGCACTGTCTTTAGGAGAACATCTTCCGGTTTTTAGATTTTTTTATGGTATTCTGACCCTCTTTTTACTAAGCTTTCGGGTTACATGATCCAATGCCAAATGCCTCATCCTGCGCAGATATTTATATTGTGTCATTACAAGGATGCTTGTGTCAGCATGATGGATCTTGACCCCTAAGAAAACGAAACCTTCTGAATCTTTGTTTTTATGTTTCATTTCTAATATTTGCTATCATCATCATCACTAAAATCACAGAGATGCTTTGGAAAAGGAACTCATTATAAATCACTATTTTCTGTCCAATTAGCTTTCTGAGCTGCTCCAGCAGTATCAGAACAGATGCAAGCAGGAACTGTCGTTTCCAGTGCCTCAAAAACTTTAAAAGATTCATGTTTAATCAAGTCAGTCATTTGCCCCGATATCTAAACTGGTTTCAATAACAGAGAGTCAGAGCTGGGTGCTTAAATATGTAGTGAAAGTAAAGATAAAGAGAGAGCTTCGTCAATAATAATATGTAATCAGCAACTAATAGTTCAACTACATTTTGAAGTACTCTGCACACACCAGCAATATGGCAAAATGATCCTACCAGCTCATCAAACATCTTGCACACAAAGAGCTCGGAAATGATCTTGCACATCACCCTCAGATATCAGGTCATTAACAAAATGGCATAAACATTTCCCATTACAGACTTTGTGAGAATGTTTGAGTACAAAACCAGATAATTCAATTTTATATGACTTCATAAGCTTCTCTTACCTTCTGCATTTATTGGTTGGTTCACTTCCAAACGACCTCCTTGCTACAGCTAAAGCTAGATTCCATCTTTTCCAGGCAAAGATGCACTAAGCTGAATATTAAAGGGCTGTGTGAGTGGAGTCTCCAGGAGTAATTTTGGCTGATTCAGCAGTACACACCAAAGAAGTGTTTCTGCCACTCTTGGAGAGGACATAGCATGTTCTTTCAAAGGCAGGGCCATAGTCCTTCTCACACTGGTTCTCCCCACTTTCTTTTGGGCATCTAATGCTCACATAGACATTACCAGGCAGCATACTGTGGCTAGCTCCTGAGTGGTGGTGTAACAGCAGGAGATTCCTTGAAATCTTCCCAGTTGCATATGTAGAGGAGGCTCAATATACTCTCTTCCCCAGGGTCCCTCTGCTTGAGCAATGATGGAATCTGATCTCAGATGGGGCCAGTCACACACCAAGTCCTAAATGTTTTCTGTGACTTTTGGTAAAATAATTTATTTGCAATATAAAAGGACCCCTAACACACAAATCCTCACACACACTGCTAGATTTACTTGAGATTCAAGTTCTTTTCCACATGAAAACACACTGGAACTAGTTGATAGTTCACCAGGACCTCATTTCTAACCTTCCTCTAACCTATAGGTACATCTACTCTAACAATTGGGTGTTTGTCCATGTGCGTGGTTGTGCCACAAACCCCCCTTCCCACCTCCGGCATTATCCACATCTAAACCCTGGAAACACATATCTGAAGGTGAGTAGAGGGTGAGTAAACTAGCATGCCTGAAGGGTGCAGCTCAGTACATGCCTTAGGCTGCAGCAAAACCCTATAACCTGTGCCAGTGTGCAATGTACACAGGTGTAAAGGCGTATCAATAGTCCTCCACCCCCATTCCCACAATGCACTGAACCCTTTTCTTCCTGACCCTTACACAATGTATAAAGGTCCCCATTCCCCCATATTCACCAGCAGTAGTGAGCTGCACTGACCACAGCAGAACAGATTTCTGCTACGCTTTTGTGATCAGCACAAGCAACTTGGATCCCACTTCAAGAACAGCTGCCTGGTCTGCTGACCACATCAAGGTGTAGTCAAAGTACATAATTCTACATGACTTCTCCCATAGTTGCAGGAATATTCACCTGTGCCAGTAAATTTCACCGAGGCTGGAGCAGGCGGACATTCCCCGGACTCCAGCCCATTGCTGGCAGTGCATCAGGCACTTGATGTTGCACAAGTACAGGAGGACAAAAGTCTCCAACAGTTGCTCTGGGAGGGCTCATCATACACACCCCTTCTACAATGAGCTGGACAGGGTGCTCTCCAGGGAATCTGGCCAGGACAGAGCCTAAAGTGGCTCAGGCCAACCCCATCTTCAACCTGGCTGGTCTTTTTGCCAATGGGATGCTATTGAGAGCAAGGACAGGGAAGTAGCAGGGACCATGGACGATGCCCTGGAAAACCTAGAGATCAAATTATATATGATTTTGCACATCTAGTCAGAGAAGATGGTTGAAGATGTCTTTTGAGCTGTGGCAGCAACCAGATCCTAAGGCTGGTGAGTCACAGTGGAGCCCCCCATGCTCCCCACCACTCTACCCTCTTGCTCTGATGCTATGTTCCTGATATTAAGTCTAGCCCCTCCCCCCCCGGCCCCCGCTCCGCTTCAACTCTTAAATAGTTCCTGAGCAAGACACGGTTATAAATCAATGATTTTATGGATTTTCAATGAGCCACTATTATGTATTTGGCAGAAGCTTTGTCTGAAAAACAGATTATTAATGAAAAATCATTGTGCTCCTGTGTCTGTTCATTTTTCAGCCAGCATGCAGGCAGCAATGGTCCCAGGGCATTTGACTGGAGGAAGGGAGAGCGCTATTTTAGAAAGGTTCTGATTGGGAATGGCATAGTTGTAGAAAACAGTTGTTTCTCTAAAATCAGGAACAGCTGTCTTCTGTCCTTTGGCATATTACAGTTTCAGTGTTTCTCCCACCAGTCCTAATTTCAATGTAAAATGGGGAAAGTCAAATTCAAGTGGAGGGGTGCATATGTCTGGAAAGGGGAAGGGAATGCTTTGGCTGTCTGAGAAAAAGTTAATGAGAGTATTCCTTTCTCCCATGGAAGATTAAAAAATGTTTACCATTACTGTCACTAGTGTCTGTCCTCTCCTTATGCCAAGCCATGATGCACAAGCAGAGGGAAACTGGAGTGGGAAAAGGATCTTGTCTGGCAGTTGGATAAAAACAATGCAGTGTTCCTTTGCAGTGGAGAGGCAAGAAGCATGTAGTGCTGATCTGAAACTTCAGGGAACCAAATAAAGTTACAGATTCATAGAAACGTAAGGCTGGAAGGGACCTCAAGAAGTCATCAAGTCCAGCCCCATGTGCTGCCATAGCACCAAATAAACCTAGACCATCCCTTATAGGTGTTTTTAAAAACTTCCAGTGATGGATTCCACAACTTGCCTAGGAAGCCTATTCTAGACCTTAACTACCCCTATAGTTAGAAACCTTTTCCTAATATCTAAGTCTCCCTTGCTGTAGGTTAAGCTCATTATTTCTTAACCTACCTTCAGTGGACATGCAGAACAATTGATCACCATTATCTTTATAACAGCCCTTTACATATTTGAAGATTTATCAGGTGTCCCCTTTAGTCCTCTTGCCTCAAAACCAAACATGTCCACTTTTTTACACCTTTCCTTGGACTCTCTCCAATTTGTGATGCCCTGTAACAGCCCAGGTACTCCAGCTTGAGCCTCACCAGTGTCGAACAGAAGAGAACAGTTATCTCCTGTGCCTTACACATGACACACATCTTTTAACACATCCCAGAATATTAGTGTTTTTCACAACTGCATCACATCGTTGCCACATTTTCAATTTTTGATCCACTATCGCCCCCAGATCCTTTTCAGCAGTACTACCACCTAACCAGTTATTCCCTACTGTATAGTTGTGAATTTGATTTTTCCTTCTTAAGTGAAGTACTTTGCACTTGTCTTTATTTAATTTGATCTTATTGAATTCAGACCAACTCTCTAATTTCTGAAGATTATTTTGAATTCTACTCCTGTCCTCCAATGTTCTTGGTATCCCCTCAGAAACTTGGTGTCATCTACTACTTTTATAAATATACTCTCCACGCCATTATCTAACTCATTCATGAAAATATTTAATAGAACTGGACCAATGATTGACCCTCCAGGACCCCACTAGAGATGCCTTTCCAGTTTGACAGTAAACCATGGATAACTTCTCTCTGAGCATGGTCTTTCAACCAGTTGTGCATCCACCTCATAGTAATTTAATTTAGACCACATTTCCCCAGTTTGTGGTGCATCTCTTTCTTTTCCCATTCATTTCATCATTGTTAGGCAGGCACAGGGTAGGATTTTCTGGTAATGTCAGGGGGATGGGTGGTTTTCATGGTCGCATCTCCCTTTGCATGAACATTCTATATGCTAACTGACAATATAGTCACTGTCCAATCAAATTACCTCCCAGTCCTGTAAGCATATTTAAGCAAAGGTCTGGTATAGCAGAAATTACAGCTGGTACTTGAGATTCAATGGCAGTTCAAATATGCTTGGTCCTCCTTAATAGCTGATCAACTCAACTCAAATAGAGGTGACTATTAGCAGAAACATGTCTTTGACATAGACTGCCAGATCTCCTCCACAGGACTGGTACCTTGAAAACTGCTATATACTCCAAATACTGGCCAGCCTTTAGAGAAGAAATTGCAAGCTGATAATATAGTGTCAGGCACCACTTCCTAGCAGTCATGCCTAGAGATTGGAGACAAGGTCAAAGCCAGATGTAGGGTCAGGCCTGGGCCAAGGGCAGCACTGGAACCAAGGTCTGAGGACAGACCAGGGTCAGAATTGAAAACAGAGTCCATAGACAAGCCATAATCATTACAATAGCTGGAGTCTAGTTACAGGCCAAAGGTCGAAGCTGAATGGTCAGAGTCAGAGAGTCTGGGGGGAAGGGGGAGCGGAGGTAGAAAGCTGAAATAGGACTGAAGTGGGTCTATAAGAGGGCTGGAGAAAGATCAGAGTAGGGCAAGGACAAGGCTGGAGAAGACTGGAATGGAGATCAGGCAAAGCAAGAACAGGAAGTGGATCAAGAGCAGGCTGGGAATCTAGAGAGTCTCCAAATGCTGGCCAACCTTTTAAGAAGAAATTCCAAGCTGGAAATGTACGGTCAGATGCTGCATCCAATAGTCATGCCCAGTGGTTGGAGTTGAGGTCATGCCAAGATGAGCCAAGTGGTGTGTTAGGCTGTGTTGAGAGTTTACTAATGAGATTCCAGCCTGCTATCCTTTGACACCTATTTGCTTTAGGATCCCTAACTCAGAAAACTAGGGTCTCACTGAAAGAATGAAATGGTGCTGGAAGAAGATTTTAGACTTAGTAGGACCTGGGGAACTCTTTGGGAGAGAAAGAGACCATAATAGGAAGGTTAGGCTCCACCTAAACCAAAATGGAATAAGACTGCTAACATGTAATATTAAAAAGGTTGTAGAGGATTTTTTAAATTAAGGGTTGGTGGAAAGCAATGCATCCAAGGGTGCTGAGGGAGTTGGCAGATGTGATTGCAGAGCCATTTGCCATTCTCTTTGAAAACTCATTGAGACTGGGGCAGGACAATTGGAAAAAGGACAAAATATAGTGCCCATCTTCAAAAAAGGGAAAGAGGAAGATAGGGGAACTACAAATCAGTCAGCCTCACCTCAATTCCCAGAAAAATCATGGAGTAGGTGCTCAAGTAATCTATTTTGAGGCACCTGAAAGAGAGGAAGGAAAAGTCAGCATGGATTCACCATGGGCAAGTCATGCCTGACCAACCTGATTGGATGTGGGGAAAGCAGTGGATGTGATATATCTTGACTTTAGCAAAGCTTTTGATACAGTCTCCCACAGTATTCTTGCCAGCAAGTTAAAAATGTATGAGTTGGATGAATGGACTATAAGGTGGATAAAAAGCTGGCTAGATCATCAGGCTCAATGGGTAGTGATCAACGGCTCAATGTCTAGTTGGCAGCTGGTAACAAGCAGAGTGCCGCAGCGGTCCGTCCTAGGGCCAGTTTTGTTCAGCATCTTCATTAATAATCTATAGGATGGAGTGGATTACACCCTCATCAAGTTTGCAGATGACACAAAACTGGGGAGGGGAGTGATAGAGAGCTAGAGGGTAGGGATAGGATACAGTGTGATCTATACAAATTGAAGGATTAGGCCAAAAGAACTCTAATGAGGTTCAACAACGACAAGTGCAGAGTCCTGCACTTAGGACGGAAGAATCTCTTGCACTGCTACAGACTGGGGATTGACTGGCTAGGGAGCAGTTTGGCAGAAAAACACCTGAGGGTTACCATGAAGAAGAAGCTGGATATGAGTCAACAATGTGCCCTTGTTGCCAAGAAGGCTAACAGCATATTGGGCTGCATTAATAGAAGCATTGCCAGCAGATTGAGGGGAAATGATTATTCCCATCTATTTGGCATTGGTGAGACCATATTTGGAGTGTTGTGTCCAGTTTTGGGCCTCCCACTACAGGAAGTAAGTAGACAAATTAGACGGAGTCTAGCGGAGGGCAACAAGAATGATTAGGGGGCTGGAGCACATGAATTACGAGGAGACACAAAAATGACTAGTTAGTCTGCAGAAGAGAAAAGTGAGGCGGGATTTGATAGTGGCCTTCAACTACCTGAAAGGGGGTTCCAGGGAGGATGGAGCTAGGCTGTTCTCAGTGATGGCATATGACAGAACAAGGCGTAATGATCTCCAGTTCAAGTGGGGGATGTCTAGGTTGGATATTAGGAAAGTTTTTTCACTAGGAAGGTGGTGAAGCACTAGATTGGGTTACCTAGGGAGGTAGTGGAATCTCCATCCTTAGAGGTTTTTAAGGCTTGGCTCGATAAAGCCCTCAATGGGATTATTTAGTTAGGGATGATCCTGCTTTGAACAGAGGGTCAGACTAGATGACCTCCTGAGGTTCCTTCCAATCCTAATGTTCTATGATTCTCTGAAAGCCAACATGTGTGAAGGAGCACGTGGTTTGGACAGAGACATACCTTAGGGGGGATAATCTATTAATGAGGATTATCTGTATCCTAGTAAAGAAGAGAGGAAAGAAGTATATAAAATACAGTTAGGAGTTGAAGAGAAACAAACGGTGACCTCATCTGAAAACTTTGCCACCTTACTATGACCCATTTTTCCAGATCTTTTATAAATATGTTGAACAACTCTACTCCAGTATGGATACTTTGAGGACCCTGCTACTTACCTGTCTCTTCATTGTGAAAACGGACCAATTATTCCTGCCCTTTGTTTTCTGACTTTTAACCAATTATTGTTCCATAAGAGGACCTTACCTCTTCTCCCATGATTGCTTTCTTTGCTTAAATGTCTTTGAAAGGGACTTTGTCTAAGGTTTCTGAAAGTCCAGGTACAACTGGATCACCCTTGTCCACATGTTTGTTTACCTGCTCAGAGAATTCTAACAGATTGTTGAGGCATGATTTCCCTTTACAAAAGCTGTATTGACTCTTTTCTTACAAATCATGTTCATCTATGTGTCTGATAATTCTGTTCTTTACTATAGTTTCAACTAATTTTCCTGGTACTGAAGTTAGGCTTACTGGACTGTAATTGACAGCCTCACCTCTGGAGCCTTTTTTAAAAATAGGTGTTTCATTAGCTATCCTCCAGTCATCTGGCATAGAGGCTGATTTAAGCGATAGGTAACATACCACAATTAGTAGTTCTGCAATTTCGTATTTGATTGGCTTCAGAATTCTTGGGTGAGCACCATCTGGTTTTGATGACATTACTATTTAATCAAATTTGTTCCAAAACCTCTTTTACTGACCCAATATTGCAATTCTTATTATACTGTATATGATACATGCATACTGCATTTTCTGTTTGTCCCACACTCACAATCCCCAAGGTTAAGAAATATCCAAAATCCGAAAGATAGAGGGACAGGATTGCACTAAAAGCAGCAGACCTCACACCACGGAAAATGGGTAGATAAATATCTATTTGGCTTGGTTCACATGCAGAACAACAAAACACAATTCAAGAAACAATCCAAGCATCTGCCGCTACCCAGTGATTAAATGGCTCCTCCCTTCCCAAACTTGACCAGTTTCAAGCTTATTAGCGATTAGTGCTCCACAACAACCATTAAGTGCAGTTAGATCCACTGACAATGGTAGGTTAAAAAAGGTGCCCCCCATGTAAATTTTGATAAAGTTGGTTAAGAGACTGAGTGGTTCAAATAACAGGCTAATAAATAAGTCTGAATGGTTAAGACAAAAGCATTGCATAATGATCACATTACAACTCAGCCACCACCCTCTTACAGACCCATCCCAAAATTTATATACACAGTGGAGGTGCCCTGTTATGATTGTCAATAAGTTGTCAGTTGTCACAGGAATGAACAGCTGATGAGTTTCAGCTACAGGGGGAACAAAACCTTCACAAAGCTATGTAACACAACCAGTATGTGATAATGTTCCCTTATTTGCAGTGGATCTACAGATGTCTGATGTTGCCAGCTTCCACAGGGCAATAGTCATCTGCTTCTAACCTGGGATAACTTTCCTGAATTGACTATTCTGATTCTGGAGGTTTGGTGCAAATTCCTCACACAACTCCAAGAAGGTCTGTTTCCTCATTCAGAAGTTCTGAAGCCATTGCAGGTCATTCCAGGCTTCCAAAAATGATATGCTTCCATTACATTGTGCTGGTTCTACCACACCAAAAGTGAAAATTCACTCATAGGTATATCAGAACAATATGAGCATTCACAATATCTATCACGGGAGCTGAACAAATGGTCTTGGATCCTTAAGGTCAGCCATATTTGACATGCCATAAAGTTCTGTTAAAATTCCATCCGACATCTCACTGATTGACTACTCCCCTAAATAAAAGTTTTTCCTGTCCTAAGGAGCAGGAGCAGAATGACATCATCATCATCCCATAGCTCCATGCCTTCCACACAGTTTGGCAGGAGGAAGATGTGAACTGCCATTGGCAAACATGTGAAGGCAGAGAGCAGTACCAACACCACATATCAAAGCAGTTCCCAGAGTGTTTCCCTGTGATCCACAGAACCCCCCGATACTGGATACTTGGAATGGTAGCGCTTATATCATGTTACAGCCATGGCAGTGTGGACACAGGTATGTGTGTGTACATAGTGTTATATCCATATCCATCATCCTATATATAGGCACTTGGCTTGGATATAGGAAACATACCAGAGCATGTAAATGGTCAAGTAACTGTACATAGCCTATGAGGTCAGACTTTCCCTGGTAGCACCTCCCCCACACTTATATTTTGAAGTCCTCTGGTCAAGGAATGGTAAGTCGCTCACCAGTCTTTGACTGTAGTTGGCTGGCCATCTCCTGCAGTCTTAGGTGAGTGGGTGGCTAGCCTGTCTTTGTTTCTGGCTTGTTGAAGGTGGAACAGCCTCCATCCTCCCACTGTCCTTGCTCCTAGTGAAAGCTTATATGTAGGCTAGAATAATAGGATACATTATTATTGTACCATCAACTGTTCACCGTACCACTTGAGAGCCTTCCAAATAAAACTTAGCTTGGATTTTTCCCCAAATTGTTCTTTGACGTACCAAGAACATTGCTGATGCTCATCAAGAAAATAAAATGCATGTTAGCCATTGGTTCTTTTCTTGTTGCTGATGTAGCTGATTGTCAGTTTAATAGAATGTTGTTGGGTTTTTTTTACATGAACCCTGGACCTTTCTCTAACAGATGCCAGTTATTTACACATCACTCCCTATTTTTCAGAAAGTAAAAGGATTGAGCTCATCTTTTGAATATGTTTAACTTATTGTCTTCCCCTTTCTATCAAAGTTTAAGGGGACAATTTAAAATCAATACAAGAGGTGGAGAAGAAACAGATGGCATATCATTTTTGGCGGAATGACAAACAAAAGCTCAGTGCACTAGGATAAGAAATTCAATCTGTGACCTTGGAAAAAGTCTATGAAAAAATTCTTTGTCCAAAATCTAGAGGGAGGCTCTTTTTACAATGGTCAATGTCCCTGATATTGTTAGGAATAAACTATAGGTTAAGAAATATTTCTATATAACTGAACCTCTGTAATTTTCCCAAACATTGGGAGTATTGATTGGAATAAACAACTAGGCAATATTAGAGAAACAAGGTGGACAAGGTAATATCTTTTATTGGACCAAATTCTGCTGGTGAGAAAAACAAGCTTTCGAGCTACAAAGAGCTGTTCTTCAGGTCCGGGAAGGGTACTCGGAGTGTCACAGCTAAGCACAAGGCCAAACAGATTCTTTAGCTTAAATAGTTAGCACATGGTCTAAGAGACCATTCAAGGTGAAGTGGCCCTTTAATATCTCTGCCAGAAAAGGGGGATTAGTCGGTTACAAATTGTTGTAATAAGCCATAAATCCAGTGTCTCTGTTCAGTCCATGATTTTTAGTGTGTAGCAAAGATATGAATTTAAGCTGCTAGGCTTGTCTTCTGAAAGTGTTGTGCAGGTTTCCTTTGAGGATGAGGCCTATAGGTCAGGTATAGAGTGATCACTTTGTGAAACATGTTCACCCAGAGGTGATATGGTATTTTTGTCTTTTTATCAGGTTATCATTTTCCTCTGTGTGACAAACACGCCATATCACCTCTGGGTGAATACTTTTCACAAAGCGATCACCTCTCTACCTGACCTATCAGCTCAATAGTCTGTTTGACTTATGATTAGCTGTGGCATTCTGAGTACCTTTCCCAGACCTGAAGAACAGCTCTGTGTAGCTTGAGAGCTTATTTTTCTCGCCAACAGAATTGCTCCAATAAAAGGTGTTACCTCATCTAGTATCCTGGGATGGACATGGCTACAACACGTCATACAACTAGGCAATATAGCAGATCTTCCTCCCTCCTCTTCTCCGTGGAGTTTTATATAGTAGCACGGTAAAAAGTTGACGAATTAAATTTTTAAAATTGCATCCACTTATCACTGCACTAACTAGTCCTGGGTCACAGGATATTTCATCTAATGGGTGTGGCAAACGGCCAGCTTCTCCCTGGTGAGTCTCGTACTTTTGCCTCTCGTAGTGGGCCAGGGCATCACCGGTTACCCCATCTTCCCAGGGAGGGCCCACCTGCACCTCCAGGTCCCAGCCCAGGGGCCCTCTGAGTAGCACCTTATTTGCAGCTGCAGACTTTTCCCCTGGTCCACTCTCTCCCCTCTGTCTTTCTGGCTTCTTGAGCCCAGTACCTTCTTCAGGACTACACCTCTCTCCCACACCCCACTGAACTCCATTCTGTTCTCCTTCACAACTCCACACACCACCATTCTGTTCTGTTCTCCTCCACTTCACACACTCCTTTGCTCATCACACACCTACTCCTTCAACCCTACCCTATCTCTCAGGAGTAGAGGGTTTTTATAGGCACCTGGGTGGGGCCTTAATTGGTGTCAGCTGACACTAATTACCTTCTATTAACTCTGGCTAATCTATAGGGAATAAAGCCCGGATCATTCTAGCACTTACATAGCGCCCTTCCCGACCTTTCCTACTGCTCCTCTTGCTGCTGCTGGGGTGCTCCTGGCTCTTGGGGGCCCTGCTGGCTGCCCCCCCTTCCCAGGGGGGACGGGGTGAGTGAGTGGCCACACCACCGCCACCACCTCTGCTGATTCTAGGCTCCTGCTGCAGCTGTGAGCACCCTTCCCTGTTGCCCCTCCTTCCCCCACTTTTGGGGGGCACCCCTGTCCTTCTCCTTTTCGTCCCCTTCCTCTGTTGCTGCCCTCCCCATCCGCAGTTTGTCCCCTCATTCCTTTATTTTGTTTGTTTGTTTGCCCAGCCCCTGCCTTGGTTTGTTCCCTGCCCCACCCAGCCCTAGCAGCTTGCTGCTGGGCCCCCAGCCCTGTTGTGGCCCTGAATCCTCATGCCTCCCTTCTCCTGCCTGCTGCCGCCTCCCCTGATCTGGCCCCCGCGATCTGGCCATGGTATTATCCATGGACCCCCTCCCACCTGCGGCTGAGGGGGGCGCAAGCCCCTGAAAAGCCAGAAAGGGGGCTGCCGGAGCCGGGCCCTCCACCGCGCCCTCTGCTAGAGCCCAGCGGGGTGCACCAGCCAAGGAAGCCATGGCAGCAGATGCGGGCTGTACCATCGCCCTCCTGGAGGAGTCCCTGTCCGGAACCCCCCCGCCAGTGTTGGGATCAATCTCGGTGTGGTAGAGGGAGACTTCTCCTGCTTGATGGAGGACACTGACGCCCTGGGGTTGACCCTGGCTTGCCCAGAGGAGAACGACCCTGCCCCCCGCATGGATGGCTTAGGGCAGGGCAATATCGAGTGGCCTCTCCCCTCCCTCCAGTCCTCAGCTACCACCCCTGCTACCACCAATGGGGCCCCGCTCAACCCCTCACCACACTGCAGAAGGGGGACCTATCATTGCCGCTACAGTCCCTGAGGTGCTGGCCGAGGCCGAACGGCCAAGCCCCGAGCCATCGGGTGCCCCGCCCCTTATTGTGAGCCATCCGCTTCCTATCCTCCCAAACGATGCTTGCCCAGCCATCCCCTCATGAGGGCATGGAGCCACGGGCACTATGACCCCACAGGCCACCCACGTGGAGACCACTCGCTCCGTGCCCGCCTCTTTAGCTCCTGGCCCCGACCAAAAGGCTATGCACGCCGCCTGCCCGGCCATTATGGCTGGGGGCCCACCCCCAATTCTAACCTTGACCCCTTTTCCATTCCTTGCCCCGATCCTTCCCCTACCCTAACTCCTACTGCCCTCCCTGCTCCCTACTTTCTCTCGACCCCCATTCCCCTCCCTGTACCTTCCTCTTTCCTCCTCGTTGTCTGTACATCTGCTGCCCCTGGTGTTGTCTCCTTCCCTCCTTCCCTCTTCCCAGGAGCGGCCTTTGTGTTTAGCACTCCCCGCCCACTCAGGGCTGCTGTCTTCCCTCCGCCGCTGCCGCCACCACTCCTAGCCCCCATCCCAGTGGGCCATAGGGCAGGTGCGGAAGCCGAGCCAGAGGACGACCTCCCCGAGGCACTGTGTGAAGAGCTCTGTGTTTTTCTCCGGGACACATGTGGTGCCCGTAACCGAGTGCAGCTCGCTCTGCAGCACTGGGGGGACTTCCACCACGTCCTCCGGGCTATGAGGATCCCACCCGCCCTCCTCAAAATGCCCATTACCATTGTCACCTTAAATACAAGGGGTTGCAGGAGGGGTCTCCCCAGGAACCAGGTGCTCTGCTTCCTTCGGGAGGGGGGTACTCTATAGTGTTTCTGCAGGAGACCCACACGGACCCAGCCGCCGAGGCCAGCTGGCAGCTGGAGTGGGGAGACGGGGTTCACCTTAGTCATTTCTCTGCCCATGTGGGCAGAGTGGCCGCCCTGTTCTTCCCTGGCCTGCAGCCCGAGGTGCTGGGGGTCACCGAGGTCGTGCTGGGCCGCCTGCTGCACTTCCAGGTCTGCATGGAGGGGCTGGCGTTGAGTCTCAATGACGTCTACGCCCCGACCGCAGGCCCAGAGTGGGTACGTTTCTTCCAGCAGGCAGCCACCTTCCTCGGCACTTTAGATCCTCATGAATGCCTGGTCCTGGGCGGGGATTTCAACACCACCCTCGAGGAGCGAGACCGCACGGGGACCGAGCAGTTAGGCCGCTGCGGACATCCTCCAGGAGATTATCGACCATCACTCCCTGGTGGATGTCTGGCGTCACCACCACCCGTATGACATCGTCACCTTCACCTATGTCCGGGTGGGGGAAAATTGGTCGCACCACTCCCGGTTGGACCGCATCTATATCTCTCATCACCATCTTGCGCGGGCCCACTCCTCCAGCATCCGGCCAGCCCCTTTCTCGGATCACCACATGATGACTGTGACGGCCTCTCTCACTGCGAAGAGGCTGCGGCTGCCCTACTGGCATTTCAATAACAGCCTGCTGGAGGATGTGGGCTTCGTGGCATCCTTCCAGGAGTTCTGGCTGGCCTGTCGGGGGCAGAGGGGCGCCTTTCCCTCGGCACGGCGCTGGTAAGATGTGGGAAAGGTGCACGCCCGACTCTTTTGCTGCGATTACACTCGGGGGCCAGCCCTCGGCGGGATGTAGGGATAGAGCAGTTGGAGCGGGAGGTTTTAAAGCTGGAGAGGCATCTGGCCACCAGCCTCGAGGATCCATCCCTCGTTGGAGCGTGCCGGGAGAAGCGGGAGGAGCTCCGGGCCCTCGAAGACCTTCGGGCTCGGGGTGCCTTCATCGGATCCCACATTCATCTCCTTCGGGAGATGGATCGCGACTCCCGCTTATTCCACACCCTGGAGAAAAGGAGCAGGGCCCGGAAGCATGTCATCTGCCTCCTGGCTGCCGACAGCATCCCCCTCACAGATCCAGTGGAGATGCGTGGAAAGGCCAGGGCCTTCTACGCTGACCTTTTTGCCCCAGATTTGACTGACGTTGACGCCTGCAGGGTGCTCTGGAATGAGCTTCCCACGGTCAGCGCGGGCAACCGAGGCCGGCTGGAGCTACCTCTCACTCTGGCCGAGTTCTCAGAAGCCCTCTGCCTCATGCTCACCAATAAATCCCAATGCATAGATGGGCTGACAGTGGAGTTCTACCACGTGTTTTGGGACGTCCTCAGCCCGGACCTCGCCACCATCTGGGCCGAGTCCGAGGCCAGCGGAATGCTCCCCCTGTCCTGCAGGCAGGCCATGCTCACCTTGCTACCAAAAAAGGGGGACCTCCGCGACCTTTGCTCCTCGGCACAGACTATAAAATTGTGGCCAAGGCCATCTCACTGCGGCTAGGGTCTGTGTTGCAGGATGTGGTCCATCCCAACCAGACCTACACCGTCCCAGGCTGTACCATCTTTAATAACTTGTAGCTGGTCCAGGACCTCTTGGAACTTGGGTGTAGGGATGGGTCTGTCATTCGCCATCCTGTCCCTGGACCAGGAGAAAGCGTTTTACCAGATGGACCACAGGTATCTCCTGGGCACCCTGCAGGCGTTCGGCTTCGGACCCCATTTTGTGGGTTTTCTCCTGGGGCTGTTCGCCTCCACAGAGTGCTTGGTCAAGCTCAACTGGACCCTGACCAAACCGGTCAGCTTTGGGCGAGGAGTACGCCAAGGCTGTCTGCTGTCAGGCCAGCTGTACGCTCTGACCATGGAGCCCTTCCTCTGTCTCCTCCACTGGAGGTTGACGGGGTTGGTGCTCCGTGGGCCAGAGCTGAGGCTGGTCCTGTCAGCGTATGCCAACAACGTGCTCCTCGTGGTCCAGGACCTGGGTGACCTGGTGTGGCTGGAGGCTTGCCAGGCTGTCTACTCGGCAGTCTCCTCCGCCTGGGTCAACTGGGCCAAGCGCTCTGGCCTGACGGTAGGGGCCGGGTGGCGGGCGAGCTCCCTTCCTCCCTCGCTTCAAGCCATCTGGTGGAGCGCGGGTCCGCTGCTCTATCTGGGCATTTACTTCTCTGCCACCCATCCCTCACCAGTGGAGAACTGGCAGGATTTAGAGGACAGGGTGTCTGAGTGGCTGCGGAGATGGACAGGACTACTCCAGTGCCTCTCCCTCCTGGGGAGGGCACTGGTGATCAACCAGCTGGTGCTGTCCATGCTCTGGCACTGGCTCAACACCCTGGTCCCGACCCCGAGTTTCCTGGCCTACCTCCAGAAGACAGTTCTGGAGTTCTTTTGGCCAGGACTGCACTGGGTCTCTGCAGGGATTCTGAGTCTGTCCCTGGAGGAGGGTGACAGGGCCTGTGCTGCATCCACAGCCAGGTCCACACGTTCCGCCTCCAGGCCCTGCGGAGACTCCTCTATGGTGCAGATAGTCCAGCATGGAGCCACTTGGTGCACGCCTTCCTCCGCCGCCTCCGGGGGCTCCAATACGACAGGCAGCTCTTTTTCTCCACTCGAGGGGTCTTCCGCAAGACCTGTCCAAGATCCTGGTCTTCTACCAGGACCTCCTGCAGACCTGGAGGCTCGTCTCGGCCCCTTGTGGTCACCGAGGGGGAGGATCTCCTCGCGGAGCCCCTGCTACACAACCCCCAGTTGCGTGTGAAGGTGGTGGAGACCCCCTCGGTGCGACGGAGGTTGGTCCTGGCGGGAGTCACTAGGGTCAGAGACCTCCTGGACTATGCCTGGAGGGACTGGATGGAACCCCATGCTCTGGCTCAGTGCATGGGGGTTCCCACCCTTCGACCCCCCCCGGCACATACTCCAGGAGGTGAGGGCAGCCTTGCCCCCTACTGCTTTGATGTACCTCAGGCGGGTCTTGCAAGAGGGTGCTCCCCGCCCGCCCCTCAGCCCCGGCCCTCCGGTGCTTACCATCGGGCCTCGGTCCCGCAAACCCCCTCGGCCCCCTTAGCCTCACGCCCCCAGCCAGCTGTTTGATCTGCAGCTGGTCCCCTTCCAGACCGCGCCGAGGCACCATCTGTATGCACTCGTGCTCCACACCCTTCACTACCTCGCCCTCACATCCTGCCCGGACACCAAGTGGCAGGACCTACCACCACCCTTGGAGGGCGAGGACCCCCGGTGGGCCAGTCTGTATGCCACCTTAACCCCACGGCCCACCGGGGACATCAGTTGGTGGCTCCTTCATGGAGCCGTGAGCATGGGCGCATACCTGGTGTGGTTCACCTCCCACCCCGACACCTGCCCCTACTGCGGCATGAGGGAGACCCTCATGTATACCTGGAGTGCACCAGGCTGCAGCCCCTCTTCTGGCTCCTCCAGAACCTCTTGCTGAGGTTCTGGCTGCACTTTTCCCCTCACTTGTTCATCTATTCACACCCCATTCATGGCCCCACGAAGTTGCGGGACCTCCTCGTCAACCTCCTCTTAGCCCTGGCCAAACTAGCCATCTACAAGACCCGGGAGAGGAGGTTGGCGGGGGGGGCTCTCTGCGACTGTGAGGCCTATTTCCGTTCCCTCGTCAATTCACGTCTCCGGGCATCCGTCCTCTGGGCGGCATCCGCTGGCTTCCTGGACACCTTCAAGGAGCAGTGGGCGCTGTCCGGGGTTCTCTGCTCAGTGTCCCCTTCTGGTTTCCTGCGTTTGACCTTATGACCTCCACGCCCTTTCCTGTTTTTTTCATTTGTTGTCCCCAGTAAATCTGTTGGACCCGGGTCCAATGGCTCCTCCCCTAGGCTGGGGGGGAGCCTTTAGCGGTGTGTGGGCTTGCGCCCATCCACCTATTCCTGGTTTCAAATAGGAGAACTTTCCTACTGCCCTCTGTCCTTGCTATACCACATGGGTCATACTGTATCAAATTTTTAGCAGAATTCCCTACTGAGATTAATGGGGAGATTTGCTTAAAACCTGATGATAGTGACATTGATGTTAGATAATATTTTCATCAAGCAACTGTTTATGTTCAGCAACCCTCGTGCAATGAGCCATCCCACACGCTGTAATGGCACTGCACTCCCATGAATAAGGATTGCAGGTTTAGACCCTAAATTAATAACAAAACTTAAAATGAATGACACTTCAATACAGCACAGCAGCCTCAGTTAATGTTAACATGAAGTGTATGTGACAACTTTGAAAGAATGCTAATTTGGGGTAATTCTACAAATACAGGCTTGTTAGAATGATAAACGGATACAAATAAACCATGGGAAAAATAGTTATTCTTCTTCAATATGCACCATTCTAGAAACAAGTTTGGTGCTGAGCAGTCTAGAGAACCAAATACCAATCCATCTTTCTGCTCACTATCATCAGTACCTATCTCACATACTGTATCTTATTTTCCTGTCTTTGTTCTGTCAGTAGGAGCAAATTGATCATGGACTGCAAGGTACTATAGGCTGCTGGGTAAATAATCACACTGCCACAAGTACAGAATCATTCCAGGCATATTTCATAGAGGTTGGCAGGATAATAGTGATTTTAAAGCTTCTTGTACCTGCTTCTTGCAAATTTGCTCTAAGTAGTACTCGTGTGTGGATTCCTCTCTGGAAAATATACCAAAGGCTGATCTCTGAGGGTATAATTAATTCTAAAAATAACCATTGCTGAGAGTATGTGAAGAAAATGCCCATTTCATGCAGTTGTGCACTAGCACACAAGAGGCTGTAGGTCAGGGAAGGCTGCTGGAACAGATAGATAGTAAATGGAAAACAAACAACAAAAGAACAAAAATGAAGCTGGAGCTTCTGACTTTTGGAAATAGCTTGCTAAGATATGGCAATATATATATATATATGAGTAAAACTTCTTTCAGGTTATTTGGTTTCTGGGAGGTTACCCTGCTCAACTAAGTGAATCCATTTTTCATCTCTTTGATGACTGATGTGATAGAAGGGTATTGCTAATCCTGTTGGCAATGACAGTATATTTATGTAAAAAACAAACAAAAAAAAAAAAACCCCAGAAATTTAAGATAATAGACATAAATTCTGCCGTCTCAAACTGCATTCAAATGCCTAGCAGCTCAAGAGGAAATTCATTCTGACATTCAATTGCTTCACTGTACTGGCTTTAGTTTGATTGTAGCAAGCTAACAGCATTCCTCAGAATCCCCCAACTCTTCCCTCCTTACCTTCTGAGCAGGTGTCAGTCCTGGTAAAAAGTGTCAGGTAGGTTCTTCTGACACTGAGGGCAAGTGGTGGGAATGGATATGGACTGACAAGCCTGAGGTGGGAGCTGTAGAAGCAGCCAAGCCTGGGGTGGAAAGGTTTATTTTAAACTTTTATATTATTTTAAATCAGGTACACTGGCTCTTTAAGGCAGGTAAGGGAAGCTTCTTAGGCAAGCAGTATCCCTATTACAGGGGCACACAAACTTGTGAGGCTAGGAAGGCTAACTGAGGAGACAGAAGCACTCTCATGGAGACACAGTACAGGCTTTGGAAGCAAATCCAAACTGCTACATCTGTAAAGGGCCAGATAATGTAGTTCTGGGATGCAAGGAGGACAAAGCCAGGAGCATATGATGTCTCTTCTCTGGTCAAAGGCATGTGGGAAAAAGTCTTCCTGAACCAAAAGATATTCCTTACAATTGTTTCTTTGTAGAACTCTGGAGTAGGATGTGTCCATCACTCACAAGACTCAAAGCCATTAAATTCTTCACCAGGTTCCCACACAAAATTGCAATGTGCTGCGGAGAGATGCAATAAGCTTCAATCGTCTAGGCCTGCTTATATGTTTTGTATCTTTCCCTTCACTTTGCCTCACAAATGATATGACAAATCCATTATATTTTCTGAGCCTAACTCACAGGCCAGCCAAACCATGATTTCACATGGTCCTGGCTAGACCTCCTTACATTAGTGGGGAAACTGCGCTCAATGGCCAAACACAGGAGTAAAAAGGCAACTCCAGCAGTAACAACTCTTCTATGATTGCATGTCTACTGTCAGGGAATCCTTGAAATAATCAGCTTTTCAGGAACAGGCAGTTAAATCGCTTTCACGCTGACAAAATGCAACCAATAAATCCTTCAGTAGAGTTTATGAGAACTTTATTTTTTAAACAACAAAGCCAAGACATAAAAATTTCCTTTCCAGAGTTAAACTGCTGTCGTTGGTACTAAAATATGTCAGCAGTAATGGTCTATCCTGGAGTTTCCAAACAATGGGAGTTTTAAAAGGATTGCCAGATCTTGCTATTTTATCTTTGTTTTTCTTAAAGCCCCAGCTCCTAGAGTCCTGTGATTACATGGGGAGGAAAACCCCAAAAGTAAGATTCTAGCCCTCAGTTTACAAGAGAAAATGTCAAAAAAAGTGAACATTAAAAGCTCAGGAACCAGAAGGCAAATAAAAAGGTTTTAAATCTCACAACATTTGGTCTCGCTAGAAAATCTAATTGAAAGGCTTGCTATAAGGAGGATAGCCATGAAGATGTGCTTTGAAACCGCAGCAACTCCCTGAAGAAGACCTCTGAGTAGCTCAGAAGCATGTCTCTTTCACCAACAGAAGCTGGTCCTATAAAACATATCACCTCACCTACCTTGTAGCTCTATAAATCCCTGAAAATATTCATAACTATTACTATAATGGCTTGGATTAAACGCAGATAAAAAACATAGGCAAAGTACAATTTTGTCTAGTATAGGAATATAGTCCCAAAGGATTTAGGCACCTAAAATGGGAGTTAGGCACCTAAAGCCCAGTTTTAGGTACCTCTGGTATTCAGAAAACCCCCATTTAGTATCACCTAATCCTATAGAGACCTAAATTGCTTCAGAGCCAAAGTTTTTACCATAAAAGTTCCTAGGCATCTATGTTTCTGCCTCTAAGCACGCACACTGCTTCCTCCTCTAGGTGTCCAGACATATAATCCACAGTGCAATTCATGAAGTTAAGTGGAAGATAGGCATTCCTCCACCCAGTTTGCCTGTGGGGCCCAATCCAGTAAGCATGCTCAGAGGCCACCTAGCATTACATAAAATGGAGATGGAGGAACTCCCTCATAACTTTTTGCCCAGTGGTTAGGGTACTCAACAGGGATGTGAGAGACCCATAGTTCAATACCCCTCTGACTGATGAAGAGAAAGGCTTTCAACAAAGATCTGCCCTCCCATAGGTGACTGCCTGAACCACAAGGCTCTGAGATATTCTGATTCTTGATCCCTCAGTCTCAGTTGAAGCTGTTCCACTGTGATTAATAATTAAATTGTCACTGGAGCAGAAAGATACTGAGACTTGTCCAAATTGACAAGACAGTCAAAAAGGGGAAACAAAGGCACAAAGATATGACTTACCTAAGGTCACAAAGCAAGTCAAATGGCAGAGGTAGGACTAGAACCCCAATCTCCACTGCCTCAGTCAGTAAGTGTTACAATAGGTTTGTTTGTTCTTAACCATAGTACCTCTGGTTGTGTCACGGCTAAGTACATACCTGTATTTTCGAATGCTGGTGACAGTACCTTTGTTAAATATTACTAGCAAGAGTAAAAAATTAGATCTTTCCAATTTCCAACCCATTACCTTTGATTTTGAAAACAGATTATTCTGTATATTATTGGAGGGGAATGACATTTTACCACCTGGTTGTAATATCCAGAGATATACTAATATAACCATTTAAAGATTTTCACCCATATAGTTGACACATACCTGATGCTCGAGTTAACTGAAGAGAACTTATGTATCTCCCCTCCACTCCATTCCATTCCTTAAAGAGAACACCTTCAGAAGACTCAGGACTATGACAGGACTGAAATCTGGAGAGGAAAAGGATGCTACTATACCTTTTAAAAGATGTTACTCCAGTGGATTTCAATTTGGATGTGAATAACTTGAAATGACATTGATACTCTAACTGGTCTTTCCATTTCTAATTTCTGTGATCAACAACAGGTAGTGAAAGTTATCAGAACTTCAGTAGTGGAGCAGGAAGCCTTTTTTCCTTGTTTGCATATCTACATGTGGTGATGTTTTTATGTGGGTTGTTTAATAAAAGCCTCACAAGAAGAAGCCAGTTCAGTTTTTAAGACCATTTCAAAGCTCCATCACGTGTAGGTTTTTTGTTGATTGTTTTCACTAGGACATTGATTCTGCTATATTTTACAGGTGCTTTTGACACCAATCCCACAGCTGACTGCATAAGCAGCTCTTTGTAGCTGCCTGGAGCTTCATAGAAGTAAGGGGTCCTACTACACCAAGACAATTGTGGGATCAGGGCCATGGTCTTTATTTTGTGAATACATTGTATTCAAAACCTTTACTACTTATTTGTACTGTAGTCAAGCCATTGACCTCTCCAGGATCTGTAATCCATTACCTGTCCTAGGAGCCATCCAGTATCCATCCTAAGAGTTTGTATGTTCTATTTTGACTAATATAGATTGTCATTTAGAGATCCATGGGGAGGATCAGGGCAGGTGGAGAAAAAGGACCAACTTTACTGAATTGCCTTTTTTCTTTAAAACAAAAAGTCAGAAGTGTTGGAACCTAATGATCAGCTCAAGTAAAACATGGCTTAATCTTCCCCTAAAGTCCTCACCCACCCAGTCTCCTTTCTCTGTCACTGTGGACAAAACCATCATCCTGTCTATTACTCAGGCCTCCAACTTGGGCCATCATCTTCAATTCAGCCTGGATGGGAGGACCAAAAGAAGTCCATGCCAGTTTGTACAGATTAACATATATAAAATATGATCTTTCCTATCCATCCACAGACCTAAAACTCTCATTCAGGCTTTCATCATCTCATGTTTTGATTACTACAACATTCTTTTCTCAGGCCTTGACAAATGAAATCTTCTATTCAGTATGCTGCTGCAAAAATCTTCTTAGCCCACTGCTTCAACCATATCACCCCTCTTTTTTTTTAATCACTCCGCTGACTCCCCTTTCTATGTTGCATCAAACACAAGCTATTTGCCTTCACTTTCAAGGCCCATCACAGCCTACCTCCTCCCTAACTATCATCTCTCATTTAGTACTGAGAGGTCCTTGCTCACTTCCAATTGACCTATGATGCCACTCTTTATTTGTTAAAATTTTCAAAACAAGCAAATTCATGGTTTCTCCCAGACTGCCCCTCATGCTTTGAAGCAGCTCCCCATTAACATCTGCAAAGCTACCTCAATATCCTCCTTCAAAACTCTCTTTAAATACCTCCTCTGCCATGATGTCTACAAAAAAGTCCTGTCATGCTGACCAATACTGTCTCAGTGTTTCCTTGTATTCCCGTTTGTCTGTATCCATCTGTTGTTGCTTGTCTTATACTTAGATTGTAACTTCTTTAGAAAAGGTACCGTCTTTGTTCTGTGTTTGTAAAGCGCCTAGTACAATGGGATCCTGGTATGTGAATAGGGCTCCTAGGTGCTACGGTAATATAAATAATGTATCATTAGCTGTCCACTATCATGCCTGTGTTACTCAGTACAGGTATTGCCTGTTGACCCTTCAGTGTGTAGAAAGCCTATTTCTGATTATTGTTATACAAATAACAAATAACAAAGAGAAACAGCACTTCCCTCTGTCAGGCAGTAACAAAAAAAGCATTCACAAAAGTCCTGGGTGAGCAGAGAAGTACAATGTTCAAGTAGATTAAAGAGCCAATAAATAAAAGCAATATGCACTGCTAATATTTCATGTACTTAGTGGAACTCAGCAATTAAAGAAAAGGGTGAAGTAATGCAAATGGCAGTGACAGCAGACACTCCTAACAGGGAATCTTTGCTTTATTTTCCATACTAATGCCTAGCTGCTATTGCTCTTCCTTTTCTCCATCCTTTTTGTATTTGTATGAGTCCAAACGTTGCCTTTTCAACCCAACCCTACCTCAGGACCTATCACATGAAGCTGACATTTCCTGCTAACAGCTGGTGTTGGGCAGCAGAGTCAGAGAGAGACATCACCACTCGTTCTAAATAGGAGTAATAGGAATAGAGCATAAAGGGGAAATAAGGTACAAGTAAGAATGAAAAATGAACCTTGCAACAAGTGTACCATTCTCAATTAAATTTAGATTATTCCTGAAATTAAAGAGCTTTTCTTGCTCACATCAGCTGAAGTTGAGAGAAGAGAATTCAAAAGATGGGCTACTCTCTTGTACAGCTAATCAATCTTCCTGATTGTGCAGCCTTTCCTGACAGCTGCACCGGCACAGCTAAAACTGCTGACCTGAAAAAACTCTCTCTTATAATAAATATAGTCTATCAAATCCACATTCACCTGGCAGATCTGACTACAGAGAATGAATTTTGATTGTGAATTACTTTCAAGAAAGCAGTTTTCAGTATTCCCGCACATTGTCATTTACTGGAGGTGGGGGGAAGGAACATAATTCATTCTCTAGCTTATTGAAGAAAGTTATAGTGTTCACATGCTAGTAAGTAATATTGTTATTACTGCAGCAAATTCATATTCTGACTAATATTGTACACAGCCTGTTTGCCATTAGCCTGTCTTTGCAGCATTTCCTCTCCTTGTAAATGGTGAAGGGTCGTGCTTGCTAATACACATTTGACAGCATAACATTAAATATCTAAGCTATTGTACTTCAATGCATCCTACTCATTTTTTCAAAGTCATAGCTATCACAAGCCAAATTTTCTGATGCAGAAAGCTTTCTTCAAATATAAATCTTAGTGGGTTTTTTTGCTTGCCAGAAGATATAGTTTTTAAAAAAAAAAAAGTGAAGTGCTAGTGAATTATAAAATTTTTGTAATAGTAAGACTAGAATTAGAAGTAGGAGAAATGGAGTCTCATTTCACTGTCACTTGTGCCCTTTTTATGCCACTTTGTTCATGATTTACTCTGTTCTATGCTACATCAGAATCCAGGTGCAATGTGTTTTCTTTTTGTATAAAATCACATGTGGTGTTTATTTGGAGGAAATTTTACTGTTCTAGACATGACAAGAGAACCAAGTACTTTTGTAAGTACAAATCAGTGCTACGCTTTGGAAACGGATATTAAAGCAATCACACAAAGGTAAAATATTTTGAATACCTATTATCCCACTTTCTTTAACCAATTCTGTGTCTTGGTTGGATACATCCTATCCTCAAAATTCTTATTGGCACCATGACAAATACATTTAAAATTTTTATTTTCCAAAACTATCCATGTATGATGATATAACGAGGATGGTAAAGGGGTTTGTACCTGTGGATCTCTGAATGAAAATTAGGAAGGTCACAGCTGTCTCTTGGGGATAAACTCAGGCCATTTTTAGTTTGAGTTTCAGTCTATGGTTTGCTGTGATATGGAAGTGCTGTCAGATTTTTAAACTGTGGTATGTGAGTTAGGGTTTGTCTACATGCAGTTATTCCTGATTAACTCTCTGTATAGATGCTTTTATTCCAGAATAATATTGCTTTCTTCTGAATTAGTTTAAGCTGGTGGATTAAGATAATTCAGAAAAACACTCTTATTCCCGAGTAAGAGTGCCCACACCTACAGTTAATCAGTAATACTTGTTCTTTTATTTCACACCATACCTTCTTTGCTCTCTCTTTGATTCCTGTCCTTCAATTTAGCACAGAGAAATGGGACCAAATGAAATCTTTCCATCACTTTCTGTCTTGTCTCAGCTTCATGACTTTGTTCATCTTTAAACATTTTTATTCTATGTCATTCTTCACTGTGTCTAACTAATCCTCAGTCTTCATTTATTTCTAGTTCCTGAATCTCTATGTATGTTATCCTTTCTGGGTCCATTCATGACAAATGTCCAAACCATCACAGTTGTCTTTCTTAGACCTTCTTCGCCTTGGTTTTTGCCCTAGCCATTTTCTTATCAATTTTTTTCTGCAGTCTTGAAACTCTCAAGTAATTCCCCTCAGCTGGTTTGTTTCTGTTGTCAGTATCTTTACTTCAGCAGTTTCCTCGGACTCCAATATTCATAGCTTTAGCCTGTCAGATCCTACCATTCTCTGAATGCACTAGTGGCTAGTCTTATTCTTTTTCTGCCATCTGCACAACTCCCACCCCACCTTATTCCAGATTAATTTTCATGTGTAGACAAGCCCACAGATACACCTCTTGGCTGGTGAAGATTAGCAAGAAGGTTGTTGGCCTAGGACTATTATTGGAATTGGCAAACAATGTTTCCCTGTGGGAGGGCAGGCCAGCTTCTCTTAAAAAAGCACTTGTTTATTAGACCCTTGTTCAAGAAGGCATCTCTTGATACTGACAATCCCTCCAATTACCATCATGCCCTGAATCTTTCTTTTTAGGGTAAAGTGTAACACTTCTGCCATTGCAGTCAGCAGCAAAAAGGAGCTTGTTCAATTTTCTAGGAGTTTCTTCTGAAAATTTAAACAATGCTGGTTCAAGCACCCATCCTAGAGACTTGGGAAGTGGGTGGACTTGATAGGCAATACTCCTCCACTTGTAAACACTGAGTTTAGTGGTTTAAAATAAAGAGAAATTTAATGGGGGAGAGAAAGGGTGAACAATAGAATAATGTCTTTTTGATGGTCCCAGCCTCATTCCTCCTCTAGCAGTTCTCAGTGGCTGATACGTTCTAGCTACTTCCCTCCTCCCCAGCTCCCCAACTCACACCTTGTTTTCAAGGCTTGGAGGAGTCCAAGAATTCTGGCAGATCACTCTCCAGCCCTAAAGGGGCTGCCTGGACTGCTCCAAGAGCTCTAGTACCTGACCCATCTGAAATGATTTATGCTTTGATTGCTGCATAAGGGACCTACACCAGAGTCTCTCAAGTAGGCTGCTCTCTCTATGGCTTCAAGATAAGGCACCTCAGTGCCATCATAGTATTGTCTGCCACCTCAAAACCATCCATTGTTTTGAAGGTGTCATTGTGCTGAATTGTTGGAGAGGGATCAGTGGCACAAAGGATCCTTAAAGTCCTGGATCCCAGGGAGGCACTCCCAGCAGAAGACAGGATCCCCTTCTCCATCCTCTACTTTTTCATACCTTGGTTGGACACTGCCTTAGGTGAAGACTCATCCTGACTGAGACCATGGCCTGGCGCAGTTGCTGCAGTTCTATTGTCCTTTCATTTTGCAATAGGGTTAAAAGCATTTTATTGCCCAAGATCAAAAATTAATTGTATTTTAACCAAAATATCCCAAATTGGCACATAACTAAAATGCAAATGGGGTTTGGTCCATACAGTCACTTTGCCTTGCTGACCAACAGGGAGCTCCCTCTCCTATGAAACCCTTGTCCATCTACAGTTCTCCAGCAGGTGTAGGCTACTTTTCTCCATGTTTACCAATAGCATAGAGAGGCAACTCCATCTATATTTGCAGTCTTAACATCTTTTGTTTTAGGCCCAGGTATAAAAATACGATTAACTACATTGATTGTACATTTGCTCATGATCATGCACTGATGAATAATGTTCAGGTGTCTGTGCTGATTCTTTTCCTTCAATACTGTTGCCTATGCAGTGCTATTGACTCACCTGCAGACAAAGACAGCATGGAAAGTGTTGTTCTTGATTCAAACTGTAACAGAGACAGACATCTCAAAGGGTAATTTTGGGCAATTGCTTTTCTGCCCCAAGGACTTAGTCATTTGGAGTTTTTCAGTGTTTCATTTTCTTGTTCCTTCTGTTCAACATGTACAGAGTTCATTAGAAAAGTTAGTGTGGAGGTCTGAGCCGTGGCATCTTGAGTAACTGGGTGTCACTCAGCTCAATATTGCTAATCCTTTGATATGGTATTGTGAGTTACTCAGCACTCAACAAAAATTAAAGCATGGATGACAGCGGGCCAGCCAAACACAATCCAGATAGAATAAGATAATGTGAGAAGGCTGAGGGAAGGAGAAAAAATGCCTTCTGTGGGCTTTTCAGCTTTGCAGATTGGGGGTCTTGTGGAATCCCTAGCAGCTTGTGACTAAGTTTCATGTGTTGGTTTAAATGTAAATGATCTAAATACTGACATCTTAGCTGCCTTAGAGACTGCTGCTCCCCTATGTGAGACCATATCACTTACAGTCAGTTGAAGTACTTGTCTTAACAGCCAGCTTGTTTAAATAGGAGGTGGCTTGTCTCAGGGAGTTCTTACTGAGATGTCACCAACAGTAGAATGCTTCCTTCTCCCACCTTGATTTGCTGGATCTCAGACGTGGGAACCTTCAGCTCATGCTGCAAAGCCAGTCTGTTCTCCCAAAATCTAGGGAGAGGAGGAGGATTGTGGGGTTGGGAGTCTGGTGGGAGAGGCAGAGTTTGGGGATATTGGTCTAATCTCTCTGATGAATGAATTTTTAAATGAATATCTTATACATCCAAATCTTAGGCACTTTTCAACAAAACAGGGATTACCTTTATCTACATTATGAAAAATTGTGTAACTACAACACAAAGTATATTTTACTTTTTACTCCTCACAAAGCATTCTGCATCTCTAATAGAACTGGTTTAAAATTCCATCAAAAACATTTTTTAAAATATCTTTTAACCAAAATTACTATGTTCATATATAATCTTTGTTTTGGTGGAAATTCTTTTGGTTTTCAACATAAAAAATAGACACAAAATTTTTTGTCATTTCAGCATGAGAAAAATTACTTTTCTACCTCCTTTTTCCACTAGAGAGGAAAACATTTCCAATGAGAAAAACGGTTTTTCATCCACTAATACAAAAACATTTTTCAATAAAAAATTGTCATGGAAAACTTTAAACGAACTAGATTAATTTTTTTATTTTAAGATTATTTCATGAAATATACTTATTTTTCCCAGCCAGTCCTAGTCTTTAATTTGTGTACAGGGATTATACAGGTGCATAGGAAATAGAAGGGTTACTTTGACATCTTCCAAAATTTCCATTTATATTAAAAGGAGAATCTTCTGAGAAAGGTGGTAGAGTGGAATAAGATCCCTTATCATCAGTTTCTTGGCCCAGCGACAAAGAACTGTCAGAGCAGTGAGTTCTGGAACAGCCTTCCAGTAGTAGAAGTGGGGGCAAGAATCCTAACTGGTTTTAAAACAGAACTTGATCAATTTTCATAATCAACACAATTATGACAGGGTTGCCTGAAATATCAGGACTCAGTGACTGAGGAGGTCTCTTCCAGTCTGTTCTTGTGTAAAAAGAAAGAAAGGTCAAAGGACAGAAGTAAACCAGAACCATCTGTCATCATGACTCAGCTGAGAATGCCAGATTCGGGAGAAACTGCTGAGAAAGAGGGCCAACTCACCCCATACTGGTGATTATTGTATCATTAGATATACCACGCCAGTAACAAAAGTAAACTTCTCTCTCACCACACTAATTAACAAGAAGTCAAAAACGCAGTTTACGTAGGCATTCCAGCCTTTGCTTTACCACACAGGAACTGGACTTTATGATGAGCGGTTATTTAAAACCAATTTAATCAAACAAAGGGTTCTTCTGATCTCAAGACATCAGCCACACAGCAGATCAATACATGACTCAGATCTTACCCAATAATCACACTGCTGCCAATCCTTTAGTAATTAAAATCTAAAGGTTTATTAATAAGAGAAAAGAAGAAGACAGTTAAAATGGTTACTAGATAACATACATACACTAACGGCAGTGTTCTTATGTCAGGTTTATAGCAGCAATGTTATAGACTGCTGGCCTGTAAAGTCTCTGGTAACTTCCAAAAGATTGCAAGGTCGTCAGTTCATAGTTCAAATCTTCCTTTCACTTGTAAATCCACAGTCCAGAGAATCAGAGCAGGAAAGAGGCAAAATGGAGGTGTTTCAAGAGTCTTTTATACCCTTTGACATGTGCCTGGAGATTGTCTGTTTCAAAGAAAGATCACAGCCTCAGTATTTGGGAAGTTACAGACACAAGATGATGTCCAGAATCACATGAGCATATCAAATGTCCTTACTTGTTTTGATGACCCACAGGACATATTCTTTCTAAAGTGTCCACAGGACAGGCTGGCTGGGACAGAAGGAATTTATTCGATGGCCCATTGTTAGAGTGAAGTGTCCTTAATAAGCAATCAACACATAGCTATCTGGCTCAAATATAAATCTTATAGGGTGGGTGTCACTCAGGAATAAACACATTTGGGATTGAATACATAGCCAATATTCATAACTTTAGATATAAAGATTATCCATGCATACACCACCTTTAAATGTAACAAATGAGACAGATTCAGTCTCAGACTATAAAGTCAGAAGGGACCATTATGGTCATCTAATCTGACCTCCTGCACAACGCAGGCCACAGAACTTCACCCACCCACTCCTGTAATAAATCCCTAACCCAAGACTGAGTTATTGAAGTCCTCAGATAATGATTTAAAGACTTCAAGGTCCAAAGAACCTCCCAGCAAGTGGCCCATGCCCCATGCTGCAGAGAAAGGCAAAAAAACAAAACAAAAAACAAAAACCAGGGCCTGGGTCAAGCTACTCCCACTTTGTGCTCCTAACTGCGACCCAGAGTCTAGCTCTCCAGGGCTTCTGCCCTCCCCACTCCCAACTGGGAGCTGGGGTCCAGCCAATCAGCTTTCCAGGAGAGCCATGAAATTGACAAGAATGACAGCCAACAGCTAATGTAAGGAATGCAGTGTCTACACTGACATAAGCCGAACATCCCTCCAAGTTGTTTTATCATGTCAGCATAGGAGGGGAGCTACAGTGGTGGGAGGAGCATTTCAATGTGTTCACCTCCCCTGACTTTTGTTGACAAAACTGTGGAGGTGTATACACTGAAATGGAGGTGGACAGCCCTGAGTAAATTTTCTACCTCTCAGGGGCGCATAGCCATGGTCTCTTGAGACTGCAGGATACCAAAGAGGACATGCCTATAAACAGGATAATCATATTTGATAGATTGTGACTTTTTCATTGACACGTTACATGACATGCTTTATATAAGATTTTCTGCAATTGTATTAACAGTGGTAGCACAATGATATACATGGTCATATTTCAGTCATAGAGTATCACACCATCTAGTTCATATTTTTATGATGAAAGGCCAAATATAAATATTGCAGAGAACTGCTGTTACCTGAAAATCCTGTTCACAGTTAGATAAAAAGTTTCATCACTGCGGCAAATTAAAGTGTCATGAAGACTACTTCTTCCAAGATTTAAAAATGTTTGACAGAAGAAAACATATAAACAATTTTTTCAGTCACCTTTTGAATAACTCTTTTCCTTACCTCTCTCTTTTTTTTTCTAAGCTCTTCTTTGCATATCTGCCACATCTTCTGAATGTATGCACCAGATTTTAAAAAGATCACCTTATAAATGTATATAGTAAGTACTGTAAATCATAATTTTTTTTTATTTTAACTATGCCAAATCTGAGATATTCCAGAAAATTAGAACAGGCTTTGGTAATTCAGGGGGAATAGGAACCTAGCACAATACACTAATTTTTATTTGTCTAGATTATTTTTTTAAATTCAGATAAACAAAGAACTACAATTCAGACCTTGTGTGTTGCCTTGGAGCTCACAGAATCCTAGAAATTACAGCTAGAAAAGATCTGTTAAATCATCACGCCTAAGCCCTGTGCCAGTGTAGGATTGTTCTCTTCGTTCTATCCTCAAGTGCTTTGTTGCTCTCTTTATGATTTGAAACTTGCCACATAACTACAATCCAAAAAATTTTCTTTTGATGACTGTGTCCCAAAATGATAGTTAGGCCTGGCAAAAAAAGAAAAAGATCAATAAAAATAAAACACCTTGGGCCAAAAGAAGAGAAAGAAGAAACAAAACTCTAGCTCTCAAAGCCTAATCCATGACATAAATATTTAAACATCACAAAATACCAAATGCTATTCTCTTATACCTGACACAAAGTCCCACTTCAGAGAGTGAGGTAGAAAGAGATTTAAGACCATCACTGTGGGAGGAAAATAAAAGAGAATTCAGAACGATAACTGGCTTTAAACAAAACTGACATACGCGTGGAAAAAAATTTCCTTTGGGTGGGGGATGGGAGGATGTTTTCCTGATCTTCTAAGGTAGGTGTGTGTGTGTGTGTGTGTGTGTGTGTGTGTGTGTGTGTGTGTGTGAGTGAGTGAGTGAGTGAGAGAGTGAGAGATAAGCATGGAGGTGGCAGGAAGAATGGAATCAGAAATTCTCAAAGGGTTACACATTTGTTCAGTTCAGAAATCACTCAAACTAATTAAACCTAATCATCATTGCAAGCTGTGTCTTCTTTGGATAAGGCTTTGGAAAAAGAAATATTTGTTTAATTAAAACTACATGCATTTCTCAAAAAAGAAGTAGTAAAAGTTAATGACTTTTCTGGGATTATTAAAATTGCGAGCACACTACAGAGCAACAATTAAGGCAACAATTTACTGCTAAATAATGACTGATTGATCAAAGCATGAGATGTGTATTGTGGGTCCCTCCCCCCTTCTTGCATCACCCCATTTTTATTATAATATAACAAGGTCTCAATTACAACTGTACATTTTATTTTAATTCAAAGCTAATGACCTTATCCTTCAAAAAGGCCTTATTTTGTGATATTACAAAACAACATTATTTCAAGTGCTAAAAATGAGCAACACAAAAATAACTCAATTCAACTCATTGAAGTCTGTCAAATGAGAAAAGTGCTTTGATCCCAGCCTTATTAGGTAGCTGAAATTGGATATTTAATACAGCAGTTACTAATTGGTGGTAACAAATCCTCCTAGAATGCCTTTGGAGCATTCTTTTGCAGTTTATCACCAAAATTAAACAGACAACCGACACACACACACACACACACACAAAAGAGAGAGAAAATTGCAGTGACTTATCTGTGGTGGCTTCTAAAACTGACTAGATTAAGAACCTAATATAAACTCCAGAAGAGTTAAGGACTCTGTTCTTAACCAGGGAGAGAGAATTGTAATTATCTTTGCTGGTAGTCACTCTTTCATGCTCATTTTGAGTTGTTTCCTGCATAATTGAGTTCCTGTATATTCATCATCTTGTTTCAAAAGTGTCAAGAGTGACACCTGCTAGAAGAGATAAGCTCTGCTGCAGGGTTTCGTCTATGGCTAGACTGTAATTTTCTCTTTACTCCAAAACGGATGTATGCCGCTGTCCCAAAGAAAGGAGCCTTTTTCTTGCTTGACGCTTCAAAAAACAGGAAGCTCAACACACAACCCTCATAATTCCAGTATTAACGTCAGTAATGCACAGAGTCACACTCTGCCACAGAGCCCATAACTTAAACAGTACAATGCTGAAAAGTGTTTTCAAACTACCACAAAAAGTTTGTTCTCCATACCCAGCATACAAATATATTGACTCTTGATAACCAACAGAATAAACAAACAGTAGGTGAATAATTTACACAGCTGGTGTAAATCAGCATAACTCAGTTGTAGTTAATATAACTACGATGATCAGCTAGTTCATTATTTCTGGTTATGAACTAATGATGTGTGAAGCATGTTACAATATATCAAGTAACACATGGCTTCTGCCTCCAAAGAGCTTGCAATCTTCACAAACAGACAAAGATACGATATAAATACAGGACCTTGTGGAGGATATTAAAGCTGGTTCATTATTTTGTTGTTTTTTTGCTAATGGATGGATGCTGGCATTTTTAGTCATTATTCTAATCATTAACAATGAAGTGCAAATATTTAACTTGCACAAATTATTTATTTGCTTTGCAGGAGAAAAGCCCAATACTTCTGGGGCTTATAAGCTCCAAAGAAGGCGTCTTTTTCTCTGTGAAGTCACCTGGTGATAATAGCATAAAGGTCACAGGGATTGAAACATTATGAACAGAGTGGGGGAGCTACCCATAAGACATGAAGAAGTGTATCCTGCAAACTCAGAAACTATGGATACCTTCCCCTTACTTTGCTTTCCTGGTTAAAAGATAACTATTATGGCCATTTGAGCAGCCACCGTATAGCATTACAAATGACTAAAATGACCTGTGTTTTCAACGTTTTCATCACTAATCTGGAAGCAAATATAACATCTCTGTTGATAACATTTGCAGATGACAGAGATTGGAGAAGTGGTAAATAATGATGAAGTTACGTCCATTGGCAAACTCAGCTCATTCAAACAAAATTCATTTTAATACAGACCAATGTAAAGTTTTACATCTAGAAACTGGGCACGCTGGCCATACCTGAGAATGGGGGACTGTATCCTGGGCTGAGAAAGTAAGTCAGGGGTCATAATCGATAAGTAACCACATGAGCTTCCAGTGTGATACTGTGGCAAAAAAGGCTAATATGATCCTTGGATATATAAACAGGGAGTAATGAGTAGGAGCAGGGTGGTGATTTTACCTTGGCATATAGCAGGCCAATACGGGAATGCTACTGACAGTTCTGACACCCACATTTTTAAAAGAACGTTGAAAAACTGGAGACGGTGCAGCAAATCACCAGAAAAAGGACTGAAGAAGGTGCCCTACAGTGGGAGATTTCAAGAGTTCAATCTGTTTAGTTTAATCAAGAAGATTGAAAGGTTACTTGTACACTGTAATCAAGTCCTTTCACAGGTAGAGAATAACACATACACATTCAGTCTGGTGGAGAAAGGCACAACAAGAATCAAATGACTGGAAGCTGACGCCAGAGAAATTCAAATTAGAAATTAGGCATATTTTTTTTAAACAGTGAGAGCAATTAACCATTAGGACAAACTACTGCATGAAGTGTGGATTTTCTGTCCCTTGACCTGCTCAGATCACAACTAGGTGCCTTTATGAAATATGTGTTTTAGCCCACACAAGTTATGTTTTTTTTTGTCATACACAAGTTACTGGGCTCAATACTGGGGCAACTGGTTGGAATGTAATGGGCTGTGATATACAGATCACATTAGATAATATAATGGTCCCTGCTAGTCCTAGACTATTAATTTAAGATTTTAAAATTTAAGTGTATACTGAATATGCTTGACAGGTTGCTCTAAAGAAATGGGAAGAGTATGAATAATAATATAGATAATAAACCAGTTAGTCATATCTCACATTTTTCTGTGAATATGCAATAAAAAATAATTCACTTTGCCTGTGTACCTTTTGGTTCACTTTTGCATTTGCTTTCCATAAAGATTTTAGTAAATATGTTTATTGGTAGAAAAATTCACAGAAATAGTTCATTTTATTCGAGAATATTCACAGAGAGCAAAGTCTGAACTCAAATATGAATATTTGCACTAGAAACCAGATTCTAAGAATTATGGTCATACAGTAGGAGAACAGAAATACACCATGTAATGTGCAGTGTCTATGGGGGCAGAGGAATTCCAAAGGACACAGTATTGGCCTAACTGGTCTCAAAATCAACCCTCACTTGACGTTTAATCCAATCTGAGCACTTAGTCAGAATTAACCAACACAATTTCTGTTTCAAATTTCCAAGTTTGAATGGAAACATCAAGTTATTTGTCAAGAATCTACAGAACAAGGATTGTTTACAGCAAGTCTCCAGTATACAATTTTAAATCACAAATAAATTGGAGACAATCTAAATGCTTGGGGACAATTTGTGAATAGAAGTCTAATGTATCTGATAAATTATGCTTTAATACATGAGTAAACAAGATGTACATGGGTTCTATTGTCCCACGTATCGCAAAAAAATTCAAAGTGGGCAGAAATGCACACAAAATGTGTAGCATTATTTGCTTGGTAGCATCTAGAGGATTTATGCTAAACATCATGAGCCATTATGAAAGCAAAAACCTCACACCAACATCCTGTTCTCTTGTATGGCCTAGCTTTAGTACTGTACACAATGGAATGGTGCAACATAATTTAATTCCCTTCATGTCCACCCAACAAGATAGCCAGGAGGAAAGGTGTAGTTTAGATAACCTGGACTTAATTTTAGTTTCAGATGCAACTTTCTAATGAACAAGGGAATATATATGATAATGATGAGTGCAGTAATGATGATACCAATAGATAGCGTTGTATCTTTCCCTTATTGTTAATTTCTTGTCTTCAGTGTTGTTGGATCTGATCTGGAGTAGGCGGTCTAGCAGGAAGCACAGCCCTACCCGTGTGTAGTGAAGTCGATATCTGCAGTGTTTCAATAATTCCCCATGATTCAATATACGACTACTATAACCGGTGGCAGTGGCTTCAAGATGGTAAGAGCACTTTTGCCTGAGAAGAAATGTACTGATCATGAAGATGAGACTGAATCTGAGTACTTGACAGACTTTGAACTGTTGCTCTCAGCGGATGTGTGGACTGATAAGAAAGCAGCACCTTTCTTGGGACAGTGATGCCAGAACATTTTACCAGCAGTTTTCTAGTGCAGATTGTGGAACTTAAACGGTTATGCAAACACTTATATGACCACTCTGAGGTGAGATTGGCTTTTTTTTTTTTTAAATACCAGAAGGAATGGAAAACCAAGTGGTGGCAGGGAGGGGAACCCCGCATAGTTATTTTTGTGGACTGGAGACTGTTTGATAGGGCTTTCCATGTACCTACCTGCTGGGAGATGGCTTGAGGGAAGCAGAGGCTGCTGAGCCAAATCAGAAGTTGGCAATGCAGAGGTGAGCCTATGTCCAATGACAAACCATGAGAGAATCCTGTGTGAAAAGTCAGTTTACAAGCCGTGTAACGGGAACTTCATAACCTGCTGGTGAAGGAAGATAACATACTGGACAAACATATGGGCCAGATTACACGCAGAGTTCACAATGTGGAAGAAACTGGGGTTCCTTTAAAAGGTATCAGCTATTAAATTTCCCATTCCAAAGCAACACATTTGCAGCTCTTTGAGAAGAGATTGCAGATGCCCCCTTGGGTCAGATGAAAGAGACTGTTTCCTGAGTGGGTTCCAGGCCCATGACATTTGTAGGTGAGGTGGAGGCAAAGGCCTTTGGCATTGGAATTCCCCAAACAGAGGGAAGTCACACCAAGTGAAACTAGTACCCTGACGCAGTAGGGCCAAAAATTAGTAAGTATTAGAGTGGCCCGTGTGAAAAGCTGCCCAGATACCTGTTATTATGCATCTAGAGACATCAGTAGACGGAAACCACAATGCTGTTGAACCCAGAATCTGAAATAAGTCTGATCCATGGAGACCCTCAGTGCTGAAGGAGAAATCTAGCTCCCGCTCAAGTTGGGGTCTCTGCATATTAAGTGGATTTTGTTGTGGTGACCAATATTTCTAATGGTGGTGTATTGGCAATGGATTTTATCCAAAGGAATCCCAAAAACCCATGGAGTATTAATAACATGAACCAGTGTGTCAGAATATTTATTATTAATATAGGATGCCACTAGACATTAAATTTAACCATAAATTCCTTTATTAAATCCAAAGGCCAAATGATGTTTATAGAATTGTGCTAAACATGCCTAAAAAGCCTAAATAATAAGCAATTTACTACATCCAAACAGACATTTATAAGCATTTGATCATGATACTCAAAAATGGACTAAACCCAAGGGTGCTTAGATCCATGCTGGTCAGCTCCAACCTGGTCAGGAAGGTATTAGCTATGAACTCTTCAAAAGTTTATCTTTTTATATTCTTTAACCACCCAGTGATGCCACTGCCTGTTGCTAACTAAGCTAAAAATGGTTTTGGGTGGTTTGGGGTCATTGCTGGTTCAATCCACACAACCCTCTCTTACTATTAACTAACCCTGGTAATTGGGGCCTCTTCTTCCTTTTATCTTATCAGATACCTTTCAGATCCAGTTTTTTCTGAGCCATGTTCTTCTAAGGCTGTCCCATGACTGCTAACAGACAGACACTTTACATAAATATGTGTCTGTAGGGTTTTTTTCCGTTTTAACTAATTTAACCCTGCATAGCCCCTACACTTTCCCTGGACAATATTCCAGTTCAATACCCCTGCTCACTGTAGGTAGGAAGAAGTATAGAACCTGGAGGGGAACTTTTTGGGCCATAGAGGTGCCTTTACTATTTCTGCAGGGTGACACAGAGGAATTGCTTTCTGTGGTGGCTTGGAATATAGTTGTGTTGAAGCCAGGTCATCATGCAGTAAAATTCCTAAGGGAAAAGGACTGCTTTGGTAAACCTTTATGAGTGTTTGAAGCTACAGTCAGGATTGCTGTATAGCAGAACTGTTTCAAGCTAGGCCTAAGAGAGAGTTCTGTCTAAGATCAATTAATATGACTCACCAGGAAGTTCAGCTAGTGAAAAAAAAATCATATTCTAGGGACAGTGTTCAGTGTAGCTGGTGTCACAAAGCCTCCTACATGGTCAGATATCAAGAGCTGTGAAGCAGCCCAACATTCGGAGTCCTTGGGTGTGTGGGTGGCAGTTTAAAAGAAGTTAAATTGCTCAATCTACATTAACGTGGGCATGCCCAGCTGTAATTCTGAAAAAAAACCAAACCCAATGTGTACTTGAGGATATGTGTTGACTACAGGAGACGTTCAAGGTAGCTGCCTACCCACCTTCCCCACACAAACACATAAATACCAAGGATAAAATGCCAGTACACAATAGTAGTTTTGATTTGGTATCTGGATACCATCAAATTAAGGCACCTGGAGACCCAGAAAAACTGCCTTTTAAAAACCCAATAGACTGTTTCAATTCTGCAGAATGCCTTCTGGACTCATGAACGTACCACGAATGTTTCAGATGATAGTGAAAGATCTGACCCATGTTTTGAGGAATATCTGTGTAGAAGCTGAAAGGTTAAAGAGCCAGGCTTTAAATTTGCAGGAAACAAATGTCAGTTTACACGGAATCGCATCACCTTCTTCGGACATACAGTCAATAAACCTGGGTTGGAGACTATTTTAAAAGCATATGGGGAGGTTTGCAAAAGTTTCAATGGTGTCATTGTAAGTAGACCCCACAGTGGAACCTGAGTGCTTACCATAAAGAAAAAATTCCAGTGGTACTACACAATCCAGTATGCAAGGAACTCGAAAGTCTGCAAAGAAGGGATACCACAGCACCTGTATAGGCAGTGCAGCCTGATTAAGCAACATGGTGAGGGTAAACAAGCAATCAGGCAAATTATGCATCTGCACAGATCCAAAGCCACTGAACTGGGCACTAAAAGAAGCCAGTATCTACTGCTCTCAACTGATGACATCTTGCCAGAACTCTCCAAAGCCAGAAGCTTTATAGTCTGCTGTCAGGAATGGGTTTTGGCACCTGAGCTTGGATAAAGAGTTCATCATGCTGACAGCCTTTGCAACACCATTTGGTTGCTACAGATGGCCATGCATGCCTATGGGCATAAATCCAGCATTGGAGGTGGACTAGAGAAAATTAATCTAAGTGCTGGAATGATTACATGGGGTGGAAATAATTGTAGATTACGTCCTCATTGTAGTTGAAGGGAGTAGTGGCACAGAAGCTGAATGAGACCACGACAGAAACCTACAAGAACATACAACTCATCCCAGAAAAATGTGACAAGCAGCATGAGGTGACACACATTGGACATCTGCTCACAGCAGAGGAATTAAAAGCAAATCCCAACAAGATCAAAGCAGCCAAAGACATGCCAGCTCCACTGGATGTGAAAGAGGTACAGGGCTTCAAAGGGATGATATTTTTTTTTCCCCAAGTATTGTCCACAGCCAGCTGCAGTAACAGAACACATACATCAGCTCACAAGTCAGGTTGTTGAGGACGACGGGGCAGGTCCCTGACAGCAAGCATTTGACATGATGAAACAAAATGAAAAAGGATGTCCCTCTCTTGAAGTACTATCAGCCAGCACAGCCACTGACACTCCAGTGTGACGCACTGGAGAAAGAATCAGGTGTAACTCTTTTTTCAGTAGCAGCTGGTTGCTTATGAGCAGGGCATCCTGAGCAGAGTATCAGCAATGAATTGAGGGAAGGGGATCAAGACACTGATCTATTAACTTGCTTTACTTTTTTTCCAGTTTCAACAGCGAAGCCGACGAAATCAAGGAGGCTACAGAAGAGAACATCCAACTACAGGTTGTCAAGGGAATGTTACTAGGAAAGTGACCAGACTCCAAACGCCAAATACCTGTAGGAGTAGAACCACATTTTGAAACTAAAGATGAGCTGAGTGTGCAGGATGGAATCATACTTCGATGACAGAGAGCTGTTGATTTAATCCCTTTACGTAAGGATGTCATGCAAAAAAAAATACATCTCATCTGGGCACTGATAATGCTCTTAGACTGGGAAGAGAGTGTGTTTACTGGCTAGGAACAAATAAACAACTCCATTTCTTGATAGACGGGTGTGATGCCTGCCAGTCATGAGAATAACCATTCTTACCACATGAGTTGCCCACCTGACCATGAGAAAAGAGAGGACAGTGGAGTTATTTACCTTCAGAGAAAAGCAGTATTTGCTTACAGTGGACTACTGTTCAGAACTTTTGAGAAGTTGATGCCCTGCCTGTTATAAAAGGCAAATCAGTGAAGACTCATTTTGCAAGATACGGCATTCCAAACACTGTATTCACCAACAATGGACCCCAATTTGCCTCAGAAGAATTGTAGGAATTTGCACACAAATGGGAGTTTAACCACAACACCTCCCCCCAACCCAGCATACTCACAGAGTAATGGTAAAATGGAATACACTGTGAGCCTTGAAGCATCAGAGTAAGAAGGGGGGGGAATATTTTATATTAAGGGGTGAGATGATTAATAAGTGGAGTTTTTCAAATAATTCATCAGAGCGATACTTCAGCACTTGCAATACTGTTTGGGAAGATATAGGAACAGCCCTTCTGAAAGCAACACCTTGCAGAAGCAGATCTTCCAGATATATTTCAGTGACTAAAATAAGGCCATATGACTTTATAATATCTCCCTTATGATTAAAAACATTTTTCTTCCTCACTTACCCCTCTTGATTTTCTCCCCCTCTGCAATTTTTATGTAAACCTGATCATTCAATTCTGTAACACATTTGGGGATACAATTTGAATGTAAAAGGAATTACAATCAGTAGGCAATTTCATGAAATACCCTATTTTCAGAGACTTATCTATTTAAAAAAAAATTACTGAAATAAATCCTGATTGTTTCACCCCAAGTGAGGTAGCAAGGGAGGCATGTTTGTGTGCACACGCTGCAATAAAATACTATTGGGGTAAATCTTGTGATTTATAAGATTTGTTTTGGCTTGGATAACAAAGAGCAGCTTCTTTGAAATAGCATCATCATACTTGCTATGGTCTAAGCCTCCATAGAGGACAATAAACCTTGATATATTAAAACAAACAGTTTAGAAATAAGGAAGTTTTAAGTGTATGAAAGTCACGTACTCTGCATATACAGCCTGATGTATTTATTTTAAGCCAAAAGTTTGCATATATCAGAAAATCCAAACTTAGCAATACATGCAACTGAGTTTATTACTATGATCATACATTCAGAGTTTCAGTCATCCAGTGAAGAGTGTGCCTTTCTTTCTCAAGTCACATACTGGGGAAGAATCTATGACTTGGACTTTAGTCATTCCAGAAATGCTGAATTCTGATGGGCAGATTGACAGGCTGTATTGTGCCTGTCTCCTTATAGAAACATCACTGGAATATTTACTATCCTAATAGAAAAGAAAATCTCCCATGGTTGAAAGAAAGCTTATTTGCATGTATCACAGCTTCTGAGGCTATGTACCTGAGAGGCTCATAAGAACTCCATGAGACAGCAGCTGTGGAGTGAATTTGAGCTTCATGCATCCCTAAGGGCCAAATTTTCCATATTACTAATCCAAATGACATCCACAAAGGTTGTGCATGCACCTGTTGTGCTCATAAAACCCATTTTTACATGAAAAATGAGTAGTTGCACGCATAAGTGCCAATTTATAAGCCTCAGATATCCTTTGTATATGCAAATACAGAACTACGTGCAAATTCTGCAGTCAGATAAAAAGGCCAGTGTAGAAGCTTTGAGTGGGATTTTCAGAAGCGCCTAAGGGCCAGATTTTTAAAAAGCAGTTAAATATTCCTTCACTCAACACAGCAATGCCTAACCCCTAGGCCTCCTGCCACCTAGTGGGATTTTCGGAGCCAAGCTAGGTATCAGGGAGCAGTCTCCACACTCTCCTACAAGGCATGGGAATAGTTAAGTGCCTAAGGAATGGATTTGCAGTAGCTAGCAGGCTGAACGGGGATCCACCTAAGCCAGCCAGGAGACAAGAACCACTCATGGCAAGCTGGAAGCAATGAGAAATGGGAGGCCTCTACACTCTCAGGCCTGGCTGAAATAATTGCCAGTCAAGTTCAACTCTAAGGAGATGCTTCAATTGCAAATGCAAGGACATATTCATAGTCTACTGAGATGCTGAAGAAAGATTAAAAAGTCAGACCCTTCTCCCTTTGGCGATGCCCTCAGCACTTCTACCACAGCTGGACTTGGCTTCGCTTTGTTTACTTTTCTGAAAGCTACAATTCAAATAATGCACTTCATTTTTCTTATAATAACGTACTAAATTTAGAGACCAACAACTGACTTATGAAAAGCTTGAGGATTAAGCAGCTATTGCATAAGGGTTTAAATATGAAATAATAGTAAGAACATCAGTATCAAATATGATCATTAGAGGGTGATCAAAATTAAAGCAACCCATTACATTTTAGGTACAACATCATCAGAACACACTGTGGAAAGTTCTCCGTGTTTTAGAGGTTAATTTTGCTGTTTGCACTATTTTCCAAGGTTTTCCTTCTGACCTTGTATTTTTGGAGGGGGGATCTGGAGGAAGGGGGAGGATGGAATGGATGACACAGACTATATTTAATTACTCCAGTACTACTGTACTCTGGAGCAAGATAAAATGCATCAGGCCCACCTCTTTTCAGAAGGATAGAACAGTGCAGAAAGCTGGCATTTGCATGTTTTGAGTTTATTCAAATATAGAACTTGAAATTTGCTTTTTGAAACTCATGCAAAGTGAGGGGAAGCAAGAAAATACCATTTGTAAAGGGCACAGACAAGCTTTGACATCTTTCTAGCATTAACAACAGAAAGCCAATATTGCTTTTGAAATCCAGCCCAGATACAATATATTATTCTCTCCAGTCTCAGAGAAGTGATCCCAGGGGCCAACAGCACATGATAAAGATACAGAGGGGTAGCCAGGTGAGCTTTCATGGGCTGCATCTGACGAAGTGGGCTGCAGCCCACGAAAGCTTATGCCCACAGAAATTTGTTAGTCTTTAAGGTGATTGTTTTTTTATGATAAACTTACTTTTTCGAGACGGCACTAAGTCTGACAGGATACATAGCACAGCAGCTACACCAGTATTTCAGGAGCTTTTTTCCCCTCCCCATTTAACGAGATAAAGAAGGAATATCAAGATCACTCCCTCTGATATCAGCGCTGTGTTACTTAATAGAAAAAAGAGCCTATTTCAAACAGTTTTCTGCAATTTCATTCAATTGTCCATTCTCAGTACCTTCACTTATTCCTTCATTCTTTTTTTGTAAGTAAAGCTGAGACAGCACCCACCTATTGGGTGATGACTGACAGAAATCCCATTGCTGAGCATTGTAAAGGCCCCTGGCCTTTCATGATCTTAGTCAGTGGGATTTGTCATAATGTGAAATGTGTCTTTTCATTTGACATGTTCCCTACCATTGATTTCCAGACGACAAACAGCTAATGTAATGTACCAAGAAGTCAACAAAAGCCAGGTTTGGAGCTTGGGGGCAGAGACAAAGCTTTCCAAGAATTTTCTGCCCAGTGGAATGAGGCTTTGTAAACGGCAGGGTTTTTTATAATGTACTTAAAATGACTCCCTAAACTGTACAAGCTAATAAATGCTGCTAATTAATAGCTACTTAAAATTGACAACATTTTCAGTGTTGCCTTTATAGTACAGTAGGTAATCAGTCATTCAGGGTCACCAGTGCAGATAACTAGCTCCAAACAGAACTTTATTTAGATATCTTATGATAATACACAAAGTCCTTTCAAGCAGGATTGAAAGAAGGGATTTGCACACCAAAAAAAGTTTCTGGCCAAATCCTACTAACCTTTCTAATGCAAATTTCCAATTGGCTTAAATGGAATGCTGCATGAGTAAGACAAGCAGGATTTAATTCTCTGTATGATTAAACCATTTTATAATGGCTATGAAATAGTAATAGGATCCCCTATACAACTTTACAATGAATGAGAGCATGAATGAGCAAATGATAAACATTTAAGCACGCTAAAAATCATTAGTTAAAAGCTTCCTATGTAAGGCTCATTGCTATTACTCATGTTGACTGTTGCACAACACCATGCTCCACCAGACATTGCACGGATGTCTCCTGGGCGTAATATATTGTGTACATGAGCGAATGTAGAATAAACTGCATGACTTGTACAATACGACTAGTACCATGACACCTAAAATGTCATATGTTGCCTATCAGACAAAAGAAAAAATGTGATGGGAGGTGGGGAGAGATAATCATCCCTAAAACTTGTAAATTAATTGAAGTGTCTATATAGTGGGGAACCCACTGTCACCTCCTCTTTCTCCCACTTCCCACACACTCCCCTTCCTTCAGCATTCCTCTCTACCACACAGAAACTTGGTTAAGCAAACTGCACACTCCACTGCCTCTTGATCCTTATATGACTATGCAAAGGTACAGAAGCATTTCCCCCTTTATGAGGGTCCCACTCTAAGTTGGGACCTAGATATTTTTAATATAAATCCAAATGGGATAAACTGATGGCAGGCAAAACACAGAAGCAGCTCCCTTCCCTTTTGACTAATGTGTATCTGTTAACTCTGACAGCTGTACAGTTGCCCTTTATATGGTCTTTGTTGTCCACACACAAACACACACACCCCCAGCATGCTTTCCTGGAGACTGGTCCTTTAAATTTGACAGCTGCAGCCCTGAAGTAGTGATTTTCCAGTTGGCAAATATTCTTACCTCCTCTTCTAGCTTCCCCATCTTACATTTGAGGAGACGGTATGTTCCCACATCAAATAGGTGTTCAAAAATATATATATATTTCACTGGTTATTTAGCTAGGGATGACATTTATACTCACTGGATGCTAATTGCCCAAAATATTATTTTTTAATGATCACCAATGCATGTTTGTTTCTAGTCCTCCAGATTGTTCATTGTTCTAGCTTTCCAAAATTAGTTTCCAGTAAACAATACAAAGTATAAATGTTACAGCTTCCAGTGTTGAACACTTTCCATGCAGTTCACAACAATGAACAGATTGGAGAGGTTAAAGTATCCTTCCCCCAACACAGAAGTACTGGAGTTAGGACAGCGTACACAAACCTCTCTCTCTCGCGCACGCTCTCTTTTCTCTGCTCCAACCGGAGAGGCATGTTAGGGACCAGGCCAGAATGGCCTTGCCTAATGGTCAGGGCAGGAGCAGGCCTAGTGGTTGGATCAGCAGTGACCAGGTCAAGTAGCCAGAGCCCAAATCAAGACCAAGTTACCAAGCCCACAGAATGAGCTGGAGCTGACAGCTCGGAATTGGGAGCTGAGTGTCAGAGCTAGAGTATCACCCAGAGCTGGAGCAGGAGCCAGGAACCAGTGGGAAGAAACCAGGAGTGGAAGATGGGAACATGGAGTAGGATCCAGGAAAAAGCTAAGAGCAGAACTCAGGAGCAGGAGCAGAAACACAGCTATCGGCATAGAGCTGTGATTACCCAAGGACTCAGGGCTGCTGCAGGATTTTAAAAGGTGCCTACTGGAGTCTTTGCTAATCAGGAGGCCAGGTTCACTAGCTGAATCAGCTAAGGGTGGGTCCCTGACAAGGTCCAAGCAGGGGCTGCCTGTTCCCTAGGGAGAACTGAGTTTATATGTGGGGCAATTACTGGTGCTAGTAACTCTGGGGATGCTGGGATTGAGGCATTTCTGGACAGGTACAGGTGACATCCCTACTCAGGAGAGGGAGAAAAGGTGTTCTTAACCCCTGTTATCTTATTCAGGTTAAAATAGTAGAGAAAAAAGACACACAGTTCAGCTTTTAACTTAAGTTTTAGTAGCTCAAGCTCAATCCTATAGGGCAGCCTGGGATTGAACTCTAGCTTCTAACTGGAGTTAAAAGCAGAGTTGCCATGACATCACTGCTATTTTAACCCAAGTTAGGTCATGTGGATTAGCTAACACAAATCAATAATAATACACCTTTATTTTGCACCGTAGACATCTCCTGAGCCATTGTCCCACTACCCCTGCATGCCAAAATGGCTAGCTAAAGGGAGCACTAATATACCTCTTAAGCTAATGTAAAGCAGAGCCCTTGTTAATGTGCTTATTCCAAAAGGTGCTATGCTTTTCAGAAGCATCTGGTAATATCGCAAGCAAATTTAGCACACGCAGTATGCCTCCTTCCCAGCCTGGCTCAGATTCAGATGGGCCATAATTGAATTATAGAATGGAATTGAAAGATTGAAAAACTACTGCACCACTGGTTAAAAATGTGACAAAGCAGAATATACTGCCAACAAGAATGATTTTTTTCAAGCTGATTATTTTCAGATATAATTCACCAAATTTAAGGGTTCCACTAAGGTTATTAGCTAACGTACTTAATCTGAATGCATATCATCCAGACATGTTGATCCGTAAAGATGGTGTTCATTAGTCTCCAAGTAGCCCTTTACCTGCTTTTTTAACCAACAGCAATCTGACAAGGTTTCCATTACTTCTGAATTGTCCCTGCATTTTTATTTATTTTTCCTGTAAAAGGCTGATGCAAAATGAAGAATTCAATTGCTGAAGCATTGTCCACTCCAGAAGCATGAGTGCTTCTGGAGATCTAGTTGCAGAGGAATATGAACTTCCTTCTTCATGGTACAAAGTGTCAGCAGAGCCACTTCACCCATATGGCTGAAGCAGTATCTGTAACCTCTTCCATGGGGAGGGGAAATTGGGCCAGTGGGATTCTGTAGTTATGTATTGTTGTAGCATTCCCCAGTCCATAAAGCTTCCCCTACATGCAGCGCATGTGCCGAGCACTGACATTTCAATAGAAATATCAGAGATATGGCTACAGAGGTCAAAAAGTCATTCTTCACTTTGAAGTACAGACACACCCACATCCTATCAGGCAGCAGGAGGTTGCAACTCTACAGCAGGTTCTGGTTTCTGTTTGTTATGTGACTTTGAAAGGAAAAGAAAGGATTTGGTTTTGAACACAAGATGCCTCCTATCTTTTTAAGAAAAATGAAGAAAAGAGTGAGCCAGCTTTAAATACTGTTCCAGTGTATTCAAGATAGTAAGAGTCCTGCTGCTTTTCATCCTTTTGCCTGGGATCCCCACAAAACAGAACCTCACTGGTCCCACTGCATTTGAGACTTTCTATGGCCCTTCAGTAGTCATTGTGATGTGACCCTTATTAATGGGTGCTTTCCCCTCCCCTTCCCTTCACCCTCCTGGTCATTCTTGCAGCATTGCCAGTTCTTATGATTTTATTGCAAATCTCATATATCTGGTGTCTTTCTTAACGGCCCAGCTCCACCACACACTTGACTACATCAAAAGAACAGGTTTAATTTTAAAAGAAAAATAATAAGTTTCTAGCCCTTATGGTCATAGGGAAAAGCTTGAAAATAGAAGTCCTTAAATTTATCCACTGCTCCTTTGCTTCTCACTAAGGCATATCTGATCAAATGCCTCCAGTCCAGTACTGTTTTCTCCATCCCTCTTCCCCCAAATTCCACTGTATGGAACAAAGCTTGACTTCACAGCATAGAGGGGAAGCCAACCTCTTGCCATCCCTACTCAAAAGCCTTGCACCACTTCCAAGGCAGGGCCCTCTTCAGCTACAGAAGAGGAGCACCATTTGCTGCATGTAATGGAAATCAACAACAGTACGTCTCATCAACAACAGTAAAACCCATTGCTCTGTTATGTGATTTTTTACAAAAAATTCTGAAGGGAAACATCACTAATAGGTGCTAGAGATTTGACTGAGCACAAAGCCCATTCAGCAGAATATTAGGTATAATTTTTCCTGATCTCCCCTGCTGCCCCCAGTTATCACGTTTGCTCTGACATTGGCATCCTCCTCAGAATAACCCATTCATGCAGCATTTCTTTCTAATCACTTTACCCCATGCTTTCATAACTAGAAAGACCATATCAGTCCGTGGTTATACATTTTCTATATATTTACCTTTTTCAAACTCTTTATAGTTGAAGACTTAAACCTGTTATTCTCAACCCTGACCATTCAGTGGAACAGATATTCCAACTCATTTCCTATGAATTGATGAAATCATTGTTTCAACCATATTGGTTTCCCAAACCTTGTGCGACTGCACAGTGTATAAAAGTTGGATTGTTTCTAAAGGAAACTGGAAGCTTAATAAAACATACAGCAAATGTTCATGTTTGAGTCAAGCACAAGATCCATTATGGATTCCAGTGACTACTTACACAAAATGCTTGCTTTAAGGAGTAATCTCTGTTTAGATGGTCTACAAGGAAGACCTGAAAAGGTCAGATTAGGATATAGCATCATTTTTACTATACCTCTAGCACACAATTAAATTTGAGTACACCATGTGAAACAATCAAAGACAATAGATCTTAAATATGTTTCTTAACCTGAAAAAAATATATAAAATTGGATCCTGATTTTATTTCCCATTACTAGCTAATTTATTCATACTTTTAAAAGTATCTATCTATCTAGTTTTCTGTGTCCAGACTAATAATTATACATACAACCCCAATACAAACTGGCCAAAATGAGTATAAAAGGACCTCCCAGCCCATAAAACTTCACAACCAATTAATGAGTCCTCCTCCCTCCTCTTTTGATTTCAAAATTTTTGATTGCGGCTGAGGTGCTTTCATTAATGAGGTAATATTTCTAAATGCTATGAAGATGAAAAAACAGTAAGTACTAAGTAATAATAACAAATTATTAAAATAATTATCAAAATACAATTAATGAGCTTGCTCTAATCTTTGGGCCTAACCACTCACTCAGGTATCTCAGATTTAGTGGTCTGATATTTTCTAGATATTTTAAAGCATATGATCTCTACTTAGTCTTTTTAGCTTTTCAAAATAAAAGTACTTTTCAAAGTAAAAAAAGTGTTGAAATGAATGTATTGCTTTTGAAAGGTGCTCAACTGAAGCCCTAGGAAATAAAGTTAGTTATTTAGCCCAAAATGAGGACTGGCCTGAGAAACAGCAGTGACAGTTTTTCCTATTGCTCCACCACCTATCTGCCTCAACAATGATTGGGGCACCCCTTTACATGGGTAAGAGAAACTTTCAGTCAGGGCCAGATTTAGGGGCAGGCGATCTAGGCAACTGCTTGGGCTGCTAGGTTCAGTGTGCTTTTCTTGTTATTAGCGACAAAAGATAAAATAGAAAGCTTGAAGTAAAATGTTTCATATATTCAGTCTGTGGATTCATTTTTCACCAACCTCCTAGAATGTTCTGACCTTTGTAGAATCTTGTGGAACCTTCCAGGCATTCTGAGAACTATATTTTCCTCTCATCTCCTAGAATCTTGTCAGCCATGCCCTCATGGGCTTGTAAGGGGCTGGGTGTCGCCAGTCAGTCAGTGAGATAGAAGAATGAACTGAAGTGAAGTGAAAGCCCAGCGGTGTATTGTGTAATTGTTTTATTGTGTAATTGTGAAAGTGACCTTGTGTGTAACTAGCAACTAATAAAGGACATATTTAATGACACACCAGAGGTATCAAATCACTATCTACAAAACAATATAAAATAAAATACTGTTACTTCTTTTGCCATACTTAACACATAATGGTTGATGACTTTCTAAGACTGTGGAACATAGACTTTTGCTCTCCCTAATACAGTCTGTTTTCTCCCTGTAGAAAAAGGAGCTCAGTAATAGGAAGCAAAAAGCTGAATTGCAATTTACTTTACAGCAAGGGGCAAATGTGATGGGAAAATATCGGAAACAGAACAACACAGACTGGGCATTAGACAGTAGCGAGCATTCCAGTGCAGAGAAAATTGAAAGGCAATGATGGAAGTCCTAATATTAAGGAACGAGCAGATTTACTTGATGATAAGGAATGGAAATATGAGGAAAGTGATGGAGAATCATCCAGTTTTCCTGGCAGCATAAGTGTGATGACAAAGAAAAAACTGGTTTACATGAAAAGGAGAGAAACGATAAAGAAGAATCAGCCTCCCATGGTGACAGAAACAGCAGTGAGAAAAATTGCACACCACGAGTCAATACATCAGATCCTGCTTTATAGCCAACAATCCTAAACTCTGCTGATATTGATCGTACAATTTCGAATGGGCTGGGCAAAATCAAGGATATGATGTCTCCAGAGAATGAGCAGAAGCAACACTTCTCAAAGTCATACTGTGAAAAAGTGCTTGAGAATGGTGAGAAACTGAATAGGCATTGGATAATTTGCTCAAAATCAACTGACAAAGTGTTATATTTTTGTTACAAAATATTTTACAAGAATGCCAAATTGTTGCTTGCGCTTTTCTGGTACAATTACTGGAATAACTTAGCTGATGGTTTGAAGCATCATAAGAAGTCACCAGCCATTTTACAGCCTGCCCAAAATGGATGGAGGTTGAGTCCATGCTCAAGCTGAATAAATGCACAGATGCAGCAAACCAGCACACTACTACCATAGAAACCTAACATTGGAGGAATGTGCTCAAGAATCTCATCTCAATTACCCTCTTCCTTTGCAAAGAATACATTTGGCTTTCTGGGGCTCGTCAGATAAGTTGTTCACTGAACATAATGGTAATTTCCTCAGTTTGATAGACCTCCTTGGGAAATATGACAATATAAATGTGTGAATACATACATCGAATAGGTTGTAAAGAAGTTATGGACCATTATGTCAGCAAAACAATTAAAAACAAATTGATTGACCTTATGGCAAGAAATGTGCTTGATGACATATTGATGCAGCTCGGCAAAGCGAAGTATTACACCGTAATAATGGACTGCACTCCTGACATTAGTCACAGTGAAAAGAGATCATTTATTGTAAGATTTGTTGACGACAGGGATGGCTGAATCAGAGAAAAGGAATACTTGATCTGTTTCTAGTCTGTGGACGACTCTGCTGGAAGAGGCCTAACAACTGTTCATGAACATTTTGAATGAGAATAAAATAAAGTTTCCAGACTGCTACTACCAAGGTTATCACAACAGCATGAAGAAACTGTGGTGTCCAGGCAAGGATCCTTCCACCAAATCCAAGACCTTTCTTTGAGCCTTATGACTGCCATTCCCTCAGCCTGGTTGTGTCAGATACAGCAGCATATTCATTAGATTCACTATCTCTCTTCAGAGTACTGCAAAGGATATACATCCCGTTTTCAGCATCAACTATGCGGTATAAATTCCTCACAGACAATGTTACAAATCTGACCAGCAAACCAATCACTGGGAGAGCCACACTGACAGCCTATGAGGTACCTGTGAGGAATGCCAGTGAGGTACCAAGTGACTAAGGTTTACAATGCCCTCATGGAACTGGTTCAGTCGAGCAAAGCTGAGGCCAGAATCCATCATGAGGCGCAAAGCCTGGCAAACTACATCAAAGACTTCAAATTTCTGGCCTCAGTTGTGGTTTGGCATGATATCCTGGTCCAAATAAACATTGTAAGCAAGACATTACACTCTGTCAATGGACACTGCAGCTGCTACTACTTTAATAAGAAGCTGCCTTGATTTTATTGTGGCCTCCAGAGAACAGATTTGAAGATGCCATCACTGCTTCCAAAGAAATGGTGGAAAACTTAGGAGTTGATCCATTCTTCAAGGAAACTCTTATTCACTGAAAGAAGAGACAGATTGGATATGAGGGCAGAGATGAGGTGATGGGAAGCTCAGAAGAAAAAGTCAAGAAGGAGTGTTTTTGTTCGCTCATTGATACTGATCGAGTGTCCATCGAAAAAGTTTCAGACAAATGAAGCACCACGAAAAGACTTGGGGTTTTTTGTATGACCTTAGTAAGCCACTGGCCAACAGGAAAATCCTCTTGAACATCTGTATAGACCTTCACTGAACACTGACAACACATGGGGAATGTTCAGATATCAGATTTTTTTTTGTGGGTGCGAAGCTCCCTGAGCACCCCCAAAGTTGGCATGTAGATAGAGATATGTTATAGCCTGGGGGCTTGAGAACCTGTTTGAGACCTGGGAGGCCCCTGTTCAAGCCCCTTCTTTGCCTCTGGGATGAAAAATTGTGCTCAGAATCAGGCAGTCTAGGCACTGGAAACTAGGGTACATCTACGCTTTGACAGGGAGATGTAGTTTCCATCTTTAGGAGACATACCAGTGCTAGCTGTGACTGAGCCAGGATACTAAAAATAGAAGTGTAGCTGTGGCAGATTGGGATAACTGTGCAAGAACACATGTAAGGCCTTGGAGCATACTGAAAGAAGCTCTATACTCACACCATCGCTGCTATATTGCTATTTTTAGCACACTGCTGAATCAGACCTATTGAATACTACTTTAGCCCTGAATTTAGAACACTGAACCACAATTCAGTAACATGATTAAAACATAATTCATTTTCAAAAGCAAGCTCACCACAACAGTTTAACTATGTCAGGTCACCAGAATATTAGCACTTGGTCCAGGAACATGATAATTTTGCTAGTATAAGTGATATCAAGAGATATAGGGCTTCTTGTCCTTTTATTACCTCTCCTATTTCACGTTGCAACACAGGAATATCTCCTTTTTAATTAATACTGAAAGGCACAAATCCACAACCAAACACAAAGCCTTATTATTCTGCACCTCACTGGATGACAGAAAAGCTTTGAAACTCTTTCAGGAGTCATAGCATTGTTAAAACAAGAATGTAATTGAAGACTGCTTCAAAGATCAGTTTCTTGAGGACAGTCAAAGTTCTCATGTGAGTTCACTTCTGACATTGCACTGTTGCATTTTCATAAGTATGACTGCCCATAAATGTCAAATTTTCAGAACAGTAAAGGTAAAGGCCAGTATGCAAAAAATATGTCCAACAGCATTAGGGCACATAAATCCATATCAGCACACACAACTCAGTAAACTTTATACAAAATAAATACAAGCACATGCCAATACAATTACTAGGAGTTGCACACTACGTAGCTTCTTTAGGCCTAGCCCACTGCACACAGCAGGGACTCCTTGCATCCCTTTTTTAGGATTGGGACCAACTGACATTTTGATTAAAAAACTTGAAATATAAAAAATTAACATGGCACATATTAAATGGGTTAAAAGCTGTCTAACTGATAGTCATTAAAACATAAATGTAAAAGGTGCAACCCTCAGCAAAGAGGTGTGTTTCTAGCAGAGTCCCACAGGGATTGGCCCCACACCATTTAACTTTATGAATGACCTGAAAGAAAACATAAAATTATCACTGATGAAGTTTGCACAGGACATAAAAATTGGGGGCATGATAAATAAGGAAGAGGACAGGTCATTACTGATTCAGAGCCATCTGGATCACTTGGAAAACCGGCTGCAAGCAAACAATATGCATATTTATCTGGCTAAATATAAATGGTGCCAACAAAGAACAAAGAATGTAGGCTACACTTACGGGAATGGAGGGAGTGATAGCTTGGAAGGCAGTGACACTGAAAAAATTTGGGGGTCAATAATCAGCTGTACATGAGCTCCCACTGTGATATTGTGGCCACAGCACAGAATGCAGATGGATTCATAAAGAGGGGAATCTCAGTACAAGTAGACAGATTACGTATCTCTGTATTTGGCATTCGTGTGACCACTGCTGGAGTACTGTGTCTAGTTCTGGTGTCCACAGTTCAAGAAAGATGTTGGTAAATTGGAGAGGGTTCAAAGAACAACCATGAAAATGATTAAAGGCCTTATAATGCCTTATAATGATAGATTGAGCTCTTTGAGTCTAGTTAGCTTAACAAATAGAAGGTTAAGTAGTCACTTGATTACCGTCTATAAGTACCTTCATGGGGAACAAATATTAAATAATGGTCTCTTCAGTCTAGCAGTCTTTCCTCTCCTGAATGGAGATTAAAAATAAAAAAATCTCTAAAATTTTTCTGAATAAAAAAATCTGATTCAGTCACAATTTTTCATTTTGATTTTCTTTAGTATTAATTATCTGATTTTTCAAAACAAAAAAGCATTTCAATAAAAATAATTAACTCTTGTCCCACATTCCCTTCTGGTCCCTGCCTTGCTCCCACCTCATTATTCCCCTCCAGGTCACTGCTTTCCCCACTATTGCTAAGTTAATCTCCATCACCGCCTTCTAAGACACTGCTTTCCCCATCACAACTACTCATTCCTGTCCTCTTCAGGGCCCTTTGGCCTCCTATCCTGCACCCCCCCAGTCCCTGCTTTCCCACCACCACAACCACTTATCCCTGCCCTCTCTCCATTCCTGCATCCTTCCTTCTTCACTTCTACTCCCCCCACTATAGGTTCCTGCTTTCTCCACCACCATTGCCCCCTCCTTCTCTCTGTTGCTTTCCCCTCACCACTCGTCTCCTCCCCTCCAGGATACCTTGCCTCCCCACTCCTCTTCCTCCTCCACATCCCTCTTTACCCACTATAAACCCTCCCTATATGGCTCTCATTTCTGTTAGAGTCCAGATGACAGAGAGTCTCCCCACAGAACAAGTTTAGCAGCTGCCTCTGATATGTGTAGGCAGCAGCAAGGATCACCAGAGAGATTCTTCTGCCTGCAGCACCAGGAAGGTGGAGGCCCTGATTTTCCACTGAATCAGGCTTTTCTGGTGTTCTGATTTTCACTAAATGTAATAGAGTTCTTCCCACTGATGTCTAAAACATTCCCTGAAATTTCTGAATTTGATCAGCTGTGGCATTACTATGTTATTGCATTACAGAGAAACAAAAACAAAATTTTCTCATGTTGAGTGTTTGACCTCACTTCAACCAATTATTGTTTTAAATTGTGATAGCACCTAATGACTCCAGACATGTATTAGGACCCTATTATATTAGTCACTTAAATACAAAGAGCATCCTCAAAGAGTCTTCCTTCGCCAGAGAGCTTACAGTCCAGAATTTAAATAATATGCAATAGGTAAATAAGCAGACAAATTGGGAATAAAGGGGTAGTACATGGGAAGAGAAGAAGCAAATGATTTGCATAACTTAGGCTGGGTCTACAGTGACGGCAGCACATTCGCCGCTGTCATATCGATTGCTCTGGATTGACTGAGCGGTCTGTATAGACACGCTCAGTCGATCCAGAAAGCGACGCAGGAAAACCACCCCGTAAGTGGAGTAGCGCTGAGTCGAAGGGAGCGCTGTTCCCTCCGCACAGTGTCCATACTGTGCTGTGTCGAAGGAGACGCTGCAAAGTCGACGGGAGATACGCAAATGATTTACGTCACTTGCGTATCTCCTGTCAACTGCCGCCGAATCACCAAGGTAAGTGTAGACCGGGCCTTACTAGGTACCCAGTAGTCAATTATATACACAGCTAATCAATCTGAACATACAAATACAGGTTCAACTTCTACCCTTCTGAAAATTTGGCCCAGCAGTGCATGAAGAAATTGCATAGTCACCTATTGATTTTCAGCTGTGTGTTCAACTTTGCAGTTTATTAGTGCTATTAAGTTCATATGCTATGATTGCACATACTTGTATCTGATTTCTGTTATTAAAAGCAATTCATTGCTTAGGTACTGAAAGTCAATGAGCTATAACACATACCCATTATCAAAAAGTCATTCATACAGACAGCCTAATATAAAGAATTTACCTTGTAGATTTGTTTTCCAGACAATTTCATTGCTTTCTTATTCTGTGTACATATGTGATAACTGACATTGACAGACTGTTTAATGTGCAGATGGAAATACAGAATGCTTAATGGTGTCACAGTGAATCATAAATATCTATGAAACTAAGTAATTAAATAACATTGCTCTTTACCTTATGAATAATTTAACTATATGATGTTTCATTGAATTATTTTCTGCAATTTATGCCATATAAACAGGGCTCTCCAATGTCTCAATATTTATTTCTGTAACAAGTTTTGCGATATAAATATTTTTCAAGACAAAAACACTTGCATTGCGTTGCTGTTTTTATAATTTACAATTATTGCTATTTCATTATATTTGTTAGGACTACTGATGAAGATTTAATGGGAGTTGTTGGGTGCTCAGCTCTTTTGAAAATTAGATCAGTTATCTATGTATCTGAATAAGGACTGTGGAGCCTGGACTCGTTTAGGAACCAGTTTTGGAAAATCTTGGCCATAATCCATAACAACTAATTTTATTTGTCTATACTATAGGATCTCTTTGTAGGAGCTAAAATATTTTAGAAAGAGGTGTTCCTCCAACCAGAAACCATCACTGTGTCTTATTCCATGCCACACCCTCCATCTTTCATGTCACACCTTATGCATAGAACAGCTTGTCCTGAGTTTGCTCACTATCATGATGCCTACAAGAAACAAAACAATAGTTTTGAGGATAATTGGAATAGTCTATACATCATTTTTTTAAAATAGCCACACTGTTATCAAACACTGTTTTATCGAACTATGACCAGAGAGTGCCAGTGACCTTTCCTTCATCTATACCAGTAAGATATTTTACAGTGAATGTTCACTTAGTAGCTAGGCACAAATTTGAGGTTAAAAATGGTGTTGCAAATTATCTGCTACATTTGCAAGGGAAGAGGTTTCAGACATTGGTACTCAAATTTGTGCCACTGGTGATGCTGCAGTATTTCTGGACTCTTGGAGGCTTGCAGATTGTCAGAGATCAGTAGCAATGGAGAATTGGGAAAACGATTTCATGCTTTCTCTTTAGAGAAAGCAGCATCTCTTGTTAGTGCTATGGTCCATCTCCAGGAAATAGCTGGCACAGTATGTCTCATCCCTGTAGTGATTTCAACCGATGAGCAGGCATGCATCCTTGTTCCCTTTTTTGGCCAGCTTTCCAGACCCACATAGTAGTTGGTAAATCCAAAAATATGGTGGAGATCTGTGGATACTGCTCTGCTGACAGGGAATACACATGCCAACTAAATACAACCAGGAACTTGGAATTCTTACTTAACTGGAGGAATGGCTGTAGTATGGTAGATGCCCTCTGACTTTATGATTGCAGTCAATAGACCATGATGTAGTATACAGAGAACTACTACAGATTGAGTTATTGTGAAAAAGTTGTAACCTTGCTCTTCAATCCAATAACCAGCATCCTTCTGCACCATCCACAGTGGCATCAACAAGTGGAAATATCTGGGAGGAATGTATTGTGATGTGGTAATAGCTATTTCATAGTTGAAACTGAAGCAAATTCCTACAGCATGCACAATTTTCAAAGACACTCCTCCCTAACAGCTTCCCCCCAAAAATAATTTGATCTCACTGAAATTTCACATGTCACATCTCAATCCCATCTTTTGTTTGGAAATATCAGTTAAGAGGAGCAGCACTAATAGAAAACCACCCACAACTGTGGATGATTTTTGAGGAGGTAAAAGGGGCAAAATGGAAACCTACATTGGAGAAGGAGAATAAGGAATTGAGTGGGTGGATGTAAAAAACAGGATGGAGAAAGACTATGTAGGATTTTAAAATCAGGGGAGAGGTAGAATTGGGGCTAAATTAACCCATGGCTCTGCAGATCCACCAATTTTTTAAATCTTCTCAGGAAAGATGTAAACAGAAGAGAAAGCCCTTTGCTATTCATGCGCTGCCTGGATAGGAGGATTTCTCCCCACCAGTGTCCCTTCTTGAATCTCTTCGATGTCCTGATTGATTGTTTTGACTATGCACACACTGGTCAGAAAATCTGACCCTTACTGAGAGTAATGTGTAGAAATAGGGCAGTATCCATCTAAATAGTATGACTCCAGTATGGCCCTCACAGGATTCTAGGTTTCAGAAGCTGACAGAACCCTGATAGAACAGCAGTAGGTAGGGTAGCCATGGTGTATATTAGTTAGTAAACACATTATTTGGACCTTCCTTTCTTGAAATGTTACCTTCAAATTATATTTGTTGTATAAATCAGAAAAAAGTATTCTGAGCATAAGAGACAATGTGGGACACCAGCGGTAATCAGTCAAAGAACCACAATCATGTGATTCTCAAAAAATATTTCATATCATTCACACAGCTCTAATTATTATGGAAATTTTGATGCGTTGGCAGTTCTGAAAAAAATTAAATTCATGTTGGGTTTTTGAGTTTTCAACAAATCAAAAAGTTTGAAAAAAAAATTAGTTTTGCTTCAGTTTTGAGGTTCCCCCCTTAATATTTTTTTTTTTTAATAATCTTTTAAAGTAATTTCAAAAAAGAAAGTTAGGAAGTCACTTTGAATCAAAAACATTGAAACGTGTTTTGACATTCTCAAAACACAACATTTGCCAAAACCAACATGAACTAATAAAATGGATTGCCCCACCCAAATCTGCATTTTTTACTAAAAAGTTTCTGTAGAAAAATTTCACCTATATCTAATCATAATGTTTAATGGACTATTTACACATTGTGTTTCATGCAGCTGTAAGTACAGATGTTTTGTTTTTCCAAAACTCAGAATGTCTATCTTTTGCTTTTCATATTTTATTTATATATAGCATTTATAAGGTAACATTTGGACTGGTAAATGATTATCTCGACAAGTTGTAATGTGTCTTGTTAAATAAATAAATAAATAAATACAGTTCAAATGTTACTGCATGTCCAGCTAACATTTCATAAATTATAAAGGGGAAAAATATGTTGTTCACAGATCTCTAATATTTTGGCAATAAATGTGTTTATCTGGCAAGGAAAAGTATAAAAAATTTACACTGAATAACAGAGATATGTTATCTGAAATTGAAAGTATTAAAGATAAATTAGAAATGCTCATTAGAGAAAAGTTTGTCGCATACAGTGAGATTTATTATTTATGCATTTTTTTAAAAAATGGCAGAAGGCTCCCATGTTTGCAAAACATTCTCCATGCTTTACAATTTTGAAAATGTTACAGCTGAATGAAATTATATGGGAATGCAATTTTAAAAGGGATTTGAAGAAATATATGGTAACAATTTCCAAAAGTGCCTAACTGATTTTCAAGACTAAGGGCCAGATTTTTCAAGGTATGTAGGTGCCTAAAAATGCATATAGGCACATATGTACATTTGAAAGCACCACTGGATGCCTATCTGCAGCTTTAGGTTCCTAAATACATTTTAAAATCTGGGCCTAAGCACCTAGAAGTAATATTTTAAAGGTATTCCACCATGGACCTGAGAAAGCTTCTCCATTAAAGTTTTGATAATACCAATACATATCTGTGAAAAGTTTCAGTTTCAATGAATCGGCATTTTCTGATAAAAAAACATTGAGTCAAAAGAAGTCCCCAGATAGCTCTAAATTCTGGACATGTATCAAAAGCACTACACTCTATATACAGTATTTTGTGTGTGTTTTATGCTGTGTTTTTCCACAATATTTACACATGCTCAGAACTTTGGGTGTATAATTATAAACTGATACAGTAAATATGTGGCCAAGCAAATTTATATAAATGTATGCAAAGAAAGCTAGCTCTCAGTGTTGCTTAAAAGCTTGAACCTATGTTGTGGCAATGGCTCTGAAAGCTATTGCAGATGAGATTGGGGTATTGGACAGAGCTCAATTTCTGTTGACAGCTTGCTCTGTACTTCAAATGTAGCATTCCAGATAATGAAAGGGATATTCACTAATATTCATAAAGGCTGAGATTTTTCAAAGAAGCTTAAGGGAGTTAGGCAAATCCCAGCCAAAAATACTGTAGCTTAACTCAAACTGTATGGTAAATACTGTGTGTTGAAGTTTTGCCATTAATTTCACTGGGTGCAGGATCAAACCCAAAAAGCAAAGCTACACACTAGGCATTTTCCTCACTAATTAAGAATGTTTATCTTCAGTATTAAAGGAAGTTACCAGATACTGAAACTAGCAGATGAACAAATTTAATAATCTCTTTAAGATCAATTTAGAAATCAGAGCCTGGTAAAAAATAAAAGTTAATGGGAAGAAATAAAATGTATAATAAAAATGAGTGTTGTTTATGTGATGTATAAACCAAGGTCTGATCCTGACATCAGAGACTTGACCAGGGACTTTCAGAGCTAGAAACATGAATTGCTACTACAGCTTCAGCTAAAAACGCAAGGCTCATGCTTGCTAAGGCTGTAACAAACTCATATCCTATGAAGGTCAGGCACAGTGGGTGAAATGTATCATATACTCACTTGTGGGTTACAGATGCACATGCTTTAAGTATGTGAATAATCCCACTGAAGTCAACGAGAATACCCACATGCTTAAAGCTAAACACTTGCATTAGAATTTGCAGAATCAGGGCCTAAAGGTTGAACGGCTGCTTAAAAACCTAATGTCCACAATGATCATCTATCCAACAAACCACCAACAAATTTTAATTGTCAGTGGTAGGCAAAATAAATTACTGAACAAGTTGAGAAGGAACGTGTGGAGCAAAACCACTGAAATAGCTCTTACAGTGAGCTCTACCTTAAGTGGCAGCTTTTATAAGCACAGAGATCCCTGCAGAGAGATCACATAGTGCCAAAACAGTCAGATGTCTAAGAAACAGCAAAAATATTTGGTTATGTTGTTTGCTTTTCCTTCCACCCTTCCAAAGAAAGCAAACTAGTGTGATACAGAAAGATAAGTTGTACTTGATGGCGTCTCTTCCAGCAAACATCTAAAAGTCAGTCTGGCTAGGGCTGCCACTTTGAACAAACAGAAAAGAGTCGTTTCCCTGGCAACCAAGGCTAAAGCACTCAGAACATTTCCTGGATTCTCCTCCGCTTCACCCCTCTCTTGCCCCTTCCTCAACTCAATCTGATACACGACAGGTATCACTTCATTAACATTTAATTAGGCTCAGATGAAAGAATTCCTGTTATTAATCACAAAACAGAAACTAATGCTAGAGAAATTCTTACTCACAATGGGCTAACTTGCCCTTTTACCTCTATCCCACAGTAAGGGGCGGCACACAGCTGTGCTGTACCAGGAGCAGCTCAGGCACAAATTTGTGCCTCTAAAGGTCCCAAACTTGTACCTAAGAGTAGAAACTATTACTGGCCTAGATTACTATGCCACACCCAGAATGCAAGAGCTCTGCTGGCCAGTGCATCAGCCACCCTGTTCAACACAACCCATTCTATACCCCTTTCTGTCCTTTCCCCGCTAACTTCTGAGAGGGAGGAAGTACCAGACTCACTACTCCTCCTTTCCCTCTCTCGACGTTTGCTGCACAAAGGCAACGAGGCCATACAGGCCCGCAATATTATGTCCCTGCATGACTGCATGGGCTGAGCCACAACCTGGCCTAAAGACTAACTCTTGTGTTTATAATGCTGTGCACCAATTTCTGTGCAAAGGCAGTTCCCTAGAAAAATACACAGCCTGTCCTAGTGAAAGGAGTCTCACCTAAAAAAATCGGTCTATTATTTCAGTTCCAACCTTGACCTCCCCCACTGAAATTTGAGACCATTGCTTCTAGTTCTGTTATTTACCACCACTGAAAACAGCCTAGTTTCATCTTCCCTGGATTATCCTTTCAGGTAGTTGAAGGCTGTTATCAGATTCCCCTTATTTCTTCTCTTCTGCAGTCTAAACAAGCCTAGTCCCACAGCCTTGCCTCATAAATCATTTGCTCCAGCCCCCTAATCATTTTTGTTGCCCACCGCTCGACTCTTTCCAATTTGTCCCCATTCTTTCTGTAGTGGGGGGCCCAAAACTGGACAGAATGTTCCAAATGAGGCCTCACCAGTGCCAAATAGAGTGGAATAATCACTTCCCTCTATCTGCTGGCAATGTCCCTACTAATGCAGCCCTATATGCTGTTAGCCTTCTTGGCAATAAGGTCACACTCTTGCCTCATATCTAGCTTTTTGTCCACTGTAACCCCCAGATCCTTTTCTGCAGAACTGCTGCCTCACTTATTGGTCCCCAGCCTGTAGCAGTGTACGGGATTCTTACGTCCTAAGTATAGGACTCTGCACTTGTCCTTGTTGAACCTCATCGGATTTCTTTTGGCCCAATCCTTCAATTTATCTAGGTCACTCTGTATCCTATCCTTATCCTCTAGCGTATCTACCACTCCCCCTCCTCCCAGTTTAGTCTCATCTGCAAACTTGCTGATGGTGCAAGCCACTCCATCCTACAGATCATTGAACTGATGTTGAACAAAACCAGCCCTGGGCCCTGACCCCGGGGCACTCCGCTTGTGACCAGCTGCCAACGTCAAGCTGTTAATCACTACCCATTGAGCCCAATGATCTAGGCAGCTTTCTATCCTCCTTATAGTCCATTCATCCAACCCATACTTCTTTAACTTACTGATAAGAATACTCTGGGAGACCATATCAAAAGCTTTGCTGAAGTCAAGGTATATCACACCTACCACTTTCCCCACATCCAGAGCCAGTCACTTCATCGTAGAAGGCAATCAGGTTGGTCAGACATGACTTGCCCTTGGTGAATCCATGCTGACTGCTCCTGATCACTTTCCTTTCTTCCAAGTGCCTCAAAATAGATTCCCTGAGGACCTGCTCCATGACTTTTCCAGGGACTGAGTTGAGGCTTATTGGTCTGTAGTTTCCTCCATCCTCCCCCTTCCCCTTTTTTTTTTTTAAGATGGGCACTATATTTGCCTTTTTCCAGTCATCTGGGATCTCCCCCATCACTATGAGTTTTCAAAAATAATGGCCAATGGCTCTGCAATCACATCAGCCAACTCCCTTCAGCACCCTCAGATGCATTGTATCCGGCCCTATAGACCTGTGCATGTCCAATCTTTCTAATTAGTCTTGAACCTGTTCTTTTAGCACTGACGGCTGCTCACTTCCTCCCCATTCTGCGCTGACAGTGCAGTAGTCTGGGAGCTGACCTTGTCTGTGAAGACAGAGGCAAAAAAAAAAAAAAGTATTGAGTACTCTTAGCAGCTCTAAGTGTTGTTGGGGCTGGCCCCTAGAAATCAGCCAGTTGGAACTGGCTATCGTACATATCAAGTAGGGGCTCTGCTGCAGAACAGAATCTGCAACTAGTGCCTACCTGCAGTTTCTGTGCTCATCTAAATCAGACTGATTAATAATTATAGGATAAAAATATATTTCATTAATACGAGCACTTTAACCTGGTTGGCTTAATAGCATCTTTATTTTAACACATTTGTTGAAAAGGAATACTAGTCAGCCTTTTTCTGTTATTTTTAAGGCACGTGATGTTCTCCATCATTACGATACCCTAGAGCTTGTTAAACAAAGTGTCTAAACTAGAAACACATGGACAGCACAGGTCAGCAGAGAAAGACAGATCATTTTTAAGTCAAAAGAAACCTTTCATGAGGATCTATTTTTCATCCAGGGGATTTGTACCCATCAGCAGACACTTACATTAACTGTAACTGAATATTTTGAGAATCAGTTAGGTGAACAAGTCTCCACATACTTGAAACTTCAAGCTGTACCATAAAATATATTCAATCATCAGTGTGAAAGAACTGACATGATGTCTTGTTAATTGACCAATTTGTTATAATTTTTATGGAAGAAGATTACACCATATTGTGGCAAAGCACCCTCTCATTCTTGCTGAGCTATTGCTGTGTCCCCTGGCAGGACAGGCCTGGAGTAAATCTGCCCAAATTGGACAAATCTTTTGGTTCCCCCCTCAGCATCTCTGTCCTAGAGTGTTCAGGGTGGGTCTTGGTTTGGGCCTGAGGAAGGTCCCTCCGACTCCTGAGGGCGTGTTATGTATCTAAATGCCCAGTTCTCAGCAGAGTACCTTGCCTTGGCTCCTTTGGTGGGGCTACAGTTGTGGTGGTGCAGCCCTGGGAGGGGGGTCGGGGGGGGGAAGACAGTGGCCCTTCCCCCAGGCTGCTGCCTAGGTTTTGTTGTCCCCCCCCCCCATTTGCTGCTCCCCTTCTGGAGAGAAGTGCTGTCTCCTATACTGGGGAAGTCTTTCCTCCTAGTGCCACAAGCGTTCTGGCAGCTTGTGTCTCTCTCCCATTCTCTCTAGCAGAGGCAGGCTTTTAATAGGCCTGGAGTAGCCTTTAATTGGGCATAGGTGCCTCTAATTGACCTGCGGTAACCTCACCCTGCCTGCAGGGAAAAGGGCCTTCAACATTCTCAGGCTGATATACCTGCCCTCAAAGTACCCTTTTGTAGCCCTCTGGCCTGACTTTATCACAATATCAAATTTGGCATTGGAGGGTTAAATTATTCTATATCCATTTTTAAAATCGGTGTTCCACGTGTTCTGCAGATAGATCCGATTAATTTGCTGGCATGGAACAAAAATCCATTTCCCATTTGTTAACACATTGATTGTTCTGCAGGATCATGGTTTCCAACAGCATTACACGTGTTTTTGAGAGTCCACATTTCCGCTGTTGTAAATTAAGCAAATGCAATGCCAGGTCTATAAATAGCTTCCATATAAATTCTCTGTAATTGTTTACATGTTGCTAGACTTGATAGTAATGAAACACATTTCTGTTACTAATAGAGTGAGTACTGCCCCTAAACTACATGCTTACAGAGCAGCAGCACTCTGCTTTGCAGGGGAGCAGCTGCCTTTCATTGGTCCCTGGGGCTCCCCCAGCTCAACTGCTTATAGTGCCACCAGCCAAGGCTATGGCCAGAAGTATGATCATTTCCTCCATCCCTCTAGCATAGAGAGCTGGGTTTGGGAAAGAGCCTCCAAAGCATTCTCTTCCCCTTTGTTCTCTCCCTCCTTCTAACCTTCTCTTTCTTTCCCTTTCTATTTCCCTTCTTCTCACTTTTTGCCTCCATGCCTTTTTCTCCTTCCTTCCCATGGTTTCTCTCGCTCCTATTCAAATCGAATTAAAACATTTTAACAAACTCAGTGCAGAACACAGTAAAAACAAGAAAATAAATTACAAATTCAAAAATAATTGCCCATTCCAAACAGTACAAAGTGCATTTCAAATAATCCACCACTGATTAAATTGATCCAAATCAGAGTTTTTATGTCTTCATTTGGAAATTAACCATTAAAAATAATTTAAAAAAACCCAACATTGTCGACCATGGTACCAAATAATTTACATCATCTACTTTTTAAAATGACCATCTTTGCTTCATCCAAAATAAATTGTGCAAGGCGTACCACAGATCTGTTTGTGAAACTATACCTTGAAGTTAAAAAAAAATGTCTGTAACTTAGAACAGGCAAGAAACATGAAAAACAGGCTCCTCCATGTCACAAAAAGGACACAACACACTCAAGCTTCAGAGTCATATGGTGAACAAACACATTCATGGCACTATCCCTATGAAGAATTCTCCATTGGGGATTACCTTCCTCTTCACAATCAGAGGCCTGCATATAATTTGCCAAGCCAGCTGGCTGGAATCCATCACCAGAAATCTGTCTTCTCCATACCACACTGAGATCAATCGACAAGTGTCTGTCTATGCTTGTGGTAAAGATTCATCATTTTCAGTAACATGTGGACTAAACTATTAAGAGTAAATTCAAATGACCCACTGAAGGTAAGCAAGCTGCCAGATGCCTCAACATTCCAGTTCACAGCAGGAGGAACAAGCAGAGAGAGAAAGAAAGATGGAGTGTGGGAAAGTTAATGGGATAGAGTGTATAAGAGGGGAAAGACTATGTGGAATGTGGACTGAAGGAGGAGTCAATAGGAGGGAAGGAGGAGTTGAAATGAGTGAATAAAGAAGTAAATGGAATGAGGGATGGATTAGAATCATAGAATACTAGAGTTGGAAGGGACCTCAGGAGGTCATCTAGTCCAACCCCCTGCTCAAAGCAGGACTATCCTCGGCTAAATCTTCCCAGCGAGGGTTTTGTCAAACCGCAGCTTAAAAAACCTCTAAAGATGGAGATGCCACCACTGCCCTAAGTAACCCATTCCAATGCTTCACCACCCTCCTAGTGAAAAACTTTTTCCTAATGTCCAACCTAGACCTCCCCCACTGCAACTTGAAACCGTTGCTCCTTGTTCTGTCATCCGCCACCACTGAAAACAGCCTAGCTCCATCCTCCCTGGAACCCCCTTTCAGGTAGTTAAAGGCTGCTATCAAAGCCCCCCTCATTCTTCTCTTCTGAAGACAAAACAATCCTAGTTCCCTCAGCGTCTCCTCATAACTCTTATGCTCCAGTCCCCTAATCATTTTTGTTGCCCGCCACTGGATTCTCTCCAACTTGTCCACATCCTTTTTGTAGTGGGGGGCTCAAAACTGGACACAATACTCCAAATGCAGCCTCACCAGTGCCGAATAGAGGGGAATAATCACTTCCCACGATCTTCTGGCAATGCTCTTACTAATGCAGCCCAATATGCCATTAGCCTTCTTGGAAACCAGGGCACACTGCTGACTCATATCCAGCTTCTTATGCACTGTAACCCCCAGATCCTTTTCTGCAGAACTGCTGCCTAGCTCGTCGGTCCCCATTCTGTAGCTGTGCATGGGATTCTTTTGTCCTAAGTGCAGGACTCTTAACTTGTCCTTGTTGAACCTCATCAGATTTTGTTTGGCCCAATCCTCCAATTTGTTTAGGTCCTGCTGTATCCTATCCCTCCCTTCCATGGTATGTACCACTCCCCCTAGCTTAGTGTCATCTGCAAACTTGCTGAGGGTGCAATCTACCCCAACCTCCAGATCATTAATGAAGATGTTGAACAAAACCGGCCCCAGGACCATCCCCTGGGGCACTCCACTTGTGACCAGCTGCCAGCTAGACATGGAGCCATTGATCACTATTCGTTGAGGCCTTTGTTCTAGCCAGTTCCCTATCCATTTTATAGTCCATTCATCCAATCCATACTTAAAGGAATTAAGTGAAGAAAAGGAGGGAATGGAAGTGGAAGAGTCTGTACTTACAGGTGAAAGCCTTACCCTGCTGAAGTTAGAGTTTTGGAATTGATTTAATTGCAACCAGGATTTTACCAGTAGGATTTAAACAAGCTCTAACAATTATTTAATCTGCAGATGGAAAGAAAATGAGAGCGCACATCGGTGAAAAGTGGTTCCATATATTCTCAGTACTGAACAGTTGTCCCTTTTTATCCTGAAAGGATCAGAAACCAATTAGGCCATCCTCAGCCTGTTGTTTCAATTGTAATTGGTCTGTTATCCAGTGAAGGAACAGATTCAAGCTGAACAGATTTAAAAGGGAGTCGGTCAGTTTATAGTAGGTGACTGAGGTTTTTAGATAGATTTTCATCACAACCAAAGCTCTGGAGTATTTGATTTCATCTTTATTTTCTTAACCAAAGTCCTAGCTGCAAAACTACTATAACGGTTTTGAAATCTCTTTGTTGGCTAATATTATTAACAAGGGAAAGGTTCTTCATTATTTCGCTTTGCTTTTCATTTGTTCTATATTGTGATAGAACACAGCCATTTAAGATTGTGGCAGAAGACAATATGTTAATTGTTGATGCCTCTATTGGTTTCTGCAAACAAAATCCAGAAATAATAGTACTTTTTTTTTTTTTTTAAATGGTGGTCTGATCTCAGGAAGCAGATCCAATTATATCAATATGAAAGAAGAGCCTTTTCTTTATCTTTAAATTGGCAGGCCTTATTGGCTGAATAGGCTATTGTGTTTGAATAGAAGGACTTTTTGGTAGAATGTTGGTCCAAAAAACAAACAAACAAAACACCCAACCCTAGTACTCCTTACAAAATAGAAAACTTTTTGTTATAAATTTTATATCTAATCCAAACATCATATAAGTTATTAACTCTTTACTTTTATTGTAGTCCACTGAATGTTTTACCAATCTACACATTAGAAAATGTTATGAATGTGCACCGTACTTCTCTTTTTATTACAATTTGAGTAGTGTTTATTCCTGAATCTGGAATGAACAAGGAAAAGCTGCACCCATTTCAGAATTTAGAGAATTTATATGATGAGAAATGCAAAGCATGAGACAACCCATTTTAATAAGCTCAGAATCTTCATTCAGAAGTTAAAACCTGAACTTTTTGTGGGTGATGATAGTATTTAATTAACTTACTTCGTTATTGTTAAAGTTGTGAGGCTCAGTATTTTTTGAGATGTAGCCCAGACAACGTGACAAATGTTCTGTAGTGTCACAAGAATATTCACTCTATTATCTAATCCTTCTCATTTTTGACCAACCATTAGGCATCCTCTCCTGGAGAAAAAAATATTAAATCATAAATCAGAACTTGGCTTGCACTTATTCATTAGATTTATTTCTGTCTTCCAACAATGTCAGTAGCAAACCGGTCCTCACTTAAATTTATCTTTCTAAGTACTTTTAACTTCCAGCTTCAATTATTCAATATACAACATAAGACTCTAGTCATGTGACTACACATGTTCTCTGAAACCACTTCTCATATTTATATCAATGCCTGCCATTATTAAGCACCATCCTTTGTGGCTTCAGCTCAAATAGCTTACTGAGTTAATAGACACCATCCTACACAACGAAAATTGATACAACCCACCTGATGCAGCCTTCAAAATTTCAGCAATTTCACCCATTTTATTGTCTTGTCAAAGGGACTGCTCAGTGGTTTGAAAAGGTCATTCAGAACAAAGTAAACAAGATGTGCTCCATGTAATGGAAAACCTGGGCAAAATGAGCCCATGCAGTTACAGTTCAAACATAGCACAGGTAAAATAAATATGCCAACACATTCACATTTTGAAATTCTCTCACTGCAGCACTTCTCAGTAAGGAATAATTGTTACTCTTTGTGGCAGTAAGTGCACTCAGCAGGACAACAATCCAACAGTGTTAAATAACGCCATTAGCTAGGATCATTAGCAAGACCTAAACATTTAAAGAAATTCAGTTTCCATAAGAAAGCCAAGCATTTCTGTAAATGAGGAACAATTCTTGCTAAGAACTTATAGGATTGCTCTAGATCTTTGGATTTAGTGCTGTTCCTTACAATAAGAGAATGTGTCTACCAGAAGTCTTAAGTTACACAAATGGGTTTTCTGAAGCACTGCTCACTTTTCGACTGTACAGTACAAGTGAATGGCAGGAGACATAGGCAAGAGATAAAGGATAAAAAGCTAGTGAAGAGTGAACTTTGAAGGATGTGGAGTTTCAGTTCAGTTGAGATAAGCAACAAAATGTTCCATTTTTTATCTTTACCCTCCATACCACTTGAATCTCTAAAACAGCACTTGACATCTTATGGGATTTTTTCAGGGCTTCCTATTCCAAGGCAGTCTAGAAATCCCCCCTCCCCCTCCAAATATCCTTCCTTGTGGTTCTTTCAATGCCTCTGCTTCCAATCTTGGCCAGAACCAGGAAGTGCAGAGTTACATAAACATAAGGCACAGGAGGAAGAACATTCTAAACTTTTAAATCTTAATATAGGATTAGTTTGAGGTCTGATTGTATATTTAAGGTGCTTATTTTATCCAAACCAGTATTTTCCCTCCTAAATCAAGATAGATTAAAAAAAAAGTAAGTGTAGGGATGGTTTAGGTTTACTTGGTCCTGCCTCAGCTGGACTTCATGACTTTTTGAGACCCCTCCCAGCCCTACATTTCTGATACTGCATACGGTGCAACAATTATGCTATCTGAGCTAAAATAGGATAACCTAAGGTTGGACTTTAACTGAGGACTTGGAGTTTTCCTTTTGATTTCATGTCAGAACAAGAGCTGGCCAGAGTACACAAAAACACTTTATTCAAAACATCCTGCTCTTATTGTGTGTGTAAATTAGAAGTAAAAGACCATGACTTAACAATTTGTTTATTATTCCCTTCTGTTGGACAAATACTTTTGAAGCAAATTTTAGCCTATGGATTGTACATGAAAGCCTGTTGAGGCCAATGGGAGTTTTTTTAATGACTTTTGTAGCATTTAGGTTAGGACCGATGGCTGTATCCAGCATTTATGCTGGCTAACTACAGTAAATACTGCAGCATATATTCTAAATACAAGACTTAATAAAACCCTCTTTTTACAACAGTGTCCACTAGACGTCTTTGTATGGCCTCTTTACTTTATTCCCTATTAGTCTATAAACATCCCTATCCTCTGAAGAACCCATATTTTCAGGCAGGTAATTTGGACATTTCTAATATTATTCATGCTGGCAATGAGGTCTTCTTTTAATGTGTAGCAGCATAAGTTATACCAGAGCAGGAACTTAGTCTAACCTGAAAAACAGCCCTAGCAGAAATTTAGTTTAATTTTTCATTCATGAATCAGTGTTCTATTGATTGATTTTATGGTTCTTGTTTGTCTTAGTTCATCAAATCAAGTCAACTTCTTAGAATATACACTCCTTGACTATGTACAGGTAAAATCTTACAAAATACAAGGAATGCTGATTTTGATTAATTTCATTTTTGTGTAATTTACATTAGCCAATACATGATTTTTCCTTATTGCAGATCTGGAAATTAAATTTAAATGGCGCATAGCTCAATTATGTATTTTGACATGTTGTAAATAAGAAAATACAAATTAGTATGTTAATATTAACATAGCTGATTGAAGAAAATACTGAGGCAGAACTGGACATTTGGTAAAATACATAGTCATTTCTAATTCTTTATATACAATTTAGTAGCTACAAATGCATTTAGGACAAAATGAAGCCTTGTCAATCTTCTTTCTCTCATTGTAAATTTCAAGCTGTTTAAGTGAGGTTCAAACTGCAAACAACAGACCAAATCTTACAGAATCATTGGTTTAGTGAAGGATGCAGGCCAGAAAGTTTGATCTAATTTGAGGAACTAAAAAATACATTTCCCCCCAAAATTGTAATCTGAGCCAGAAATTCAGTTAATGAATTGTGTATAGTTAATAAGCCAGAGCATAAAATCTTTTACCGTTTAGTCTTAGACTAGAAGCCCCTATCCAATTCTGACCCATTTCACTTTTTCTAACCTCTTAGCATCACAATTTAGCTGATTTATATTCTGTGCAAGACTTTCCTAAAATCCTTAGCTCTGTAAGTGGTTCTACCAAGCACACACACAAATCTCCCCGCTCGCTGACTGAAAAGTGTAGAATTCACTGATCAGGTGGTAACTCAAGTGCATCTGTGACTTTTGCCAAATTATCACACAGACAGGCCTAGGTCTCAGAAATCAGGTTTGCACAGCAGTTCTGTAATTCTTACAGTGACTCATTTCAGAAGTATATAGCATACTGATGGTTACAGACATAAATAGGAGCCACAGAGCTAAAAACAGCACAATGACACAACTGCCATTTCCCCTCTCCTCTCAGCCAGTCTCACACATATTTCATTTGTTCCAACTGCTGTCATGTCATTTCCTTTGAACTTTGATCTGATCATCAAAGCAATATCAACAACCTTATCATGAGGGGGAAAGCACATGCAAGACTATTATTAATTATAATTGTTATATTATCAAGCAAATAATTGTTTCTAGCCTTTATGCATAACAAACATAGCTCATGTGAGTAATTCCACTGAATTTAGGTCTATCAAAATACTGGATAATTTCCCAAGGAAAGTAGATAAAGTAGTTGAAAATATAATATAAGGAATAATTCAGTGTTGCAGGGAAAATAAAATTCTTTGCTATCTCTAATTTATATCATTCCATTTTGGGGCTGAATAAAAGAATTTTAGTATCATTCACTATATTATCAACGTTAGGAAAGAAATGTTCCTGGATGGCCTTGGTGGTATATAATTGAATTTTACATGCGAGAAAATTGGGGAGGTAATAATAATGCTATTTCCAGGTAAAAAAATTAGGGAAACAGAATCTGTATTCTCAAGAAGTGATCAAAAGTAAAAGTCATGCAGCAGTGGTTATTTTTTCCCTTTCACAGTCCCCTTCTGTGAACCCATAAGCGGTGATATGTATAGCCCCTAGTTTAATTAGAATTAGTTAAACTGGACTGCTGTTGATTGGCAGAAATTCATTTGCCCTCTATAGATTAAACAGAGTTGATCAGATTAGCATTTCATCACCCACATTCACTTGTTTTCTCCTACAGCAATCTTCCTGAATACACTTATCAATTTGCTCACTATGGCAGGAGAAATCTGTATTTCCAATAGTGTTGCATCATTTGTATTGTTACTGAACCCTTTGTGTGTCAATCCCCAGTCTATAGCAATACATGGGATTCTTCTGTCCTAAATGCTGTACTCTGCACTTGTCCTCGTTGAACCTCATCAGATTTCTTTTAGCCCAATCTTCTAATTTATATGTCACTCTGTATCCTATCCATGCTCCCCACTGTATCTACCACTCTCCCCATCTCAGTGTCTTCAAACTTGCTGAGGATGCAATCCCTCCCTTCCTCCAGATCAGGGGTTGGCAACCTTTACTATCAAAAGAGCCATAGTCTGGAGCCGCAAAACATAGCTTACCACGGCTGAAGAGCCGCATGCGGCTCCGGAGCCGCGGCTTACCACAGCTGAAGAGCCGCATGCGGCTCCGGAGCCACGGGTTGCCGACCCCTGCTCCAGATCATTAATGGAGATGTTGAACAAAACTGGCCCCAGCACTGACCCCTGGGGCACTCTGCTGGTTACCAGATACCAACTAAACTTCGAGCCACTGATCACTACCCATTGAATCAGATGTTCTAACCAGCTTTCTATCCATTTTATAGTCCATTCATCCAACCCAGACTTATTATTCTTGATAAGAATATTGTGGGAGACCATATCAAAAGCTTTGCTAAAGTCAAGATATATCACGTCCACCACTTTCCCCACATACAGAGCCAGTCACCTCATCATAGAAGACAATCAGGTTGGTCAGACATGACTTGACCTTGGTGAATCTATGCTGACTATTCCTGATAACCTTCCTCTCTTTCAAGTGCCTCAAAATGGATTCTTTGAGGACCTGCTCTATGAGCTTTCTAGGGACTGAGGTGAGGCTAACCAGTCTGTAGCTCCCCAGATCCTCCTTCTTCCCTTTTTTGAAGATGAGCACTGTATTTGCCTTTTACCAATCATCCAGGACCTCCCTCAGTCGAGACAAGTTTTCGAAGATAATGGCCAATGGCTCTGCAATCACATCAGCTAAGTCCCCCAGCACCATCAGATGCATTGCATCCAGCCCCAGGAACTTGTGCATGTACAGCCTTTCTAAATATTCCTGAACCTGTTCTTTCACCATTGAGGGATGTTCACCTCCTCCCTGTTCTGAGTTGTCCAGGGCAGTAGCCTGGGAGCTGATCTCATCTGTGAAGAAAGAGGCCAAAAAGCATTGTGTACCTCAGCTTTTTCCACATCATCTGTCACTAGGTTGCCAATCCCATTCTGTAAGGGGACCATATTTTCCCTGACCTTTTTCTTGTTACTAACATACCCTTAGAAACCCCTCTTGTTCCTCTTCACATCCCTTGTTAGCTGCAACTCAAATTGTTCTATGGCTTTCATGATATCACTCCTGCATGCTCATCAGTATTTTTACACTCCTCCCTGGTCATCTGACCAAGTTTCTACTTCTTGTAAGCTTCCTTTTTGTGTTTAAGCTCAACAAAGGCTTCCATTTTAAGCCAAGCATATTTGCTATTCTTTCTGCACATCAGGATGGTTTGTTCCTGCCCCCTCAATAAGGTTTCTTTAAAAATACAGCCAGCTCTCTTGGACTCCTTTGCCCCTCATATTAGCCTCCGGGGGAGATCCTGCCCATCAGCTCCCTAAGGGAGTCAAAAATCTGCTTTTCTGAAGTCCAGGATCCATATCCTGTGGTTCTCCATTCTTCCTTTTGTCAGGATCCTGAACTTAACCATCTCATGGTCACTGCTGCTCAGGTTAGCACCCACTTGTACTTCCTCTACCAATTCTTTCCTGTTTGTGAGCAGCAGGTGAAGAGGAGTATGGCCCCAGTAGGTTCCTCCAGCACTTGCACAAAGAAATTATCCACAACACTCTCCACAAACTTCCTGGATTGCCTGTGTTCTGCTATATTGCTCTCCCAGCAGATGTCAGCATAATTGAAGTCCCCCATGCGAACAAGGTCCTGTGATCTGGAAACTTTCACTAATTGTGAAGAAAGCCTCATCTACCTCATCTTCCTGATTTGGTGGTTGATAAACAGATGCCCACCACATCATCACCCGTCTTACTCTTGCCTCTAGACTTAACCCAGAGAGACTCAACTGGATTTTCTCCAGGTTCATACTGGAGTTGTGAGCAATCATATTGGTCTGTTACATACAGTGCAGCACCTCCACCCTTTTTCCTCTGCTTGTCCTTCCTGACCAATTTATACCCATCCATGACATTTCTCTAGTTGTGTGAGTTATCCCACCAAGTCTCAGTTATTCCAATCACATGTCTGTGCCAAGACTTCCAATTCCTCCTGCTTGTTTCCCAGGCTTCTTGTGTTCATGTACAGACATGTAAGATAATTAACCAATTGCCCTATTGTCTCAATACGAATCACGAGGCCTCCTATTACACTTTCCTTCACCTCCCCACTTACCTCTGGGCTTAGGGCCCCATCCCCCAGCGAACCTAGTTTAAAACCCTCCTCACTAGGTTAGCCAGCCTCCCTGTGAAGATGCTCTTCCCTCTTTTTCTTAAGTGGATCCCGTCTCTTCCTAGAAATCCTTCTTCCTGGAACAACATCCCATGGTTGAAGAATCCAAAACTGTCTCATGGACACCACCTGCATAACCACACATTTACTTCCGCAATTCAATGGTCCCTACCTGGGCCTTTTTCTTCAACAAGGAGAATGGACAAGAATACCACTTGTACCTCAAACTTCTTTATCTTTCTTCCTAGAGCCAAGTAATCTGCAATGATCCGCTGAAGGTCGTTTTTGGCAGTGACATTGGTGCCCACATGGAGAAGTAGGAAGGGGTAGCAGTCTGAGGGCTTGATAAGTCTCAGCAGACTTTCCATCACATCTTGAATTCTAGCTCCAGGTAAGCAGCACACTTCAAGTTTCCTGCTCCAAATGGCAGTTGGATGACTCTGTCCCCCTTAGGAGGGAGTCCCCAACCACCATCATCCATTTCTTCCTTTTGGGAGTGGTGGTCGTGGAACCCTCATCTGTAGGACAATGCATTGAGGGGATGTTTTCAGGGAGCTATTTATTCGTACCCTTTATTTCCTATCTTTGAACCAATTACCCATCCGGGAAAGGACCTTCTCTCTTATCCCATGACAGCTTAATGTGCTTAAGAGCCTTTGGTAAGGGATTTTGTCAAAGACTTTCTGAAAATCTAAGTACACAATATCTCCTGGATCACCTTGTCCACATGCTTGTTGACCCCCTCAAAGAATTCTAGTAGATTGGTGAAGACTAATTTCCCTTTACAAAATCAATGTTGACTCTTTCCCCAACATATTGTATTCACTTATGTGTCTGATAATTCTCTTCTTTACTTTAGTTTCAACCAATTTGGCTGGTACTGAAATTAGGCTTATCGGCCTGTTATAGCCGAGATCACCCCTGGAGTCTTTTTTAAAAACTGGTGTCACATTAGTTGTCCTCCAGTCATCTGGTACAGAAGCAGATTTAAATGATAGGTTATATATCACAGTTAGGAGTTCTATAATTTCTCATTCCTTCAGAACTCTTGTGGGGATGCTATCTGATCCTGGTGACTTATTACTGCTCAATTTATCAAATTTGTTCCAAAACCTCCTCCTCCAACACCTCTGTCTGGGACAGGTCCTCAGATTTGTCACCTAAAAAGAATGCTCAGGTTTGTGAATATCACTCATATCTTCAGCTTTCAAAGACTGATGCATATAATTCACTTAGTTTCTCTGCAAGAACCTCATCTTCTTTGAGTGTTTCTTTAGCATCTCAATCATCCAGTGGCCCCACTGGTTGTTTCGCAGGCTTCCTGCTTCTGATATACTTATACTTCACTTGCCAGAGTTTATGCTTCTTTCTATTTTCCACTTTTTAAAAGGATGCCTTTTTGCCTCTAACAGCATCTTTTACTTTGTTGTTTAGCCCTGGTGGCACTGCTTTGGTCCTCTTAGTAGGTTTTTTAATTTGGGGGTATACATTTAAATTGAGCCTCTATTATGGTGTATTTAAAAAGTTTCCATGAAGCTTGCAGAGATTTCACTTTTAGCACTGCATCTTCTTGTTCCTAATTTTTGTTGTTTAGTTTTCGTCTAGTTCCCCTTTCTGAAATTAAATGTGGTGTTAAAGAGATGTTAAATTTTATTATATCATGGTCAGTCTTACCAAGTGATTCAGCTATATTCACCTCTTGGACCTAAGCTCCACTTAGGACTAAATCAAGAATTTCCTCTCCTCGTGTGGTTTCCAGGACTAGCTTCTCCAAGAAGCACTCATTTAAGGTGTCACAAAACTGTCTCTGCATCCTGTCCTAAGGTACCTCATCAGTATGCAGATAGTTGAAACCCTGCATTACTGAATTTATTTTTATAGCCTTTCTAATCTCCCTGAGCATTTCACAGTCACTATCACGATCCTAGTCAGGTGCTCGGTAGTATATCTCTACTGTTATCTTCTTATTAGTCAAGCATAGAATTACTATCCATAGAGATTCTATGGCACAGTTTGGTACATTAAAGATTTTTATTTCATTTGACTCTATGATTTCTTTCACATATAGTGCCACTCCCCACCATTCTGTTCTTCTAATATATTTTGTACACTGGTATTACGGTGTCTCATTGATTATCCTCATTCCACCAAGTTTTTGTGATGCCCATTATATCAATATCTTTATTTAATAGGAGACACAAAAATTCACCCATCTTAATATTTAGTATTTGTATATAAGCTCTTAAATTGTCACTTTTCACAGTCAGCCATTATGTGATGTAATTGAATGGGAGTCTTTTTCATTTGACTGCTCCTCATCGGATCTTACCCATATTTTCTCTCTTCCATCCTCTCCTCCTTACTAGGATATAGTAGAATATAGACAATCTCCATTAATAGATCCTTCCTTAAGGGATGTCTCTGTCTGAACCATGTACTCCTCTGCATCTGTCAGCTTTCCCCCCAGCCTTTAGTTTACAAACTGCTTTATGAGCCTTTTAATGTTACATACCATCAATGTGGTTCCACTTTGGTTAAAGTGGAGCCCATTCTTCCTGTATAGAAAAAAATATTCCTCCCCATTTCCCAAAAGGTTCCCCAGTTCCTAATAAATCTAAACCCTTCCTCCTTGCATCATCGTCTCAGCAACACATTGAGACACTGCAGTTTGCATATCCAACTGGTCCTGCATGTGGAAGTGGAAGCACTTCAGACTATGCTACCATGGAGGTTCTGGGGTTCAATCTCTTACCTAGAAGCCTAAATTTGGCCTCCAGGACCTCTCCCCATGTCATTGTTACCTACATGTACCACAACCATCAGCTCCTCTTCAGCAGTACGCATAAGTCTTTCTAGCTCCCATGAGAGATCCACAACCTTTGCATCAAGCAGGCAAGTCACTATGTGGTTCCCCCGGTCTTCACAACCCAGCTATATCTGTTTCTAATGATCAAGTCACACATTCCAATTATCTGTCTTTTCCTAATAACCTGGAGTTCCCTCCCCCGGAAAGGTATCCTCAGTGGGAGAAGACACCATGACATCATCCCCACCAGTTATGGGACCCTCTTTCCAGATGAAAACAAATGTTGAAATATTGGATTGTCCTACAGGATGGAAGTTCTGATTTATGATCCTGTGGAAGGGCTCATGCACAAATAAGACTGGACAACAAAGATTTTGCTTCCTGAATACTTTTGGGTGTATCTTATGGATTTTGGGCTGCTGAGTATGAAAATCACCAGGAAATTTCCCTATCACGTAGCATTTTTTAGAAGTCGCCTATATTTGTTATTTCAATTCATAATTTAAGTCTATTAGAAAACTTTTCAGCTTACATTGTGGGCAACATTTTATCTTGTGTCCAAGCATGCCTGGGCATGCAGTGACACTGCATCTAGTGCAGGCCACACAACATCCAGTGGGAATGCTAAGGCTTAGGCAGGGTGGATGCTGGCAGGACAGGTTTTAGAAAGGCTATAAAAGCATTTCGCACACACCATTCTATGCATTACATTTATATCAGTTTGCATTCATGTTAATGCACATGCTCTATGCACATAACATATTGTGTGTACTCACAATAATAAAGCAATTGTATTTTCAGGAGGATTCGTGATAGCAAAATGTCTCACCAATGACGTAATAGAACGTATCACGGCTGTTGCATTTGTGGCGAATATACACTTAAACCTCAAAGACAGAGAATGACTGCACGTATTAAAAAAGCGTATCAGCTCTACTTTGGCTGTAAAATTGGTCATCAAGACAAAGCCTGGGCTCCTCAAATTTGTTGCACAACATGGCTGTCGATCTTAGAGCTTGGCTTAGAGGTATTCAGAAGTCAATGCCATTCACTGTCCCGATGATATGGCGAGAGCAGAAGGATCATGTTCCTTCTGTCTGACCAATGTGTCTGGGTTCTCTGCTAAAAATAAGAAATCCATTGAATACCCCAATCTCCCTTCAGCCATGAGACCTGTGCCACATGATGACAGTCTTCCAGTATCGAAGCCACCAGAGATATGGAGCCTAGAGGAGGCAGATGAAGGTGTCACGATGCACAAGCCAGGAATGGAAAACGACACTGATCCAGATTTTGAACCATTTACGTTGAGTGAGCCTCATCTGATAACTCAATCTGAGATAAATGACCTGGTCAGGGACTTGGGTTTGTCAAAGGCAAAAGCAGAATTACTAGGTTCAAGACTGCAAGGATGGGGTCAGCTGTCACCAGGCATGAAAATTTCTGTCTTTCGCAGCCGCCAAGAAGATTTAACACAATTCTTTGGTCAGGTTGATAATCTGTGTTCTGCACTGACATTTACTAGTTCACTGCTTTGGGTTGCCAGCAAGACCCACAACAATGGCGTCTTTTTATTGATTCATCAGTGTTAAGCCTGAAAGCTGTGTTGTTATACAATGGCAATGTCCACCCTTCAATACCAATCGGCTATGCAGTACACATGAAAGAAACCTACAGAAATATGGAAGTTTTGTTGAAACACATACAGTACAGCAACTGCAACTGGAACACCTGTGGTGATCTGAAAGTAGTCGCGCTGTGACTAGGAATGCAGCTTGGATACACCAAATACTGTTGTTTCATTTGCGAATTGGACAGCCATGCTAAATAGTCTCATTACATTAAAAAAAGGACTGGCCACTCTGTTGGTTCCAGGGCAGAAAAGTGTGGCACATAAACCACTTGTAGACCCGACAAAGATATTTTTGCCTCCTCTTCATATAAAACACGGGCTGCTGAAAAATTTTGTGAAAGTGATGAACAAGGAAGGTGAAGGATTTCGATATTTGAGACAGATGTTTCCCAGAATAACTGATGCCAAGATTAAGGAAGGCATTTTTGTTGGTCCAGAAATCAAATAGGTCATCAATGACAGGCAGTGAGAAGAACATCTAGTAGGGCCGGAGAAAATTGGATGGAAGGCATTCAAGGATGTTATTGAAAATTTTCTTGGCAACTACAAGGCACCAAACTACGTGCAGCTGGTTAACAATATGCTTCAAGCATACAAAAGTGTGAAGTGCAACATGTCACTAAAGATTCATTTTCTGCATTCACATTTAGACTTCTTCCCTGCAAATCTTGGTGCAGTCAGTGACGAGCATGGTGAAAGGTTTCACCAGGACATTGTGATCATGGAAAAAACGGGATCAGGGCAACTGGAATCCATCAATGCTGGCTGATTAGTGTTGGATACTTAAATGAGAAGCCTCAGACACTGAGTACAAATGAAAATCATCAACAAAACATTTTTAGCTCAGTTGAACTATTGCAAAGCGTCAGCGCTATTATGCGATCAAATGCATTACATTCAATAAAAGTCAATTTCTTGTTTCTCCAAATTCCTACGTGATACAAGCAGTCAAATTATATTTGTGTTCAGCTTCAAGCAGTCTAGCATAATCAAAAAATTTTTTGAAGAAGCAACACTTTTGAAAAAATTTGTTGTGCAGTGTTAGATGTGCATTGAATAAGGAAAGAGCTTACCTGGAGCCCAGTCTTATTCACTACACTGTGCACAAAATACACGCTGGGGATAAAATTCACTTTTGCACAGCCCTTGTGATGCCCATGTGTACAACCCTGAAATCCCACTTGAGCTCTAAAAATACTGCATTTTTTGCAATTGATAAACCTTGTATTGGCCTTCTGTAGATGGATTTCATGAGGTCTGTGAGACAAGTGCTCAGGTAAAATCCATCTTTTGATCCATCTACAGACTGCTCAGCCATTCCATAAGTACTAACCACCTTCACCGCCACTATACTCCCCAACACTTGTAGTGTGAGTGCTGAACCACAGGAACTACAAGTCCACTAGCCATATGCCTAACCAGGCTCCGAAACCTCTCCTTGCTAGTGAAGGTGGTAGTTATACAAAACACAGCTGTACAGTACAGAGGGAGCTTGCCTCCGTCATCTTTCAAGATGCCTATAGGAGGGTTTAGAGGAGGGATTTGGACTGGTTTGTGCCAGTGCATCCAGCCAGCCATGTGTTATCTTTTATGTAGGTAATCCCCAGGAAGTCTGGTTAATAATGCATTTGTATCTATTTAATATGCCATGGTCCTACTTAATCTAAATTAAATGCACATATGGAAACTAATTTCAGGCATTACTGAGAAGCTTAAGATAAAGACGGTAAATTGCAAATTCTTTTTTTTTTTTTAAGTTTAAAATATTTCCTCCTAGTCTAAATTGTTCTTTTATAGGTGCCAGGGAGCAGAAAGATAACCACTGTACCATTTAACTCCTATATTTATTGCGTGTTACCATAATCTTTTGTATGGAAAAGCTAGCCAATTTACATCAACTGGTAAAAATGCATGTTTTAAATTATGCTGTAATTGGCCTGTTGGAATTTAACATGGATGCAACAGAATGGAAAATTAGGGAGATTGTCAAGAGAAAGAGGTTTTATATTTTTTTAAATTGACAGGGTTAGTTGTGTGTGTTGGATGTGTCTTAAAAGAAAGTTTGTTACAAATTAATATACCTGGGGAGAGAGACAGAATTCACATACAACAGTACTGACAGCTGACCGTATTGCGTGTAGCAGTGTCAAAATAACAACAGCAGGGGGTTACAGTTTGGCTTATCTTTCATTTTAAAAGTGTTGGCCAGTCAATCTCAAATACTAGATTCACACAAAACTATTACAATTTTCAAAAAAACCAACAAAAAGATTGGTCACACCTGAGAGCTGTGTGCCTGTGTCAGCGTGTATGAAGGTTTAGATTATTTCTACTATTTATTTGACTAGTTGGATGACTGATGTGTATTTGAGATCACTTCCATAATTATCTTGAAAATACTTCAAAAATATCATCAACTTATGGCACCAAACTGAGATGCCACTTACAGTAGATCATGAAGATCCTTCCTTACATGCTTTGATCAGTAGTGAGATAGTTAATAATTTAGACACTGAGGGTGATACCCCCTTGAGAGAAATGGAGCAGTCCATATCCCTCAGAGCTATTGTTTTAGACTGTCAATATGCAAGTAGGCATTACTCCATTATTTACACCTGGCTCAAGTTTGTAGGTTCTCTCTGAAACCATACCAGCCAGAGAATTACTTTTTTCTGATGAAAGTTAAGATTCTCAAGAGCAAGGTAACAGCTTTAAGAAAGGGCTGGGTTACTGAGTTGGCACGACACATCCCACATCAAACACTGACTCACTAATTCTAAGCCAGGATTGTGACATTTTTGGAACTAGAATCTTCCACAAATGAGCATTTTATTAATTATTATTATTATTACTAAGCATCTGCAACTTGCATTTCTTTCTATGGGAGTTGTAGATGCTCAGCAACCCTCAGGATTTGGCCTAATGTTATCACCACCATGAACAGAAGGACATGAAAGAAGAAAATCTGCATATTGCTATTGTAGTGACTGTGCAATTCAAATGGCAGAAAATATTGTACATAGGAGAAACTGTGCAAATATAAACCAGATCATGATTTCCTGTAAGAGATCATCACTTTTATTAAAGGTTTATTGATTTGTGAATATCAGCTAAGCACATCGTCACTAAGTTAGACCAAAGCAATTATTAATCCAGTGAGAATGAATCCAATTAGAGCTTGTCAAATAATAAAAAATTTACTTGCAAATAATTTAATCCATGATTGATGGGAAAACTGAGACCAATCAGATGTTCACTGTGTGTTTTTGGACTTTCTCCAAAGCTCGTTTGAAACTATAATTATTGACTAATTACTTATTTAATGAAATTGCCAACATTTGTCAGTTTGAAGTGTGTTGTAGCTGTGCTGGTCCCAGAAAAATGAGAGGAACTAGGTAGGTAGGTGATGTCTCTTCCTCCAAGTTGTTCCAATAAAAGATAAGTTTTCAAGCTACACAGATCTGTGGAGTGAGTGTGGTGATCGTTTGGTTTCTTTTATACAGATTATCTCCTAACTTTTGCATATCCCTACATGTTCTGATGACACAGGCACAACCCCTGGCTTCTCTCCTTGGGCTCATTCTATAGCTGATGGCCCTCAATGAGTCATCAGTGCCAACACTAACCTGCCTGGGGGGTGTAACCCAGTAGCACAGGACAACTTTTTGGATACATATATATCACACATATCCATAACTTACAATGTATTTTGTACAACTTACAAAGATGAATCATACAGAAACAATATTATCATACTTAACTAATTATATAATTTTGTCATATTGGTATTAAATGATATTGTAAATGGTCACTCATATTTCAGAAAGCATCACATAAGCTAATCAGATAGTGATCAAACCTGCAGACAAAGAAGTACTATTGTAGTCCTTAATCATGATGACTAATTCAAAGATGCAAAAGTGACTACTGTCTGACACTATCTGAAGAAGAGCTCAGTGTAAGCTCAAAAGCTTGCCTCTCTCACCAATAGAAGTTGGTCCAATAAAAGATCTCACCTGCATTCTCTCACTAATCACCTACCATAAAAGACTCAAAGGTGACCCCACATGGCAACAATTGAAACAGGAATTTAAAGGTGCCATCAAATTCTTCCCCAAATAACACCAAGAAAAACTCCAATGTCATTCCCCATGGAACCCACTTCAAGGACCTTCTATGTGCTTCCCAAGATACACAAGCGAGGGAACACATCATATTTGACTAGGGGACTCTTACTGAAGAAATATCAGGACTCAGAAACTACCTTCAAACCACTCACCAGGAAAAGAGCCAGCTTCAGTTAAGACAGCACAGATATCTTCCAGGAACGCTGCAACATTAGCAACCTCCCCCAGAACACCATCCTTGCCGTCAGGAATATGACCTCTCTATACACCAACATCCTTCACCAAGACGACATCACTGCCTGCTTAAAATACCTACAAGAACATAACACTCAAATCCACCCTAAGCATACATCCACTTCTTTCTCATCTACAACAACTTCACATTTAACAACAAACATTTTGTCAAAACCATGGGAACAGCCAGGGGTACTAGGATGGTTCCCCAATATGCCAACCTCTTTATGGACCATCATAAAGAATTTCTAGAAAAATGCACCAAAAAAAACCATGATACATTTATTGTATTTTCATTCTCTACACAGATGAGGTTATAATCTATGAGGCAGTCGAGGTCAATTTCAACAAACCACCATCCATTCATTAAACTTGCAGGAAGGTGCAGCGGCCTTCGTCTGAGGCTGGGCCCAAGGAAGGGCCGTAGTCCCGAGCACAGGCCGTCAAAGGGGTAGTGGGCCAGTCTGCCTCGCAACCTGGGAGCCAGACTGCAATAGGTCCAGCCGACTGGCCAATCCACCCCGAGAGGGGCGGGGCTTCTGCCGGGGGTGGGAGGATAAAAAGCAGGGCCCACCACTCAGTGAGGGACCGGATGCCAGTTGGTGCAGATTTGCCTTCCCGCCAGCTGCTGTACCGGCCTGGTCCCAGCCGGACCGAGGCCCAGTGCAAGGCCTTCCCTGAGCCAGAGCACCAGAAGCGGCCCCACTGCCCAGGGCCCCAGGACTGGGTAGGGCCCCTGGATCCCAGGGAGTGGGCTGAGCCCCCAGACACTCTGGGATGGGAGATACCCCCCCAAAGCCGGCTTTGACCTGGACGAGCTGCCGGCCGCAGAGCCCCCGGAGGCGAGACTTGACTTGGACGAGCTGCCGGATGCCAAAGACCTCCAGTGATCCCGCAACTTGGACAAGCTGCCCCTTGCCAAGGAGCTCCCCGCCCTGCCACCTGTTAACGAGGAGGACCTGCTTAGCGTGATGCAGGCTGTGTATCCCGCCGACCCCGAAGCCCCCAAGGAAGGAGGTACCTGGGAGCAGGGGGAGGAAGTGGCCCAGGGACAGCCATAGTTGTGGCTGAGGCCAGGGCCCACCTCAGTTGGCGTGTTGCGGTGGGACGCCACTGGCACAGTGGCAACGCCTGTGCCACTGCCAGGGCCCTGGCCTGGGATGCAGTGGAGTCAGCTGGGCCTGCGTTCCCCTCCCCCCGTTTCCCTGGAGACCCCGAAAACCGCATTTACCCCTGGTTGCCAGAGTGAGCCCCTGTTGCTTGCTTGCCCAGCCCCAGGCCGGGGCAACTGACTGCTTGCTTGCCCGCCCGGCCCGAGGCAACTGACTGCTTGCTTGCCCGCCTGGCCCTGGGCTGGGGCAGTGGGCTACCTGCTTCACTAATTTCCCCGCTTTTGCTGGAAGGTGCAGTGGCCTGCCTCGGAGGCCAGGCCCAAGGAAGGGCCACAGCGACCAGCCCCGAGTGAACGCCAGGCTACAACTCTCTAGAACATTCCCACACCAGCACAACTTCCCATATATCAAGTTATCTTGAACAATCATGGAAATGAATGTCTATATACAAGAAACCAACTGATCACCACATTTATCTTCACAGATCCAGGAACCACCCAGACACACCAAAAATCTGTTACCTATAGGGATGCACTCATATCTCAGAATTTGCTTAAAAAAGAAAAAGTCTAGGGATATGCACCTAAAACACACAAACTTAAAACTGCCTTCACTCTCCACCAGAGAAATAGATCACATCATGAAAAGGCCATCCAAATAACCCATGAGAACTTGCTTCAAAACAGAAAAAACAAAAAACCACTGACTGCACACTGCTAATTGTCACCTACCACTTCACAATAGAACCCATTGAGAGTATCATTAAACAATTATAACCCATATATACATTAAACAATTACATTCCACATCCTGAAATAAATCTTTCCCGAACTCTCTCTCCTGGCCTTCAAATGAACACCACAACCTTGCCAAGCCCATCATCAGAAGCAAGCTGACGTCAGATTACCCATTTCATTTTAGATGACTGCCTTCAACATGTAACCCCATATACTTAGCAATCTGTCCCCAATTTCTATTTAGCTCAGGCACTCTGCTGCCTTCCCTAAACCTGAAGAGCTCTGTGTCGCTCAAGAGCTTGTACCTTCCACCGATATCATTTAGTAAAGGAGATAGCTTTTGTTAGTACTATTGAGTTTTAATGGTGACCACTTTATGTGCAATTTGTTAAAATGTACCTTATAAAAAGAATCAAATGTACTCTGCCACCTCGCCCTCCATCTACCCCATTGATTACCATCTCAATGCTATGCTATTACAGCCCCTCTCTCCAAGGCCTTGTACAGGTCTTCCACATTTGTGTGAACATCACAAAAAATAGGCACAGCTTTGGATTTTGTTTTGTCCAGGGAAAGTGAGCAAAAACAACTTCGTTCTAGGATCCCCTTTCCTACTCTTAAATTTCATCTTAAGTATATAATGCTGTTGTAAAATGGATCATCATAAGAGAACAGAAGCATAAAACCACTGTGGGCTAGATCCACAGCTGGTGTAAATCACCATATCTGCATGCAAGTCAGTGAAATCATGCTGATTTATACATCAGCTGAGGACATCGTATTTTCTATTGACAAAGAACATGCTATAATTAACTTTACCTTACTCTAGAACTTTCTTTTTCATTTCATTTGTTTGAAGCCTTCTCAGTTACTCCAAGATTAGTATGTCTTATTTATTCCCTTTATTGTGTCCTATTTTTTCCTTCCTGTCCCTTCCCACCCCCCCAAATTTTAAACATTCTAATACCATCCAGAAAAAGTAACCATATCTATCTGAGCTTTTTCATCTTTATATATCCATTTCCTCCTTTTTCAGACTTCAATTTACTTTTCAAGAGTGTTGGTGGTTGGGCTAAGCTAAAGTCCTTTTTTCAATTAAATTTTGTGTAGTCTGTTCCAACCACTACTATTTCTAGGACAGATTCATGCATCAAATATCAACAATGACAGGAATATAAATTTTCCTTGGTATGACTATTTATAGGGTACATTCATGCATTAAATTTCTTCATTACAATAAGAATATAAAATTGCTGTGGAACTTGCCACTTGACTGTTTTTAAAGCCGTCCTGTTGAAGTGATATGCATTAATCCCCTTTGTCTATCACAAAATGAACTGTGTTAATTAAGTACTTTCCAATTCCCTAATTAGCTATGCTTCAGATTTATGGCAATAACAAAGTTTAGCACAAGAAAGCTGTAATGTAGATATATTTCTGGGCTACTCTAAATTATATGGATTTGTTGTATGCCTGTTATACGAATGTATGCCTCTTTTCTAGAGCCCATAAATGCCAATGAGTGTCTTTCCATTGACTTCACTGAGCTTTGGGTCAAACTCATACCTCCAGTTCACAGGGCGAGGATTCTTCAGATTCCTACAGAAAAAAAAAATAAGCAAAACTTTGGTGTGACTAGAATGCTCATTAATTAAAGTGATTTGCTATTTTTACCTGTGAGGGAAAAACTAGAATGGTATGTATATGTATGAATTACTCTATTCATAAAGAAATTTCATTACAGATTAATTTGAGGACCACAGAGAATGTTAGTAGGAATAGTCATAAAAATATGCTGAAATGCAGTATCAAAAGGACAAGAAAACTAAAAGTTACATTGACAAATGCACACAGAGTGCCTGTTACAGATGAAAGGTTTATGAGAAGTTACATAAAACTTGAGTCTGAAGGAGGGAAAAGTGAATGCAAGGTTTCATTGTTTTTAAAAAGTTAGAGAAAATGCTTCTTGGTAGAAGGTGAAATACTGAAACAGTCAAAGCTCTTCTGTTCATTTTATACTTTATTATTAAATCACAGAGATGAAATTAGAACTACATTTTTAAAAGAAGGACTGAACCTGAATTAATTAATTTGGCCACTGTAGCTACAGATATGCACCAAAAATACTCAATTGTTAAAATAAAAATAGATCTACCATTTGCTCTTAAAAGTGTGATCAGGTATTTCACTACCAAACCCAATAATGCTTCAATAAGACTTCTAATATCTCTCTCTCTTTTGAGATGTTTGCAACTGGCTGATTCTATTCACATTTTTATTATGTCAAATGATGTCCAGCTGTAAAGCACAGATTTAGTTTACTGTATTGCTTAGGGTGCAAATAAGACTTCAATAAGTACATGAAGCTGAGGATTTACAAGGAACCGAACTTCCCTTTTTCTTTCCTTATACAAGGATCATTCAGAAGAGCACCTCTTGCACTATTCATAACATATTTCCTTCTGAAACCAGCACAGTACTTCTCCTATTGGTGATAACTTCTACTGCATGGGTGTGAGGTAGAAGGAGCTGTCTGTGCAAGACCACAAAGGAGATCAGACACCTCTGGGCTGGAACTTTGTGTGCTGCTGATCCCTAGAATCAAAGTGGTTTGGAGATAACACTATCTTCTACATGAAACCTATATCCCTGACCCGAGGCAAACCTTCTAACCATAGAACCAGGGTTTTATTCTCAGCTCTGCCATCAACCTACTGTTTGAACTTGAGTATGTGAATTTAGCTCTCTGTGCCTCTATTTCTACTCCTACCCTTTGTCTGTTTAGATAGCAAGCTTTCTCTCACTGTGTGTTGGTGCAGTGCCAACACAAAAGGCCCCCAGTTTCAGGGTGTCTAGGTGCTACTGTAACACAAGTGAATAATAAATTGTGCCCTTGAAAGACATCTTTTAAAAAAAAATATTGCAAGTGATTAATAACACAAAATTTTTTCAAAATTTACTTTAAACAAATAGATGGGGAAGCCATTGTGGATAAGAAGCAACCTGAAATGTCATCCAGATTTAAGTGCTAAATAAGGGTTCCTTTCAGGCTTACAAGTCTAGTTGACTTATTTTGTTTGAGCAGGGCACTCCACGTCCTGGTTTTGGCTGGTAACAGAAATACAAGTATGTGGAAACCAGAAGGGAGGCTACTCTCCTGGTATCTCCCACCCTGCAGAAATTAGAAATTTCAGGAAATGTTACAACTGTTCTCAGAAGATTTTCAGTCTGATTTTCAGGACAAAAAGGTCTGCATGAAGAATCCAACTTTTTTGATGCCTCTCTGAAACTGCAGCACTTTCATAACTGCAGATCCTACACTACAATAAAATGTATTAGTGAGAAAAAAATTGACAAATTATGCGGTAAGGGCTCGATGAAGAAATTAGTACAAGTTAATATTGTTAAGACAGCACACTCAGTTTATGACTAGCTAAATGCTGATAATATTGCTCATTGATGCAGAATAGGACACAGAGGACACAGAATAAAGCCTTCTCTACACTAGAAAGTTTTGCTGATGCAAGTTGCAGGGATGATCAAAAAGCGCTGTAATTACAGAGCTTGTGCCTGTCCACACAGCACTCATTGTGTCACTGAAGCATGTTGACAGTTGGTGCTCTAGCATTGACAGTCAGAGCAGTGCACTGTGGGCAGCTATCCCCCCTGCAACTCATCACCTTGTACTGCTGGGAGTTGTGGGAAGGCAGAGAGAATCTCAGTGCCTCATGAGTGGGGGCTCGCTGTTCCATGATGCAGTAATTTCTGTTCAGTCAATCGATGGCTTTCCAACTGTGTTTTGCAGCATTTTTCAGTGGCCCCACTTTCCTGAGCGTGGCCATCTGTCTGAAAGGATGGCTCCTACACTGCTCTCCACTACTATCAATGTTCTGAACACATCGCTGCTGGTCATGCAGTATATAATGAGCTTCCAGTCAGAACTGGAATGCAAGATTCCTGACCTGCTGTGTGCCATGCAAATAAACAATGCTGCTTTACTGTTTGCATTCACAGAGCATCTGAACATAGCGCACTGCTGCTTTTAGACACATGAAATGAGCACTGAGTGGTGGGATCGTGTTGTTATGGAGGTCTGGCACAATGAGCAGTGGCTGCAGAACTTTCGAATGCACAAACCCAGCTTCATTGAACTCTGTGCAGAGCTCTCCCCTGCCCTGCGGCACAAGAACACTGGAATAAGAGCTGCCTTCTCTGTGGAGAAGTGTGTGGTGATTGCCATGTGGAAGCTGGCAACTCCAGACTGCTACCTGTCAGTCACTAATCAGTTTGAAGTCAGGAAGTCCAACAGTGGAGCCACGTTATTGCAAGAGTGCAGGGTTTTAATTGCATTCTGCTATGAAGGACTGGAAATCTTTGAAGTGTGTGTGAAATAGTGGATAGCTTTGCAGTAATGGGATTCTGTAATGGGTGGGGCAATAGATGCCATGCATATCCCAAATTTTAGTACATCCATAGAAAGGGGTACTTCTCTGTAGTACAGCAGGTGTTTGTGGATCATTGTGGGCCTTTCACAGAAATCAAAGAGGGTTGGTCGAGAAGTGTACATGAAGAACACATCTTCGGAAACACTGGCCTATACAGAAAGCTGTAATCGGGACTTACTTTCCAGACCAAAATATTCCAATGGTAGATGATGAAATGCCCATAGAGATCCTGGGAGACCCTACCTACCTCTTACTGCCATGGCTCATGAAGTGTTATACAGGCAACCAGGATAGCAGCAAGGAGCACTTCAAGACCAGGTTGAGCAGGTACAGAATGACCTTTGAATGCATATTTGTCAGATTAAAAGATCTCTGGTAATGCCTTTATGGCAGGTTGGACCTAAATGAGGAAAATATTCCCATGGTCATAGCCTGCATGTGCTCCGTAATATTTGTGAAGCAAATGGTAAAAAGTTCCCTCTGGGTGGAATGGAATGGAGGATCACCTAGTGGCTCAATATGAGCAATGAGATGTCAGGGCTATTAGAGTGGCACAAGGACGGGCCATTCGAATCAGGGAGGCCTTGAGGAATTATTTTGAACTGAGCACCAGTAAAGTATCTTTGTAAACAGCACTGTGCCATGCTATGACTGCTAGCCAATTTGCACTGTGTGTCAATGTGAAGTGCCAACACTATGTGCAAGAGACAAATAAAGATTGCTTATTCTTTAAAGAGTATGTCTTTACTAAATAATTATTCACAGCACACAAAAAGCTGGCCTGGAGAGGAGAAAGCAGTGAGAGTTACGACAGCTGGGTGTAAGTCCAGCTACCAATGCTGAAACTGTCTGAAGGGATGGAGTGAACAGGGTACCAAGTCGGGCTGGATGTTTGGTAGGAATGTGTGGGTGGAGTTTGGGGAGGGCATAAAAAGCAGTTTGGAATTGGTGGCAAGAGGGATAAGCAGGCATGAACTCAGTCTGCAGCATTATTAGTGACTTTTGCAGTTCCCTTTGTGCTTCCATGGTTGTTATGTGCTTGTGACCAGCTATCACTCATGCCTGATTTTCCCTCCTCTCCAGCTATCAAGTTTCTGGTTTTCAGACAGCTCCTTGATTTTTGCACAGCACTGCAGTGTGTCCCGTTCATAGCCTTTCTCCACTATTAAATGAGAAGTTTCACAGTACATGCAGAAGTTCCTTTGGCTGGAATGGAGCTGAGACTGCACAGCCTCCTCTCCCCAAATGTCAATCAGATCAAATAGGAAAGCATTTGGTGTGAGGAGCTGCCCTGGTCAGCTGGGAAGATGAGATGTGAGCTCTCTACTCAAACCAAGCAAGAAATGGAATTTCAAAACTTCTCAGGATTTTAAAAGAGGGTGGGGCAGATGGCTGCAAGGCAGGGGAGTTCAAACTGGTAGCCAAAGCAATTCAGAAGGTCATCGTGGGACACTTCCTGGAGGCCATTTACGGAGGCAAGTGCAGTGTCCACAGTGACACTTTGTCACTAAAAGTTTGGTGCAAAAAGTTCTATGCCTCTTGTTGAGGTGGTTTTATTTTGTCACAAAATCAGGGGAGTTGGGTCAGCGGGGGTAGGCAGGGATTGCAGTGTGTACATCTCCATTGTTTTGGCTCAAAAAGCTGACTTTGGTTGACAGAAGTCTCTAGTGTAGACCAGATCTAAGCCAAGTTCCCAGCCACAAGGAGTTTACAGTCTTCGATTCTGAAAAGGATCCTTATAGAGTCCCACTGGAGTCACTGGAATTCCACATGGACACAACAATCTACAGTCAGATGGCTTTGTAGGGCTTGGACCTAAATAAGCAAGCAACCCATGACATGAAAGGAATTGCCATAGAGAGAGAGACTCACAGAAAGAGTGCCTTTATTATTAATAATAATGGTTAGCTGACAATATTTTAGGGAGATGTGTTAATATTTGTTCCAAACATTTATCTGTTTTAATAAGGGAATTTTAAGTCAATTTACAAAATTATGTTAAAGTGTCACAGAAATTAAATACAAAACAAAATCCATTTGTAAATTAAAATAATCTAAAACCTCAATGAAAGTTCAGCATAAATCTCTCTTTAAAACAACAAACAAATGTAACTGGAAAGCAGATTTCTTTTTTTATTGTGACTACATCTGGAATTTCAGACACTGCAGGGGTTCTTTGTGTATTTAGTACTGAAAGTACTCAGAAGCTCTCCTTCAGAGCTTTACATTTCAAAATATGTTCTTACTCTGCCATCCACAGTTTGTCCAAGTGAATGGTGCTTTCCTGGACAGTTTGAAATAATCAGAACTGACCTTTAAAAAACAAGGGTTCAGTTAGGGCTGCATTTGGTGGGGGTGGAGGAATATAGTTCTTAAATATATTTATTAGACCTCGACATGAGCAAATCCCATGTATCAGCCACCCCCATCACCATTCCTGTATACATGGTCTAAAAGTTCCTCGTGGTGAGGTTCACAAGTCTAACTTATTCCAGAAGATAATACATATATATTAAAAGGTCCAAGTCTCAGTTCCGTGGTGGTTACAGTGTGCTGATCTGCTCACACAAGGGGGCCCATAAACCCAGAAGAACTAAGGGAATGTTCTCATGGCTTTTGGCTAAGTCTGAATTAAATAATTTTGGGTCCCTGTGCACTATGGATATTGAGGGACCCCCACCTTCACTAAAGTTTAGTCCAACTGCCCCCTCCAGTCATGATGGAAGGATGGACAGGCCAAGCCTGAGCAGTGTTGCAACCCCGCACACCAGGTCACACCACCATGCACTCAAATTTGGCCCAGCCAATCCTGATAAAGGAGTGACCAAGCAAATCCTGAGTAATGTTGTACTCCATGCACCAGGTCACAATGTCATCCACCGAAATCCAATGTTTTGGGCTCTCCCCCAAGAGTTAGGGGCCCTGTGCAAGTAGACTGAGTGCACATTGGTTAGTCTGGGCCTGCTTTTGGCCAGTGTAGTGCCTCCTACACAACGCCTCTTCCCTGCCCCAGTGAAATGGGTTCCAGGCAGGGGACATGAAATATGGTTCTGGTATTTCTGCACCTCAGCAAACTTCAGCTACTGGAATAATCCTTCTGCCTTGGCAGCCAATATAAAATAAGACAGCTCTGAAGCTACTGTAATTTACATCTTGGACTAACAAGTGCCTGGCTGGCCCCAGGATCAGGAAGAATATTTAAAAAAAAAAAAAGCAGCTCTTAAAGTCATCTTTACCCCTAAACCCATAAACTGTGCCAAACACAAGTCAGCCATAGACCTAGATGTTGCCCAATTGCCTCCATCAACAGAATTATCTATCTTCACTAAATCTAAATCATTGCATGTAACAGTATGAAGCAAAAGAGTCAACTCAGGGCAGCCAGCAAGAAGAGTCTGGTCTTGATGGGACCCTGAGCTCTGCACAGATACATCTTTTTGTAGCCAGTAAGCTTTCCTGTTGCCTAGCAAGGCGCCCCTTACGGATTCCACAAATGCTAAATGGAATTGTGTTATTTATTTCTAAAGTAAGTATAGAATAATAATAGAATAATATTTGGCTAGCGTATAGTGTTTTCTCCTGAGATATCAATGCATTTATAAAAACAAAAAACTATAAATGTATCTACTATAGGTATTACAAAAGTGCCCACTGCTGTGCTAAATGTCATGTTATTATCCCCCTTTTACAAGGAGAAAACTCCTCCTGAATCAGAGGGAGGTTATGGGACTTGCCTAGCATCACTCATCAAGTCAGAACCACTCTCTCAAATATAACTGTCTCTCAGCACATTATTTCTACAGATTTCACTGCATTAATTCCATTATTCCATTAATTATTCCATAAGCATTATTTCTACAGATATCACTTGTTTGCTTCAATACATGGGTAGAGAACCATTTTGATGTTTGTCAGACTCTCAGTTTCATTAGCATACACCCCACCATGCAATAAAGATGAGGCCTGGAATCAGACCAGTAACTTAACTTTAGGAATGCATTTACAACACATATAAGTTGAATAATCAGACTCTTTCTGACTCATTGGGTGGTCTCTTTGATGGGTGAAATGTATTTTTTGGCAGAGAAGAGAAGGAATAATTATTTGCTTTCCATCAGCAGATCCCTGTTCCTTGCTGCCAAGAATTCCTCTAAGACAAAGTGGGTGAGGTAATATTTTTTATTGGACCAGCCTCTGCTCATGAGAGAGAAGCTTCTGAGCTTACACAGAGCTCTAAGAGCAGCTTTTCAGAGCTCTCTGTAAGCTCAGAAGCTTGTCTCTTTCACCAGCATAAGTTGGTCCAATAAGAGGTATTACCTCATCCACCTTGTCCCTCTAATATCCGGGGACCAACATGGCTACAACACTGCCTACAAGAATACCACTCTTTTATTGCAGTGTAAACATATACTCTATTATATAAGTATGTAAATGAAATCTGAATCGCTTCTTGCTCCCTCCTCAGTGTGAGCGGCTGGCAAAGGAAGAGTTGGAAATGGGGAGTTTGACAGGAAGTGCGGGTGAATGGTAGCCCCAGGGAGAGATCCTGAAGCCATGATGCCCCCTGCACAACGGCATCCCTAGGCCGAGTCCACACTGACTCAGACAACGGCATGGGGGTTCTAAGTTAACTCCCAAGAAGGGTTTCAAAATTCTAGTTGAGAGCGCTTTTCTGCTCTGAAAAGAAGTAGGACTCAGACCCTTAGAGAATGACTGGGCTACTCTCATGAGAGGAGGAGAAAGAATTTGCTGATCAGATGCTAGTGGCTAGAGCGACAGTCATAAAAATGGACATCATTAATAAATAATAAATATGTAAATCAATGGTGATTAGAAGCCTGGAATCCTGATATAGCACACAGAAGCTTATGGAATAACCTGACCCTATGAAAGATGTCTTCCAAGCTCCCGTCAGTATGGCTGGTTTATTTTCAGAAGCATGAAGGTTTATATCCCCTATTTAAAAAAAAAAGGCTTCCTTTAACATTGCTTCAGAAGTTCCCATTATCCATGTAAATGCCTAATCTTTTTTGGAATGCTACTAAGCTGCCATCTTCAAAGGGCCTGTCTGTACTGCAATAAAAGACATAGCACAGCTGCAGCTGAACCTCCTCCTCAGAGCCCAAACAACTACACTGCAATTTTATAGGCCCAGTCCGAGCCCCACAAGCACACATCAGCTGATCCAGGCTCTGAGACTCAGTCATGTGGGGTTTTATCACAGTTAAACATTCGCAGAAACCTGTGATAACAAGTCGGTTAATAATATTCCCTCAATACAGGATGCATGGACATGTCACTTATTTACAAAATTTTACATCTGTAACTGAAGTGAAATGAAAGATATTTGTGGCAGATTGTATGTATATGTTTTTGCGTTAGGCTGACATTTAAATGTTTGCATAAAATCAGAAATTGAACATGTAACTTCTTCCTAGATTTAGATCAGTATCAAAGTTAAATTCACTTTTAGAAAAGCAATAAGATTAATGCAGTTTGGTATTTTTCATGTTGACTGATTGTCAGCAATGGAAGAACTAGTATGGATTTTCTGTTTTACTCCTTATTAAAAGGCAATTGATACTAATTTGATGAAAGCAGAAATATTGACTAAAGCTTTCAGAGAGATAATCATATTTAAAGATAGAGAAAACATGAAACCTCCCCATGGAAGCATTTGTTTATAAGTGTATTTTTTCTTTTATTTCCCCATAATATTAGAATTATTATGACAGGTTAATAATTTAAAATCTGAAAAGTTAGAAGTATTGCATTGCCAAGTGAATTTAGTTATTTCAGATATATGGCATCTGTGTTTCAAAAGTAACAAAAATTGAACCTTAAATATTGTAAACACCATGGATCAAAATTTTCAAATGCAGATACATAAGTTGTTCTTGCAAAACATATAACCATCCATTGTACCCCCAAATATGAATTGCCCCCACCCATACTCAATTTTGTGGAAAGAGGCCTCTCAGGGAGCGATTTCAGTAAAAACCAATCAAAGTGAACACAGGGATTGTCCTTTGAAGGACCAGGTTTAGGAGATGCCCCAAACCACACAGCTCTCCCATGAGCTGCAGGGTCCCAGAAGGTCTCTCTACACTGCATATGAAGCCTGGGCTCTGACTTGGGTTTGAGGCCCACCTTCTGTCCACACATAAAGCATTCCAACTCAGGTCAGCAAACATACTGAATTTGCTATGGGGATGGGTCAGAGCCCATTTGCATTGTCATTTTGCAGTATGGATGCAGCTCAAGCCACAGACCTGAGTCAGAAGGACTGTGTGATGCAATATGGATGCATTAGCATGGCTGTGCATCCCAGATCCAGCCATTGTAAACCCAGGTTTACAAGTGCAGGCTTGGAAATAGTGAATACACAACTCCAGGTCTCATAGACCAAGGTTTATAATGCAGCATAGACATACTTAGAGGAATCCGCCCAGATGCTTCCAGAACCTCAACTGTTCAAAACTTGTGAGCCAGGGCACAAGACATGCACATTTTCAAAATAATAAAATTTTGGGTTCTTTTTATGCACCTCCTGGGATTTATGTTACTTGTGGAGGAGGAGGAGGAGGAGGAGGATCTAGTGGTTATGGTACTAGCCTAGGACTTGGGAGATTTGGGTTCAATTCCCTACTCCACCACAGATTTCTTGTATGACTGTAGGCAAGTCACTCAGACCCTCAAGGCCTCAATTTCCCATCTACAAAATGGGGATAGTAGTATTATCCTACCTCACTGGAGATTGGGTGGTGCTCAGATATTATGCTACTATGTACTTTCAATGCACAGTACACATTTTAGATTTTCCTTTACAATCATGAGAGCTATAAACTTTTTTCCAAAAAAATGAAAGCTGAGATTCTCACACTTCCACTTGCCACACGAGACTCATGTAAAACTGGGAGTTGGCAATGCTTCACAGTGGCTCTGCTCCCCTCAAAGAAGTTCGCATGCCAGCATGACTAAGCTGTTCCTAAAATGTTCAGGGTTCCTGATCTTTCTGAAACATGTCAAAATTGTTAAGGACAGTGTCCAGCCCAAGCTCATGAGGAGATTGTGGTCTTGCTCAATTTCGAAGCCTTGCCATATAGCTATTTTAGAGATAAATAAGAATTCATTTACATTCTGTAGAGTTTAATTAGAGCACCTGGTGTAATTCAGTGGTTAAACACCACAAGTGAGCAAAGAAATAATACATTGAATAATTGAGTTTTAAGTCACCGGGACACATCATAGAAAGGAGGTTCCTCACAGCACAGATTTTGGCTTTCCTTGATTTATGTTGCAGATAAGCAGAAAAACCTGATAAGCATATTCCGGATCACATTTCCAAGAACTTCACAGCAGCCCAACTACTGGCGGTAATGCTTAGCAGACAATTCAGAAGAAGAAAGTGTGGGTTTCTTTCTGAAGTTCATTTGCTAGTAGCTGGAAGGCACAATAATATAAGGAACAGAGTGCCTTAAATTGCTGCTGACTTCCATGGAAGTTGAGGAAGCTCATTAGGAAGAGGTGCTTGGCCCTTTGCTTAATTTTCAGTGAAATTACAAACTGATTATTTTCATCTATAGCTAGAGAACTGTGAATGTTTAATCTACAGAAAGGCATGAGCAATACCTACAAATACAAATATATTTGCATCATTGGATATAAAATGCATGTGTAACAAATCATGGCTGCTTAGACAAAGAAAACAACCATTAGTAGGGCTCAAACCCAGAAACTTCAGCATTAAAGTCACAGGAAACCACTTAAACTAGAGGATAAATCTTTTAGATTGAAGAATTAGGCGGCACAGTTGCAGGGAACAGATACTGCACATACCAGGTGGGATAACATATGTAGGCATGAACACATGTCAAACAAGAATTAGACTCAAACCATAAAACTGATTTCACACAGGCTTCAACCATCACTTACAATCTAAACCAGATTTAAAGAGGTATGCAAGAGGTGAAAGAAACTTAGCTTAATAAAACTCAGATCCGCAGATGCACTATTTATTGCAGGACAACTCAAAGCTAAACAATAATATGTACTGATAGCAACTAGCTCATAGTAAATGTTCTGCTTTTTTCCTAGCCTATTTATGTGATGATTTAGTTGTGTTTCTTAAACAGCTACAGACATGCAACCATTAAATTAATTAGACACATTCTTTTCAATGCAAAGTTGTAAACAGATATTTTGCTTCCTCTTTACCCACTTTTCCATAAGCAGTGTTATGCCTAATCACAAAAACAAGCACTGTTTCCATAAAAATTATTCTAACAAACCTTTAAGTGCAAACATAATTACTGGTCAAAGAAATCTGTTTGAAAAAATTGGGTAGGCAAATTCGCTTAATAGCTTTGAAAACAGATGAGATTTTTCAAAAGCACCTAAGTGACTTAGGATCATAAATCCCATTGAAAGCCAAAAGAGCTTGTTCTCTGAAGTCACATTAGCACTCTGGAAAAATCTCACGTGTAATCTATACTCTATAGGTTTACCATCCAAAGAGAGTGGTATTATGGCATGATTGATTGCTACAGGTGATTGTTGATGGTTCAATACAATCTTTGGATGCATGAACAGGGGAATCTCAAGAAGGAGATGAGATGTTATTTTTAGCGCTGTCAATTAAATCGCAGTTAATTTAAAAAAAAGTAACTCACAAGTAATCACAGTTTTAATCATACTGTTAAACAATAACAGAATACCAATTTAAGTTTATTGTAAATTTTTGGATGTTTTTCTACATTTTAAAATATATTCATTTCAATTACAACACAGAACAAAGTGTACAGTGATCATTTGATATGATTTTTATTACAAATATTCACATGGTAAAAAGATAAAGAAATAGTATTTTTCAATTTACCTCATAAAGTACTGTATGTGCAATTTACAAAGATTTTTTTGTGTTACATAACTGCACTCAAAAATAAAACAAGGTGAAACTTTAGAGCGTACAAGTCCAATCAGTCCTACTTCTTGTTCAGCCAATCACTAAGACAAACAAGTTTGTTAACATTTACAGGAGCTAATGCTGCTTGCTTCTTATTTACAACGTCACCTGTCACAGGCGTTCGCATGGCACTCTTGTAGCCGGCATTGCAAGGTACTTATGTACGAGATATGCTAAATATTCATATGACCCTTCATGCTTTGACGACCATTCCAAAGGACATGCTTCCATACTGATGACAGGTTCGCCTCGATTACGATCCAAAGCAGTGTGGACTGACGAACATTCATTTTCGTCAGCTGCCATTAACAGAAGGTTGATTTTCTGTTTTGGTAGTTTGGGTTCTGTAGTTTCTCCATTGCAGTATTGATCTTTTAAGACTCCTGACAGCATGTTCCACACCTCGTATCTCTCAGATTTGGAAGGCACTTCACATTTTTAAACCTGGGATTGAGTGCTGTAGTTTCTTTAGCAATCGCACATTGGTACCTTCTTTGCATTTTGTTTAATCTGCAGTGAAAGTGTTCTTAAATGAATATCACCAGAGATTGCGATAACATGAAATACGGCAGAATGCAGGTAAAATCACAGAGCAGGAGACATACAATTCTCCTCCAAGGAGTTCAGTCACAAATTTAACTAACAAATTATTTTTTTAATGAGCATCATCAGCATATCCTCTGAAATGGTGGCCGAAGCCTGAAGGGACATACACATGTTTACTATATTTGGCATGTAAATGCAATGCCAGCTACAAAAGTGCCATGCAAACGCCTGTTCTCACTTTCAGGTGACATTGTAAATAAGATGTGGTCAGCATTATCTCCCATAAGTGTATACAAACTTGTTTGTCTTAGCGATTGGCTGAACACGAAGAGGACTGAATGGACTTGTAGGCTCTAAAAGTTCTACCTTTTTTTTATTTTTGAGTGCAGTTATATAACAAAAAAAAACCCTACATTTGTAAATTGCACTTAAATGCTAGGGAAACTGCCCTACAATACTTGTCTGAGGTGCATTGAAAAATACTATATCTTTTGTTTCTTTTTATACAGTGCAAATATTTGTAATAAAAAATATAAAGTGTACCTTTTGTATTGTGTTGTAATTGAAATCAATATATTTGAAAATGTAGAAAACATCCAAAATATTTAAATAAATGGTATTCTGTTATTGTTTAACAAAGTGATTAAAAACACAATTAGTTGGGATTATGTTTTTAATCGTTTAACTGTCCTAGTTACTTTACTTCCATATTTGGCACTGGTGTGATCACTGCTGGAATACTGTGTCCAGTTCCGGTGTCCACAAATTCCAGGAAGACATTGATAAAATTGGAGAGGACTCAGCAAAAAGCCATGGGAATGATTAAAGGCTTGGAAGACATACCTTTTTGTGACAGACTGTAAAATCTCAATCTATTTCAGTTTAAACAGACAGTAGATTAAGGGGTGCCTTTATTACAGTCTGTAAGTATCTGTAAGCAGTACAAATATTTGATAATGGGTTCTGCAGTCTAGCAGGCAAAAGTGTAACATGATTCAATGGCTAGAAGCTTAATCTTAGACAAATTTTAGCATTTTTAAACAGGGAATGCAAATCATCATTTGAACAATTTACCAAGGGTCATGGTGAATTCTCCATCACTGGCAATTTTTAAAATCAAGATTGGATTTTATTTTTAAAGTTATACTCTAGTTCTAAAGGAATTATTTTGGTATTATACAGGAGATATAAAAACTAAATATGATCAGTGATCCCTCCTGGGCTTGGAATCTAAACAAATAGAGTTGTATTAACCAACAAGCCTATGAGACCTGGGACTACAATAAAGAAGTTCTGAGTTAGGCCAGGTGTCTGTGTGTGTTTACTATAAACATCTGTGCTGGATGTCCTAAGGCACAAGCTACAGTTAGATGTCAGTGGTGCTCAGTGGAGAAGCAGCGTGCCAGATGGCAGTGCAGCATGAGGGCCTGAGAATGACGTTGGGGCTGTGAGGAAGGTTTACAGAAAGAGCAGGGGAGGACCAGCTCTAAAAAATGAAATGTATTGGGAGTGTTGTCACCTTTTGATCTCTTAACTATTTCCAAATCATTACTGAAACTGTAGAACCAGATTAAAGGTTTAAGGACCTGCTGCCACTGAAATCAGTGGCAAACTCCATTTACTTAATTGGTATAGGAATCAACTCAAGGAACATATTGGTTTTTGCACAAAACCATAGTGCTTGTAAATATGTATTGGCTTGATTCAAGAGGTACGGTATATGAAGGTATTGAAGTGTTTCACTATCTGTAGTGGAACAAGTGAACCATGACAATAGCTTTGAAAAGAATTCGCTACTTGCATTGTGCAGGAAATGATTTTCTGAACCAGTGAAAATCTGTGGGCCACATCTAAAAAGTGCAATTTGCCCATAACTAAACCATAAACTTTCCAATTCCCTTTTGTCTTCTCACCCCATTATCAAAAGAGTTTATTTTCCATGTTTCTGTTCAATGCTGAGTTATTTCCATGTTTGAAACTTCTGTGTAAATGTGGAACAAATACCCTGATTGTTTATGAACAAAGCCCATTAGGCAAACAGTCTAACTCAGTTTCAAAAGGAAGGACAAGATAACTTCAAGCTACCCTGAGGATGGCAAAGTTTCTCCCTAAAGAGAGAGCCATAAAGGCCAAATTTTCCAATCAAGACAACTAATTACATCCACAAAATATGCCCTTATGCCTATTGCAGATACAAAATATAATGTGCAGATGCATATATAAGAGTGTAAAATAGGTAACTGCCTGCTCAAATTTGGATTTAGGAATGTAATTACCCATTGTGTGTGCACATCAGCTGAAGCACCAACAGTTGGAAGTTTGGTCCCAAGTTTAATATTTTCACAAGGATTTCTAATGACAAGCAAAAATACAGTGGATGTGTCCTAAACCTCCAGACACTATGCCTAGGCTTTCACAGAAGAGGATTCTGCTTAAGACTGGACTACTTCATTCACAAGACTGACCCTGCAAATTCAATGTACATACAGGGTTGGACATATATTGTCCTGTCTGAATTGCAAAGTAGCTCATTTTAATTCCTTTCAGCATGGAACCACCTTGATTAATATGCAATCAACTTGCAATTGAGGCCTGGCCAAATTTAAACCCATCTTTCTTGTGATCAATATTGAATCTATGAAGAGCTCCAGCCATCTCCTTTGCTGCTCTGATTAGAGTGACAGTGCATAGAAAGGATGTTTAACTTCTTACTTTCCTGAAAGAATGATAGTTGCTAATTAGACAAAGTAGTGTTATTTGAGCAAGAAAGTATATCATGTAACTAGCTGTGATGCTTCCTGAGGGCACACAGGTTTGAGGCTTTTCACTACTACCTCTGCCTTAGCATGAGGAAGCCTTGTATGTGCCTACCAGGGTCAGCCCCATAACCCAGAGTCCCAAATTGTGGGGTTCAACTGCCTAAGGGGTGCAGAGGGGTCTGGGCCAGCCCCACCCCACTTCCGGCCCCACCCCCACCGGCCCCGACTGTGGCCTGCCTGCAGCTCCATTCCCGTTCCTGACCACAGACCCAGCTGCAGCCCCAGCCTCGGCCCCTGGCTCCCAACCTGGCCACAACTCCATCCCCAGCCTCGGCCCCGACCGCAGCCCTGTTTCTGCCCATGCTCCCATCCTCAGCTGGAGTGTGAGGGGGTGAGGAAGGGAGTAAAGGGGGGTGTAAGGTAAAACGGACGACTTTTTTGGGGGACGACTTCCCTAACATCCCTGGCTGTGATCACACAAGCACTGTCCTCCATACCCACTGTAGTGAAGGTCATGCAAGATGTTGTGATGTGTTAGAGATAGTGATACCACGAGTCTGGTCAAGGCCGGTTAAGTGGTAAACAGGTTGCATAAACTGTTTTGCGGCCTGCTGTCCATCTGCGTTTTGTGCCAAGGAAAGCAAAAGTATGAGCTCAGTTCTTTGTTGTACATAAGCCAATTTTTGCTTTTCCCCAGAGTATAAGAGCTTGAAATCATTGCAATTGCTTAGGGACTCAGCCTTGAATCCCACTTGAAGTGTCTGGCCTTTCCCCTGCAGCCTGCTTCACAGAGCTTTGTTAGGGTCTCCCTCTGCTGCTTGGAGCGTAAGCCATGATTAAAGGTAAGTGTACCTAATTGGTGTGGGCGTGTTTTTATTTCTCACCTGGTATCCAGAACCTGCAGGTATAAGTGCCTGGCATAACACCTACACAGATCCCACTTTCTCTCTACAGGTTAGCAATAGTCACGCTCCAATTCCCAACCCCTCCAAGTATCCCTCTGGCGTGACCAGCCCCTGTTCACAGATCTGCTGCTCCCAACAAAGCAGTGCACCCCAGCTTACCAATTACACCTTTGTTCACAGCTCCATTTAACACAGCATTTAGATATGTTTATAGTGAAAGCAAGTAAAACTTTAACAGAGTTGAGATTTACATGATAGCACATAGAAATATGAGAAACAATTTACATGTAAAATAAAATCATACATTCTAGAATCTAGACTTACTTAACTAGTTACTGTCATCTCTTATAATATTGCTCATCAGCATTTTACAGCCAGGTAGGCTGTGATCCCTTTTACATGGAAAAAGCCATGCTCTCAGCTTCTCACCTCAGTAAAGGTTGAGGCATGTTTCTTGGCACTCTTAGATACATCAGGATAGTCCTTTGTTCTTTTTCATAAGTAGGATATCCCCTGCCAATTGTTTCTCCCCAGGGCCTCCCTCTTTTGTTGTTCTTGCAATCCTTTAATCAGCATCTGGCTTTAAGAACATAAATCTCTGATCTAACTCATTAAATATTACCTGAACATGCATTTCATAATGACACTTGAAGCCAGTGCATTACAGGCTGTTGGTAGAGACCTCCATGCCACTCTTTGGTGCACTATTATGTAGACATCAGACCCAGGGGATCCCCATAAATCTCATGCAGCACTCATGCCCACTGCCAACTGGGACCAAGGGGTCCCTTGGGTCCCACTAGTCTGTTGAATAAGAGATGTGAAGTAATACCAGGAAAACTATCCCTGTAGATGTGGCTGTGTATGTGTCAGGTTGGCTTTGATGGTCTGGAATCTGGAATGCACACTACCTTATACAGTGTGCAGGCTATAGTACACTTTTCAACTGCAATAATTCAAAAAATAAATTATGTAATTCTCTGTCTGATTAGACAAGGAAAGCTTATTCAGAAATACACTCTCTCATCCTGTCTCCTGAAGGAATAGAAAATGATTTAAAAGACTAATCTCTTCCTTCTTTGCTATCAGGATAAAAAAATTGCAATGAGAGATCTATATTTTTTAAAAATTTAAAAAATCATGACACTGCTGTTCTCATGTACAATTTTTTTTTTTTGCTATTTCCTCCTAGAAGGCATATTTCATTGAATTTCTAAAGGATTAGACACACAATTTATCAGTCATCAGCTGATATTTAAATATCAGACACACAATTTAAAAAACAAACAAACTTCACACTTAAAAAGTAAAAATCTTAGTAAATTTAATATTTATAAGATGTCTAGATGCTTATTTCTTGGACTAGTACTATCAGTATTAGTCCAAGAAATAAGCATTTCCTTCTTTGTTTGATAGCACCATAATTTATCTTCATGAATTGCTAAAAAAGGTAAATAAATCCTCTTCCATGTTAGAGAGACAGGACAACAATACACTATTATTTCAGCTAACATGCTCTTAACCGTTTACAAATTTGACTTACTATAAAGTGAAGTGAATGTAAAAATCTGTGGGTAAGGTCCTGATCCTGCAAAGAATTATGCATATGCTAAATTTTACGTACAAGTAGTTCTATTGACTTCCATAGAACTATTCACAGTATGTAAAATTAAACGTGTGGACTGGGGCTTAAACAATGGAGTATCGATTTCTATAGAGTCTCCCTATGAACAACCCTGTCACACCACTTGAAAAAAGCAAAAAGATGTCTGTTAACAATAGAACACAACCATACCGCAGAGAAAAAAAGTTGAATACCCACCCAGGGTAAAATTTTCAAGTATTACAGTGGTTCAAGACTTTACTGAAATGCAAGGATTGTCAATTTTTTTAGTGCAGATGCAAATGAAAGAGCAGACTCAATAACTTATTTAGTCAATAGTTAGTTGGTCTTCAGAAATAAATATGTATACCGAGAAAAAAAAATTGAAATACTTTGTTTGCTTTGCAGTTCTCCATTTCACTGACTTTTGCCAGAAACTAAAATACAGTAGATCATGTTTTGTCTACAATTATGCAATAGACTTTCTAGTTAGCCAAATCATGTGGGGCTACATTACCATAGCCCTTGCTGGGCTGTACAAGGGAGAAGACCTCTCTTATTTCCCAAATCACACTCAAAGTGTGGCGTGTTTACATAGCACCCACCCACACACTTCAAAGAAGTGGGCTAGGAGGTTGCAGAAACGGGAAAGGAGTAGGATGAACCCTAACTCCAAAATCCTGTCTCCCTGATTAGAGTAGCTGGACAGATGCACAGGAGGGAAGAAAGCTTTTTATCATCACTATGAAACAGACTTAAGTATCAAAGTTTCAAGTATCTGAAATGGTCAAGTGACCGGATGTCTACTGAAAAATCTTAGCTATCCAAAATGTATCTGTTCAGTGTTCCCCATTTATTTAGACAGTCAAAGATGCATTGTATTTGTACAACCCCACTCCTGTCCCCAGGACTTCTTATTCTAATTGAGACTAGAAGCAGCAGTATTTCATCATGGTACTTCTGATCCAGTTGGAAGCTGGAAGTACCATAAATCTTGCAAAGAAGTATGTTCTGACAAGTGTTCTAGCTCAGTTTCTTAGAATTAATACAGATATATGTGCAGGGACCACTGGTCCTTTTGAGATCATGCAGCACTATTGAATGTATCTGTGAAGCAGGAGATTAGTCTCTTAATGAAATAAACCAAATAAAAAAATCAAGCCAGCCAATCGGATGGACACTTAGCAATTGGAATGTGGATCCAATTCTCTTGATTACACCTGTGCTCAGGAATAACCATAAAATGTACCACACTGTGTCATAAAGTGAAAATACTTCATCTACACAGGATTACATATATCATAATTATGTACATCAAACCAAAACACAAAAAATTCTGTTACGTGCTAGCAAAAGGACATTGTGCCTCCTAGATTTTGGAATTCAGGAGCAGGCTGGATAATGTGGCAACCACAAAAAGGAACCACCAGAAAACAGTGGAGCTAACTAAAATTATCTTTGTTTTTTGTCAGTTCTACATAAGGAAATATTCCAGACTACAGGACTGAATATCAGGTAAATTCCTTAAATCAAAAGAATGAAAAAACAGACATTTTACAATGCTTTTCATTTTCTCACCCACACAAATATCTTAAAATACATCAAGCTATGTTTCCTTGATTTTCTCCATCACTGACATTTCTTAGGAGAAAAGGTAATTAGAAGTTGAATGGAGGAATACATAATTTAGCATTGTCTCATTATATCTCATTGTCTGAATCACTAGATAGCAAACCATTTCATTATGTTAACATTGAATTTTGGAAGTAAAAATTTTGTTCAAAGTTTTTTCCATTAGATTTTATAAAGTGAAGGAGGTCAGGACAAAAGTATTTTCAGATGCTTGAAATTGTATGCAAATATTTATTATACTTACAGTAGTGTCCTGATATGGGGTGTATAAACCGCATACTGGCCCAGCAACCAACAGATTAATGCTATTACCTCCAGTCAATGATGACTGGCAGCTTCACAGCAGCTGGGGAGATAAAAAAAGCTGGGAAGCAGAGGGATGGGGTGGCTGCCAGAGAAGCAAACAAGGCTGAAGGAGGGAACTCTTGTCCACAAGCTGATAAGAAGCTGCTTGCAGACAGCATCTTGGAGGTGGAATGACCAGACTAAGAGGCTGAAAAGCCTATAGAAATCAGGAGAAGTAGTAAGAAGCTCAGGGCACAGTTGGAGTTGTAGAGACCTGATTCTGCCTGTCTGACTTAAGGGCCAGGAGTGGGAATCCAGTGGAGTGGGTGGATCTGAGTTCCTCTACCAACCACATGAAAGAGTTAACTGAGCAGGTTTCCAGACCCCCTGGCCACTAGGACCAACTGACCCCACCAGGACCAACAAGGAAACTCCCCAAACATCTACAGGACTTGGGTGAGAGGGACTGACTGACCACTCTGCCAGACTTAGTGAACCGTGGTGCAATGGTTTGCCTGGCCAGAGGTCGTGCTGTGGCATTGACACACCAGCTCACATGCCCACTTTGTGCTAAGCACTTTCCAAACATGCAAGAAGGACGTTCTTTCTAGATGCAGTCAGGAATTTTTCAAAAACTGATTTTTCCACTGAAATGGCATCTGTTCACTCAACCGGGTGAGTTTTGACAACTCTCCCGATGACAAGAACATTTGGTAAAGAGTGTCAAATTTATCAAAACATCATGCTTTGACATTTTCAAACTGGAAAGTTTCAAGTCAAATGACTTTTTTCAGAAACTTTTGTATATTTGGACTAAAAGGGGAGGGGAAAAAAAAAAAAAAAAAAAACCTAAAAAGAACATTCTGAAATTACCAAAGCAACGCATTTCAATTGACCCAAACAAAAAAATGTTTTGCATTGTCAGTTCATGAAAGTTTCAGATTAAAAAGGTTTCCCATCCTAAAATGGGACAAAAACTCAATCTCTGAAAAATAATCTTAGTATGGAAAAATGGTTTACTGCCAAGCTCTAATTCTCTGTTCCAAGAAACTCACAATGTAAGGACAGACAGATGAGAGATTAGAGAAAAGGGAGCAACAAATGGGCACTTGATTCACAAATGAACTCAATTCACTGTAAGCAGACCACAGGTCTGAGTTTTTAAGAAAAACACTTTAACATGGAAAAGGTAGGTCTTATTGTTTAACATGAATAAACACATTCCCTGTGCTAGGCACTTTCCAGACAGACAAGAAGGAATGTTACTTACCCCAAGGAGCTCACGTCCGAGAACAGACATTAAAGGGGATCACAGAATCATAGGACTGGAAGGGACCTCGAGCAGTCACCTAGTCTGCACTCAAGGCAGGACTAAGTATTTTCTAGACTATCCCTGATAAGTGTTAGTCATTGGAGATTTTTAAGAACCGATTAGAAAGATGCACAACTTTCCTAGGCAATTTATTCCACTGCTTAACTCCCTGACAGTTAGGAAGTTTTTCCTAATGCCCAACCTAAACCCTTGATGCAATTTCAGCCCACTGCTTCCTCAGAACTTAACAAGAACAATTTTTCTCCCTTCTTGTAACAACCTTTTCTGTAATGGAAACAATTGGATGTGTTTAGTCTGGAGAAGAAAAAAGTGAGAGGGGACATAACAGTTTTCAATCTTCCCTCAGAGGTCGTGTTTTCTAGAGCTTTAATCATTGTTGTTGTTCTTTTCTGGCCTTTCTCCAATTTGTCCACATCTTTCCTGAAATTTAGCACCCAGAACTGGACATAATACTCCAGTTGAGACCTAATCACCATGGAATAAAGCAGAACACTTATTTGTGTTTTGCTTACAACACTCCTTCAAAACATCCCAGAATGTTTGCTTTTTTGCAACTATGTTACACTGACTCATATTTAGTTTATGATTCACTTTGACTCCCAGATTCCTTTCTGCCACCTCCCATTTTGTATGTGTGCAACTGCTTGTTCCTTTCTAAGTGGAATATTTTGTATTTGTCCTTATTGAGTTTCATCCTATTTACTTCAGACCATTTCTCTAGTTTATCCAGATCATTTTGAATTTTAATCCTATCCTCCAAAGCACTTGCAACCCCTCCTAGTTTGGTATCATCCACAGACTTTATAGGTGTACTTTTTATGCCATTATCTAAATCATTGAAGATATGGAACAGAACCGGACCCAGAACTGATCCCTGTGGTACTCCATTTGATACATCCTTCCAGCTTTACTATGAACCACTGATAACTACTCTCTGGGAATGGTTTTCTAACCAGTTATTCACTCATCTAGGTTGCATTTCCCTAGTTTGTTTACAAGATCATGCAAGACAATATTAAAAGCCTTACTAAATTCAAGGTACTACATCTACCATTTTCCCCATCCATAAGGTTTGGTACCCTGTCAAAGAAAGCTATTAGGTTGGTTTGACATGATTTGTTCTTGATAAATCCATTTTGACAGTTACTTATCACCTTATCTTCTTCTAGGCATTTGCAAATTGATTGCTTAATTATTTGCTCCATTATATTTCTAGGTACTGGAATTAAGATGACTGGTGTTAATTCCTTGGGTTGTCCTTATTTCTCTTTTTATCGATTGGCACTGTATTTGCCCATTCCAGTCCTTTGGAATTAATCCCATCTTCCATGACTTTTAGAAGATAAATTGCTAATGGCTCAGATATCTCCTTAGTCAGCTCCTAGAGTATTCATCAGGTCTTGGTAACTTGAAGACATCTAACTTGTCTAAGTAATTTTAACTTGTTCTTTCCCTATTTTAAATTCTGATCCTACCTCATTTTCACCGGCATTCATTACATTAAAAGTCCAATTGCCACTCAACTTTGTGTGAAAACAAAACCAATAAAAAGTAATTAACACTTCTGCCATTTCCACTTTTTCTGTTATTGTCTTCCCCACCCTCATTGAGTAATAGGCCTACCCTGTCCTTGGACATCTTCTTGCTTCTAATGTATTTGTAGAATGTTTTCTTGTTATCCTTTATGTCTCTAGCTAGTTTAATCTCATTTTTGCCTCTGCCTTTCTTTTGTCCCTACATACTTGTGTTGTTTGTTTATATTCATCCTTTGTAATTTGACCTAGTTTCCAATTTTTTCAGGACTCTTTTTGAATTTCAGATCACTGAAGATCTCATGGTTAACCCAACGTGGTCTTTTGCCATACTTCCTATCTTTCCTATGCAGTGGGATAGTTTGCTCTTGTGCCCTTAATAAGGTCTCTTTCTGAAAAACTGCCAACTCTCTTGAACTGTTTTTCCCCTTAGACTTGCTTCTCATGCAATCTTACATATCAGCTCCCTGAGTTTGCTGAAGTCTGCTTTCTTGAAATCCAGTATCTTTTGAGCTGTTTTCCCTTCTACCTTCCACTTTCAAATTTTCAACCAGTTCCTCCTTATTTGTCAAAAATCAAATATAGGACAGCATCTCCCCTAGTAGCTTTCTCTATCCTCTGAAATTAAAAAAAAAAAAAAAAAGGCTCCGATACATTCCAAGAATTTGTTGGATAAGCTGTGCTCTGCTATGTTATTTCCCAACAGATGACTGGGTAGTTCATCACTACCAAGTCCTGTGCTTTGGATGATTTTTTTAGTTGTTTTAAAAAAACTAAACAAAAATAGCCTCATTCACCTCTTCTTCCTAGTTAGGTAGAACCCTACCATGACATCACCCCTTTTTTTTAACCCCATGTATCATTACCCAAACTTTCAACAAGTTTGTCTCCTATTTCCCTCTCAACATCAGTCCAATGAGAAACAACATACTACTTTACTACTCCCCTCCCCCCCCTTTTCAAGCCTAATATAGACGTTCAAAGGATTCACTGTAGACATCACAGCAGATTAAATATTGACAGGGTAAGGGCCTGCAGATTAGCTCAGGAAAGTCATGTCTGGTATATGGAGCAGCATGGATACAGCCATCCAAGAAGCTGACAAAAAGGTAGCTGAGGGTGGGAATATATATCAAACGGAGTGAATGAAGGGATTGACCACAGGTGTAAAGAACATTTTAACACACATCTGGCAATCGGTCTCTCCTCCAAGGACCTGTCTAATTATGGCAAACACAGTATGGCTAATAAAAGTTCAGTTGTTACAATGTCCATAATTTCATCATCTCAATTCCTCAAACCCAATGTAGAGTACATCTAGCCAATAAATGACTCTTCCCCTCCATTCTTTCACTGAGCTATAGCCTCTCTCCTTTGCACAAAGCCTGAATTACACGGGCTTAGCACAGCTTGTTTTGTGGGGCATGTACTCTATAGCCACAACTTTTGCACCATGGCTGCAATAACTGCCATAATGTAGGCCCTCCCTTTCCACCCCTCCATGTGTTATCTAATAAGTCTGCCTAATCACAGATATCCTGGTTGTGTCCCAGGCCACTATTGTCCTACTCTCAAAACCACCCCTCTCTGTTACTGTGGGTGGACACTCCCATCTGAGGTGCAGAGATGGCACAGACTCCCCCTGCATAAGTGTCCCAGAATTGTATTTGTTCTTCTGTATTTTGAGTCACATGCTTGTGAAGGTGAAGAATGGGATTTGCCCCACTGTGAGCAGATTTTTCCATTAAGATTTGGAAAGTGTATATTACACTTTGTGGCCTAATTCTGCGTTCTCTGAACACCATACCACAATCCAAAATTCCCATGGATGTTAAAAGAAATGCAGGATCGGGCTCTTAAAAATCCCAGAGGTACAGAGAACCTGTATTTCTATTGCAAATAATATTTTGAAGCTTTCATGGATTTTCCCCCCAGAGATGTTTGTCTTCTAGACAATTTTTAATACTCTAGGACCGTTAAAAGCTTTTTTTAGTTAGAGGCTGGGTTTTAGAAGAGAAAAAGCTGAAAAGTTCAATTACAGTTTAGGTGCATGTTCTAAACATAAGACAAATCAGCAAAGGGAAACTCTTTGAGGAGGTTCTAAGCTTTTTTACTTGCACACCTAGGAAAGGAAAAACCAGGTATAAAAATTGTTTAAATAAAGTATTTCAGTTTCTGACATTTTAGATTATACACATTTCAGCTGCACTAATGATTTTGTCTTGATTAGGGAAGACTGTTAACAAGTATTCAAAATTTGCAGCTTCCTCTTATCACTAAATCAGACCAAATGACAAATGGCAATTAGGATATCACTTTATTTATTATACTACTGTTTGGATGTTTCAAGACATGAGATGAAGGTGCCTTTCTAATGTCTGAGCGCTCTGGAGTAGACCTTATGCTTTTATGGAATGTCTGTCAATTTTATACATTTAAAAGAACCAAAACACAGTAATAATTGGAAACTGCCGGTAGACTATTTCATGTGTGATCGTCACTCAGATTAGTATAAATCTTCAGAATGTTTAACAGCTAATTAGAATAATTCAGACTAAACTGGTCTATGCTACATATTAAGAACTAGAGCTAATTGTGCTATATGTTTCTGTCAGTCTCTCTGCAGGGGAAAGTCATGCTATTAGAGGAATGAAAATATTCAATCCCATGAATTTGAATGCCATAGAAAAAGTGCACTCCACTCCCTGTGAAAGGTGCTTCTTATGATCAGAGCTGCTGCTATTATAATTTTTATTTCAAATTACAATATACTGCATTGCCATTCCTCCTTTTCTTAGAGCAGCATCTCTATAATGAAGTCCCACTGAAACTTGAGTATTTGGAAGTCAGTGGGGCTCTATGCAGGTATAAGTCTCTGTCCTTGTTAATCAATGTGCATGATCAGAGGCCTATATTTGTAACAGATTACAAGGAGAAACAGGACATATAATCCATTAAATGGACAGTAGGCTTTATGAATTGATTAGGTGTTTTGCTGACAGTAGAGCATTCAGTGCATTATCAATTAATTCCACTCTTTGGGGTTTACAGTTTGGAAAGGAATTGACACCACTATGGCCATATTCCAAGATCCAAGCAGGTTGTTAGTTGAGATTGCACCCCACTGTGTTAGATGCTATGCATAAACATAATTAGGTCATCTAGATTAACAATACATAACAAGTGGGAGAAAGGAAGCATTACCCCCTTTAGATCTTGAGCAACTGAGTCACAAAGGCCTTTTTCCTCTGCAATAGATCACTTGCAAAGGGAGGAATGGCAGAGAGGGGAAGAGATTTATAAATGCCGGCCTGACATGTGATACGTTAACAGCTGCAATCTCTATCAACCGTCCATAATACTAGTTATTCGTATGCAGAAAGTTATTTTTCGGTATTTGTCCTATCAGAAGCAATTGTGCAGCTTCTTTCTCTCTCTCCCTCCTCCGCACTCCTTGAACACATGGACCAAAGTAATTTGTGGCATCATCAGTGAATGCATGGTATAATTCCAACACTAAAAATATTTTATCATATTGAGCACAAGCACATCTTGTGGCTTATGACCCTGTGTGGTCAGAAAAGTCAGGGGGTGGGGGAAGTTGGGAGGGCAGAAGAGCAGAGTGAGAGGGGAAGGATGAATGATTTGGTTGACAAGGTTTCAAGAAGCTGCTCTATGAACCAGTATCTATTATCCTTATCCAATATTTTGCCTGATAAAGAGTGTCTCGTTCCAGTCATGATTTTAACCTTTCTTTATAGAACAGCTATTCTCTTCTCCCTCATTTTTCTTTTGTCAATAATTGGATGTTGATGAACATACTCGAACCAAAAGACAAACATTTCCAAAAGGTGTCAATGAATGTACAGTTGTAATGAGACTGAAAGCATACCCAAGCAGACATGACCCCAGGTCACTTTGACAAATGACCTTGGTTAGACATTACACATGCCTTCATGAGAGTTGAGTTGTCAAATGTATTAGTATAAGTGGCTTTTAGTATATTCTTGCTACCAGGCTACTGAGAGAATAATAAATATTATTAGTAATAATAGTAATAACATTTGTTAAGCTTCACCTTCAGCTAAGCTCTTGTTCACAAAGCAGGCTGCAATGAATCATATCACTGTTACCCTGCTTAATCAGCTGTTGAAAGGCAGCTTAAGCCCTAATGCTGGAAATTTAAAATGTCACTTTTACATCAAATGTACACTTTTCAGTTTAGCACACCTCTATAATCCTACTTGGCCAGAGTCTTGACTGGTGTCAATTAGCATGACTTTAGCAGAGCTATGATTTCAGTGGACTATACCAATTTACACTCGCTGAGAATCTGCCCCTGGAGTCTATGTAAGCGCACCTGAGAGCAGAATTTGACCCACTGTGTTTCAGGTCACGTGCTACTTGTTCATGCATGCAACACACAGTGAGGAATTGTCTCCCACTTTTACAAGACAACCTATTAGAACAAAGGAAAGTGTAAAAGAGAGAGGGGAGAGAGCGAGAGAGGGGAGAGAGCGAGAGAGAGAGAGAGAGAGAGAGAGAGAGAGAGCGCGAGCGCGAGCGCGAGCGCACATCCATATGTGAGAGTAAGAATTCCATCTGATGACACCTAAAATATTTAGTCCAGTCCTCAGCTGTCAAGAAGTGTCATCAAAGGCAGTGAATTGCCTGTAGACAGAGTTGGGGGGAAATCATCACTAAAATGATGTGTATGTTTAACCACTGTGAACCACACCCACTATAAAAGTAGTCTTGGAACACACACACACACACACACACACACACACAATTTTATCCCTCAATTTCTGCAAGTGTTCCAGAGGCTGTTAATGTGTGCAGTTGATCTTGAAGGCAGAAACCCGACTGTCATTCTTGCCAAGTTATTTTGATCACATTTGGTTCCCAAATATGATGATAGGAGCAAAAAGGAAATACCTTACACGTATAGATTAAGTTAGATCAAGTAAAATAGGTGATGTTGGATTAGGACAGGGTACAGTGAAAGTTTAAAAAAGGAGTTATTCTTTAAATTATACTCTGGACTGTCTGTAATATGAAGCTTCTTTCTGTGGCTTCTGTTTTCTGAGGAGTATGTCATAGCCACTTCCACATAAAGAGGGTACAGAGATCCAGTGAGCCCAGCCTTCGGAGTATAAAAGGGGCCACACCAGCCATGGAAGGGCTGTTGTATTCTTCGACCGTATCCACAGATTGGGGATTTGATCCCATCCTGTCCTAGTTGCCAAAGAATTCCTTACACAAAACATGAATGCTCTGCTATTTCAACTGTAGAGTGGGATATATTTCAATTGCAGAAATTTTCACCTCTATCACCACTCACTGAAATAACCCAATACCTCCTCAAGCACCATGTTTATATTACTGTACAAAGTGATGAATGTATCACTGAACATTGGATGCCAAAATGACTGAATTTGAAACTTATTTGTATCATTTCACTGGCTTTCCCTTGCTTACTGTACCAATTTTGAACTTCTTGTCCTTGATTTCCATCCCCTATACAGTTGAGTCCCAACCTCTCTTTTAGATCTCATCCATTATCAAGTCTCATATTTTGGTTTAAATCAGCTTTCTAATTGAAGTTCACCCCATCATTGATGCCAGTCTTGACAGATCTTTCATTCTCTTTTTCTATTTTAGTTTGTGTCCTGCCCGCCATGTTAGCACCTATGCATCAGTCTCAGTCTTCTGGTCCCAATGTACTATATTTCAACCATCTCCCCATTCAAGTCCTGACTAACAACCAACATCTTCTGTAAAGCCCACGAACTAAAAAGTGAAAAAACAATAGATGAGGATTTTTATAAAACAATCCCAAGAAAACTCTTCCTCAATGTATTTTGTGTATTCTAAAACAAGCTCTGGGACAGGGACTGAGTTCTGCCTTGATAAAGTGCTGAGCAGACAGTGAGAATTTAATAAATAGTATCTTCTTCTTGATAGGGTTTGCTGTAATTCAATAGTTCACTAAGAATGTGATCTCAGTGGGGAAAAGTGAGCCCATTCACCTCCTGAGAAGCACACATGAGCTGTGACCATAATGATTTTTCCTCTCCACCAGTTTTCAAATATTGGGCTCAGTCCTATAGGTCTTATTCAGTCATTACCCAGGCAAAACTCTGATTGAACTTCTATTATCTCTTCTGAACCAAACTCAATAATGTTTTTTTTCCAACAGTGTATTTAATAGTTTATGATATTTTTAGTTTCTCTCTCCACAGCCCCTCATATTCTGGTGAAGGCAGGAGTTCTTGGTGATAACATTTTAACACGCTACTAGTAGCTGAAAGCCGAAAGCTCACACAGCTATAATTCATAAAGTTGTGTGTAAAACACAAACAAACAAAAAAACAACCAAGCCTTAAAAAAGTACTTAAAAATTGGACAGTAACAGTGCACAAATCCCAGTGATGATTGAAACTGGTGATATTCTAAACAAAAAGAGCTTTCCACCCATACTTGTAACTGTTTTCATTGCTTCACATTGACTCAGGTATTCTATGCTTCAGAGTGACACACATAGGCGACATTCCTGGAGTCTTACTAGATAGATAGGCAGAGTCAGCAGATGCGTCAACTCTAGTCAGCAGTATACATTGATTAGAAATTTTCCAATGAAGTAAGTTTAGTCAGAAAATACCAATTTGCTGAAGTGAAATGTTTCACCAAATCCATTACAGTTTCAATTAAGCTTTTATTGAAACATAAGTAAGTTTCTACTACAAACTCATTGGTGTTCCAGGTCCACAGCTGGAGCTAGGTCCCTCTGGGCTGCTAGACTACTTTCCATTTAGTGAATAGCACAATGAAACTAACAAGAATATCAGTTTCACATTTTGTTTTGGAAACCTTCCTGTGTTTCCAAAATGAACATTTTGTTTCACCATGAATTTTCCATAAATTTGATTTCGTTCTGATACACAATGGATTCAAATCTAAAAACCCAAAATTTTATGGGAACTGAAAAATTCTGTGGTTTTGGCCACCTCTACTACGGACAGATGTATAAAGCTTAATTCTGCTCTGTTACATCTGCAATCCCACTGACTAGAAAAGAGTAGCAGAGCTGTAACTAAAAGCAGAATTTGCCCTATGCTCATTACCTTAAAGGGTATATTCTTACAAGAGATAGTGCTATTAAGCAAAATCTTCTGATTGTATCTTTTAAAAAAAAATCTTTAAAAAGATTAATAAATATTAAGAACATTTTCAGAATCTCAACTGCTGAAAGTTTTCTAGGGTTCACACTTCTGACACCACAGCTCTCACTCAGAAGTACACACAAAACAACATTTTAAAATCAGAAAAGAGGCACAAGCAACCCACAGTGCAATAATGTGTGTGTAAATGAAGTGATCCATTATTAAAGATTCCATAATGCAGGTGATTGTGGTGGAGAACAATCATCTTCAGGGAGGGGGAACTGTTTAAGCCAAAAGACCAGATATAAACGTTAACCCCTGCAAATTAAAAAAAAAATCCTGTTGCCTCTCTCAGATTTTTTTTCCCCATTGTATTTGGCTATTTTGAAAGGTGTGCTTATTCATGGAATAAATAACTTCCTGCAGAAGCCATATAAATCTTATCTTCAGTGCTGCTCTGGTAACCAACAGATTTAAGTTCTAAGCCTCAGGTTTTTATGTACTATGTATTATACCTTAAAATTTCCTTTTGCCATTGCACTTTCAAAACTTCATTTGGGTCTCTTTAATCCATGCATCTGATGGTCATAATGAATCTTGATATGTATAATTCCAAGATGAAACCTTGCATTGTTACACGGGGAGGAGACAACTGCTGAGTGTAAGTGTTACTCAAACTTTAAAAGCATCCATTGTTTCTTACTCGTTTCCTAAATTGAGATTTTAAAATATTGTTTGTGATACTTTATCCTTCAAATACCTTCCCTGGATATGTATATGTTAAAGCTAGTAGGTGTAAATTCTAGGGCAAGGAGATAAACCAATGTGAGCTCTGATCAAGATAGAAGTGTAGTGAAAAAACCTGGAATAATGGGCCTAACCCAATTCTTATTAAAACCAATGGAAGGACTCCCACATTGACGTCAATGAACACTAGCTCAATACCAATATTAGGAGCATGCCCTGTTGCCATCAATGGCAAAATGCCCATAATTTCCATGGGAACAGACAGATATACATTTATCAAAATTATCAAACCAATGAAATAAAATCTAAAATATGATCTATTTAAATTAAATAAAATCACTTATTTAGACACTCAAAATAGAGATTTCTGAAAGAGCATAATCTTCTAAAGAGGTTTATTTCAATAAGTACTTTGATATGTATATCTCTTGGGTAATAAGCTTACTTTATAATGAAGTATAAATCAGTTTAAATTGTACTAAACCAAATTTCTGCAGATGGTTTTTCTCTAGGCTTAGGGATGATAATACAGCACCTGCTTCAGTTTATAAAGATGGTTTGAGATAATCTTCAGATATTCTCTCTTTTGCTGCATCATTAAATGGCTCTGCTTAAATGAATATAATTTTGACATTTACAAATCATATGCCATGTGTTTACTTTCCCATGGTTGGGGTCATTTTTATAAAGCTCAGTACCTGAATGACTCAGTACATTCAATTGGTGTTACTAAGATGTTCATAAACAATACTTTCATCACTCTAATAATTAGAAATACACAAGACATAAATGCTCAGATACCAAACTGAAGAGGTGTGGTACAAGAACCTGAATAGAACATAAGAATGGCCAACTGCGTCAGATCAATGGTCCACTACCTAGCCCACTATCCAGTCTTCCAACAACGGCTAATGCCACATACATCAGAGGGAATGAACAGAACAGGAAATCATCAAGTGATCCATCCCTTGATGATTACCTAAAGAAGCACATCCTAAAGTTTCCAGACACCAGAAAAAATAATCGGTTTTTTTGCAATTCATTTTGCAATCTAGCCCTTTACTTTTGCTCTGTTTTAAAAAAAAAATACGAAAACTAAAAGTTGTATTTAATGTTGAATGAAACATTGTATTTGACCCAAAGTTAAATTTTTGTTGATTTTTGATGCACAATTTTTTTCCCCCTAGAATTTTTTGGAACTTCCAGCAAATTGAAAAATTAGTTATTTACCCAGCTGTAATCTTAATAGCCAAAAATTAGTTGGAGTTCCTCTATTTTCTAAAGCAAGAGACTTTTCCAAAAGAAATCTGTTTATGTCTCTGTAGCTGCCACTTCAAATACTATTCAAAGTAATAACCTTCATTATTTCTATTGTGCTTTACATTTGCAAAGTGCTGTACAGTTCTTTCAACTGCTCCCCATGGCAGGTAAGTATGGTCCCCACAGAAAGGATGAGAAAACTGTAAGAAAGTTAAATGCTCTCCTAATCAGGTCACCAACACTTGCTAATGACTATGAAGAAATTGCTGTCTGAACTGCCTTTTCTATAGGTAGTCAAGTAGATGTGTCATACCATGGTTCAAGGAACACTATTCTCATAACAAGAAAAAAAACCCTCTACAGTCCTCAAGAAACAGAACAGCTGATTCAGAAGATCACTCAGAACTGCCAGTTGTTCTGTGGTACTAAAGCCCTTAAGAAGGATTCTATATATCAGAAAATAATTCAGAACGAAATCTTCTATCAGGACATGTGTGTTCTTCTAGAAATATCCAACGAAGGAGAAGAAATCTCAAGCACAAGTGGAGAGATAGTGGTATTATCTAAGCATTTCTCATAAAATTTGTTTTTGTCCTCAAGGGTGTAAATTACAACAATCATAGGCCTCGTCTACATGGGCAGAGCTTAGTTATCACTAATACACTATACATAGTATACACTATACATAAGCCATACTGATGGCATGTTCACAGGATGGCTGTGGCCTCTTTCAATTCATATAATTATGTTTACATGGTTGTGACTTGCTGCTGCATACTAAACACTTGGCATTCTTGGAGGGTATCCCATAGTCTTTTGCTTTGCTGCGGAGCAGTGTGCATTCTGGGATTTTTCTCCCCTCACATTCTGAGGTGCATAGTGAAAGCAAGGCAGAAGCCAGTCAAATTCTGGGCTCAAATTCAAGAACATCCCATTATTCCACTCTCTGTCCCATGCTTCCCCTCTTCCTAGGTGGACTAGCTAGCATTTTCAAATTCAGTCAGCCAGTATGGTCCCAACAATGCTCCAAAATTGGTAATTGCAAAAACAGAGATTGCTTGGGCTTTATGAGCTCTCGAAGCTGTGTATCTTCAGTCTTGGACTACATCTGCCACACTATCAAGCAGATGATGTGGAGCAGCAGCAGGACCACAAGGAAGAGGACAAACACCAAGCAACTGGTACTACAGAAGATGCTTTACATAGCGCAGAACCACTTCTGGGCTCAGGAAACCAGTGCTGATTGGTGGTAAAGAACCATTCTGAAGACCTGGGATGACCAGCAGTGGTGAGAATATTTCAGGATGGTGAAGGTGACATTTCTTGATATGTGTTGAATGAGACCTAAAGCTGCATACTGACATGCGGTGCTACATGTGAGCCTAGAAGCAGGTCACCATAGTATGGGGAGATTTTGATGGACTAGTAAATGTGCCAGAGACCACTTGATAGTGTAATATTGATTATCATACTTATTCATAGTGGCAGCCAAAATTGGTAGGCCTTTCTGCAGGTTGTGCAGTCTTGGCATGATTAAGCCAGGCGGGGAAGACAGCCTTTTCTCAACCATATCTGACTCTGCACCTGACCCCCTTGATGAAGTCTCTGGTGGACATGCAGGGATCTGTCTTTTAGGAGAGAAGTAAGAAGCTTATCTATGCATGCCCTCTAGGAGATGTTTGTCAGGGCCTCAAGGCATGCAGATTCTGCAGGAATACATGCAGTATTTAGTACTCAGAGGCAACATCTTGATTAGCTTTTGAAACTGCTTGCCCAATGAGTTTTTTCTTGGTGTTATTGAAAATGGGAGTTGGAGTATGCATTTGCTAGGGGAGTTTGGGGAGGGTGTGTGGGGGGTGTTCTAGTATTGTTGGGGTGCTCGTTGGGGGTTGTTTTGGTGGGTTTTTTGTTTTTGTGTCTCTCACTGACAGGAACTAGGGGAAAAGCTATGACAGATACAGAGGTGTTAATGGTAGTCACTCAAACAATGGAAGAGACAATGAAGATGACTGGATGTGGCAGCTGCAGGATGTACATGGTCCTGGAGGGAGTATATCAAAAAGAGCTTTGTTTGTATGAAGTGCCACCTCATAGAGCTGATGAAAGAGAAGATTCAAGGGAAGGAGATGCAGGTGGAAACTCTGGTTGAGTATAGAAGGGGCTTCAAACATATGATGGACAAAGGAATGAAGAGACTGAAGGGAAAAACCCAGATCTGCTGATGGAAGGAGGGCCAACGAACTCTGAGGGGAGGCAGCTGGATGAGGAAAGTGGCCAGTGGAAGGATGTGACTGCAATAATCTGGCAGAGGAAAAGACAGGCTAGTGAAGGAGAGATATAAAACTTAGAAATAGTTTTGTGGAGTTGGAAAATGAAGAAGGGGCACTGCAGGTGGGAGGGCAAGGGAGAAGAGAAGAGAAGCTAGTCCTATACAAAAAGTGGATAAGCCAATGGAAATACCACCAAATAAGAGCCCCAGGAGGATACATGAATGATTGCAGTGGATTGCAAAGGAGAATAGTAGACCAAATAACTTCCAGTCAGAAAGAACAGGGGATAGACCCAAGAATTGCACTGTTACCTGGAAAAGGCAGGTCTGCCTGATTGGGGACTTCCTGCTAAGAAGAACAGGAAGGCCTATAACCAAAGCTGTTCTGGAGAACAGAAGGGTGTGCAGTCTGCTAGGTGCTAAGATACGGGATGTGGACTTGAGGCTGATTATCCTTCATGTGCATGCAAATGATATAGCTAGATTCTCACTGGAACATAACAAAAAACAAAACAAAAAAAACCCCACACTATGCCAGGCTAGGGAAAAACTCTTAAGGAAATGGAGACTCAGGTGATCTTCAGTGGCATTCTTGCTGTCCCTAGAGGAGGACAAAGGTTTGACAAGATTCTGATGATCAACAGATGGCTCAGGCAGTAGTGCTATAAGAAGGGCTTTCAGATGTATGGTCACTGGGAGGCATTCATGGACAGACGACTGTTCTCTTGGGATGGATTTCACCTGAGTAGGCAGGGAAATGCACTTCTAGGATGGAGGCTGGCATAACTGATTAAGAGAGCTTTAAACTAGGGAGCTGGGGGGAGATAGTTGGGAGATGTCCATGCCTGACTTTAGCATTAAGAGGGAGGAAAATGAAGTAAGAAAGGGCACAGCAGTGGGGAGCAGAATGGACATTAAGAGGAAGGGTAGTGTAGATACCAGTCTAATAGGCAATATTGGCAGTAGAATGACTGTGCCAAATCAGATAAGGAATGTAAACAAAGCCAAACAGCAAAAATTAAGATGTTGGTTTACCAATACGAGGAGCCTGAGTAACAAAATGGAGGAACAAGAGCTACTGTTACAGGAGGTGAAACCAGATAGTATAGGGATAACAGGAACATAGTGGAATAGAAGTCATGAGTGGTGTACAAATATTGAAGGGTATGTGCTATTTAGGAAAGACAGATATAAAGGCAAAGATAGTGGAGTAGCATTGTATATCAATGATGAGGTAGACTGTAAAAAATTAGAAGTGATGGAATTGATAAGAGTCTGTCTAGGTAAAAATCACATTGGGGAAGAAAGCTATTAGAGCTTCCCCTGGGATAGTGCTTGGGGTGTGCTACAGACCACCAGGATAGAGATCTCTTTAAGGATTTTAATGAAGTAAATACTACTGGGAACTGTGTGATTATGGGAGACTAACTTCCCAGATGTAGACTGAAGGACAAGTGCTAGTAGTAATAATAGGGCCCAGATTTTCCTGGATGTTATAGCTGATGGATTCCTTCACCAAAGAGTTACTAAACCAACAAGAGGGGATGCCATTTTAGATTTGGTATTGGTGAGTAGTGAGGACTTCATATGAGAGCTAGTTGTAGAGGACAAACTTGGTTCGAGTGACCATGAGCTAATTCAGTTCAAACTAAATGGAAGGATAAACAAAAACAGATCTGTGATTAGGGTCTTTGGCTTCAAAAGGGCTAATTTTAAAAAAATTAAGCAAATTAATTGAGTAAGTGAACTGGACTGAAGAACTCATGGATCTAAAGGTGGAGGAGGCTTGGAATTACTTCAAGTCAAAGTTGCAGGAACTATCTGAAGCCTGCATCCCAAGGAAGGGGAAAAAATTCATAAGCAAGAGCTGTAGACCAAGCATCTTAGACATTAGGTGATTAAGAGAAAGGTTAGGTGATTAAGAGAAAGCCTACAAGGAGTGTAGCTACCTCTTGGAGGTCAGAACATGTAGTGATAAAGTGAGAAAGGCCAAAAGCCAAGTAGAGATGGACCTTGCAAAGGGAATTATAACCAATAGAAAAAGTTCTATAGCCATATAAATAGGAAGAAAACAAAAAAAAAGTGGAATCGCTAAGCACGGAGGTTGGGGTGGAGGTTAAGGATAATTTAGACATGGCCAAATATCTAGACAAATACTCTTCCTCCATTTTTAATGAGGTTAATGATGAGCTTGGGGATAGTAGGAGGATGGTTAATGGGCACGAGGATATGGAGGTAGAAATTACCACATCTGAGGTAGAAGCCAAACTCGAACATGTTAATGGGACTAAATCAGGGGGGCCTGGATAATCTCCATCCAAGAATATTAAAGGAACTAGCACATGAAATTGCAAGCCCATTAGAAAGGATGCTTAATGAATCTGTAAAATCAGGGCTGTACTGTACAACTGGATAATTGCTAACATAGTTCCTATTTTAAGAAAGGGGACAAAAGTTTTCTGGGTAACTACAGGCCTGTTTGTTTGACCTCAGCGGTATGCAGTCTTGGAAAAAATTTTGAAAGAGAAAGTAGTTAAGGACATCGAGGTTAATAGTAATTGGGATAAAATACAACATGGCTTTACAAAAGGTAGATCATGCTAAATCAATCTGATCTCCTTTTTTGAGAAAATAGACTTTTTAGACAAAGGGAATGCAGTGGATCTAACTTACCTAAATTTCAGTAAGGTATTTGATATGGTTCCATGTGGGGAATTATTAGTTAAATTGGAAAAGGTAGGGATTAATATGTAAATTGAAAGATGGACAAAAAACTGGTTAAAGGGGAGACAATGGGTCATACTGAAAGGTGAACAGTCAGGTTGGAGGGAGGTTATACAGGCACTGGTGAAACCTCATCTGGAATACTGTGTGCAGTTCTGGTTCCCCATGTTTAAGAAAGATGAATTCAAACTGGAACAGGTGCAGAGAAGGGCTACTTGGATGATCCGAGGAAGGGAAAACCCGCCAACTCAAAGAGTTTTGCTTGTTTAGCCTAACCAAGAGAAGGTTGAGGGGAGATATGATTGCTCTTTATACATACATCAGAGGGATAAATACCAGGGAGGAAGAGGAATTATTTAAGTTCAGCCACAGTGTGGACACAAGAATTAATGGACAAATATTGGCCATCAGGAAGTTTAGACTTGAAATTAGACACCGGTTTCTAACCACCAGAGGAGTGGAGTTCTGGAATAGCCTTCCACGGGGTGCAGTGGAGGCAAAAAAAAAAAAAAAATAGCTGGCTTCAAAACTGAGCTTGGTAAATTTATGGAGTGGATGGTATGATGGAATAATCTTATTTGGCAATTGACTGATCTGACTACTGGTTGTAGATATGCCAATGGCCTGTGAAGGGATGTTAGATGGGGTGGCCTCAGAGTTATTGCAGAGAATTCTTTCATGGGTGTCTGGCTGGTGAGTCTTGCCCATATGCTCAGGGTTTAAACTGATCGTCATATTTGGAGTCAGGAAAGAATTTTGCCCCAGGGAAGATTAGCAAAGGCTCTGGGTTTTTGTTTTTTGCTTTCCTTTGTAGCATGGGGCATGGATCACTTGCTGGTGGATTCTCTGTACCTTAATGATGTTAAATCATGATTAGTGAACTCAGTCATAGGTCAGTGGTCTACTACGGGAGTGGATGGGTGATTTTCTGTTGCTTGCATTGTGCAGGAGGTCAGACTAGATGATCATATTGGTCCCTTCTGACCCTAGAGTCTATAAATGTTGAGTGGAGGGGTTTGGACTCTTTATGATCTCTTCTTAGACACAACTTCGGGATCCTCCAATTGCAGCTGGAAGAACATGGCAACCAGAGAACCACCCCTGTACTGCTCGAGAACCACCTCAAACTTCAATAATTCTGGAAGGTTGGGGATGTTTTACTAACCTGTTGCGGATGCGTTTAAGTGCTTGAGCATAAGTAAAGTTAGAGCAGTCTTGTGCAATACTGCTTCTACCAGTCCATCTATTGACTGGACAGCCATGTCTCCCTTTGATTTGTTGCCTGACACCATCACACATAAAGTAAAGTTACCAAGAGCTTTGGCCTGGCTGAACCCTGGGTAATACCACTGCCATCCGGAAAATGGCTACTCCCTAAGTGATAGGTTCATAGCCAACCAATTCTTCATAGGGAGATTGAGTGTTGTAGCCATTGTCATGTAGGCATATGGTGCCATTCATAAATTACTGCTGCACCAAGTTATAAAGTTTAGTAATGCTCAGAAGATTATTGCTGGCTTTCTACGCATGGGGTTACAAAACTGTATTGGAAGAACTGGAGAGACCCAGGTGCCTATTGTTTCCCCCCACCACCACCCTGGGATCATAGTTTATGAACAGAAAGGGGTCCATGATGCTAAGGTTGTTCAGAACACAGCCTTTTTTACCTTATCCTAATTAATAAAGGACAGTTTACCCCCCAGAATCACTACGGACATTAATGGTGTGGAGATTGTTCCGATTATCCTAGAAGACAGGTCATCCTCTGATTTCCTGGTTAATGTGCCATAAACCACAAAGGCCTTTCAGATAGTGCAAGTGCTACACGTAGGAAAAAACCCTAGGTGTTCCTCCCCCCCCACACACACACACACTACAGAGAGGCAGTGATAGAAATGCATGTGGGGAAAAAAAATGCTGATGTTCCCTTTCTGAGATTCTTCCCCATGTGAGGTGGGTGGGGAGGACTTCAGAGACTGCAGAGGGCTAACCAGGGATATTTTGGTTGTGCGGAATATGCTCTTCAAGTTTACTGTTGTGCCTTGGAGACTGTAGGGGGTTAGGAATTGCATTCCTGGTTTGGTCTGGCAGTTTTGCTGCACCTCAGTGGTGATTGTATGGCATCAGAGAGGTTAGCGTGGGCATCTGGGGGCAAGCTGGATAGAATCTGCTATACATTCCCTTTAGACCATTCTCACTGTCAATAGTACATGGACATTACATTTCATCTTTCCTGCAGACATGCTGAAAGAGCAGAGAAAAAACAGACTGGGTTCTGCACTGATTGTTTGAAGTCTTATCTGCTCCCAACCTTCCTCTATACAAGCCTGAGAAAAAAATCATTAAGAGCTGTATGGCTTTCTATCACTACAGGAAACTTTTTCTTGTATGAAAGTGAGTTTATAAGCACATTTATAGATCAGCTGGGAGCTGTAGTCTTAGTACCTTGGCAGGCATGCAGTGCCCATGTTTACCTCTTGTGACCTGAGAATACTAACCAAAACTTCTTTTCTTGTAACCATGGTCTGAAACTGTTGAAAACATTCAGTTGTGTGAAATTCATTATTGAGATATGCCATTGAAGGGGAGGAGAGGTCAGGTAGAAGAAGTTGCAGTGGTGCCTGGGGCCAGCCACCATTTTTGTCAGGTGAACAGTGCACTGAGGGGAGAGGGAGAGCATTCACTGAGCAGAACAGATGTAGGTAGCAGAAAATAAAATAGGCAAATGAGTATGTGTCTTCCATGGGATGGGCTTGTAAACAGTTTATGGTCAGGGCTTTAGCATGAAAGAGAAGGAGGTTGCCTTGCTGGACCAGCTGCCACTTTGAAAATGCATAAGGGGGCAGGGTTGTAGGGTAACCAGATAGCAAGTGTGAAAAAGATTGGGACAAGGTGGGGGAGGTAATAGATGCCTATATAAAACTAAGCCCCAAATATCCAGAAGTCAAGACATCTGGTCACCCCACAGGACACAAATGGACAGCATGGGCCGAGGGAGAGAAACAGGAGCTGGATATTCAGAAGCCCTCCTAGCTCACATCCAGCAAAAACAGCTGCAATTGTGGGGCATCCAGAACAAAAGCTAGTGCAGCTGCATAGTATAATAATAAATTGTGAAAATAGGTATTTCTGTGCTGAAGTGCCCTTCATAGGCCATCCGCCTCCTCAGTCCCACACTGGATTTCTGGCTGGGAAACAGACCCACTTCCCACATGGCCACCCTGAGGGTCCTGAGTTCTGAAAAGATCCTGGCTTTCCAGGGAAAGCTCTTCATTGTGCTCCTCATGTTCCTCCTCCAATTACACTTGCTTCTTTTCCTCACAGACGAGATTCTGGGATTCTGATTATACGTTTTACCCTGCACGTGTGTGAAATTGTCATCCTTTTTTCCCTTATTTATATTGGGGGACCCCATTTACATAAAGTTATTTATAGTTCCTTTCCTTCTCATTAGCATTCATGCACAACCTGTCTCCTGTGGGTAAGACAGTTAGAAAAAAATATTCCTGTACAGCATTTTATGATCTAAAATTAATCTTCTGGATAATTTTTCACTATCCCACCCATTAGAACATCTTTTCCCATAATCCTATGGCACCAGATTATACTTTGGTCACTTATGTCAAGCATTTCTTAACTCTAAGGCCTAACGTGGCTAAGCTAAAATGTTTCAGGTCTCAGTCTATAGGCCTTCTGTTTCAGCCCTACTTATTTAGATACTTAATACACACTTATCCCTTCTAACTACTAATGAATCTTATACTTCTATAAACCTAATTTACATAAACACACAATAAGTGAATGACAGAATAAAGTAATTGGCTACATCCAGCACCTCAAAAAAAAGAACAGGTACATTTCCTTAAGTGGACTATTTCCTAGCATCCCTATGTGGGATAGCAGTTAGATGACTGCCAAAATATCATGCAGAGTTGTTGTAGCCATGTTAGTCTCAGGATATTAGAGAGACAAGATAGGTGAGGTAATATTGTTTTGGACCAACTTCTGTTGGAGAGAGACAATCTTTCAATTTTACATAGAGCTCTTCTTTGGGTCTAGGAAACACATTCAGTGTCACAGCTCAATACAAGGTGAAGCAAATTGTTTACCAAGAGGACAGCTATGCAGTGCCTGATATTGAACCACCAGATAATAATCAAATCAGCAGACACAGGGGGTGCCATTTTAGTCTTCAACAATGATGAATATATTAATAAGGTCAACGGACTACTTGTCACCACCACCACCTATTATAAAGAACTCAAAGAAACCCATACCACAGTTTGCCTGGGAATTTAAGGTTATCATCAAATCCAACCCCAAACAATTACAAGAGATGCTCCAACCTTATTCCCCATGAACCCATCCAAGGGACCTTCTACTTGCTTCCCAAGATACACAAAAACAAGGGAACTGAGGCAGACCCATCATATCAGTCTATGGAATATCAAGACGCACAGAAATCATCCTCAAGCCACTTACCACACAAAAGGCCAGCTTCCCCAAGACACAATTAACTTCCTCCAAAAACTCTGCATCATTAACAACCTCCCTCCCATCATGGATGTCACCTCCCTATTCACCAACACCCCTCACACTGATGACAAATATCCACCTCAAACACACTGCCAGACCCATCTATTTTCTCCTCACTCATAACAAAACACTTTATCCAAACCATGGAAACATCCATAGGCTCCCCAATATGCCAACCTCTTCATGGGCCACCATAAGGAAGAATTTCTGGACAAAATAAACCACAAAACCAATAATACACATAGATTTTTTAAGTTCTAAACAGATGACCTAAACTCCCTTACAGGCTAAACCTCCACAAATTCAGCTACCACCACCCATTCATTAAACTCACACTAGAGTAATCCCCCACCAGCATCAACTTCCTGGACACCATGATCAGCTTTAGCAATAGAACCCTACAGATAAATATATCCAAAAAAAGCCATGGATCACCACAGCTTCCTTCACAGATCCAGAAGCCACTCAAAACAAACCAAAAATATTATCTACAGTTAGGAACAGATACCAAAAAATATGCTCCAAAGAGACAGTCCAGAATATACACCTTAACATGCTTAAAACCATCTTCACCAGACAAGGATACTTGACCAGGAAAGTAAACTGCATCATGGAATGTGCCAGCCAAATACCAGAAGAGACAACCCACACTTCAACCTCACACTCCTAATCATCACTTAACACTGCACACTGGAACCCATACGGGATATTATTAAACAATTGCAGTCCATACTCAAGGGGGACCACATCCTGGGGAAAAACAAATCTTTCCTGAACCCCTCTTCAAACAATGCCCCAGCCTCTCCAAAATCATCAGAAGAAAGCTCCCCACCAACCAGGACACCAGCTCAAAGGGGTACCAGGCACTGCCAGAACAGCAGAGGCAGAGCCTGTAGATATGTCTCCACTGCTATGGATGATCAATAGCGCTCAAAGCACCTTTCAAGATGCCTGGGTCCTATACTTACCTATCACAACATGTGGCCTACTTCATCCAGTGCACTAAATGCTACAACAATTATGTGGGTGAAACCAGACAATCACTTTGCTCTCAAATGAACTCACACAGAAAAATGATAAGACAAAAACCATCTGTTCATCCATGGATGAACACTTTTCACAAAGTGATCACTCAATATGTGATCTTTCAATTCTTGTCCTCAAAGGAAATCTGCACACCTTCAATTCTTGTCCTCAAAGGAAATCTGCACACCTTCAAAAGAAGAGCCTAGAAGCTTAAACTCATAACTTTGCTATAAATTATGGGTTGAATAGTGACACTAGAGTTATGGCTCATTACAACAAGCTAGAACTCATTTTCCCCCTCCTTTCCTTTCACTCCTGAGAATGAGGTGATGTTAACTGGCCATTTCACCGTGGATGGTCTCTAACAATAAATGTTAATTCTTTATGCTAAACAATCTGTTCTACCTTGTATTTAGCTGTGACATTTCCCAGATGTGAAGATCTCTGTGTAAAGTTTGAAAGCTTGTTTCCCTCACCATCAGAAAATTGGTCCAATAAAAGGTAACCTCATCCACCTTGTCTCTCTAAAGCAGTGTGCAGCAGCATTGTGTGCACCTGAATAATAGACTGAACTCAATCTGCATCAGAATTAGTCCACTGTGAAAAAGAACCCAGAGTTAGTGGTAATTGCAGAGTTTGTACAATATGTGTAGGCATGCATTTTGCACACTGGACCACAGAGCTACTGAGAAGTACTCCCCCTATGCAGACAAACCCATACTGAATGCTTTAGGAAAGCAAGGCTGTGGATGGAGTAAGGGGTTTAATAAGTCTTGTCTAATATAAAGGTTTCCCAGGAGCACTATCACATGAAGTGATAACTAAAATGGCTTTAAAATAGAAATAAAATGTTAAATATAATTGATTTTCCTATCAGAATTAGGCGTTCTAAAAACCGCTCATGGTAGTCTATAAAATACACACATTTTGCAACTAACTTCTACCCCCCCACCCCTCAAAAAAAGGAAATACCATCCCAAGCCTTTTCTCAGTTCATGTAACTAAACAATTCCACCTCTCTAGGTATGGGTCTGGAAAGAAAACACACACAAAAATCTATGCCACAAGGCATTATTATAGTGCATACTTGATTAATATGTTCTCTTTCAACCTTTTTGTGTAAATATATTGAACCTGATAAATATGATTTCTGGTACTTGATGTGTACAAACATACTATTTTCATTTCATCAATGCATTTTACAGGAAATTTTTTTTGAAAGAACATTTTTATACATGAGAGATGGATAACAAGGAAAGATCAGGCCTGGATGAAATTAGAAAACATGGCTCCCTGAGGAGCGTAAAGAATTAATATTTAGGTCAAAAGCACCTTCTTGCTCTCTATGGTCAAATCACATTTAATAAAAGAGGGGGATGATTGACTCCTACCACACACGTTGGATTTGGTCATCCAAACAAAGCTACCAGCTTGCATTGTCGAGGATACTTGGCACATCATGGATAAGCATACATTGTCAGAAGTTACTACTGGGTTGAGTGCCTCAGTTTGAGTGTCAGATTTGAGACCGCTTTTCAGAAAATGCTGAGCACCCAGCCTTTGAAAATCAGGACCTTTAAGAGGGTCTCAGTCTGGGAATTTGACTTTCACTTATCCCAAAAATCACATTTGAAAGTCTAGGCTTTAGTAGCTGAATAATTTCAAACTATCTGTAAAAGCGGACACATTTTTAAGGCAATGTTCAGTCTGCATTTGTCCCTCATTTCCTATCTCTGCTTACAAAGGCAGATGAGGAGGACAGAAGGCAGAGCCATGTGAAGTCTGTATTCTCAAAATGTCTCTGTATTACTAGGGGTACAGACCAGAGTGCACCAATTTTAATCGTTAAATTATGCAATATCAGCAATCCACCTATGTTGTATTAAAATGAAGATAAGGTGGCATAAAGTAGATCAATGGAGTCCTTAATTATTTGACGGCTGTGTATACGGTAATGTGTTCTCAGAAAGGAACCAAGGTATTTCTTCTACATATCATTTGTTTGTCAAGAACACATATGAAACCCATGCCTGCTTGGTGTAGCCAAATGAGAGGTCTTTCAGCTCAGGCAGTAGAGGCTCATAAATTAAGCTCAAGAGGTCCCAGATTTGAGTTAGCCACTAACAAGGGCAGTCTGTCAGCATTACACATACATGCATACTACTGTATTAAAAACTTAGGTTTTATAATAGAAAAGTTAAAATCATTTGGGTAGTATTTAAGTAGTGAAATCATTTGTAGTACTTAGGTTTTGATTTTCTCTGGGTTAAAAGAGGTAGTGCCAAACAAAGATATTTAAGAGAACAGTTCAGAATGGTGCAGCAACCTTGAATTCTCACATCTTTTAATCGGTGATCCAGACCCAATTCCCCAAAACAGAATTTGGTAAACAAAAGTCCTGTGAGGTTCTATTTATGGATAGTTGGAAAGATTAGATTTTTTTTTTTTGGCAAATGTTGATTTCACCATACACACACAAAGCAATCAAAATTTACCAATACCTAACCTAAGAAACATGACACTAGAAAAATTAGTTTGACTGAAAGATATTTATTTTGGATGTCAATATGACAGGTTTACGATTTGTGTTTTAATTATTATAAAGCTTTAATTTTTTTTAACCTCAACCTCTGTCATTCTGTCTAACCTCCCCACCCCCCTTCATAATGTCATGCCACTCAATCTTTAAATAGACAAAAGTTTTTAAAAATGCTTACAAGTGATATTATCCATTTAAGTTATAATAAAAATCAAATTCTTCCAAGCTTATTGATGGAATACTTTAAACACTATTCAGGGTGTGTCTACACTGCAATAAAAAGTGCATGGCAGCAAGTATCAGAGCCCGGGTTCACAAGGCTCAAGCTGCAGGGCTAAAAAAGGCAGTGTAGAAGGCAGGGTCGGGCTCCTGAGACCCCACAAGTGGGGCAGGTCTCCGAACCACAGCCCCAGCCTGAGCCCAAACATCTGCACCACAATTTTTAGCACCATAGCCTAAGCTCTTTGAGTCCGGCCAGTGGCAGCTGTGACACTGGTCTTTTATTGCAGGATAGGTGAACCCTGAGCCACACTGAAAACAGGGAGATGGACATGTGTCTGACAGGGAAATTAAGGGAACAAACAAGATTTTTATATTATACATTAATAAAATGTAAGACAGCAGTTGTCCATGCTAGAGATGGCCCTGCCACTAAATACACTTGCCCCCCAAAACTAGCTTTGAACACTTAACTTCATAAATGTGGCTCCAGATACCAACTGCATCACACCAGAACCTCCTTGCAGCACTCCTGCAAACTTTGGAAGGAAAGGGTTTCAAAGATAGATCTGAATTTTGCCACTTATGAGTAGTCTAGTACATTTTGACAGGGGTTTCAGCTAAAAGTAAGTAGCTAGAGTGGCTATTTCCTGCACTAGGAGTTATTGTTACTTTCCCTATTACTCTAAATTCAGTACCAGGCACTGCTACTAAAAGATCTTTGGGAGCAATACCACAGTGGGTAGAATCAGGTGAAATACATGTTAAGTGGGTAGCAGACCAACTTGCAAAATGCACTTTCTGGATTGCTATCTAGATTTAGAGAAGAAATGAAGTGAGCTGGCCACTGATTTGATTCTTTTTCATCTGGAAGGACCTGAGAAACCAGTTGGGGAAGTGATAGTTCTTTATTCCTATTTGATAGTCACAATCTCTTTGTGATGCATTAGCAAATATAGAAGTCATGTAATGCTGATTAAAGAACATATTGCCATAGAGAGATGAAAGACTACCTCTGTTCTAGTCTAGAAAAAAAAATACACTTGGAAAATACAAGGCTTCTTTCATGTGTATGCATTATTTAGCAACCATGGTATGTTAGTGAATGCACTGACAGTTGCTGTAATGAAACACACATTTGTGTCCTTGTACAAGAACCTTCCTGTTAAACATTTAGACAGGTCTATATTTTTTGGCCTGTAGTACACAGGAGCTCTGTTCCAGAAGGGGGAAAAAAGTGAGTAACTTTGATGTTGTCATTTGAAGGTCTTCCTTCATAATTCCAACTTTTACACTGGTGAAGTATAAAGTTTGCAGTGAAGTTGGTTGATTGAGTCTCCCTTAATGTGTAGAGAAGATTTAGACCTCTCTCTCTCTCTTTATTTATTTTTCTATTTTCCAGCAAACTGTTAGATATTCCTATACTGCAAAAGCATTGAATGGGATTGTGTCACACAGCCCCAATTAAAAGCAGTTAACGGTATATAGCTAAATCTCTGTGGCTAACTACAGCTAAAACCCTAGAATTTTAGGGTGGGCTTAAAATAGTAAATGTCTGAACCAACATTCGCTGAAGTCAACAAAAAGACTCCCATTGACTTCTATAGCTGCTTGATCAGGCCTTGAATTCCTTCCTTTTTAACATCAGTAAATATCTGGGTTTTAAACTTTTTGCCCTTCTACAAATCATCCAAGCAATTACCAGTCTTTAAAAAGTACACAGACACTAAGTCTTTCTCAATGGGTGTAAACATCTAGCAACACTAACAGTTAGGGCTGCAGCATCAAATTCACCACACTAGAGTTGTCCCTAATTACTACCATAGGAGCAAGCAGAATTGTAATCTACTCACATCTTCATTAATTCACCTTCTTTCTTTCGTACAATTCACTGTTTTGTTTATATGTATTCTCCCCACAAAGGAGGACAAATCTGTAATTCTATTGAATTTATGTCAGACATGTAGGCATGTGGATTCTTAATCACAATAATCATAAGAATGCTTATGTTTATAATATAATTTCTATGGTTAATACTAGGCACTATGGGCAAAAATTTCATAAGTGACTGGTGATTTTAGGTGCCCACCTTGAAGCACCATAAAAAACCTGATTTAATTAGCACTCAGCACTTTCTGGGAAAAAAAAAGTCAGACTCCATAACTGAGGCATTTGTCACTTTTCAATATCTTGACCTCTGATGCTAAGGTCACATCTACTCTACAGACTTATAATGGTACAACTATGTCGCTCAAAGGGAGTGAAAAATCCATAGCCCTGAGTGACAGTTATACCGACCTAACCTGTGGTATAAACAGCACTGTGTCAGCAGGAGAGCTTCTCTCATTGACATAGCTACTGCCTCTCATGGAGGTGGATAGCTAAACTGATGGGACATTTCTCCAGTCAGCATAGGAGCATCTTCACTTAAGTGCTACAGCGGTGGAGCTGCATCAGTGCCTGCCTTAAAAATCACTATTCTTCCGCTATTTAAAATACTTAATACTGCAGAAGGTACATGCCACACATTTATCAGCTTGGTAGGTACATGGTGTAAGGAATCTTGACCTACAAATGCTGTTTTATTCAAGTTAATGTGCTAAAAAAAGCAATGTGGATGTTGCAGCGTGGGCTAGCCACCCATGTTTAGAACCATGAAGTTGGGTGGACTTGTACACGGATGGCCAATCCATGCTGCCACTCATGCTATTTTCAGCTTTTGGCCTCTTGTCACTGGAAGGTTCAAAGCCAGGTTCTCAGCACCAAAAAGCATAGGCTCTGCTCAGGAATAGAGCTAACATGTAGATATATCTCCCTTTACTCATCTAACCCAATTATTTCAAAGCATTTCTCCTCTTCCATCATCTCATCCTCTGCTCTCTTTTCTGTCTCAGTTGTCTCCTCCTGCCTTGCATTTGCAGAATGCCATCCTTTAAATAGAAATGGACCAAACATTAACATGGTCTTCCTACTCCCCGCTTCAGAAGCAGTATGAACTTACAGCTATGAGAACTACTGTAAATGATATTGAACTTGTGATTAAAAAAAAAATCTTTGGCTTAATAAGAAGTTCACTGGAAATAAGAATCAGTAATACATCCAGTATTTCAACCCCAACTTTTGAAATTCATGTGTTTGTGTAAAAATGGTCAGAAGCCAAGATACTGCTGATGGGAAATAGTCATTTCCATTCAGCCAGAGCCCAATAACAAAAAAATATCAGCAGAATCTTGAAATAAGAGTTGGAGATTGGATATTTAATAGTCAGGAATTTTAGACCAATATAAAGGTCAAAACCAATACCAAGAGTAACCAACTGCACAGATTTTAAACAGTTGAAATACCGTCAGTATTTCTTGGGGGAACAATTCAATAAATCTGCTCAATGCCATAAAGCACAAGATATTATATAGATCCAAGGAATACTCCAAAAATTGCATATAAAAATAATGTGTTAACTAAAATGATTATCTAAGTTAGAGACACAGGAAGTCAAACAATCAGCAAACATGACAGCACTAGGGAACCAGAAGGTTCAGCAGGTTAGAAGTAGGTCGTACAACCTTGGACATCTGGATGGTTTGGCCCTAGCCCAGGTCAGTAGCAAACTGAAAATCATCATGTGAGTGATCAGAAAGCACATCAAAGTGAATTTGTGGTCTCAGTTCAGATGCCATTGGACATGATTTTAAAAAAAAAAGAGAGACAAGGACCAACAATGAAAGATCTTACCACGTAAGAAAGATATCTTGGAGTCATTGTGTAATAACCCTCTAGCCCCCAGAAGCACTCTCACCAGAACAGTGTCATTTTGGGGAGGCAGAGTGAGGAAACTTACAGTCTAGGCTACAACAATGCAATGAACATGTGGCTAAATAAAGAACTTTAGAGCTACTCTGACATCTTTGGATTCCAGAATTTGCCCAGGTTCTTGCTTTACTAAAACTTTGTCCTAAATGCTTACTATATTTGCCTGTGTATCAGATTCCCTCCTATCTGAGGCCTAATTTTCATTAAAGGTGACACTGGTACAAATAAACTGAGCAGTGTCTTTAAAAACAAACAAACAAAAAAAGGAAATGCTGTATGGATTCTATGCCCATGGGGCATTAAGCAGTGCTCATTTTGTCCAATACTGATACGGCTATAAGCAAACAGAAGTACATAGGCAAGAAGAACATGAACGCAAACCCCTTGTATAGCAAAAATACAGAAAATACTTTGAAAGAAGCCTGAGGGGCAAGAACTCATGGCAGATTTAAAATTTCATCTATTCTTCTCACCTCCAGAAACACTGAGCTGGATTCATTCAAAGAACACAGAGAGATATGCATATATGTAAATGAATTATTGAATCCAGTTCAGGGTTTTGCCTATTTTTGCCATATGCTGTCATATTTTAAAATGACAATTTCTATAATTTTAAATTTAAAAAAAATACTCCTGGCACTAATTAGCAACTATCTACATTTAAAGAGAACTTCACCTTTGTACAAAGTTGCAAAATTTAGTGTTTATTAAGCACTGGTTTTTATCAATATAGAAATTTGGTAATTATCACTAGATCTATTGCAGATGTAGTTGGTCAGGAACAGTCTCAAAAGACCTCAACCAAAAACTGAGACACAAATGACAATTGATAAAGCTGGCAGACTGGCACAACAACATGACCATTGATTAAATTGAACAATCAGTACTAGGAGAAAGCTGACAGGAACATATGAGCACAAAAATCTGTTTATGCTGTTTGAGGATGATTGCGAAAGGCCGCCCATTTCCTGAAGTTTTGGGCCATGGTTGAGGAAAGTCTTTTCTTTGATTAAACACCTGAACATTTTTATTTTCTATCATTTGTACATAAAATGCAAGTCCTCAGTGCTCAACCTCCACTGTGGTCATGCAGTTTCTACCATCACTCTTGCCAGCCTGACTACACATAAAAATCATAACAGTGAAACAAAAACCCGTTTCAACCCATTATGCGTAGAGTTCCTTGAAAGCAAGGATGCTTAATCAGAAGTATATTTATGAAAGCCAAGGACTTTACAGCAAACTTTCTACAAACACAGATACTGTACACCATGTGTTTTTAGCATTACCTCTGAGAATCCTTTCACTTTCACTGTTTCTCCAAGGAACATGTACAGCACGTTACTTCCTTAGCACTTTCATCCCACAGCCTCCAAAGCACTATTCAGAACAGATGACCTGAATGTGAATTGGTTTTTTTACTATTGAGCCCTACTGTTTAAAAATCTTCCCCTCTTCATAGAGTATGAACACATACTGTACATCACATTTACATATATGCAGATAAAAAATAGTAGTCTCTGCTATATAGAATTACATACTGCATTTCTTCTATCAAGTCACTGCTGGACTTAGCATAACGTGAATCAGTGTTTTCTTCTTGATTTAAATTATGTACATCAGTTCTGTGGTATTTGTACGGTATGGGCCTTCAAATGATATTTTGGGTTTCAGGTTTAGCATATAGGAAAGCCAAAAATGTAGCGTATTTGACAGCAACTTTTTCAATTCCTTTTCATGCACAGAAAGAGGTCTGCTTTGAATCTGACATCTTTTGTGCAGAGTCCAAGTTCCCCCCCACGCTCTTTTCCTTCTCAGGAAAACTACTAAAAAGTTATGAACTCACCTTTCACAAACTTCAAATTAAAAAGTTACCACATGTTGGCTACAGAAGACATCTCTTTTTTCAACTTCCATCAGAAGTGTCTGAGTTTGATCTCTCCTACCACCACTGGGCTAACCAAAAATAGGTGCAACCTATGATGTTGTCATGAAGGGCATCGTACCAGTTCTCTCCCAGAGTCAGTCAATTTTGTTTCACTTAAACAAGGCAAAAACCGGTGAAAGAAAAAATAGCCCAATCAAAAATCCATGCGTATATCAACCTCAGTGTATTATAAGGTCAACTAATTAGAAGTGTTTCATGAAGACATCTATAATTTTAGCCTGAAAGTTTCGGGGGGGGGGGTTGGTGCAGCAATTTGGCAAGGTGTTTGAAAATGTAATCAATTGGCTGAACAAAATTTCTCCTAAGCAGCATGCCTTAATTATAGGAACTTCAAGCCAGTTATCAACTTGGCTTACTCAAAAAAAATTCTAATTGAATTAGAATTTTATGCCATTGCATCATTAGATGATACAGTTACAATGCACCATTTGGGTCAGGAGATGCAGATCCATATATTTCAGTTTAAAGACTACCACCAAAAATTTTAAAAAGAGTCAATTAACTCAATGGATTTGTCAAGAGCAAATTGTCTGGTACAGAAATGCAGTAAAAATTCTAGAAACACTGTAAAGGAAAAAATCCTAACAGAAACTAGATACATCTTTTTTCACTTTGTAAAACTGTAAAGAGCAGAGGCAAATGGCACTCATTCATTTTAACAATAGGAAATTGTTTGCTTTAATTAGTCTTTTGGAATTTGGGTTTTATTCCTTCTCCCCTTTCCGTAATATGCTAAATGTTTCTTAAAAGAGGAAAGGCTTCATTCCATTTCTTTTGTCATGATTTTCAAAAATTGCTTAGTGATTTTGAGTACCCAACTTGAAACACCTTAAAGGCACCTGATTTTCAGAGGGTGCAATGCTTAGCACTTTCTGAAAATCAAATCTCTGATACTTCAGGTCTGGCATCCAAATACAGAGATCCATAATCACATTGGCTTTTCGAAGAACAAATTTTTCAAAAAACACCCCAAATTGATTTATCTAATGCCCAGACTACTGTAAACCTATATAAAACAGCTCCAGATTAGGAGACAAATGGAAAATAAATGCAAGCAGGAGAAGTCTGAAACTGGCATGGAACAAAAAAGATTGATATTTCAATAAATTATTTCTGTTCACCTAAGCAGGCTTTGCAGTTAATTTAAGGAACACTCTGATGCATTGGTGGTTGGGGCTTTAGTATTTCCTACAAGCTAATGTATAGAAGTACCATTTTCTGAAGTGTAATTGCATAAAGCATTTCTAAAACAGTAATGGAAGACTTGCAGATTATCCATCACAGGAAATCCAGTGAGAAATAAACCACATTTGTCTGAAAATGAAGGGGTTGTGTCACATTAGACACTACTGCCCTCTTCAGTCAAAGAGATTCCTCATCATTTTGAGTTTCTACTTTTATTTTAGAAAACCGACTCAGGATGTTTCACCAATAATATAGGGTTACTTAATGTAAAAGGGAAATTTAGAGGCGATTGTAACATTCAATCTGAATGCCGTGAGCAATCATTTTTTTCCATAATAAGCAAAGCAACATGACAAGTTTGGCAAATAAAGAACTAGTTCCCAGTAGTATGGTTTAAATTTTGCTAGTTTCAGATGCACATATACGAAGCAGAAAACTCACATTTGAGATTGACATTTCGTTACCATTTTGCTCACTGGAATAGTTTCATGAGATATCTACCTCATTTTCTGAAATGGCCCCAGAGAGAAATGGAAGATTGAGAAACTCCTAAGAAAACAATACAATGCAATAGTCAATCTTAAGCAGGACACAACAAGGCATTCAACTTTGGTTCATTTAAGTATTAAACAAGTTTCTGAAAATAAGGGACAATGTGCCTCCTCAACTTAGAACATGATAAAATTGGTGGCAAATGGTTGATGAAAGTACATGCAAAATTATTGAAGATGTAGTATGGAAAAATGCTGCATACACATATATTTTGATTCTTTTGCATCCCCTGATATTTCAATGACTGTTTGCAGTGTTGCAGAACCAAAACTTGGAGAGTCATTTTAAAGATAAAAACGTACACATGCAAATACTTGAAAAGCCGCTTGCATGCAATTTCATGCGCAAGATTTTTCAAGTTTCAATGCGAGAGGGGAAAAATGGCCCCAAACATCCATGTGGTATAACTGCAGGTTTAAGAGCTGGGATATTAAATTCAATTTCCCTACCCCAGCCCCTTCAATCACTTACTGGGTTTAATTCTTTAACTAGAATAGCAGTTTATACAATTTTATTTAGTAGGTGAATATTACTTCCATTTTACAGATGAGGAAACCGAAGTTCATGGAAGTAAAGTGACAGACCCAAAGTCACACATCAAGTCAGTATTAGTACAAGGATTAGACCCAAGGGAGAGTGGGGGGGAAAGAAGAGAGAAAAACAACACGATTCCCTAAACAAAGCATATCCTATTCAAAGACAATGCCTTCCAGCCATATTGCTTAACTTTTCTGAGCCTCAGCTTCTCCAGCTGTAAGATGGAGATAAGATAAGACCAATCTTTCTGTGTCTGCTTTGTGACTTCCAAAATCCTATCTATTTTCAGATTTTGCTTATGATTTAAACAAAACCACACACATTCATCTAGTTTTACAGATTGAGATTTATTTGTTTAGATTCATGTAATAGTAAAAAGGACACCCTTGTTACATGATAAATAATTATTTCATTGCATTTTTATACCTATCTCCAAGGCCCAGCAGAACTCTATCTCAACAAAACACCCCTTCCTTATGCAGATCTAAGTCCCATCAACTCCTTTCCACAACAACCCATGCCAAAAGACACATCACATAGCAGGACATAAAAGACTAGGGTTATTTCAAAGTTTGTTCCAGAAGGTTTATCACACCACATTTTGGAGATGCAGTGTCCACTCCCTTGTGCTCAGACAACTGATACTCAGGAGAGATATGGGCAGGGATGAGCTATGCTATAGCCTTTTAGGTAGGTTAGGATCACCAGCTGCAGCAGCTTTGCACAGTTCTTGCACTTTGAGTGCAAGAAGTGCAACTGTTCCGGAGCTCTGCATAGGTATGCAAGGAACAGTGAGAGTGCAACAAGTCTCTTTTCTCACTCAAACCCCTTTGTGCTTCTGCAAAGAGCTGGGCAGCATTTAGTCTGAATGCAAGTGCATTTTATTGTAAATTATTGGTATCTGAAATGTAAGATCATGACATGGGTGATCTAGAAAATGTGGTGTTAAAATCACAGAATCCTACAGCCTTCTTAACTCCCCGCATTTTTCCCCTCATCTTCTATTTTTGTCTTGTATTTAAGAAAGACAATACATTGCCAGCACACAATAAATTCAAAAGACTTGGGCTCTAATCCCAGCAGTGCCACTGACTTACTATCTGACTTGGAGTAAGCAACTTCCTCATTGCATCTGTCAGTCTCCAAAGTGTAAAACAGAGATGATAATGCTTACTCATCTTTACAAAGAACTATGGGACCGAAGAAGGAAAAGCTTTACTGGCTATTAGAGTGAGCTTGCTAAGGAGTCTGAAGTCTTTGAATGTACTCAGACTCGAGCTAACAATCAGATTTACATGTATTCAAGGTTCTACTTCCTTTTATTTGGGAGGGCAGCGGAGTGAGGAAAACAGACTATGAAATACTTTAAAGCTGAGGAAAGAGCTGAAAACAATGGGAAGTTTCTGGCCCAACTATAGATTAAAGGTGTTTGTAATTACAGTAGAACCTCAGAACTATGAGTAGCTCTGAAAAGGACATTGTTCATAACTCTGAACAAAATCTTATGGTAGTGTTTTCAAAAGTTTACAACTGAACACTGAATAAATACAGCTTTGAAACTTTACTATACAGAAGAAAAATGCTGCTTTTAACCACCTTAATTTAAATGAAACAAGCACAGAAATTTTTTTAAAAATTTGACAAGGTAAGGAAACTTTCCCTTTTTTTAAAAGCAGTTTACATTTAACACAGTACTGTACTGTATTTGCTCTTGTTTTGTCTCTGCTGCTGCCTGATTGTGTACTTCCCATTCCAAACAGAGGTGTATGGTTGTCTGCTGTTCATAACTGTGAGGTTCTACTGCAAGTTGTCTTCATTAACACTTTCATTCAGAAATACTGGAGGCAGTGATTTACTAACACCTCCATTAAGTAACTGGCCAAAAAACATGAAGAGTTCACATCATAGAAGACCAAATATTCTCTTTATACCTTCAACTAACCCCATTGCCTAGTTGGAAGGCTACTGAAATCATCAAATATTAAGTGATGGATATTAAAGTTAGATTGATATATAAAAAACCCAATCAATATACAATCTTCAGCATTTGTATTAATTAATATAATTTAAAAATCAGTCAGCGCCATCAAGCTGTGCACTAACTAGCCTAAAAGCAACTGCCACAGATCCTAGTGTTATTCAAAGCATTCACCTCCCCTTACCAACACAATGCCATTTCCAGTATCTTGTTGCTTACACTAAGTTTGGGCATCTTGTTCTACAATAAAGGGTGCAGAGATGGCATTTTCCCATATGCTTGTATAGTACATCGCATAATGGGGCCCTGATCCTGCTTAGAGATATTGGACATTACAAAAAATACAAATTACCATACTACTTGCATGAGAAGGAAGAGACGAATTTGGCCCTGAATGATTACAGATTTAATTAAATACCAGAAGGAGCTGTATTATTAGTAGAGTCAGTGTCAAACGCCATATAGGTTTTAGATGTAAGGAACTGATCCTGTAAACACTTACTAGTAGGCATACTGCTTTGTACCTTGAGCAGTTCCAGAGCGGCTATGGTGGTGTTTACATAATTGAGACTTAAATTTAATATCACTTTCACAAATCTATTAAAACAGAGATTATGTTTAATATTGTAACAATATTTTTGCAGCAGCTACTCTGGATTTGGCCCTTTATTTAAATTTGAAATCAGTATTTTTTTTAAATAGCAGAAAATTCCTGTACATGAGAAAGACACAAGGAAATAAGAGTCCATTGTGAATCTTTAACCCTTTCATTCTGTATGCCTCTCATTTCTGCTTGGTAGCATTCTTTGAAATGCTCATTTCATTGAGACACAGTGGAGATGTTCTGTCCATGTACCAGGTGTATTAGGCAGCACCACGTCTTGAATTAATGTTAAGATGACCATTGCATGTGGGAAAAGTTCATTCTTGTTGGTTGCATCAGAGCTGAACTACAGATTTCATAGATGAGCAGCAACCTGGTAAAACTGCCTTGCTCTCTGTGGGTCCTTCCCTCTTCTATTCTTAAGATCTTCTACAGCTCTGAATTGTTGCCTATAGCATGCTATCCCACTCTTCCTCCCCATCCTCCACTTGGTATAAAAAGAAAAAAAAAAAGGGGGTGTTTGGGTGGGTGATGGAAAGTGATCAGTCAGGCTATTATTTCAATGCAACCAAAATAGTTTTGCCACTGAGGCGGTAGGTACCAAAGAAAATCTTATGGAAACACTCAATCCTGGTATCCATGGATATTGATATGACAAAAAACAAACAGCCAGCCAGCCCTGAAACAGCAGACCCATGATTCCTCTAATCTGAGAATCTGCAGATAGAATTTGTGATTTCAAGTTGTACAAAAATGTGCTAAGGAAAGGGGCATTTATAAAAATTAAGTTACTTGCACAGGCACAGACTGCAATATTTTTTTCACTCTCATTTCCTCATCTATTTTAGATATTTTAAGTTGACTAAGCAAACTAGTCTAACAGTGTGAGCTTTTGACATACAACATCTCTAGTGTGTGATGCAGACAACTTAATTAAAAAGAAAATAGCATTACAAGTTCAAAATGTTTTGAAACAATGATGCTGACATTATTTCACTGCTGCCATCCCATTGCTTTATAAGTTTGAACCCCATTGTACTATAACCTAGTTAGGAATAGCCAATAAAAACAATGCCAGAAAATGTTCTAAGGCCCTAACGAGCATATTCAAGCTTCCCAATTTGGAAACAGTGCTCAAGTTTGTGGTTTCAAAATTCTACAGTTAATTAAAAAAATATGAACCCTTGGGAAATATTCTCTTGCCATCAGAATCCAGTAATATTTTGAGAACTAATGAAAATGGCTTCCAGTCTTTCACCATGAATTTGAAGGTGAAAGGAAAAATGATTCACTTGTATCTGAATCATCCAGTTCCTATCTAGAATAATAATATTGATTTAACATGAATTTTGAACATTAACTTATCAGTTTTCTCTGCAGTTTAGTTTCCTATTTAATCTCTCTTTGGCTAAAACTATAGATGCACTTCCAGCTAACAGGAACTTTGCATGATTCCTTCTAATAAACTTAGACGGAATCTTTTCTTTAGCCAACCTCTTAGAGCTGGTGAGCTTAGGCCACACAAATTATGGTTGGAATCTTGGTTGTCTATTTTAGTGTCTGGTATTAATGTTACTGAAGTGAGTTTGGAGAACTTAAATTCATCTCTTTCATTAAGTAGTAATAATATTACAGTACCAACCCCAACTAACTTCAGAGTCCCGTTGTGCTAGGATCTGTCCCCACACTGGAGACAGACCCTGCCTACTCTTTACTCACTTTTGGCATGTTGCCGCCATGATCTTAATTCAGTAGCAGCCCCTGCAGATGTTGTTATACCTCTTAAATACCAGTTGTCCTTGCTTAAACAGTTACATTGTTTTATTACTTAATATTAACTCCACAGAACACTGCTTTTAGCACTTCTACCCTTCAGCCAAGAGCCCCACCTTCCAAAAGAGTGCAGCTCTTTGACCTGTGCAAAGTGTGGAGGGTGGCTGCGTACCAGTAATAGCCTCGGCACACACTTCACTGTCCTGACAGCCTGTAATTATGGGGTCTTTCGAGGGAGTGGGAGTCCTTATTGCACAGCCACATAAGAGCAGGGCACAATCTAGCCCTACCCTATGTGAATCTTATCTGAGGATCCTGCACTCCTCACTCAGTATAAATTGCCATTAAAACAAATTGGATGTCAGCAGCGTTAGCTTTTGGACATTCATTTTTATTAGAACCTTTTTCACTGAGTAAGATGAGTTGTCCTAAAAAGTCATTATAGCCCTTAATCATGATGACTACAAGGCCAGACAACTCTCTAACACCACTTACTATAAGGAACCTAAAGAAGACCCTCTTCTCCCCCCCACCCCCCAACAATTCACATAGAAATTGAAAAAAAAACAAAACAAAAAATCCAACCAAACAAAAAACTCTTCCCCAAACAATATCAAGAAAAATCTCTACAACTTCATCCACCACAAACCCACCTCAGGCACCTCCTCTGCATGCTTCCCAAGAAACACAAACAAGGGAACCCAGTCAGATCTCGCATATCTGACCATGGTACTCTTACTGAAGTAATATCAGGATTCATAGAAACTATCTTCAAAACTGCTCACCACACAAAGGGCCAACTACTTCCAAAGCACTACCAACTTCCTCCAGAAACTCTGCAACATTAACAACTTCATCCAGAACACCATCCTGGCCACCACAGATGTCACTTACCTATACACCAACATCCCTCACCAGCACAGCATCACTGCCTGCTTCAGACATTTATAAAATAATGTACAACACATTCACTTCATTCTTATCTACAAACAACTTCACATTTCTGTCATACTCATACACTTTGTCCAAACCATGGAAACAGGCATGCTGCTAGAATGGCTTTCCAATATATCAGCCTCTTCATGGGCCACCTCGAGGAAGAATTTCTATAAATACCACAAAACCAATACTATACCTGACATCAAGGATATTTTCATCTTCTGGACAGATGACCTAAACTCCCTCATAGATTTCCACCACAACTTCAACCACCACCACCCATCCATCCATCCAATGCTCTCTAGAACACTCTCACACCAGCTTCAATCTCCTGGACACCAGCCACAGAAATAGAACCTTAAAAATGACTATATACAGGAAAACCCACTGATCACCATGCTCACCTCCACAGTTCCAGCAACCACACCAGACATATGCCCCCCTGGCCCCCCCCCTTCCAAAAAAAATCTGTTCTCTTCTGGCCTAGCTGTAGGTAACTTCTGGAATACACACCTAAAACACACTGAAAAGCTCCTGCACTAAATAAGGACACTCCACCAGAGTAGTAGATTACAGCATGGAATGGGAAACCAAAATACCCCTAAAGAATCTGCTTCAATATGCCGGGATGGGTGGGGGCCTCTAGCCATACATCTCTAGTTGTCACCTGCCACACTGGAACCTACCTAGGGTATAGTCAAACAATTACAAGGATGGGCCCATATCCTGAAAGAAATCTTTCCCAAACCTTCTCTTCTAGCCTTCAAACAACCCTCCAACCTTACCAAGCTCAACATCAGAAGCAAGTTCCCCACAGACCAGGATGCACCAACTCAAAGCAGCAGCAGACTCTGTCAGTACAACAGATGCAAAACCTGCAGACATCTCACCACTACTATGATGATCAATACACCCCACAATACACCTTTCAAGATCTATGGGTCCTACACATGCTTATAACACGTGCCTCATCCAGTGCATCAAATGCCCCAACAACAACTATGTGGGTGAAGCCAGACAATCACTATGCTCTCAAACCAACTCACACAAAAAATGACAAAAAATACCTCACCACCCGTGAATAGACACTTTTCACAAAACAATCATTCTACATCTGACTGCTCAGTCCTTGTCCTTAAAGGAAACTTGCACAAGACCTTCAAAAGACTAGCCTGGGAACTTAAACTCATAATTCTGCTAGACACTTAAAACCATGGACTCAACAGAGAGTTGAGTCAACTGCTTTTATGGCTTATTACAACACTTTGTAACACACCCCTCTGCCTGCTAACCCTTAATTGCCCACGTCATTTTAAGTGGTCTCCTACAGCACTTGTGAACCCCTTATGCTTAACAATCTGTCCTAACTTGTATTTAGCTTACACACACTGGTTACCATCCCCAGACCTGAAGAAGAGCTCTACGAAGCTCAAAAGCTTGTATCTTCATAAACTTCTCTGGAGAGCTCCGATGTAGAATGAAAAATGGCTCAGTGAAACTCTCTCTCGCACCTCAGCATATGTTCATTTTGGCAGAAATATTATTGCAATGGTCTACAGCTAATGAACTATTACAATGCTTTAAAGTATCAGATTGGCTATCATTACAATCAGTGGAGACTCATTCTTTCTGAATGAGGACTGTTACCATTCCTCTCCTGTAATGAATTCCTTGGTGGAGACAATTTTGTGTTCCCTATGGTACAAGGTCATTTCTGCTCTAAAGGGATTGATTGCGGAACATGTGAAGTCTAGGAATTACAGACAGATACTTCTCAAAATTATGGCAATGGTACATCCTACTCATATGGGTCTAGTTTCCTTGTAGAAAAAAATAATTGTCAATTATTCCAAATTGGCAATTTGGTTCCACAGTGACTGCAGATAACTAATCTCTATAACAACATAAATGTGTTACAGAAGGTTTGCTACAGAGAAAAACGAGAAAAATCTGATACTCAAATTGTATGCTATTGTTCTGGGTTAACTAAAAGGATGTACAAATCTACTACAATTGTCAATTTATAAATAGATCCAGATTTAACAGTTGTGCTGTAGGCCATTTTTAGAAGGGTGTCTGGTATAACTCTCAACTGCCTGCATTGTGACTAAAAGCAGTGATATCCCTTACAAAATTTCACACAAATTTGGGGTCTTTTTACTTTTAAAAGTTATTTACATCAGAAATAAAGGATGTAAGTAATTAGAGAGATAATTACTTACACAAAAATTAATGCCAGAGCATTTTCAATTTCTTGGTATTTGTTTGTTTTATGACCCCCATTTTGGATTTGTCCCACTCTTGTATCTTGGCAGACTAAGAGCTGTGGTATCTAGAGACAATGATCCAAGTTATAGTAATAAATACTGCAATGTATTTTCACACCCGTAAGTAGGGATGGGGATTACCAAATAAATCCCTTACCTTCAGAGTGGAGGCTTTGCCTGTCTAGAGGTTTCCCAGTTTTGCTAATTGCTACACTGTTCACTCTCATTTAACTGGTGTGGCCCCAGTGTCACTAGTGCCTGCAATGATCCCCAGCTGCTGCTCCTAGTTCCCTATTAGTACTGGGGAGATAGTGCCTGCTAATTTTTTTTCTCTGTAGAGATAGAAATCTGCACAATGATGGGATATCAAGGGGCCAAACCTGGATCCACAAAGGGACTTAAGCACCTAAATCTGGGGTTTAGGCACCTAAGTCCCAGTTTAAGGCAATACTGTGATCCACAAACCTCCATTCAGCTGCCACCTAACCCTAGAGATGCCTAAACTCACTAGGCACCTAATTTTCTGTCTCTGGGCATGTGCACAGCTACCTCAGGCAGGTCCTTGGATGCCTCTTTCATGACTATACCCCAGCACGATCCTCAACCCCCACCAATCTCACTTGTGGGGCCTGATCTTGTTCAGGTGTGTATTGCCACACATAACAGCATGGGGGGGGAGGAGAGCTCCCTAATAACCTTCAAGTGGTTGGAGTATTCATTTAGAATGTGGGAGATTCTGGTTCAGTTCTCCCTCTGACTGAGAAGGGATGTGAAAGGTGATCTGTTACCTTTCAGGTGAGTGCCCTAATCATTGGTCTCTGGGATATTCTGATGTCAGTCTCTCTCCTTGAAGCTGCTCCACTTTAATTAAATATTAATTGGGGCATAGACACTGTGAGAATAACTCTATAATCCAGTGACTAGGGTACTCACCTGAACCATATGAAATCCCTGTTCAAATCCTTTCTCCAAGTGAAGCATGTGGGAGATTGAGTCAGGGGCCTCTCACATCTTTGATGAGTACCCTAACCACAGAGCTAAACGTTATAAAGAAGACTACTGCCTCCTTTCCCCTCTCCTGATCTCCTTGACTCTGGGTCCATTTTGTGTGGAGTTAAGCAAGCACCTAAACTGTTTTTTTGCAAAAATAAAAATGACATAGGTGTTGGAGGCTCAGTACAATTTGAGTTGCTTGACCACTGTACTACAGGCCTAGTATAGCTTCAGTTGCTTGCTTGGCTATTCTGACCCCTGTAGCATGACATCTTCCAGTTGGCAGAGATGATTAGGACTATTGAATAATGTTGTAGATGTCTGTTTCTGTATACTATGGCACATAAAAAGACAAAATACAGATACTGTATGCTTGCAGCTGCACATAAATAATGGTGATGGAAACAAGTTATCCTTGAATGTCTGGGAGTACACTATTTTATTGTCAAGGGGCATACTTTTACTCCACCCCTCCTATCACATCGTGTTGTTTTGATGACCCAGTTATCATGGTGAGAATGGAATGTAGTTAAGGGTGGAAACCCAATGTAGGTAATTAGCATATATAATAATGAGAGAGATAATTAGGTGAAGGTTGTTTATGGAAGGGTATAAGAAGTCAACCCTTAGACAAAGGGGGGTGCTCCATCAACACCTAACTCTATGGGAGGCACTGCTGGTTGGACCAGAGGATCTACTGACTCCCTGGTGGGGCCCCTTGAAGAAAGCCATTCCTGTATACAGCCTTCTGAACGACTGCTTAGCTCTCCAGGCTTAGTGAGTATGATATATTGTAGTTAATTTTAGGCTTTGTATCTAACTAGTATATTTATAGAAAACCTTGCACATTAAACCCTATTGATCTGCAAATCGGGTGTACTGTGTCTCATTGGTATCCACCCTGATCACAATGTGTCCAAAATCAACAATAGGCACCTAAATCACCTGACTGAAGAATAAGGGTTCCCAGCTGTGGATCACAAACAGAGACTGGTGCCTCCCTGGAGCCCAGAAGTAGGCACTGATCTCTGTGAGATGAATGGGGTTTACAGTACATCTCTCTCATCAGCATTTCCCATTGAAGAGCTTAGGTGGCTCCCCACCCATTGAATAGTTTAGATAGCTTTCCTCAACCCTATTCTAAGGTACATATCTCTCTCCACTCATCATATAGGAAACCTACAGGCCTAACTCAGGTTTTCTGGATCACAGTGATTTTTTTTCAAGTTGGCTAAAAGTTAAGCCTTGCAAAGCTCAAGGCTTGTCTTCATATACAGCTCTACACTGTAGCACTTTAGTGAAGATGATACTACACTGACAGTAGAGCTTCTCTCAATGGTGTAATTAATCCACTTACCCGAGAGAGGCTAGCTGTGTCAACAGGAGAAGCTCTGTTTACACTGGGGGTTAGGTGAGTGTAACTATGTTGTTCAGAGGTGTGGCTTTTTCACACCCTGAGAAACCTAGTTATACTGATAAGAGTCTGTAGTGTAGATCTGGCCTCAGTATTGCAGTGCCTATCTCCCTTTGTACAGCTAGGCCAAGGTGCTGTGTGTGTGAGGGAAAGAGGCTGGGTGAGATTAAGCATTGGGAAGGAGTGAGCAGTTATATATAGTGTTATTATAAACAAGGAGGGAAAACATGATACTTTAGAGGAGGAGGTAAACAACAGGGAGAAATGACTCAGTCTGTAGGAGTCGTGGGTGTACTTGAAGCAATTCTATCTGGGATTTTCTACTTTCATAGGTGGTTCATCTTTAACAATGGTAAGACTCCATGGTTCAATGTCTTATTGATGTTTGTGTGTAAAGAGAGCTATCTGGAAAACAAAATCCCACCATTTAGTTTGGTTTTCAAGCTAATGCATTATGGCTCCATAAAAAAACAAAAGCATTTTTTTGTAATTGTTTCATCTGGTTTCCAAATCAACAATTTCTTTCATCTTTTTCTTTTTAAGAGTTGCTGACAAACAAATAACCCACCCCACAGCACAGCTTGTGCAGCATCCCACACACTAGAAAAAACAATCTCTCCATTAAGCAAAATATAATCAGCCTACTCTTGCCAGAATTCACATATATCCCCGCAACAGTCATGTCTGAAGCATTAAGACAAAACAGATACAATCAGCTATGCTGGAGAATCACATTCCTTGGACACTACCTGTAAGACTATTAAATGCCACTCTCAAAAAATCTACCTCCTGCCAGTATCCTGGTAAATTAGCAAAATCTTTTTGTCACAAGCAAAGCCTTAGAAGACAAGGGGTGAAATCCTGGCCCCAGTGAAGTCAACAGCAAAATTCCCATTGACTTCAGTAGGACAAAGATTTCTCTCCAGCACTTTAAACTCTTTAATGCTATGTTTCTATGAAGTGTTTCAATTTGTTTGCAGAGCAGCCAGGTATGGAAAGCAAATGTAACCAGAACTACCTCTTTACTCTTGCTCACCACATCTTATTTACTCAGGTAAAGAACAAAATCATGAGGGTTCTTAATCATTTAGGGCCCAATACTGCCACTCAACGTATGCTGCAAGTTATCGTATTGATTACTTACATTGCCACACTTCTACCACAAGTAATCACAGAATGAAAGATTCTGGCCCTTAGTGTTCTTTGGCTATCTGTGATCTTTGTAATACAATGGGAATTAATGGCTAAGAAAAGAAAGTGTGAGATGGATAATCTGACTACATCTTTCCTGCAATTAACATATTGATTTTTGGCTTGAACAACTATGACAATTTATTCTGGTGGTTGACATCTTCTTTCATTAACTGGTGCACCACAGACCAGGAAAATTCAGTAATTGTGTATCTTGGATGAAATCCTGACCCCAGGAAAGTTAATGGCAAAACTCTCATTGAATTTGAAGGAGCCAGGATTTCATGCCCTGTCTTGTACTCTGTTTCTTCCACTTACTACTAAGTTTACTTTAAAGGGCAATGTCTTGCTATCCTTATTCATTCCTTAATTAGGTAAACTCCCTTTGATCTTATTACAGTTCCTTTAGTTAGGCCTAAATTCATTCAGTAAAATCTTCTTCAGGGTTGGTTCCGAAAATATCCTTGATGACTTGCCAGCAAATCCTCCCAAATGCATATGAAGGTTCTACAGATGCCAGAATGAGCTTTGTTTTTTCATAGTTCAGACTATGTACATTAAATCTGGTCTCCTACCTCTGGTAGTAGTCAATATCTGATCCTTCAGAAGAAAAGTACAATAAAAAACCTTAGATACATACAATTATACCTAATGTAATATACAACTGTATCAGACTCTCCTTGTACTAAAGCATTAAAGACAAAGTAAAGTAAGACCAATCGCTGATCTCACTACTACTCACCTATTTTAATTATCTTTCCTATTTCATTTCTGATGACTACAGATTGCTTGATATATTCTCTTTTTCTTGTAGACCATTCCCAGAAGGGTGTGCATTAAAACGTATGAGAAGCGCATAATTTATCAAACATAAGTCATTATCCCAAAGTATTAGTATGTCATTCATTAATGGGCATAACTGCTGAAGAAAATGGTACATGTTTTAATGTTACTGAATGAGCTAGTTCATAATTTTCCCTGCCTAAAGTAATTTGGCTATATTTAAATTTCATAAATACATGATGATAGTTTATATGGACGTTTCCTATCTTATTAAACTACCCTTACTTTTGCTATATATGGTGATTTTTATCCAGAAGGATTCCAAATTGCATCACCACTCCAGGTGAATATCCATTTCCACACAAAAAACACATGGAAGAGGGGGGAATTAAGAAAAATATATTATGAACCAGCATAGCTTCTGAGATATCATCCACTCTTGGTGGAGTTAGTAGATACACAGAGGTTAGAGGCATGGCCTTCTGTCACCCTGGAATTCAAGGTGACTTGGGAATTCAGAGTCTTAATCATGTATATCTGAAAGCATATGCACGGAGTACCGGCCTCTTTGTATGGTTCTGTTCTCTAGGGCAACACCTATCTCAAACAATGATGCTCCTGGAGACTTGATTATGGTGTGGGGGAGAAATCAGAGTTCAAGCTGATTTTGCTCTGACCAGCATTAAATTCTGGAGGTTTCTCAGAAATGTCGCCAGATTGCCTGGGAGTTATGTGGTGTAGAGGGCCAGCTCTCCTTCCCCATTAGTCTTGATACATTCTTGCCTCCCACAACCGCAAGAAGCCCTACCCTTATGGTGTTCCTACTGTTAGGGATTCTGCTTTTTTGAGGGAGGAGGGAGGGGGAGTGTACTGACATGTATTCTTCTCTTCCCTTCCACGATTTCCAGCCACAATTGGTTGATATTTGCACTTGTCTCCCTTCCAGGCCATGAATATGATGATGATGACAGTTATTATTCACTAGTTACAGTAACCACTTTGCCCATCACTGCCAATTTAGTCATCGCTGGAGTAAAATACAACAACTATTTCCAGAGCATGAAGTAACACAAAACAGTGTAGAATGGAAAGTAGAGATTAAAGGTCAGATTCTCGGCTGGTGTAAATCACATTGCTCTATTGACTTCTATTGGAGCTACACCAATTGAAGATCTGGCCCTACCTTATCTATTTGAAACTATAGCAGGTTTGAGATAGCAAGGATGGGATTTCTCAGTCTGGAATTTGATCAGAACGCTGGAGTAAACACCTTTATTCTTCCAAAAAAGGGATTAGAGTCCTTAATGACTAAGTCTTAACAGTAGAAAGTGGGCAGGGAGCAGAAACTTTCTAGCTCTGTCTAGAGGAGAAAAGAGAAACTGAAGGGGGACCAAGCTGCTAGCATATTTTATTGCATATTATCACTTATTTCTCAGTAGTCTCAGAATACATTTAAAATGGTATTATCTGGAGTTTCTTTATGTTTGCTTTACAAAATTGTGTGTTCAAATGGCTATGTACCTAAATATGGGATACAATTACAACCAGTGTGGACTTCCATTTTAGGTCTTATTCAAAAAAGAATAATGTCATGCTAGGGAAATTATTCAATACAAAGAGAGGAATCACATTTACTTGGATTGCCAACATCATCTGTGCTCTCCCTGGAGATCTCTCATCCAGATCTTGCTTAGTTTGAGATCTGATAAGATCACAATTCAAGATGGATATGGATTCAGGTAAGTCATTGTTATCTACAGCAGCCCCTCTCTATTTAGTCAGAATTTCCTCTCTAAGCAACCAATTACAGGCAATATGGTGTGCATGATCACTAAAAGCAGGAAAGCCATATTTTCAAAGGGCTTGGCTACCAAACATATTTTACTATTATAATCATACTGGTACAATTAAACCAGTATAACTCCCCAGATGCACACTCTTATTCCAGCATAAGGATGGCTTTTTCAACATAGCTTAAACCCCTTTCTAAATGACACAAGCTAAACAATAAATAAAAGGCACTGTTACACCAGAATAAGGTCTTCATGAGGAGCTAACTACATCAGTTTAAATTCGCACCTTAGCTTATCCCTGCATAATTTTCTTTTAGTGGTTGTATGGCATTCTTTGTTCTACAAACTTAAGTGGGGCCTAACTTGTAAATGCATTTAAATTATTCGGACTATTCATGAGTTTAAATTTATGTGTGGAGATGGATGGATCAGGCCTTAGCACACACTCCCAATAAAGAGCAGATTCAGAATTATGTAAAGGCCTGTAGGAACAGTTAGTATGGCCACACAAACAGCTTTTTTAATATGTTCTGAGTAGATGGAGGGTTTTTTATGGAGCAATTAAACTTTTATACAAATGGCTTGGTGCTTGCAAGTTAGCCCAAGGAACCTGGCTTTTATTTTCTTATCTTTTTAATCTTGCCTCCTCTTTTTTCTTCTGCTGTGCCTGAGCTCCATTTCCATTCATTTGCTTGGTTTTATTTCCGTCATTCAAACATCACTCCCAGGAACAGGAAGTCAATTGCTATGTGTATTATTGATGTTATGTTAACAAACTTCAGAGTTAGCACAGTATGCCATAAATAAAAAGGCATAAAAAAAAAGCCCAAATGGCCCCATTGTTGAAAAAGTAAACCATAAATAACAGCTCTAAAAATGTGTAAAGCTGAAATGGAGCATCATTCCAATAAATTATCAAACAGGACCCATTAGACTTATAAAAATGCAAACCACAATGTGCTTTAAATGAAGTTAATAAAACCAGCTGGGGGAATTTTATTAACAAGCTGCTTAAGCGTCCAGCATTTTTTTTTTTAGTTGGTATCTGGTTTTGTTAAAAAGACAAAGCTGTATAAAAAAGTGAGAGGGAGGACAGTTATTATTTGAGTGCCCTTTCCTTTATCCTTCCTGTTAATTGAATCTCCTCTTCCTAGGGAACATGTGGCGCTGTTGATTCAGTCATGCTTAATTTTGCTGAGAAATCTGAATTGTAAAGTAAAAGACATAAAATTTCTCCATGCTGTATAGGATAAAACTTGACTTTCAAGTATATAATAATATTCTCCCTTTTTGCAGCTTACTAACCTTCACTTCCTTCCTCTTATAGCTGTCCTATTTGTACCAATTCTTGTTTTGACAACTCATTGTCATTCTACAGATTGAAAGCCATAGCTTCATTAAAATGTTTTTAAAAATTGAGCAATAATTTTTTCAGAGATAATCGTGAACTGCCGCCATTTTGAAGGAGGCTAGGGAAGGATCACAGCTGCGGAGATTTCATTTCCTGACCAATTCAATTCCACAGAGAAATGCTGCACTTACTCCTGTCAACCTGATCCTTCCCTGGTCATACGGAATCTCATTTATTCATAGGCACCACCGCTTGATTTAAATTCCCAGACAAAAAAATACAGGGATGCTGTAATAGCCCCACAAGCAGCATTACAAATGCAGAAAATTCAGAGCTCAAGGTTAAATTCCAAAGAAATCCACATACATATGAAGATGAAAAATTAAGGACCCAAATCACCTTCATTTTGTCCTGTAGTGACACCATGAAATAACCATGAAATTTTGGTTCATGCATTTTAGTGTTGTGGTCCCATATTAGTTTTACTGAATTTTAAAGACATTATTTAAACAGGTCATAGATGAAAAACTGCATAATGAGCAAGCAGGCTTTAGACTGAAAAGATCAAGTGTATATGAAGACAGAAAGTGGAGAGACATATTGGTTTAATATCACTGGAGTGTGGTAGAATGACATTGTATCGCTCCTTTTCTGCACTGATGGATTATGAGACGCCAAGAGCAATATCAAAGAGAGAGACAACATTTAAGAGGAGTTGAGGGAAAATGTCAAGATCTTGACTCTGGAGATGATATTGTTCTGTTGGACACAGAGATCACTATCAATGTCAAATGTGAGGCTGCTTAAATAGTCTTAAGAATCAGCCAAAAGAAAACAAAAGTTATGATTATCGAAAGAGGAATCAGCAATGATGGTGCATTTGTGATTGATAGTGACTAATATGGGATGGTTAACAAGTTCGTATATCTTGGAAGCATAATCATTGCTAATGGCCAACTCCATAAGGAGGTGAAAGCAAGAGTTGCAAAGGCAAACGAAGCTTTTTTCCCCCCTAAAACTGGCAAATATTTGGGAAAAATAAGGAGATTCATGCAAGAATCAAGATAAAGTTGTACAATATCATTGACACCCACACTGTTACATGCTTCTGAAACTTGGCAAATTCTAGAAGTTCACAATAGGAAACAATGCATTTCATTAGAGATGTTTACAGAGAAGAGTTGGTGTCTGCTAGCAGGATAAAGTAACTAATGCTGTGTTACAAAAGAATGGCCAACACACTATAGAGATAATGATTAAGAAAGAAGGCTCAAGTGGTCTGAGCATGTTATATGGATGGCAAAATACTGTATTCCTGGACAAGCCCTTAACTGGATACCACTTGGTGGAAGATAGAAAAATGGACGACAACAGTTGGCACATCAGAAAACCACTGAGAAAAATGTTGGTGTCTTAGAAACAGACTACAATGAAGCAAGAAACTTGGCATCAGGCAGAGGTGGAAACACTGGATTGCCTCATGCGTCTCAAGACAGAACCTAATATCCTTTCCCCCATCATTTTCCCCCTCAAAGGTCTGACACCAAGTGCCAAGTTTTTAAAATAGCTATTTTGTAATTAACTCTAGCTCATGAATGACTTGATGGATTTACTTTTAAATTATCTGAAAATTCATTCTGTACTCACAGAATAAATGCTGTTATTCTGATGAAGTTATACTGTATTCTTGACATATAAAGCAAGGATTCATCCTCTCTAAGTGAAAAACACAGCCTTAGCTACTGGTGTCTCTTGTCACCTCAGGATAGTCTAACTCCATCCAAATTGCCAAGGTACATCTCTTATTGACTGGCTGGCCACTTATTCCATGTAAAAACATCCAAAGAGATGTTACAATTCCCTGAAATAGTTGTTTTTCCTCCTGGTTTTGAGAGGGTATTGCCTTGCACCACCAAACAGACCAGCAGTCTGGTTACTTTCTCTGTGCCAACCATTGCAGGAACACAGACCTGCATGGCCTCTTGGAGTAGGTCTATACAACAAGAAAAACACACAGCAGCGACCCTGAGCCTCAGGCTCTTGCTAAAGCACTAAAAATAGCCGTGTAGACAGTCAGATCTACAGACTCAGGTTCACGGGGCTCCCATTACAGTGCTAAAAATAGCTGGGTAGATATTTCGATTTGGGCTGAAGGTCAGGCTCTGAGGTCCTCCTTAGAGAAGCTACAGTGTCATAGTGTGAGCCCCAGTCTGGAGACCCGGGCTCTGAGACTTACTGCACAAGTTTCTGTTTGCAACGAAGACATACCCTTACAGCTTTAGACTGTGTATATCCTTTTGCATTACATCTGATATTTGAGCACTATCTGGGCAAAACTGTTATCGGCTTCTGTACTATAGAATATCATCCAAAAAATGGAGGAATATCATCCATGTCCAGTTCACTCATTTATGTTTTAGGCTCTTTTTTGACAAATATATACACACTGGGTATAACGAGTCATAGTTGAAAACTATGGGGCAGATCCTGCAGCAATGAAACCACACAAATTCCAGGCCATAGTCCTATAAAGTTGGTAATTTTAGAGTTTTGTTTAATCGTGCCTCCTTATCTAGAATGTTGCTGGCATTTTGAGTGGTCTAATCTCATGAGTCCTACTGATTTGTTATAAACACTTTTTGTCAGTATTGATATTTTAAAAAAGAACACTCAGACAAGAGCGCTGATTGTCCTGACAATTAAATTCCCAATAGCTACCCAGCAGTCATAAGAAAGTAACAATTTACTTCAGCCAGCAGACAACAATTGAAAAACCACCAGAAAAGCTTCTTATCCCAAATTACCCCCAATAATGTATCCTCTCCCTTCCCCAAAAGTGTCAAACAAATGGCCTTGGCATCATGCCTGGAACATCATCAACTCCAGGCTATTTCAGACCAGGATGGGAAGCAAGTTAAAGTCCTGGGATCCTTACTGAAAATACCCCACCAAGAGCCCCTTTTGTAACAACAGGGAGCCAGCTTGAGCACCTTCTCCAACCACAGCTGTGGCAATGCAATACAGTGGCCACCAGTTGAGCATCCTTGATGACTAAAGGTCATTTTGCAGGCCCCTGCATCTGTTACCCCCCTTCACATAGTCTGCCCTGTGGCTAAGAACATCCCCCAGTTAGCGTTTGTTTAATAACAGAAATGTTTCAAACAATCCTCAGGGTCCTCAAAATAAAGTCCATAATCATAGCACAATAGTTCATATGCAGCCCTGGCTCTTCTGCCATACACAGAGCTCTTCCCTCTGTCTCAGCCAACTCTCATTCCACTTCTGGAACACTAGCCATAGGGCTACCTCTGAGCACTGAGGATAACAGTGGCAAGATCCACACCCCAATGGAAAGGTCTCAGCATCCTGACCAGGTACTGACAGTAAAAAGCGGAAGTGGTTAATCTGTAATATGTTAATCTAACAGTAGCTGTGGTCCAAAATCACCCCCAAATTATGAAATCCTGTGCCCAATGACAGATGCACTATCTCAGTCAGAGAAACCCTTTAAACATTTGGTATGTAAATGTTTAGCTGGAGCTAGGCTGTGTGCCATAACGCAGAAGACTTTGATTTTGGAACAAGCTCAGATGTTTCATTTCTCTGAACAGCACAGAGAATGGGGTATCCAATGATATCTGCTAACTCTACTAGTACTTCGGGCAACCCCAGTTTGTTCAGCTTCCTTTCTTGTCACAGGAAGAATGTTAGCATCCTTGCTATAAGGATACAGGATCTGAAGGACAGAAATGTCTGTTGAAAAGAATGAAGGAGTAGGGATCCTCAGGAGTGGGGGTAGTCAAGGTAAGAATGGGCATGAGAAGAGCCCAATATGACGGAGAGCATGAGTTGGGAAATTTCTGGATAGAAAGCTTATGGAAGTGAAGCTATACTTCCTTCTGTTCACCGATAGAGGGTAGTGGTGATCTCCCTACCCTCTATATCAAGACACAGGGTTTACACATGTAACTTATAAAGGAAACTGCTGATCATGCACAAGGCAAGTGCACCCCAAAGGACCAGTGTGCAGAGAGTGCCCAGATTGTGTATGTGGCTATGAAGATTCACATCCACACTGTATTTTAAGAATTGTATGGGCCTGTTTAGGCATACCCAAATTAGTCATGAGTCACACACTTAAGTCAGGAGTCACATGTTTGAGAAATAGCAGCTAGTGCTGCCCCTCAGTACACAAGTGCATGCACACACACAGAGAGAGCTTCCTCAGCTCCATCTCTGGTTTTTTTGCAAGTAACTGCAAAATGAGGTGAGGAGGTGACACTCTGAAGTGTATCTGTCCCTAGATGGAAAGGGAGAAGTGGGTAGCATAGCTAAATGGAACAGAGGTCCTTAATCCAAAATTCCAGTGCTGCATATGAAGCCCATATCTGCATTCGTGCCCCAATCATGGCTTCACACAGCTGTGGTCTAATATTCTTAGGTACTCTGTTGAAGAGTTGCCTCACTTCTAGCTTGCCCCCTAGGTATGGCTAGGTATGGCATAGCAGCTTTTATTCTCCTCCAGCTCCTGAGTGCCTCTTCAGTTTGCATCTTCTCATGACTAGGCCTTCCATCCAGGTCACTTTAAAGTCTGTCCCCTTCTGGAGAAAAGAAAAGGTCCAGTAAACTAAACTCAAATAAATATAATTCTTCACCCTTTCCAAGGATCTGCAGTGTTGTCCTTCCACTCTTATGCAGAGCAACACCTCCTGGGGCTTCTTTCCTGGAGACTGTACTCCAGATTCAACAGTCGTTCTCAACTTTGTGTCATGGTATTCTCACACCACTTTTCTTAGTGGCTGGTAGGAAAACCCAGGCCCTCCTCCTCTTCTGGGTTCATACCTGAGGTCTGCTTTCTTAGGCTCTTCCTTGCCTCCTTGGATTTCTTCCTATCTTGGCCTTCCCACAAACTTACTATATAGCTACCTCTCTCTAGTAGCCAGCAGAGTTCTTCCCCTCCCTCCCTGCAGTGTCCTTCTCATCTGGCTTCCTCCTTGTATGCTCAACACCCAGCTTCTTTCCCAGCTGGGCTTCATCTTCAATTGGGCCTTGTTGGGCTACCTATAGTTGGGCTTCCATTCTCCAGGTGCAACCGAGTGCCTTAATTGACCTTGTTATCTCCAGTTAACCCTTTTTGTGCCCGTGTGGGCGATATACCATCATCACACATCCTCTGTATTTTTCTCCCAGTGCAGATTTCTCCTGCCGTGGGGCTGCAGAATCTAGGTGTACTGTTGGTCCACCTTCTCATCTGTCTGATACAGCATTGATAAAAGGTAGTGCCTTTCTTCCCAGCCGGCTTTCATCTGACAATCAAACCAACCTTTTCATTTTCCAGGTTCTCCACTTGAAACTCAACCCACTTTTCCTTTTCTAGTTTTTCCTTTTCTTCCAAAGACATCTACAAGGATGGCTGTTTCCCCCAGCTTCAGATCTGCTGCTTTTGTCACTGCCTCCTTAGTTCCCATTCTCTTAGGTACCTCTGCTGCCATGGATTCTGGCTTTTTCACCCAGCCTCCAGGAATCAGATGTAGCTTGACGATTGCCCTGACCTCTCCCATTTCCATTTGAAGTTGGGTCTGAGTCTCCACATTGGTTGTTCTGGCTCTTGCCTGGGTCCCTGTTCCCTAGGATGCCTTATTGCTTGAGAAGAAACCAGCTCCTGGTCCAGCTGCCGACACCGCTTTATCTGGTTTTTGCCTGAGCCAGTCTTGTTCTTGTTGGGCCACCTAGCCCATCAGTTCGTGTTGCTAAGTATCTTCTTCTTCCACTCATGTTTCCAGGGCTTCGGCTGTCCCCAGAAAATCTGGATCCAACCTATTGCTTCCTTCTGGGCCCTTTCAGTAACCTCCAGCTGAGGTAATAGAATCATAGAATATTAGAGTTGGAAGGGACCTCAAGTGGTCATCTAGTCCAACCCCCTGCTCAAAGCAGGACTATCCTCAGCTAAATCATCTTGGCGAGGGTTTTGTCAAGCTGCAAAATCCTTCATCAGCCCTTTGCTGGGCACGATTTAGCCATGCAATGTCTCTGTGACTAGCTCATCCTTTATTTTTACTGGATCCTGCCTTATCTTTTTTATGAGGGTCAGGAACTCACCCCAGTCTCTTCTTATGACCATAGACCAGAGGAGATGTTTGAGTACATCCACATGGATCTCTGTGTTTGGGTTGTCCTGTCACTCACCACTGCACAGGGAACATGCACTGGCAAATGTAGGTCTACTGTCTGCACCAAAAGCCTTGTCCCTCTCTCCAGACCAACATCTGTCCACATCCTGAATCCACTACCACTCTCCACACTTTGCTTTGTACCACATATAGAGGTTTAACTTGTTTGAGGAGTCTACCAGTCCACATATCTCATACACAAACTTCATAAACCTGCACTCCGTTAGTGAATAGTCCCTTTTAACATGCTCTGGCTTGCCATACCAGAGGCAGACCATATGATCTACTGGACTGCTCCCTAAGGAACTTCTGGGTATCATAGGAGGAATTGACAGATCTCCTGGAACCCTTCCTCTAGGTCCAGCTGGAGCCCCTCACTCAGGGAGCTTCCCTGTGGCTCCACAACTCAGGAAATTATTTCTCTTAATTTGATCTGCTGGACATGCCGGTTTGGTTTATTGATCAGATCACTTCACCCTTTGTCCTCAAAGTAGTCTTCTCCACGGTCTACTGCTGCATCTAGTGCCACTGGAAGGAACTGCCACACTTGGCACTGTACCTCCAGTGGCAGGACCTGTAACAACTGTTCCAAACAATGTGATCCACAGTCTTGGCTATGGAACACTGCTCAGGGTGTCAAGGTCTTGCAATCATGGTGCTACTACCTGGGGCCAGGTCTCCCACAGGTACGATTCTCCCTGGAACCGGAGCCTATTGCCTTCAGGGATCAACCCTAACCTTCTGAGAACAGCCACCTTCAGCAATGCCCAGGACTTTGTTCATTTGTCACTGACTGCAATGTGCAGCCTGAGCCTCTGCAGGCTGTGCAGGCTGCCTGGGTTGACTCTTCCCACTCAGATTCCCACTGTATCTAGTATATCCAAAAGTGACTCAAGGGCCCAGTTTCTCTAAATCAGGGACCAGATGTGCAGGGCTGATCTCATCCAGTCTAGTTGGACCTCCCAAAACTGCTGGACTCAACTGTTTCCTAAACCAGTCCTACTGTTAGAACTGGGCTTCCTGAAATCATTGTTGAGCAGCAAATTGCACCTCCTGTTGCTTTTTCTGATTTTCCATAAGCTGCAGGAGGACTCTCTGTGTTTGTTGTTGCCGCTCATGCTGCCATTGTAGCACAACCGTGTGCTTCTAGTGGGCAGCTATCAGAAGACATACCACTTCTTCTACTTCAGCTTTTCCCCATTTCTTTCCTTTAGGCCAACAATCAACCTCAGATGCCTCTTATTTCTGGGGCAATCATCATGGCCAATATTCTCCTCTAGCATAGAAAGTCAGCTCACCACTAGTGGACCCCTGCACAGCTGTGTAAAGCTAAGTTTTCGATTTAGCCATTTTGTTTTCTACTGAGTTGTTCTTCCTCCATGTTGGTTTCCTTTCTTCCTGGATTGTTGACGCTCTTTTTGAGTCAAGGCGGAACCTTGCAGTGGGAAAATGTCACGTGATTCAAGTAGTCTTCCCAGTAACAGCAGAGTATATAAAGACTGTGATCTTAGCATTCGCTACTGCCCACCTCAGTGGCTGTCAAGCTTGAATCATGTCATCTGAAGAAAGAAAACTTACCTGCTCCTGATTGTTCCCGATTTGAGATCCGGGTTCCTTGTGTGTTCCTACTTCTCGTCATTCCATTCCTGCCATTTCCTGGTGCCTTCCTGTTGATGTTGCCTTGTGGTCTGGATGCCGTTATCATCTTGGTCCATTGCGTTTTCTCTATGAAGAATGATGATGGTGATATATATGTTTATTCATAAGTCATTATTACCCATTTATTAGTTTGGGTCATGGCTTTAGGCTAAGTTTTGTTATTAATCACTGAGTTGTTTCTTTCATAAACTATTTGCTTTAATTTAATGATATGTTGTCCCCTTATCCTTGAGAGAGATGGGGACGGGGGGTTACCACCAATGATCAGATATGGATTCAAGGTTGAATCTGAAGGGAAGGGGAGACTTCCAATAAATATTGCCTCCTTTTGCAAAACCTGCCAATTGTTGTCTTTGGGGGTTAACATTTAGTGGCGACCACAGCAGGACCCTTGAAGGTGATCCTCGGTGTTCTTTTTATGGTTTATAGTTATTGTCTACTCAGTTTAAGGTTAATTACAGTTAGCCTGGCTCAGAGATACAGGTGCTAGCCTGAAAGGTAATGGGTCTGTAAGAGCAAAGAATCTCTTTGGCACACACTAGCCTGGTAAGCTGGGTGCTGTCGCAGCTGCATTCTGTTAACAGTAGCTAGTGTGAGATAACCATCAGAGACTAGTGAAATCTGTAGGGGGTTATATTTGTCACAGAAATGAATAACAGGATCTTCAGAGTAACCAGCTGGACCCAGAAGACAAATAAAGATTCATTAGAGTTTTGTGTAAATCATTTTGGGAAATGTAAAAATCCTTGGGCTAATCAGTTTTTTGAGGGAGAAAATGCATACGAGAGTTTGTGTAGGAAAGGGGTGAGTTTCATGGTGTCTAAACCACAACTCAGCTGCAAATTTTTAAAAAAGGGCACTGGTTTACAGGTTAGCAATTGTAGCGATGAAACTTAGCAAGCACTGACAGGAGAAGGCTAGATAAATCTCCAAGTTGAAAGGTCTAATAGTAAAGAAAAAAGGAAGTAGGAAATCTGAAGAAACAAAATGGTTGGTTAGCCACACAAACACTGACTCGAGCAAGTCAGATTAGTAATTTAAAGTTACAAGTCCAGGGACTGAGTGCTCTCCTGAATAAAGGAAAGGAAAGAGAATCGTATTTTAACAACTAAGAACAAAGAATCTTAGTCAGCAGTGAGAAAATTAGTAAGTGAAATAAGTAAAGTCCAGGGAGACCATGTTAGCCATACTGCCTGTATGAATAATAAAAAGTAAAGCAGACTCAGGGAGTCGTAGCAGCCATAAGGCTAGATCCCTTTAGAGAATATGCATCAAACACAGACTCAGAAGAAGAGGAGTCCAGTTACAGTCAGGAATGTTGGAGAGAGGGGACCATGATCTGCCAAACATCAGCTCCTCCATAGGCAGAGGCTGTAATTTTAAAAGATAGCCAGGGAAGGAAAAGTTCAGGACTCCCACTGGCCTCTATTATCACAACAGTCATCAATTATGGGCCTTCCAAGACATCGGAGAAATGGTATGAAATAAAGGCATATATTCCAAAGAAACCCAAGCAATGGGTAAAACCTTAGGTCCTCTGAATTGTGAGACTGCATTATTAGTTGCTGAGAATTAGCAGTCTGCCTTCTTTAAGTAAAGAAGACGCAGCAGAGAAGGGACGCAATGGTTCACCATTGTTGGTCTAGCCCGGTGTTCTTCATTGCAAGGCCCAGGAGCCAGTTCTGATTCCCATCAACCCTAAGTGCGGCTCCCTGACTAATTGTATATATCCAATTTATTTTATTTTTAACATTAAAATATTTACCAAACCTATCAAAGTCCACTGTCTTTACATGACATATTGACCACATGGTACGATGTGCACCAATAAGTACATCTAAGTATATCTGTTGTACAATAACTGTAATATTTCCATACCAACCAACATAGAACTTGGAATGTTCAACCATTTCTGTTGTATATTATTTTTTGGCCCCAGTGAGTTACTGGAAAGAGAAAATCAGAACATGAAAAAGGAGAAAAAGCAGATAAGAACATAACTGTGGCTATTAATGAAACAACCAAAAGTTTTAGTTACATAAGTCACTTTGTGACATTACATCATTAAGGAGTAGCAAGCAGTGTGTTAATTTAGTAGTTAATATGGCTCTCAAATTGAAGGTTTTTTGCCAAAGTGGCCCCCACTTGAAAAATAGTGAAGATCACTGGTCTAGCCAATGAATACTTCTTGATACCCCTCCACCCATCAGCGTGGTACAAATTCACCTACATGTTTGATAACTGACAATACATCTTTGGTTAGGTTCTGCAGGGATTCCATAACGCACCTTCCAACTGCCATAAATGTGTGTCAAGAATGAGGGATGGTATATGAGAAAAGGATAAGATAATTAGCTGTGTAGATGATATTCTCTTCACCACTACATAGAAGGAATAAAATTTAAATCTTTTAAAAGTGTTTCTAGATAAGGTGAAAAATACTGGATTTTTTATTAATCCATCAAAAGCCCAGATGGTGATGCATAAAGTAACCTATTTGCGCATTGACATTTGAAAATACAAAGGAAGTCAAGTCACTATTCAAGACTGGTCTCACTTATGAGGAAGCGAAAAAGAAGAAGATGGATATCAGAGTAGTAGATGGTAGTTGTTATTATGAGCAGGATATGCACCTCTACAGACAAATACAGATGAAGTTCCACAAGGAACTGTTCTGCCCTACTCCGCATAAGCTGCAGAGGTGGTAGCAGTTTTGGCTGAATTGATGCTGCTGACCCAGAAAGTAATGCATTGATTTGTTCAGATTCAGACTGGGTGATTAGAGCCTTTGCTGAATGGATGCCGATCTGGATTTCAAGGAACATTTGAAGATGGAAATCTGTGGTGCATGCTAAATATTTACCAAATACTTGACAAATTGCCACAGCCAGGAAAGGCAATACCTACCTATTCAAGGTAAAAGCCCACAGGAAAAACCAGGCCAAGATCTTGAAGCTAAACAACTGAGTTGATAAACTCACCAAAGAGGCATCACTATTAGGAAAAGAAAGACTATGAATAAATTCAGATACTAAAATGTACCAAGTCCACTCTAAAAACGTGGAAATTGACAGTCAAATGGATATTGTTGAGTTACAGAAATGAGATAAGGAGTTACAGGACCTAGTTAAAAAAAAAAAGGGGAATACTGAAATTACGACATCTTCAGAAACAAAGATAGACTTGTGATGGCTCTCAAGAAGGATCTTAAGGATGAGGTACCAGTCCTAGTCATCCCTGCCTGTGTCAGAAGAGAATTGATAATGTTATCCCACAGCCAAGGCCATTTTAGCTTGGAAAAAATATAAATAGACTATCGAGTGTAGGTTGGTGGCCATACATAGCTAACGATGTGGAACAGTGCCTACAAAATTTATTGGCATGTGCTGAAAACAACTCAGACCATAAAATTGTTAAGGGACTAATTGGTGTTGCAACAGAAAATAGGAGGTCCATGATCCCAACTGTAGTTTGACTTCACTGATTCACTGCCGTGTACCGGTAATGGTAATGGTAATAAAAACATTGCCAAAATCTTACCAACCTAGCAGAATCTACAATGGCAAGGTTATCTTAAAATCATAGATCTATAGATACACTGCAGATATATGTACCATGGGCATTCGCATGTGCTCAGCCGCTGATGAGCATGGCCAAAAGGTATCATGCTGAATGATTTGAATGGCGTAATTCTCATAGAATAAAGAACAATGCTCTGGGAAAATTCGATCAATGAATTTGAAAGGACCCATCAGGCGTGGTGGAAAATGGTGAATTTTTCTTATGAACCTTTATCCCAAAACACCACATTTATTTTCTAGCTATCATAAAAGCAAAAGAGAAATGGATTAATCCTTTTAATTAGTTCCTCTGAGGATTAATTTAAACAGGTTAGTGATCTACCCAAATTGATTTGCCCAAATGGCCCATAAACAGAATAATGTCTACAACAGAATTATTCTGAATGTGCTAGGTGTTGGGTACTCATGTACATCAGAAGTGGCAGAGGCACTCCACACCTGTTTGGATTCTAAACAGGGCAAGTGTCACTGCCATAACCAGATCAGTGACCACAACCAATCTTTTTGAGCCAAGGCAGGAAACCTGGACAGGAAAATGTCATGAGACTCAAGTAGTCTGCAGCAGGGTATATAAGAACTATGATCTAGCAAATGCTGCTGCCCAACCCAGTGGCAGTCATGCGTGCATCATGTCATCTGAACAGAGAAGACTTACCTGCTCCTGATTGTTCCCAATTAACATCCTGTTTCCTCATGTGTTCCTATTCCTGGTCATTCTGTTTCCAAGTATCTTCCTGTTGATGCTGCCATCCCAGTTGTGGTCTCGATCCTGTTATCATCTTGGTCCATTGTGTGTTCCCTATAAAGAATGGTGATGTATATGTTTATTCATTAGTCATTATTACCCACTTATCAGTTTAGGGTTTACTGTACTTCTGCCTCTCTCTAGGCTCTCCCTTCATTCTCTGGTAACTAGAAAGACAACCCAGTTCTTCCCCTGTCATCCTGCAGCTCTCTTCTCATCTTGGCTTCCTCTCTTGATGTTCACCACCTAGTTCCTCTCCCAGCTGGGCTTCATCTTCAATTGGGCCTCACTCTTCCTCCAGACACAACCATGTGCCTTAATTGAGCTTGTTAGCACCAGTTAACCCTTTTAGTACCATCACATGCTCAAAAAAATTCTTTCTAAACAGAGACTATCTTGTGTCAACAGAAGGAAAGATGTCTGCAAACTCTACTGTACATTTCTACATTTCACTTGTTTGAAAATTTAGCCCTAATTAATAAATGCTATTGAATAAATATACAATTCCGACTGCATTATAGATTATGCATTGACCCAATCTTTCTGGATAGGTAATATAATAAATGATGGGCCAGACAGTGACCGTGGTTGCACTATCATAAATCTGAAGAATATCCAATCTATTAAAGATAATTAAATTACTATTGATTTTCAACCGTGTAACTGGGAATTTTTTTAAAAATCTGTCAGAATTCCCAATATCATCATACAAGATGGTTATATTTGGGATTGAAGATGTTTTATGGAAACGATTTCTAGATTATGTAAAAAGAATCCTTTAGATGTTGTGGGAAACTAATGGCTATTTTGCAGTGCTGAACGTACTCTGTAAACAACAAATAAGTGCATTGTTCCCACAGCTATATGGAGAGTTTAACATATTTTCTCATCTTTTGCCTACATTTGCACAATTATAGAAATATATTTCATGCCTTATTGTGTAAATTATTCTGGATTTGATACATGCCTTTTTCTTTCATGCATTTCGTTTCTTGGGAGCAAGGGGTAGTTGATTTTCAAATTGTTAATTCTGTTCTAGAGGTTAAAATAATAAAGAAATAATAAAAATTAACCACTCTCCCTACCACTTTATTACTTTATTAAATGCCACTGTTCATCACAGTGTTACAGTTTAGTTAGTTTGTATGGATTTACATTAATGAGAAATTATAGAATTTAATTAATGCTTTGCATATCTCTTTGGAAAATGTCAGTCACATTTGATCACAATCTGTTGGGTGACAAGCTTAAAGACCACCCTCAAGAAAGTTCCTTCATTATGTTATATTAATCAGTTAATCTTGTCTAAGTGTATACATGTATTGTTTTTCAGATGCTATCCTTGATTCTGGGACTAAATGTATTAAAGGCACTCACTGCAAGATTACAGAGCAGGGTTTTATAGTACTTGTATTCCATAGAAAAATACTTCAGAATAGCTGTTCATTCAAGGATTATTCTAGTTGAATATTCACTCCTTAAGTGTGAGCAAAATAAAAACCAATAAAATTTACTAACTTGTGGATTGTTATATGTAATCTTAAGGCCCAGATCTAATTTTTAGAATACTTGTGTGCATATTTTGAATCTCTCTGTAACAAATGATAATGCAATAAAAAGGACTTGCTGATGTTATCAACACTAACATATTCATACCCAAATTGAGTGATGCCAAATTTCAAAGAGATTTAACATATATGGGTCAGGTGGTACAGTTAATGAGCAGCGGATTTTATAATTTTTGTCATTTTCCAGGCATTGTGGCACAGAAATATACCCTCTGTTAAGGTTTTCTGTATCACAATAGAAGTGGGGGCTGAGAATGAGTAAGTAAATAATAAAACCTTTCTTTTGCACCACCAAAGGGAACTTCTAGCCAGCTGTCAGTGAGCAAGGACTCTGCATGAAATCCTGACTCCAGTTTAGTTAATAAGAGTTTTGCCACTGATATCAGTGAGATCAGAATGATTTTCCTCCTGCAGGAAAATTATTTCTACAGCTGCCTTTATTTATTCAATTTTTATATGTTATTTCTGGGGGGGGCTGGAGGGAACAGTCTAGGCCACATTTTCTCAACTACTCTCTCTAATGCCTTCTGTCTTTCTTCTCAATTTCTGCACAATAGATGGCTGTTCTGATTCTCCATACAAGGGATTATAAACTACCTAGCCAGGTCGTGCAATTTTTATTATTCCTCATATTGTACTCTACAGGCTACAGTATCTGGAAGGGCCAAAGACCTTGCAGACATTAGAACTGACTTTCTAGTATAACAGAAACTTGTTGTGTGTCATTATGCTTTAGTGGGTCATCATTTTGTAGATTTCCATACAAATGCATAGTCACTATTCCCTAAAACATATTAGTTAAAACACTTACCAAGCTGAATTGGCTGACCAAGTCTTTTGCATTTGGTTAATTACTGTATCTATCTTTGAAATGGCATTGGATACATTGTAAGAGAATGCTTCACAAAAACATAATTTATCCTACTTTGGCACATACTGTTGAGTAGTTCATTTTCTGCCACATGGGTTGAGGTCAATAATTCTTCACCATTATAGATGCTAGAGAACTCAAATGTTACTATGTTTAGGATCTGATTATCTTAGTCCTACTCTTGATGGACAGTGGTCTGCATCCCAAAAGCTGTCACCACAATGGACTACTGATCCCTTTAAGACATGTCAGAGCCCAAACTGCCTGTTGCTGCCATCTGAAGGCCCACCTGGGAGTAATTGATTGTCCCAGGAAGGTCTTCAGAAGACAGTCATGGGCAGGCTGGCCCCTGATTCTTCTTAAAGGGGCTAGTTGCGCCGTGACAGCAACTAAATAGTCTGAGTCTTTACAGGTGGGCCAAGGATGGAATGGCACAGAGACCTCATCACGTTCAGAAAGGGCCCCGCAGGACACAGTTTAGAGGCACATTAATAAGGCAGCGTGAAGAAGCTTGCACAGCTGCAAGCCATGCTGTAACTTTTCTATGGATGCAGAGGTCCCATCTCTAGGAATGTCAGTTGGATACTTTTCACAAGCATAAAATTCACTAAGAAACCATAAAGTTAAAAGACCATGACCATAATTTTATCTTCTCAATAAAAATGTAGGCGGGTGTTTCAAATGAGCCCTAAGGAAATTATGCAGCCAACTCCCATAGGTCCCTTTGAAAATCTAAGCGGCAGTAATTTAAGAGCATGATGTTTAGGTGGGAACAAAAAAAGAAGGTGTTAGGCTTTTTGTATGTCACATTTACGTAAAGATGGTAGCTTATGGTTTACTAAAAATTAAAAGTTGAAGAAATAGGCTACTCTGGTTAGATATATTTAAATGATGATTTGGATCTCAATTTTCCATAGCCAGGGAAAGCCCCTAATGCTCCCAGAAGCCACAATAAAAATGGGGTCTAATTTCTTTTCAAACTGACATGTATTCAGAAATAATAAAGAGAAGGAAACAATGCTAATTTATTTTTATGAATGGCAGGAATGACATTGCACTTTCATTTTGCATCCAGCTCAAATTATGTTTGTCAGATACTTCATTTTAAGAGTCCTGTTAAATCTTTTCAAAAGGCCTCCTTTTTATATATTCATGAAATAACTCACTGTATTTTAGCTTCCAAGAATGGTAATTGCTGCAAATCTTGTAAATTAGCATAGGTAGTGCCAGCAAGACACTATATTAAAATTCATATAGTCTTAGAATATTTATTAGGTAGTAAAGTATTTAAGAGGAAATCTACAGCTACTATACTTAAAAGTACATTTATGCTTCTATAAGTTAAAGTTTTCTTCTGCAACTCTTCATACATATTAGAAAGTACCAAATCCAATTAGAAATTTCAAGCAATAGATCATCCTCATAGTCTGTTTATTTTCATTAAATGGCAGAACAAGATCTTTGTACAAATCAATCATTTCCTAGTTTTCACAGAAGACAAAAGTTAACTATAAGTAAACTGATAAAGTTACACTGTATAAGAAAGTAATAATGTTTCAACAGTTGGGTATTGTGGTAAAGTCAGGCCAGATGGCTACCAAAGCATATACCAGGGCCGGTATGAGGGACGTAAAGGTAAAAGGCCCTTCATCCTGCAGGCAGAGGAGAGATTACAGCAGGGCAACTAGAGACACCTGGACCTAATGAAGGGCTATGCCAGGTGTACTTAATCCTTGCCTCCCCTAAAGGGGGGGGAGGGAACAAACCAGGAGAAGCTGCCAGAAGGCATGTGGCAGCTGGAGGAGAAGCTTCCCTCCCTTTGCAGCTAGAGGAGATGAGGTAGCTGGAGGCGCCTTGGCCCACAAAGTGAGGTAAATGTGCGAGACTGATCAGGGGGAAGCTGGCAGGTTGCCACAGTATGCAATAAAAATGTTAGCACTATTTTATCATTGGTTTCCTAGTTTGTTAGTGACCTCTGAAACAGCTCTAAGATACTGTAATAAACCACTGTAGCTAAAGCTAGGTGTGTCTGAACCATTATGAACTCTTATTTTAAGAGATTACATCAGGATAGGAGACATTTGCTCAAATGTGATGTGCAGAGATGAGGGCCCAATTCTGTTTCCATTTCATTTGAAAATTTCATCTCCTCCAAGGTTCCCTCTTCTCCAGAAGACCAACTTTGCCTCTTTCATATAGTTTGCTTTGGGATTGGACAAGGAAAGCAACCAAGTGACCTTCAATTGTGTCATCATCTTATCTCCCTCCACTTGGGACAAAGGATAGATGTTGTTTGCAGTGGACACCTATACTCATCTATAGCCTCCAGGCTGTTAAAGTTTTGGGCTGTTCTTGAGCAGAGACTGATAATTATGTGGTGATTTTATTTTGTGATTAAATAGGTACTCAAAGATGATCAGTTAGGTTTTTAAAATGAATCAGGAGTATTTGATTCCACTCTCCTGAGATGAAAACCCAATCTACCATCTAGCTCGTGATGCATATCTTAAATGGTAGGCACATAAATAGGGGTTTTCACACATAAAGGTCATAGCACTTTGATGAGGGAAGCAACTATTATGGTCAGTATTTTTAAAAGTGGTGAGCTAATGCTCTGTGTTTTTTCTTTTAGCTGCCCTGAGGTTAAGTCAGAATTTCAGAGGGCTTGTAGGATACAGACAGATTTCATAAAATGCCCTCCCAGTTTTGTTCCTCTCTTTCAGATAGATGAGTGCACAGGCATCAGGAATTACAGATAGACACCCACTGCACTTTGTACATTGTATAGTCATTTACAACTGTGTAAACTGAATGAAAGTTCCCGTTTTGCATCCACTTTACACCGATACCAATGACAAAACAAGATCCAAGCCAATGAAGAATTAAGTCCACAATTTCTAGAGGCCTTAGCAGCATCTGTCATAGGTGTCTCTAAAGTGTCGCTGCTCTGTTATTGATCAAATTTATAAAAGGATTTGTCTTTCTGCTCAATATTGGAGTACTCTGCATCCCTATCCTTATTCAAACAACCGAGCAATTTCTCTGTGAATCAAGGCCACAGAGTAAATAGCTCTTTCTCTGATATTTAACTTTCAGCTTTGCAATATAATGTAAAGTTGAGTCAGCTTTTACCTCAAGGAATGTCCATTCGAGTAGCAGAAAAATGCACCCTTTTACCTCTGCTTGTGAGCTAGTGTCTGGAGAAATCAAAAGCCTTCCTCTTAAATAGCAATTCATTTCTCCTCATGTTAGCCAGTATTCTGTCTTTGTCCTTTAAGTAAAAAAAAGTCTGGCCAAGATCAAGATTCACCTTGGATTGGCTCATGTCCATCCCATTCACATTTTTTTGTCTGAGCTGAGGTCCAGTAACAATAAGCACAATTTTTGAAGTGTCCAAAACTTACTTTCACCCTTGCAGGTTCATATTTGATTCCCTAAGCTATGCCCTATTGTTTAAGAACTTATCATTAAACTTTCCTCTCACTGGAAATTTCAGATAGGGTTAATAAAAATGTTCATTTTGGCAATTTCAAAACATTGTTTATATTTTGACCTTGTTAATGTATACCAAAGATGGTTAAACTGTTATTTAAAATTTCAACATGAAAACTAATTTTGAACAGCATGTCAAAATGGGATGTTTTGACAATTTCAAAGAAAAAAAATTGTTCTAATTTTTCAGCACATTAATTTAAATTTACTTGTACCTCAATTTCAAGGGTTCATTATTTGAAGACACAAGTAAACATGTTATTTACAACAATCTCAGTAACCAAAGCAAAGACACTTTGAATCAAAGTATAAACAAATGATCTGTGGTGTTCCCAGTGCAATGGATGGATGAATGAATGAATCTTTCAGCTTTGTCAAAAAAATATTTATTTTAAAAATGACAATATAGTTTCAGTTAAACTACATTATAATAAGCACATATATCACTGAAGTGAATATTACCCCATGTATCAAGGACATTGGGATTACTCATGAAAGTGTGCTACAAAAACACAGTGACAGATGTGCCAAAAATATTTGTGCTTTTAACAAATGCATTAGTCTCAACAGGGGGCAAAAGAATAAACACCACATAAAGCACAGCAAATAAATAAGAACTGAAATTGTTATTATCTTGTCACCTCTAATTCCAGCAGATTAACTATGCTTTCATGGATATTTCCTCACTAATATTTACATACCCTTTGGAGACTGTGGAGATAAAACTACTTAATATGTCTTCTTAGCTTCCTAATTTTTCTTTTGGGCCCCAATTCAGATAAATACTTCAGCACACAAAGTCCACAAATATTCAATAAAGCTCTAAAACACATGTTTAACTTTAAGCATATGCTCAAATGCTTTGCTGAATTAGAACTTTAGCTGGTAGACTGGAACATATATTAGAACACTTGGTACCCTGAATACATTCTGCCTACCTCTCTGCTGTCATTTCTTCCTATTCCCTAATTCTCTCTCATCTCTTTTTCCAAATCTCCTTCCTTGCTGCCTTTGCCTCAAGCCCCCACGCTCATCTTCAGATTTCCTTTTCCCCCACCTCATGTTTTATTCAGTATCTCAACCTTCAACTCCTTCTTTAAAACTCTTCTTTCCAGCTGAGATTTCTCCTCCTGCAGTGCCTGCACTCTTTTCATTTGAATGCCTGTCTGACATACCATGTTATTTCTAAGTTACAGTGTAAGGGCCTTAGGGCAAGGCCCTTGTTTTTTACCTATTTGTTATTATTTGATTGATTTTAGACAGACATACAAAGAAACTAGAGGGGTTCTGGGATGGGACACACACTTCCTATCAGCTGGGGGAGGTACAGCAATCTGCTCCACCCCTTCACCACTCCTGGCATTCTCTGTATGTTGCCAATGTCTCTAGGCAGGTCTTCAGTGACTCAGCCAAGTCAGACAGTCAAAAATTGGACAAACCCCTTCCCGGGGTAGGGAATGTCCAGCAAGCTATCTGTTCTCACCAGGGCACTCAGTCCCACCTCTCGGCCCTTTAAATCTCACCCTTGGCTCAGGCTCAGGCTTCTAAACAAGCCTTGTCCCTTCTTGGGGTTTAAGCCACTTTCCCAGTGGCCATCTGGGGAACCCAGGCTTGCCTGCTACCCCAGGTGCCAAACCCTGTAAACAGCAGCCACATATTGCTGCTGCTATTCCCTCAGGCTACATGGGAAAAGAGCTCTTTCTCTTCACCCTTACCTCAGGGATGAATGCAAATGCCATCAGAACCCTTCTTCCGGGTTTCTCCTATGACCAGCCTTCCTCTTCTAGTTCCAGGCAGGAATTGACCTGCTCAGAAGCTTCTTTTAGCTGAGCCTGCTGGCCTCTGATTGGCTGCTTCTATGCAACCTCTCTAGACAGGCTAGAGGACATACCTTCACTGCTCCTTTCCTGGAGTGGAGTGTGGTAGGTGTGTGAGACATCCAGCAGGGGGCTTCAAAGGGTCAGGTACACCCCGTCACAAGTGCCTATCCAACATTCTAGGCTGCAAAACAATTAAATTAAATAGCCCACAGAATGCTAAATTCCCTCTCATAAAACTGATTCCTCTCAAAATGCCACCTGCACATCTATATAAATAGATGCACCTGTTCAGCATCCCCTATACTACACCCCCAACACTATGTTATTACTATTGTTAGCTTTTACAAGCTAGTTAACATAGATCTGGGTCAGCATTTAGATGGGTATAGATCGATATAATACTGGGTCAGTATTTAGTATGCAGGAAACACTGCGTACTATGGAGTTGACATCCTGTTGGTAATTCAGAAGGTGGCAGTCTTTTCTCTGAGTCAGTATTCAACCAATGTTCCACCATGTTGTAGAGGAATACTGTCATACTGGGCTCAAGATCAGTGCATTGCCTCTGCTTTACACCAGGGATGAATATGAATATGGATATAGTCCACTGTTTATTGTCTGAGATACAAAACCAAGGTCCTGACTAGAAAACAAACAAAAACAACAACAAATCATTTTCATCAAAAATTTTCCATTACACTTTTTGGGATTTCTAAACCCCTCCAAAATGTATAGTAAATGGAAATTTCTTTTTTCATCATAATGCCATTTTCCACCAAAACAAACACCCCAATCTTTTTATCTCATGGCATCTTTTGCTGAAATATTAATGTTGGTGTCCTGGCCAAATTCCTACTCTGATCGTTACAGTTTGACTACCTACAGTCCCTCTGCACCATCATTTTGATATAGCTTTCTTCATTTTCTTTTCTAAACCTTTGAATAACATTGCTGTATCCTATTTCAGCAGCTGGTGAATTGATCTCTATAGATCCTGTAAGGCTTGAGATTGTTTTCAGCTAACAAGCTGTAAGTCAAAACTCAGATAAATGGCTCAGGAAGCCAGATGCCCTCTTAGTGATTCTAATTCCAATGAGAACAGCACATTTGCTTTTAAGAGTTTCTGTCTGGCTGCCACCTCTCTTTAAGGACCCCCCCTTTTCTTCTTCCACCCTATCCCCCCAGAGTATAACCCTAGCATCCTTAATGTAAGTAAAGTGATTAGAAATGTCTCTGCATATATGTAACGACCATTATCACTGTTGTTCTCTCCGGATGGGACAATGTCTGTATTTGTAAGTGAATAGACAAAGAATTTAAAACGTACTATGTAACTGATAAGAGAGGGTATATAACTGACCACTGTAACATCATGAAGTTGAAGCTGTGATTTATCAGACTTCCCAGTATCGTGAATTAACCTCTTCAGTATTGTCTGTGCTGCCTGATTCTTGGAGGAAGAATCCTTAATGCTTTACAGTCCTTTATCCACCTCACAGGTGTGTTGGGAGGTAGAATTTATATAGAGGTCTGTGAACTTACTGGATGAAAGACACTATGGGCCAAATTATGATTGAGGTAATGCCCAGGTAGACAGAGGAAATGCACCATCCCTGGGGAGTTCAGAGAGGAACTATGCACTATGTCCTGGGACGATGCAGGCTACACCCTCCAGAGCAGCCAGAGTGTTCTGTGAACCAGTGTTGTGTGGGACTTGCAAAGTGAGTGCAAATTATTACCTGTGATGGGGTGTTCACTCCATTCTATCCTGGAAATCCATCAAATGACTAGAACTGAGCTCATCTGAAATGAATGTTCTAACTAATGAACTTGGTTTTTTACTTACTCTTTTCATAAGGATCATGAAATTCTCACGCTTATTCAAAAAGAGTTGCAAATATCTTTAGCAAACAGTTCTAGTCCTAAAGATTGCAGTGAATATTCACTTCTCATCCTTGGTTGGTCAGTTACCATACACGGTATGGTTTCAGCTCCCAGATTCTATGACTAATGAACCCTGTTAACCCTGGAAAGGGTTAACAAGGCTGGAAAGGCAACAATTAAGCAGTTAATCCACATCTGATGGGAATTAAGGTGACCTAAACAACTCCTTGATTGATGATGGAGCCCAGCTGATCAGGGACAGGTGGCACTGGTATAAATCTAGGAAGCTGGCAGCAGAAAAGGGCCTATCCAATTTTGTAGTCATTACATAGTGAATTGATGGGTATCTTGTTGGCACTGGCCTGGATAAGAGATGTATGCCTTATGACTGCTATCCTATTTGACTCTTTACCAAGTATAAAGATGATTAGAAAGGGACTACTGGAAAACAGGAGTGACTTAATCAATGAAATATTGTTTTTGATGATGGTGATAGTAAAATTATGTCTACATATAGTAATAGTGTAGATTCCAGCATGTCAGGATACCTGGCGATTAAATGGTAGATAAAGTACAGAAAAATGCCTTATAAATGAGGACATTCATATAAAGATTCCTCTGTTAACCAAACTTGTTAAGTCCTGCTTAACAGAGAACTTAAGAGAGAATGACCAGAACCATGGACCAAAGAGAAAAAAGAACAAAGGTTCTGTGAAGTATACCCTAAACATGGGTGTAGTGTGGCAAAGTGCCTCCCTTTGAGCCTGTGGGGGAAGGACATGGTGGAGTCAGGCCAGGACTGCCCCTCGTGATGGAAGCAGAGAGGCAGAACCAGAAGTAAATGCGGTGGGGCGGGGCCACCAGCTCAGCTGGGGGAGAGCCATGGAAGGAGTCAGATGCCTCTGTTTTGATGTTGGCCTCTGGATCAGTGGCTGAGCTGTGCCAACCCCTGTCCTGGGAGGAAGAGCCAAGGAGCTGCCAGGGCTCCTCTCTGACAAGTACCCTGAGGAGACAGAGGACCTTGGACTATGGAGCTCCATCTCTGGACTGTGGTAGGAAGTAGCCCAAGGAAAACAGACTTGAGTCCAATTTTGCTGCCAAAGCTGCGTCAGGCTGTTTCACTGGGATCCCTGCTGACTCAGTGGCAGACCCCTCTATAGGCCCAGGTCCCCCTAGCCCCTGCTGGCTGCCAACCACACTCCTGGGATGGCAGCCTACCCACGTGAGGCTGAATGGCCTGGGTTTGTCTGCTGTCTGCCGAACCAGGGAGCTGGGCTATAGACTATTGCTTCTCAGCCCCACCAGAAGAGCTGAGCCTGACTTCATTTACTGTCTGCTCTAGCTAGCGAGCCGGGCTAAAGAAAGCCCATTGCTTTACCCCACCCAAAGGGCTGAGCCTGACTGTGTTTGTTTGCTGTCTGCCCCAACCAGAGGGCTAGGACATATACGGCTGTGCCTCACCTGTCTGACCCAGAAAGAAGGTGGGCTAAAAATTGTTCCTTGTTATGCCCTGCCCAGGGGACCAGAGCACTGATTTTATGTGCTGTCTGTCCCAGCTAAGGAGGCTAGGCTAAAGACAGGTTATTGCTAGTCCCCACCCAAGGGGCCAGGGTTATAGAATGTTGATTTGCTAATTCCCCTGCAAACTGACTTTTCACCACTGTGCTATAGTGAGGTGGAGTGGCCTTCCCACATGCCTGAGGGAGAGAGATGACTGCCATCCCACGACATTGAAGGCCATGGCATGCTTCATAGCTATGATAGAAGTGAAGTAACTACATTTAGAGTGCTAACAGGTCACAGTGACCTAAAGAAGCCCCAAGACGGGCAGCGCAACACATGCAAAGTACAAGAAACAATTGAGCAAGGAGAATTACACAGGAAGGAAGATTCTTTATGAAGAACTGAGATGCCTAAAGGTGAAAGAATATAGTCTGAAGGGACTGGTGAGAGTACTGGGAAAGTGGAGTAGCATTAAAAAGCATTGCTTTGCTTTTTTAAGGAAACAGATCGGGGTGAGCAGATATAGATTGATTTATTATTGTTGTTATTAATTTATTTTATTTTTTTGCTTATGCAAAAACCACTGTAGGTGGTGGTCAGAGCCCCACATGCTGAGGCTGCTGCACCATAAAATGAAAAGAAAAAGGTCTGCTTGGGGATGCAGAGGCTGGGCTGGTGGCTGGCCTGGGAAAGCTGCTGGCCAGGCTGTAGGCTGGCTTTGTAGGCAGGGAGAGGTCGACACTCAGCACTTGTGGCGATTACTGCAGTGCAGCCTACGAAGTGGCAGCAGAGTGAGTTAGCCAGATACAGAAAATAAAAGCTATCCATAAAATATCCTATGCAGAAGCTACCAAAAAATATTCACTGTGGAATGTGGAGAAGAAAGACAATGCCAGCGAGGGAAAAGCGCTACTGGTTCTACAACATGAAGTTCAGGGCAGGAAAGATAATATAAAGGGAATAGATGAAGATGTACTGCTTGTATGCAAAGAGAAATGTATAGCATTTATGATAAAAATGATTAATTGAATTTACAGACAGGGAAGAAGACTGAAAGAATAAAAATTATAACTGTCAGAAAAGTATATGGATATAGGCAATCTCTCTAGACCACATTCATGCTATTTTAACTCAAGGTAATAAAGTCATTTAAAAAATATGGTACTAACTTTTTTGCTGGATTGAACAAAGTTTAATAACACATCGTCAGGAATTAAAGAAAACTGTTTTTGAAATGGACAGCAAACCTGATGTGATATGTGCACAAGAAACATGGCTAGTGAGAAGAACTTGTTTAGACTTCCAGGATATGATGGAATCTGATAGAGAAATAACAAGAGGAAGGGCCTATATATTTATGGGAAGTTCTTAATTACACTGACATAGATGTACAGAAATTAAGGTGTAAGTACAATGTTTTTGAGGTTCCTTTGCAGAATAATAACACTTTTTTATACAAATCTATGATGTTTACAACCCATGTAAAAAACTAGACAATCTAGAATCAGAAAAGTTAGTTAAGGGTATCAAAGGCCTATATATTATTTGTGGAGATCTTAATAACCATCATGAATTATGGGGAAGCAGGAAAACTGATTATAATGGCAAATGCCTAGAACAGTTCATTGGCATGCACAAGCTTGTATTGCTCAATACTGGAGTACCAGCTAGGTTTAATTTGGCAGATGAAACCTTTTCATGTTTAGATCTGGGAATTGCAACAAGCAAAATATCAAGTAAATACAGCTGGGAAATCTATTAAGAAGATGGAATAGGAAGTGATTATTTCCCTATGCTAATTACATATATAGAGAAAAATACAGATGGTTCACAATTTTACATTCTTAGGAGTTACGTTTTATAAAAAACTAACTTGGGTCATAGAGATAATATCAAGATTAAATATAAAGATAGGCTGAATCTACTTAAAAGTATTGCTGGAAAAAATTAGGGTGCAGATAAGAACACATTGTTGATGCTATATAAGGAGTTCATAAAACCAGTTATAGATTATGGATACCAAACCATTTAATTCAGATTCTAAATCAACATGGAAAAAAAATTAGAGGCTAATCCAAGCCCGTGCTCTGTGAATTGCATGTGATTATGACTCCATTGTGTGTGCTGCATATAGCAACCAGAGAAATGCCTATAAATTTAAGGATGAAATTACTAGATTTAATCTTTTGGGCTAGGATTAATGGAAATAATGAAATAGTGAAGATAAAAGTACTAAATAAATGTACAAGGACTGTTGGGAACTGAGTAGACAAGAAGTAACTGGGCACCACAGACTGCAGCATGTTAACAAGGTCAAAAGATGGGTAAAAGACTTGGGTGAAAAGGAAAGTCTGGAAGAAATTAAAATCTTGAGTCATGGGAAATCAAACTATAGCTGTGGATTTGGAATTATACAATAAAACAAAGGGAAGAGCAGGTCTGTCAAAGATGACAACTAATATTTGAGTATATATGACAAATGGGGTCAGCATTGCCAAATCTATGCTAATGACTCTAGAGATGACAACAGAGGTGGAGTGGGAATGACATTTTGCATGCCTGAATTTGGAATTAAGAACTACAGAAATTTGTGGCCATTATAGTGGCTAAATTGATGAGAATACTGTTGGCACTGACCTGGATAAGTGATGTACACCCAGCTATGACTGCTATCCTTTCTGATTCTTTGTCAGGTATAATGGTGTTTAGAAAGGGAGCCTCGTAAAACAGAACTGACAATCAGTGAAATGTGTCCTAAGATTTGAGGATAGTGGCTTACTTAATAGCTATGATAGAAGAAGCAAAGTAACTATTTTGAGCTGTGACCTTTATGCTTCCTAACCCAGCACAAAGACAGGTTGTGTGACACATGCAAAGTCCAAGAAACAGTTGAGCATCTGCTATGGTGATACAGGGAAAATTAAACAGAAAGCAAGAGACTTTCTGAAGAACTCAGATGCCTCACAATGAAAGATATAGTCTGAAAGGAATGGTGAGAGTACTGGGAAAGGGGGTAGCATTTTTAAAAAGTATTAGTGGGTGAGAGGATAAAGATTTTTTGCTTATGCAAAATCTGTGATATGTGGTGATCATAGCTCACATACTGAGTCTGCTGTGCAAAGAAAGAAAGGGCTGCAGGGAGGGCGTCTGTAGCCACTCTCTGGACATTAGAGAGGGAAGGGAGGAAACCAAGAGGGAAAGTAGAAACCCTGGGGATTCAAGTCCTGAAGCAAGGATTTACACATTGTGGTGGAGTGGAAGCCTGAGAAAAGGAAAAGGCTCAGGGGAATGGCAGCAAGGTTTAAGGTGCAGACCATGGCCGCTGATTGGAGGGGTCCCTGAGCTGGAAACTGGAGTAGTGTATGGGCCTGGGATCTCCTACCAGACACTGGGGAAGTGGCACAGTCAGGGCAGAGGATTTGAAGACTGCCTGGAATGCTTTGTCCTGTGCAGCTTCGATATCCCAGAAGGAGACAAACCTTAAGTCTCTCACCAACAGAAGTTGATCTGATAAAAGATATTACCACACCCACTTTGTCCCTAATATTCTGGGAGCCACATGGCTACAACTGCACTGCATAATACAATGTGCAAGGCAGTGGAGAATTATGCTGATCGGTCAATTCCACACCTCTCTACAGCCAATCTCCATGTTAATTAATAATAACAACCATAATCATCATAATTTTTAAACAGATGTATGCAATCTGAGTGATTTTTGGCTCAGTTTGTAGCGGTTTTGCAGCCAAGAGACACGTAGGCAGGGAAATAAATTCTATCGAACAGATACATAAGCTTGTAAGCCTTCTTGCTTTATAGTGTCTAGGTTGCCTGAGTAGGAAATATTTGTGGTACTGGCTTACTTTTCTAATAGACAGCTGTTTTGGGGTTTTTTGGATTTATTACACAACACATTATCTAAATAAATAGCACAGGTCTGTGGGAACTTTAAGGTTCTCACATTAGCTTTGAATCGCGCCTAAAAATTCCTGCAACGAAAGGAAATCTAAAAATACACGTAATATGTATGTTATACACATATTTGGAAACTCTCCCTATACAGACATATTGTAGAAAGACTCATACAGAGAGATCAAAAGCACTGACTTGGTAGTTTCCTTCATGAAATTACCATACCGGTATCTTAAAATAGGTAGTTAGACAAAATGTCAGACATATAAAACAAATAGAAAATGATCAAATCTATAAAATCATCAGTCATAAAAACCTATTTATTTTGTCCAGGTGGTAGATGAGTTCATGCATAACATTTATCTTCCAATAGCAATACTAAGCATTGGAAATGTGTGTAAAGTAGGTTTCTGTTGTCTATGACATTCACAAAATAAAATGCAGGAATTAACTCCTTTTTCACATATTGAGGCTCAGCTTCTGATGCCATTACTAGTGTTGAGGAGTACCTTACTTCAGAAGTGGTCCCATTGTTTTCAATGGGACCAGTTATGGAGTAAGGTGCTGTTCAGCATAAATGTCAATATATGACCATAAATGTTTAGTGACTTTGGATGTTAAATTATTCAGATAGGGTGGAAATCACTTTACTGACACTGTAATTAAAATCTATGCCCAACCCAAAACCAGGCACTGGAATAAAAACCATTCTCCCACAGAGTCTACTCCAGCATCAGGCTGCTGACAGGTTTGAAAAAGTGGGACACTAGAAAGCTGTGGTGGATTCCATTGCTTTTTCCCCCACTATCACCTTCTGCATGATTCTGTGTTGGCCCTATGCACAGACGCTCATCAGCTGGCAGAAAGTGGTGAAACTGCGCAGCCACTTCTGCAGCTACCCTGGCCCCAGCAAGTTTTACCATCAAGATTAAGTAGTGAAGTGGACCTTGACTGGGCCTCCCACACCAGGATTATTTTCATCCATAATAAAGAAGTATAATTAGCATCAAAATTCTAATTGACTGTACATGCTTTGCTATCCTTTTATAAAAACAAAACATTAAAATTAATTTGCATTTACATTGTTTTTTTTCCTGATAGAAGAGTGGTCCTGTGGATATGGCATTCAGGAGACCAAGTTGCCATTACTGTTCTGCCAGTGACCAACTATATGACCTTGGGGAAGTCACTTTACCTCCCACCCTTTGTTTGTCTTGTCTATTTGGATTGTAAGCACTTTAGGGTCTCTCACTATATATATTTGTACACTGCCTAGCATGATGGAGCCCTTTAGGTGCTACTATAATGCAAATTGTTAAATAGTAATGACATTCATTGGAGTTTTGTCCAAATAAGTCCTCAATAAGAATCTCAAAATCTGACTTGTGGCATGGCGTCAGGACCAAGAATGAGTTAGATTGCCTTTAAAGAGGAAGAGAAATTTGCAGCAGCATTTCCCATCCCAATAGCAGCTAAATCAAGGATGGTCAGGCAGCCCATTCCTTTAAAGAGCTTTCCTGGGGATTATGGGCGGCAGAAATTCTATTTGCTGATTTCACTGAAGACTCAAGAGGCCTGATTCTCCCCTTGCTTTCCTCAGTATAAATCATGAATATTTAGTTCAAGATAATTGTCATACTAATGTACAACTAGTTTATCTGAGAGGAGAATCAGGTATGGCAGGATGGAGTGAATATCTCAGAAAGAGGTTGCCCACCTATCCCCAACAGACATCATGAAAAGAATGATTAAAGGATTGGAAAATATCCCTTTAATGAAAAAGTCAAGGAGCTCTGTCTGTTTAATTTAACAAAGAGAAGCTAAAGGGTTGACTTGATCACAGTCTCATAGTACCTACACGAGGAACAGAAATTTAATAATAGAGGGCTCTTTGATCTAGCAGACAAAGATAAGACAAGATCCAGTGCTGAACTTTTCAGTTTTATGCAAATGCAAAGCTCCATGCAAACCTGAGCAAAATGAATCCAATGAGAGGTTCACCAAAGCTATGGAAATTGTGACCCAGATTTCCTTTACTGGTTGAGCTGTGCTCAGCCTAAGTTCAGGGTATGAAAGAGGGTTGGGCAATGATGACATTAAGAAGGCACTGGACGACGCTCCTAGGCCAAGAGAGATCTGCTTCAGGCCTGCTTTGTTTTATATGGACTATCAGTACCACCCAGGAATACCCTTGGAGGAACTTTCCAGGCTGAAGAATCCCCAGGCAGACAGTTAAGATGGATTTAAGTATTCCATGTGCTGCCAAAGTGGCACAAAGCAGACATAAGGGATCATGAATCTGTCCCTAAATCCACCTGGGTTCATGTAGCCTTATTTAAAACTAAAACGGTTCGAAAGACCATTACCATTCAAACAGAGTGTAAACAATCTTTGTTGTGGTTTTAATATACATAGGTGAAAACTGAGCTATATAAACTGAGGAAAATTATGAATTTCAGCCTGCATCGAATTTCAGGCTTTCAATTTACTATAATTTGGCTAATTTCACTGCCAAAAACTCTATTCATTCTCCAGTAATGTGATGTTCTCAACCTGGATCATATCTGTGATTACTGCATGCTTGTAAAATTAGCCATTTTTGCACTTGATTACTTAAAGCAAAAATTGGTAGTATCACGCAGCACTGAATATGTGTAGTAGAAAAATGTATAGTAACCCAGTGCCTTTCTTGTCATAGTTTCCTTCATACAAAATGTATTGAGTTGTCATTTACAAAACTCTGTTTTAAGGGAGTAGACTCAGGCCTCAATGACTAGTTGTTGAAGCTATCAAATCCTTTAGTGAAGCTTGCCAAATCTTTCTTTTCATGAGGAAAGGAAGATTTGTAGAGCATGCAAAATAAAATCTGTTCTATTATTATTTATTTAAAACATATATATTGTGAATAGAATATTTATCTATGGACACCTGGTGCTGGTATTCTAGGTTTTGCAAATGTTTTCTGTAGATCACCCAAGTCTCACTGTGGTGAAATTGCCACCACTTTGTAAACTAAGAGTCTAGTGTGTGTTTTATTATCATGGTTACTTAACACCCTGCGAGACAGTCTGCTAAAGGCAAGGCTGGCACAGCGGATTCTGTGATTAATTTTGACATCTATATTTCCCCTCTGAGAGAGACGGCTACCAAGGAAGAAAAAGTATTCTACATTTTCCAGTTCTTCTCTGTCAGTGTAGATTTTCCTTGCTTGATCTGATGATTGATCAGGAGCAGACTGGTTGAGGATTTTTGTTTTGCTGATGTTTAGAGTTAGCCCTAGGCTTTTGTAAACTTCAGAAAAGTAATTAAGGGCTGTTTGTTAATCCTCCAATGAGTGTGCAACTACAGCACAATCATCTGCATAATGGAGTTTAGTTATTATTGCTGATATTACTTTAGTTCTGGCACAGAAGTGAGAGAGGTTGAAAAGGTAGCCATCAGTCATATTGGGTGCCAATGCCAAACTTTGACAGGATTTTCCACAGAGCCTCAGGGTTGGCAGAATTGAAGATCAATAAAGGCCATATACAGCTCCTGATGTTCTTGGCATTTTTTCTGGATCTCCCTAGCAGTGAAAATCATGTCAGTGGTGCCTTGTGATGGTCTGAAGCCACACTGAGACTCTGGGAGAACTTCCTATGCGAGAGGAAGCAGACGATTCAGTAATGTTCTAGCAAGAATCTTCCCAATGATGGAGAGAAGGGCAATATCTCAGTAGTTACCACAGTCAGCCCTATCTACCTTTTTTAAAATGGTGATGATGTTAGCATTACATAAATCAGCAGGGATTTCTTCAATTTGCCAGATTTTGAGAAAAAGCAAACGGAGCTTGTCTGTCAGTGTTTCTCCCCCAACTTTCAATACATCAGCAGGTATGCCATCAGAACCTGATGCTTTATTGTTCTTCATTTGTTTAATTGTGTTAGTGACTTCCTCAAGTGTTGGTGGACTGGCAAGAGTTTCCCAGACTGGGTGCTGAGGGATGGAATCCATGGTATCGCTGATCACAATTGATTCTTGATTTAGAAGTTTTTGGTAGTGTTCCTTCCAGCACTCTTTGATGGATTTATCGCACCAGCATTTTCTCTGGGAAATACTCAACATAAAGTGGGAGGTTCCCCACACTAACATCAGTGTCCTCCCAGAGGCCACCATCTTTAGTACTGAGGCCTGATTATTCAACATTATCTGAGGTGGAGAGGGCAGTGTGTGCATATGTCTGATGTACGCCTACCAAAACAGCTGTGGTATGCCCAGATCACTAAAGGAAAATGGAAATGGGGAGGCCAAAAGAAATGCTTTAAAGGCACTCAAGACAAACATCAAGAGATGTAGCATCAAAGTCACACACTAGAAGACAAAACAAGGCAAAATGGAGAAGATTTGTACGAAAAGGAACGACCACTTTTTGAGGAAAATCGTCTTACCTTGGTCTCAGAAAAATGCCCCAAAAGAAAGGGCGGACAATTGTCATGTAGCAATCAAGACCAACCTTTCCTTCCAACACCATCAGCAACATCTGCCAATGGGTCTGTGAGTCAAGGATCAGACTTCTCAGTCACCAAAGTACCAACATAAAACAAAACCTGTGAAAGAGATCATCCTCGATCACAAGGGATCGCTGATGACGATGTCTACCTAAAGCAAGTCTTTGGTATATTTCTTTTAGACACTTTCATTCTTTAAAAATATAATCCGTTTCAGTTAGGAATAAACAGGACAGCAACAAGGAGGTGTAGAAAGATGATTTTGAGGGAAATAATGGTTTTGTGGTTAAGGCATTGGATAAGGACTTCAGAGAACTGAGTCCCACCAGACTTCCAGTGTGACATTGGACAAGGCATTTACTCTTTCTTTGCTTAGCTACACATCTGTTCAATGGGGATAATAATAATTCCTTTCCTGCTACTTTTATCAGTCTTGTCTATTTAGAAAGTAAGCTCTTTGGGGCAGGGACTCTTTCTTACAATGTACTTACACATATCCCTCAGGCAGTATAACGTAAGGGATAGGGCACTGGACTGAGACCCAGATTCTAGTCTCAGCTTTGGCCTGCTTGGGTACCTTAGGCTATTTGTTTAATCTCTGTGATTCAGTTTCCCCATCTATAAAATCTGTAAAATTGCCTCTCTTTGTAAATCACTTTGAGATCTATTCATATAAGAGCTCGAAATTATTATTGTATAGTCCCTAGTACAACAGGAACCTGCCTTTGGTTGATGCCTCTAGATACCACCATAATAAGAATAATGCCATTTCAATTTTTATTAATCTTTAATGTTAATGGAGTGGTCATAAGGCTTTATTATCCACAGAACACGTGCAACACAGGCACTAGCAAGTCCAAGTTTTCCATCACTATCCATTAGTGTGTCTGAATCTATAGTTCAACTTCTAGGGAACAGACAGTATTTTACTCTCAATATCTATTCAGTCTTGGCCTCTATGCTGGCAGTGCTGGGTACAGAGTAACATAATGATATGAACACATGTACACTACAGACTCCAGACCACCAATGCCTTTCACATTCACCACTTTGAATGAATATGGTCATTTGATGAAAAGGTGGAAGCAAGACAGTCCATTCAATTCTAAGCATTACATTACAACAAAATTCTTGATATTTTGGAGGATGGTTGGAGAAGAGAGCAAAATAATTATGGCTTTGGAGAGATTGGATTTTGAGGAAAGACTAAAAGAGATAAATATGAGAGATAGGCTAAACAAAGATTTTGTGTTGAGATATGATCATGATATACTAATATTTTTAAAGGAGTACATTTAAAGAAGAGAGAGATGGACCAGATCCTGGGCTCTGCTCCAGCTGCAAGAGCACAAATCAACCATAAAGGCAATGGATCTGTTCCCTTGAGCATTCCCCTTTTACAACTGGTCAGGTAATAAAGAGCTATTATGTCAGCCTCTACACTACCACTCTAAAGGTTCCTATATGAATGTGGTGTGGCTGAGGAAAATAGTGCGTGGTGGAACATCCCTACACAGTCAGTCCCAAGCTGCTGGAATGGTCATTGGGGCTATGGATAGACAGATGTACTCTCCTTTCTATTCTATATGGTCATCATCACCATGGTATCTGATCACCTCCCAGTAAGGTATAAATTACAGCTGCCTTTGTATTGCTGGAGATATCCCCTGAATACACCACAGGAAGGACGGACCAGCTTTTTATTTCTCCCTGAAAATGCCAGAGGGTGCATGACACACTGTATCCCCCCATAAACCTTTATGGTGTGATTTATGTATCACTCATGTTCACCCAAATAATGTAACTGTGTATTGTCTAATGCAAAGTATGTCATGTAAAGTGTTTTTTGGAATGCTCATGACATATTGAACATTATTGTTATGGTAGCATGTTTCCTGCAATGTCATACGTATGTACAGATATGAAAGTCTTCTATGAAATGTCCCCAAATGTGTGTCTCCCATGGCTTGACTAGATGTAGACAAACACAAAGCTGAGGGTCCATGCCTTGCAGAGGCACGTATACAGGGACAATGGACTGGCCTAAGCACCTGATAAGGCTCCACTCATTTGGTGAAGGAAATCATGCCCATTGCTGGATGTGGCTGATAACCTGATCCCAGGAGGTGTCGAAGAAACTTGTTAAAAGAGAGAGGCATCTTTGTTTCTGGAGCTCTCCCTTGTAATCCATCTGCATAGCAACATCAAGGAAATTGACAGCTGCCCACTGGGGGGGCAGAGGGCGGAAGGGGGGCAGGAGGGTCATGGCTCCAAGAGGCATCTCAGCCAGCTTGTGCTTAAGATGACATCACAGACTGAAAAGCTATTGAAATATTAAATCTAGTTTAGGATGCGAGTTACTTTTTAGTTAATTGTGATCTAATCTCTTGATTTATATTAATCTGATTCAGGATCACTTAAAATCTTGCTGTAGTAAATAAACTTATTTGTTTCATCTAAACCAGTGCATGTGGATTGTGTGCATGTAGAGACTTCACTTAGTGACAGACCTGGTATATATCAATTTCTTAGATAAATTGATGGACAAATGTAAATGAACTTGCAGGGTGCAGTGTACAGCACTGAACCCTGTAAGATAGCAGTTCCCAGTTTTGCATCTGGGACTGGGGTGTTTGCTGGGGGTCAATCCCATGAGCGGCTGGCCAGAAGTGCTCCTTCACTGGGCCAGGGACCAATTACCCGTAGGAAGCTGAGCACAGGCTGACCCAGGAGTGGGTGGTTCACGCAGTGAAGTCTAATGAGTCAGGGCCCAGGAGTGAAGGATCGGGGTGACACAGCTACACCCCAGTCCAGATTGCAGGGAGGGAACATCACAGAAGGCTGGACATTTTTGGCCACTGGCCACCTCCTTAGGAAAACACCTGCAGGTTAAAGGAGGACCTGTTGGGAGAAGGAAAGTTATGTGGGAGAGATGGAGACTCCTAAGACTGCTAAATTGAACTCCCAACCTTTAGATATCTTAAGAATTGAGACATTAAATTCACTTAAAATTCCCAATGATGCCCATGTGACATACACAAACTGACCGCCTGGGCAACAACCCCGCTTCTTCTTAGGATTACTTTACTGATGAGCAGACTGGTGTCAAAATAAACCCATTATTTGGAACCAGACTATATACAGCAATGAGGCAACAAAACTCCCTACTGCTTTATGTAGCTGTGGCCTGTGACTGCCCCTCCCTGAACTGCTTTGTTTCTGCCCCTGCAGGCAGTGTCCCAGGAAACAGAAGTCTGCATAAAAAGTGTACAGGAACTGTGGCATCTTTACACTTCCTGGGAAATTTACTCTGTAACTCACTGGCTACTATACTCTTACATCAGGGTAAATCAGAAGCAACTCCACTGAAGTCAATGAAGTTACATTGATCTAAAAACAGAATTATGAGAGAAGAAACATGCTTCCTGTTTTAAAGCACCATCCAGTCAATCACTGTCATAAGTTGTTGTGCCTAGACTTTAGAGGGTCAGAGAGAGTTTTTAATCTGCCAACATCTGAAAAAAATCATAATTCTAAATGAGAACAATACTTACTTAAAGAAAGGAGCAATTTATTGCCATTAGGAGAAGAAAATTACTAGTGCAGGCAGTCACTGACTGTGCCTATAATTGCAGACATTCTGAAAATGTTTGGAAAAATTACCATCAAGATATTTAAAACTCATGCTGCGGGATTAAAAATTGTAAAATGAGAAATAATTTTGTTGGTCCAATAAATTATAGATTAAAAAATTGATCTTTTCATAAAAACAAGTTGCTATCTTAATTTTTTAAATAAAAAAAATGCATCCTTTCACTTTTATTTTGTTTTCTGATATTTTTGAAGTTGTGGTGGTTTTTTGTTTTTGTTTTTTTTAAATAATTCAGACTTCTTTCCCACTTCAGAAATGTTAGTTGGTTTTGTTAATAGAGGGATGGTTAATTAATCATTGAACATTATCAAATGGTAAGGGGAATATGTAGAAAGCTGATGTTTTCAGCCTTTACGTTTATAGATTAATTTTGGCAAAAATAAAAGTTTGTCTAGAGCGCCTCTCCATTTTAATGACTGTGAGCAAATTTAGAAGTAAGTTTAAGTTAAACTGATTATATTTAAATCTTTGTCATCGGCCGAGGGTATATGTTATACAGCCTTATACTACTTTTAGCCTTCTAACACACACTTAATAATGTTTAACTTAGGTCTGTTCCACATGCAGTCTTTGTACCAGTATAACTTTGTTGGTTAGGGCTATGATCTTTATACCAAAATAGTTATAGTGGATCCTAAAGTGGATGCAGTTAAATCAGTTGACTTATACCAGTCTACCCTATTCCCCACCCTTTATAGAAATAGCTATAATGGCATAAAGCACCTTTATATCTATATAACTGTGTCCACATGAGGACATTGGGGGTAGATTGTTTGTACTACCAGTATAATTAAACAGTGCAAACTTTGTGTGTAGACAAGCCCTTAAACACCTTTGTACGTCACCTCTTTATGTGCCATTGTGTGTATATGGGGCCCTTTTATCACACAACAAAATTAACCCTCTACAGATAATAACTGAAATGGATTATGAGCCTGATCCAAAACCCACTAAGTCAATGGAAATAGTTCAGTAAGTTTTGGATCAGGCCCTATATCCTCAAACTTAGGCCTGGCCCACACTACAGAGTTAGGTCGCTGTAGGTCGATGCAAGTGAAATTATGATCTGTGCACATGTCTACACTCAAATTTGTCTCTGACTAACGTAAGTACTCAGTTTCAGAGATGCAGTAACACCACCTTTCCAAATGGCACTGATCTGTGGTCAGCTTACTGGAGGTTGACACAGTGCAAGTGTAAACAATGCATGACCTGTGTTGACACTAACAGAATGATAGAATATTAGAGTTGGAAGGGACCTCAGGAGGTCATCTCAAAGCAGGACTAACTTCAGCTAATTCATCCCAGCCAGGGCTTTGTCAAGCCGCAGCTTAAAAACCTTTAAAGATGGAGATTCCACCACCTCCCTAGGTAACCCATTCAAGTGCTTCACCACCCTCCTAGTGAAAAACTTTTTCCTAATGTCCAACCTAAACCTCCCCCACTGGAACTTGAGACCGTTGCTCCTTGTTCTGTCATCTACTACCATTGAGAACACTCTAGCTCCATCCTCCCTGGAACCCCCTTTCAGGTAGTTAAAAGCTGCTATCAAATCCCCCCTCATTCTTCTCTTTTGCAGACTAAACAAGCCTACTTCCCTCAGCTCTCCTCATAAGTCTTGTGCTCCAGCCCCCTAATCATTTTTGTTGCCCTCCCCTGGACTCTCTCCAACTTGTCTACATCCTTTTTGTAGTGGGAGACCCAAAACTGGACACAACACTCCAAATGCAGCCTCAACAATGCCGAATAGAAGGGAATAATCATGTCCCTCGATCTGCTGGCAATGCTCTGACATCTGTTGATCAGCAGAATCTTGTCACACCTTTGCTGTCTCCTCTAGGGACAGCCAGAATCCCACTGAAGTTCACCTGAGCCTCCATTTCCTTAAGAGTCTTCCCCAGCCCGGCATAGCCTCCTTAGATACGTTCCAGTGACAACCTAGCTATCTCATTTGTACCCACATGAAGGACAATCAGTGGATTCTTTCCTGCTCCTGTTAGGATCCTCTTCAGACTCAGGTCCACATCCGGTATCTTAGCACCCAGCAGATAGCACACACTTCTGGATCAGCTCTGGTTACAGGCCTCTCTGTCCTGCTCAGCAGGGAGTATGCAATCACATAGACCTGTCTTTTCCTGGTAACGATGTGATTCTCCAGTTGATCCCTTGTTCTTTCTGGTTGCAAGTCATCTTGTCTACTATTCTCCTTTGCAATCCTCTGCAACCATTCCTGTATCCTCTTGGGGTTATTTGGTGGTATCTCCATTGGCTCATCCACTCTTTGTATAGGACTAACTGCTCTTCTCTTCTTTCTTGCCCTCCCACCTGCAGTGCCCCTTCATTTTCCAACTCCGCAAACCTGTTTCTGAGCTCTATTTCTCCTTCACTAGCCTGCCTTTTCCTCTGCTGGGTTCTCGCAGTCACATGCTTCCACTGGCCACTTTCCTCACCCAACTGCCTCCCCCCAGAGTTCATTGGTCCTGCTTCCATCTGCAGGTCTGGGTTTTTCCCTTCAGCCTCCTCATTCCTCTGCTCAAACCCCCTTCTGAACTCAACCAGAGTTTCCATCTGCATCTTCAACCCTTGAATCTTCTCTTCCATCAACTCTCTGAGGCGGCACTTCCTACAAATGAAGCTCTTTTGAGGTCCCCCATCCAAGATCATGTACATCCCACAACTTTCACATCCAGTCATCTTCATAGCCTTTCCCCCTACTTCCTGTCAGTGAGAGACACAAAAGCAAAATAAAAAAAACCCAAAACAACTGCCAATGAGCACCTCAACAATACGAGAACACCATACATTCCCTCCCCAAATGCCCTCTCAAAGTCCAGTTTTCAGCTCTGTTTGCTGACTCCTGTGCTGCTGCAGCTATGCAAATTGATCCTTAAGCTATGTCCTGGAAGTAAAATGCTATCAGGCCTTCTGAAGATTTCTAAACACAGACAGGCTTTGAAAGGTGCAAAGTGGCCCATTCATCTGAATGTGATGTTCTCAGCGGAATGAGAATTCCTCATGGAGATTAATACAAGGGGGAATTGTAGCTCTGAGAGGTGCTAACCACTCTGTTCAACTCAGTCAAACCCTCCTGAGTTCTTTAGAGCCTGTGACATGCCTGAGGTATATCCATTCTCTTCTTTTCACCCAAAAGGATAGGACTTCTTTTGGCTCATGTGGAGGGCTGAAAGAGCAGTCTCAGGCCCTCCCAAAAGGGCAAGCACCCCCAGAACCCTGCTCACAAAAGATAGATAGGGAGGGGTCCAATCCCTGTAGATGGGCATGGGCCTCCTGGATCCTGGCACAAACACAGGGGGCAGCAAAAGGGACTCGGACACCTCAAAGGGCAAGACCTGCAATACTGCAACTCCTATGTGGGAGGAAGGGAGGGAAGTCTCTCAAAGATGAGCATGTACACAAGTGTGAACGTGGAGCTGACAGGTGTCCTTATTCTCCTCCAGGCCCCCTGACACTCCCCTCCCCATTGCCTCACCCCTCCACTTCCCCTAGCTCCCAAGCCTTCCTCACTTGTGCCTCCAACTTCTCTTCCCTCCCCAGGACTCCTAGCTAGAACCAGTCACACATATTAAGAAATAGCACCCTGTTCTTCCCTGAGTACTTTAGCAACAGCAGTTTTCAACCTATTCAAAACAGGCTGGATTTCGATCTGGTAGGTTATGTTGAGCCCACATTTTCATTTTGAGAAGACTTTGAATACCAGCAGAAAATAGTTTTTAACTTCCCTGATTTTGCGAAAGAATCTGACAGTGTTCACATAGAAGCCCTCTAAAAGGTTCTGAGACACTAGGGAATCCCAGCAAAGAATGTTAATTTGGGGGGGGGGAAGGCAGCACAACCAAGAGCAGAGACATAGAATGATTTAAGATTATTATTGGCATAATGTAAGGCTGCATGCTATTCCCACTTCTCTTCTGCATTATCACAGACTTTGTGATGAAAAATGTGGTGGCTGCTGTTGAGGACACTGGTATAGTTTGGGCAAGAGATAAACTGTGAGAGTTAGATTTTGCAGATGATATAGTCATAGTAGATACCACCCTGGACAGAGTGAAGAGACTCCTTATGAGCATAAAAGCAGAAACTGCTGAAGTGGGATTTCATATCAGTACACAGAAGACCATGGAGACTAGAGAGAATTCTGTCAATGTTGGTGGATTGGTGGATGTGTGATTAATGGGGAATACAGAAGTTGATGGTTTTGTCTATCATGGAAGTATGTCTGCTAAAGGACAGCACATAAAGATATGCAGGCAAGCAGAGGACACAGAATGCCATTTTGGTTGGGGGGGCGGGGTCAAACAAACCAACCAAACCCTGCCCCCCGTCTTCTCCCCAGTTCTCACCGCCAATTTCTTACTTTACATTTACACTTAATGTTATTCTTTCCTACATACATTCTTCACGTAATACATCTAGAGTATAATTGATTAACACACAACGCTAATTGCGAAATAATTAAATTACAAAACTCACACTGTGTGCAGTAGCACAGGAAGAGTAACTGAAAAACATCTGTTATAACACTCACCTCCTTATATTGTCAGCTCCTTGCTTGTGAATATGGAAGTGCCATTTTATTGTCCATGTATGCCAAACTTTGCAAAGAAAGTTGTTCTGCGATCGTTTATTGGTAAATTTGGAACAATCAGAAGATAATACAGCAAAATATTCCCTATCCCAAATCTGACTAGGCAGATAATAATGACCACTGATTTAGGTCACTACAAATGACAGAACTTTAAAAATGTAATGCAGTTGGTAACTACTTGTGCGCTACACTTTCTGCATTTCTCTAAGGGTAGACAATGAAAAACAATCAGTGCTATTGCTTTTAATTAGTTTCACTTTCAGTGTCCTAGTAAGTGCTCCAATGTTTGGATTGCAAACACACTGCACAGAAATCTGGGTCTAAGAATTATTTTCAGTCAATACAAAGCCTTTAAAAAAGATTTTGGGATCTTTTTTGTAGTCTATGACTTTATAACTTTTTTTTTTTTTAAATAAGTCATAGGTGCTGGAGCTAAGAGTGCTGGGAGTGCAGTACCCCCTGGCTTGAAGTGGTTTCCATTATATACTGGGCCAGCACAGTTCTCTATGTGCTGCATGATCTCTAGATTATTCTTGGGCGTGATAGTTTTGGAGAGCTTTCTAATCTATCATAAAAAACATTTTCAGGTTATGTTTTGTAACTTGATCTTTCACCACTAACATAAATAAACTGACGCAAAACTATTGAGTTAAGATGAACATTTAAAAGTTTGTCAAGGGGGAAAGTAGTATTAGAGAGAAAGTATGAGTATTAATTAACAAATGAAGGTGGAGAATAAATTAATGATGGCTCAAAAGTAGTTGAGATACCAAACTTTAAAGACAAAACAACTTTAAAAAAAATCAGTATCTAGTGTGTAATTAAATGATGGTTCTTAGCAGCATGAATCTATAATGAATAAATTTTGGCAGCCAAGTCTTGCAAACTGTTTAGACTGAAGGTTTTATACAAATAATTATGATAAATAAAAAGGATTAAGTTGGAAGGTTTCTAGTGTGTAGCTTTAAGGATTTGAGAGAGTAAACATCACTTCAATGAAATTCACTGAAGTACTCAAGTTTGAGACTCTGGCCCCCTCAGAAATATTAAAGATTAAGTACAAAAGGAGTTAAGATTACTCACCAGGAGCTGGAAAACAGGGACATACAGCATAGCAAAGCTACAGAATGGCTGCTTGAGGGCATGTATTTGTACATGCAAAGGACCAGCAACTCCTCAGAAGGTATTCTGGGGAAAAAGGTCCTAGAAAAGTGAGACCCTGAGAGATTTTGTAAGATCAAGGCATTTACAGCATTTGTATGTAACAGCCCAAGTAAACCTACCAGGTAACCTGACCCAACCAAAGCCTACTGTAGGAAAGGAAAGATTCTCACAAGTGGGATTTAATTGCAGAATAAATGGCCACAATGGGGTATTGCTATTCACTAAAAAATTAGATCATTGGAAAAAATAGGAAAGTTTTAAATGTAATTTAAACAATATTTGTGGTGTGACCGCATTTCCTTATTTCTTCACAGCAGGGAAAGATTCCAGGTGGTCATTCATTCTTCAGTGCTGTTCTTGCAGCCTGAAACTTCCGGAGCTGGGCTGTCTGTGAGGATAATTATCATCTGAATGTGCCTGGGGCTGCTGCTATTGTGCTGTGTCTATTGGTGTCACAAGGAGCTTGCTCCTGTCTATTCAAAATGTCAATGTGAATAGGAGGAGCAGATCATGGTGAAATCTGCAACATCTTCGGACTAAGCACAGATCCTCCTGAGAGCCTGCCTTGCTTCCACCAGCTGAGCCTGTTTGTGTTTTCAAGATTGAAAAGTGCTGGGAGGCTCCCAGCCCTGCTACTGACTTTGCCGCACACTGCATTCTTATTGGCTGAGCAAAGACTAGGCCAGTGAGGGGAGGGAGGCAGAGGAGCAAGCAAAGTAATTGCATTGCTCCAAGTCCTGGCTGGTGAGGGAAAGAGAGGGAGGAAGAGGAGCCAAGCAAGGTATGTCACTCCCAGCTGTTATTACGAAAAATCAGAATAGGGCAAATGCCATCCATTGTTAAAGTTGGTCGGGACATGGCTCAGGTGGCCCACCCCATTCTGCAGCCTATGCAGGCAAGAATCAGTAAATCTAGTGGATCATTTTCTCATTTGTCAAACATCTGGGAGAGTAAGATTATACAGCTACACACTAAAATGAGATTGTACAATGCTATTGTCCTTCCAGCACCATTGTATGCCTCAGAAACATGGCAGATGGTGGAAGTATAGAACAAGAAGCTCAGTGCATTCCACTTGCATTAAAAAACAACTTGGGAATTCATTGGAGAGATTGTGTAATCAATATGGAAGTGTTACACTGCACAAGTCAGCAGACTGTGGACTTCAAAAGTAGACAGACAGCTATGGGGGTTGGCCACATCATCAGGCTACCCTTGACAGAAGCATAAAGTATATCTTAGACTGGATTTCACCTGGGGGGAAGAGTTGGCATGGAGGATAAAGAAATACCTCTCACAGAACAATTGAAAAAGATGCTGCCATCATGGTGACAACTTACAATGGAGTCAAACATCCTGCTCTGGATAGACAGCAGTGGGAAAAACAGGTTGCCTCATTCTCAAGTGGCAGAGATATGCGTGGTCATACCTAGTGATTGGAACAGGAGTCAGTAACCTGGACTCAGAGCTAAGGATCAGAGCCAAAGTGAGGAATCAGAGGCAAAGTCCAGAGCTGTATTACCTGGAATAAGGTAGGGTGGGACCAAGGCAAGGGCAAGGTTGGGAACCAGCAGGTGCAGGAGCTACTGCAGCTGTGGGTGAATGCTTTGAGCGGTCAGCATGCTATGCTGGTCTTAATAGCAGGTCTGCTGATCCCCCTCAGACAAATTGTGTGCTTGACCAATCAGGCAGGTCAACTGGGGCCCAGCTGCGCTTGTTAGGCTGCCTAGCAAATCAGCAGGCTAAGTGTGGGTCCTTACTCCTGACATCCATGTGCCATTAATAAGGCTAAGATTTTGTCATGGTTATTTTTAGTTTACTAAAAATACACAAAGATTCATGGAAGCCCATGACCTGTTGGTGACTTTTACTAAAAATAATGGGGGTGAGAGGGGAATGAGAGCCCTAGCCACACTATGGGAGCAGAAGGGTCCAGCAATCGCGACCAGCCCAGTCCCCCAAGCACTGGGGCTCCAAGCTCTCCCTTGGTGGCTCAGGGCTCCAGAGTCCCCCCTGCCCACAGCTGAAAGATGTGGGATTCCCCGCTGCCCGTGGCGGGGTCTGTGCTGCGGAGACCCCCTCCAGTGGCTGGGAGCTGCAGGAGGCAGCCTCCTGCTGCTGTTTGTCACTCCAGGGTCCCCTTGCTGCCCATGGTGGCTGGGGCCTGCAAGGTTCCCCCACCGCCTGCAGTTTCTCAGAGCCAGGGGTTCCCACCATCCGCCCTCCCCCCCAAGCACACAGCAGTGGAGTCACTGCCACAGTGGAGGCTCAGAACTGGGGGCTTCCCGCTGTGGCTGAGAGCTGCCCCTCCTTCTGAGAGCTCTGGGACCTTTGCCACCAGTGTCGACTGAGAGCTCTCAGGTCCCTGCAGCTCCCAGAAGATGACGGCTTCAGCCCTACTGCCCCAGGGCACCAGGTGGAAGCTGAACAGGATAATTTAATGGAGGTCTCTGGATGTCATGGATTCTGTGACCTGTGACAGACTCTCAGCCTTATCCATTAGGCAAAGAAGATTCAAAGTCAAAGTAAGCCTAGCTGCCTTCCTTTTGCTGAAGCCTCAAACCCTTCTCCCCCTATTCCCTCACTCCTCCACCCCCTAGTAGCCAGTGTCAGGGAGCACTCACACATCTAATTTTTCTTCCCAAAAGACTTTGATTACATTCCCCCTCAAAATAAAATTGTCACCAATGACCCTCGAATTGGAACAACCTCACCGCTCATTCCAAAACTTTTTTGTCTATGGTGGGGGACTTGTAAACTTTTCCTTATTTATGTTAACTGAGGGGTGATTTCACAGCCATCAATCTCAATGAAATCTGTGATTTATCAGTGATTAGTAGTTCTCGGTTTAACAGTACAAAGCAGTTAAAAGAAATAAGTTTTTTGGGAGCAGGGGCTGTAACTCCAATGTACAGCTCAAATGATCCCAAATTGGAACTCTAACACTACCCAGCACCCCTATGAAGCAAACCATATTTCAAATCAACTCAAGTAACATTCGGATTTTAGAGCACTTCAAAAATCAAGCTTTAAAGCAAATAATATGATGGGGATGGAAACCTTCTAGACCTTTTTCTGTATTGGTGCAAGCACACTGTAAATATGTACATTTTCTTAAATATTCTTTTCCACCTCAGTGTCATGCAATACCTTGCGGAAAACTTGACCTACTGAGACCATTTTGATCCATATCACATGAATAGTTTGATTTCTAGTTCTGTACAAAGAAAAAACAAACAAACAAAGAACCCATCTAGAAACTTTTTCAAAAATGGCTATTTGTTTGGAGCTTATATCTCCACAATCCCTAGCTCTGATGACCCCAAATTTGGTTCACTAATACCAGCTTGCACCCTCCTGAGGCACACCAAATTTCAAAGGGCTCCAACTGAGCACATCGATTTTAAAGGACTTAAAAATATCAACCTTTAAACAGAGTCCTGAGGCAACCTTAACTACTGTGGCACTGCCATGCCGCTATAATAATTGGGTCCATCACAGCTGGGAAAGAAGAATGTCCTGGAATCCAGGAGCTTCTAAAATTACATTTTAATGGAATACCACTAGATAATATATATATATATATATATATATTTATATATATATATATTTATATATATATATATATTTATATATATATATATATTTATATTTATATAAACATAAATAGTGCTTACTCAATATGCATGTGCAATCAGGTAATTGCATTGCAAAATCTGTAAAATAGGTACAGTATAATAATCCTTACAGTACCTATTTCACATGGGTTTTGTGAGACATAATTAATGTTGTAAAGTGCATTGAAATTGATGTATGAAAAATACTGCATAAGTATAAAGTGTTTATGTCAAATACTCATTTCTGCATGTGAAACTGATCTTTGTGTCTACACATGAGCTCTGGCACTCATATGTAACCATATATACAAACATATTTTGAAGGAGAAATCTTTGAAATATTCCTCATTAAAGTCTGGGAACAAGTTGTGTCTGGATAAACTTCCAGAACCAAAAGCTTTTCTTGCTGAATACATCTTGGTTAAATTGTGCTTTGCTTACTCTCATTGGTAACATTCATTTTATAGACTCTAAAAATATGCATGATTTTCATTATTTTCTTTGCTTTCATTGCTTTATATGGGGGGTTTTTCTTTCAAGATATGATCCTGCAAACTTTATTCATGTGATTAATGTTTATTCAGGCAAGTAATCTCACTTGAAGAATCACAGGTAAAGCGAATTTACATTCACTAAGGCTCTTAAAGCTCTGTTGTTTTTTCTTACACGTCCATCTAGTCTCATTAAAAAGTTATATCCTTTGGATCCCAAGTGATACCCATTTTAACTTTTCTCACTCTGATTTTTTGCTTTTCTAAACTTCAGCCTTTTAATCATATTACTCAGCTGTTACATGTTATCAGTTCTTTTTTGTAGAACTATTTCCTACATTTTTTTTAATATTAATTCTTCATTTATTGTATAAGAATTTTGTTTAAAGTCACTGTAATCTGTAGCTCAGGGATTTCATCAACAATTAATTTCTGGATGGTTATCTCATGCACCCAGACTATGTCATGAATTTAATTCCACCAGAAATGAACAAGAGGCTTTGGACAAAAGTAGAGACCTTTTTAACCTTTTAAATCAAACCAAGCAAGAGTGGTGAAAGAAACTGTCTCCAAATGGAACTTCATGCATTCTAATCACAAAAGCCTGGCAAGCCATTAAGAGACTAGAGACTGGAGAGGAGATTCTAGTCTGAACAAGAGAGAGCATCCCAGAAAATTTTATTGCATCTCATCTGGTGGTCAATGGCAGTGCTCCTGATGGAGAAAGTTTTCAGCTAGGCAGTTAAAATTGATGTTTGCTTAAAGATGCAGGCTCTCAGTGTGCCCACAAACCTGATGGCTCTTTTTACTGGTCAAGAGCTCAACTTGGTTAAACATCAATTGCAGTATCTAGATAACATCCATAATGAATTGTTGTTCATTTTAGGCCAGTTACCAAAAGTTGGCTGCTTCAGATTTCTGAATTGTTGTACCCAGGATTGTAGCATCACAAAAGTCCGGTGCAGAGCAAAGGCCATAGCTGTTCCCAAGCCACAGAAATCATTGATAGACCCAAGAGCTACTGACTGATTACTCTGCTGTATTTTACCTGATGCAGATTAATGAGGTAGTCAATCCTCAGAGGCCTTTCATTCAGGGTGAAATCAAGAGAGAATGATGTACACAAGATCAGGTACTTTGTCTGGCTTAAGTCAGAGAAAACACACTTGAGTCAAGAAAGAAAGTTGATACAGTCCTTGGTAAGAACATAAGAATGGCCATACTGGGTCAGAACAATGTTCCATCTAGCCCAATATCCCGTCTTCCAACAGTGACTGATGCCAGATGCTTCAGAGGGAATTAACAGAACGGGGCAACTATTGAATCATCCGTCTCCCGTTGTCCAGCTGTACCTTCTGGCAATCATAAGTGTAGGGACACCCAGAGTACCTAACCATCTTGGCTAATAGCCATTCATGAACCAATCCGTCATGGACTTATCTAATTTTTTTAACCCAGTTATACTTTTGGCCTTCAAACATAGCAATGAGTTCCATACGTTGACCATGTGTTGTGTGAAGAAGTCATCCTTATGTTTGTTTTAAACCTGCTGCCAATTAACTTCACAGGGTGATCCATGGTTCTTGTGTTATGTGAATACATAAATATTACTTCCTTATTCACTTTCTCCACAGTTCACGATTGTGTAGCCCTCTATCAGACCTCCCTTATGTCTCTTTTCTAAGATCAACAGTGCCAGTCTTTTTAATCTTTCTTCATACTGAAGATTTTCTGTACCTCTAATCATTTTTGGTGCCATTCACTGTACTTTTTCAATTTTAATATATCTTTTTTAGATAAGGCAAACCAGAACTGCATACAGCATACCAGCTGTGAACATACCATAGATTTATGTAGTGGCATTATATTTTCTGTCTTATTATCTGTCTCTTCCCTTATGGTTCCTAATGTTTTGTTAGCTTCTTTGATTGCCACTGCACACTGAGCAGATGTTTTTATAGACCTATCCATGATGAGTCCAAGATCTTTTTCTTGAGTGGTAACAACTAAATTAGACCCTATCTTTTTGTATGTATAGCTGGAATTATATTTTCCAGTGTGCATTACTTTGCAATTATCAACATTGCATTTCATCTGCCGTTTTGTTGCCTAGTCACCCAATTTTGTGAGATCTCTTTGCAACTCTCTGCAGTCTGCTTTGGACTTAACCATTTTGAGTAATTTTATATCATCTGTAAACTTTGCCACTTCACTGTTTACCCCCTTTTCCAGATCATTTATGAATATGTTGAATAGCATTGGTCCCAATACAGATCCTTAGAGACACCATTGTTTACCTCTTTCCATTGTGAAAGTTGACCATTTATTCCTACCCTTTGTTTCCTGTCTTTTAACCAGTAACTGATGCATGAGAGGATCTTCCCTCTTCACCCATGCTTGCTTACTATGCTTAAGAGCCTTGGGTGAGGGACCTTGTCAAAGACATTCTGAAAGTCCAGGTACACTACATCAACTGGATCACCCTTGTCCACATGTTTGTTGATCCTCTCAAAGAATTCTAGTAAATTGGTGAGGCATGATTTTCCTTTGCAAAAGCCATGTCAACCCTTCCTCCAAAATTGTGTTAATCTATGTGTCTGATAATTCTGTTCATTCTATTGGTTCAACCAATTTGCCTGGTACTGAAGTTAGGCTTACCAGCGTAATTGCCAGGATTGCCTCTGGAGCCTTTTTAAAAAATTAGAGTCACATTAGCTAGCCTCTGTTATCTGGTGTTCTGGTACAGAAACTGATTTAAGTTTACTCACCACAATTAGTAGTTCTTCAATTTCTTATCTGAGTTTCTTCAGAACTCCAGGGTGAATACCATCTGGTCCTGGTGATTTATTATTGTTTAGTTTATCAATTTGTTCAGAATATCCTTCATTAATATCTCAAACTGGGACAATTCCTCAGACTAGCCACCTAAAAAGGATGGCTCAGATCTGGGACTCTCCCTCACATCCTTTGTAATAAGGACCAGTGTAAATAATTCACTTCGCTTTGCTGCAATGGCCTTGTCTTCCTTGAGTGCTCCTTTAGCAATCTGATTGCCCAGTGGCCCCATTGACTCTTTGGCAGACTTCCTGCTTTTGCTGTACTTAAAAATAAGTACTATTAGTTTTTGTGTCTTTTGATAGTTGTTCTTCACATTTTTTTTTGGCCTGCCTAATTATATTTTTACACTTGACTTGCCAGTGTTTATGCTCCTATTTTCCTCAGTAGAATTTGACTTCCAGTTATTAAAGGATGTCTTTTTTTCCCCTCTAACAATCTCTTTTACTTTGTTGTTTAGCCATGGTGGCATTTTTTGGGTCCTCTTAACATTTTTATAAAAATTTGTATAAATTTTTTTATAAAAATTTTTATTTTATAAAAATTTAGTTTAAAACTCTATTATGGTGTTTTTAAAAAGTTTCCATGCAGCTTACAAGCATTGTGACTGTTCCTTTTAATTTCCATTTAATTAGCTTCCTCATTTTTGTGTAGTTCCCCTTTTTGAAGTTAAATAATACTGTGGTGTATTTCTTTGGTATTTTCCCCCTACAAAGATGTTAAATTTAATTGCATTATGGTTGCTGTTACTGAGCAGCTCAGTACATATACATCTTTGAACAAGATCCTGTGCTCCACTTAAGACTAAATCAAGAACTGCCTTTCCCCTTGGGGGTTTCAGGACTAGATGCTCCAAGAAGCAGTCATTAATGGTCTCTAGGAATTTTGTTTCAGCATCGCGTCCTGAGGTGACATGTAATCAATCAGTGTTGGAATGTTTGAAATCCCCCATTAATATTGAGTTTTCTGTTTTTTGTAGCCTCTCTACTCATACTGAGCATTTCACAATCACCGTCACCATCCTGGGCAGGTGGTCAGTAGTATATTCCTGCTGCTATACTCTCATTATTCAAGCGTGGAATTTCTGTCCTTAGAGTCTTTGGCACTATTTAATTCATTTAAGATTTTTACTATATTTGAATGACCAGGTGACCTATTCTGTCATTCCTATATGTTTGGTACCCTGGTGTTATCGTGTCCTCTTAATTATCATCATTCCACCAAGTTTCTGTTATGCCTGTCATATCAACATCTTCATTTAATATCAGGCATTCTAATTCCCCCCTATTAACATTTAGACTTCTAGCATTAGTATACAAGCAATTTGCCAATTTTTAGTTATTGGCCTTCATGTGATGTAGCTGAACAGGACTCTTCCTTTGACATTTTTGCTTCAGTTTCCTACCTGTACTTTATCAACATTTATCCTCTTCTCTTTACTAAGATACAGAGAATTCCTTTAAATTCCAGCGTTGCTGAAACTGCACTGGATGGGCCTGGTTTCCTCTCCATGCTCTGACTGAGGCAGCATTGCAGACAATAACTCGTGGTGGAAGAGTGCCCAATTTGACTCTGGAGTATGGTTTAAAAGGTAGGCTCCATTGATACAGAAACTATTCTCTAGTTATGAAACCTGAACATTGAGCTCCGATGACAAGAAGAAGACGTAAATAACAAATTTTTAGAAATATGAAGTCACCTACAAGGCTAGCTAAATTACCACAATGAAAAGATATTGATTTCACCTGTAGAATTAGAAGCAGAACATGAAAATCTTCTGTGAATTGTATAATATCCTCTTTTTAGATTACTGCTAATCAATAGAGTTTTAACAGAAATATTTAATTACTATCCATTTATATCTTGTAGCTCCTGTTCACCTTCTTCTCACTCATTAACAGTTACACATGCTTGTGGTTAATATCCAATTATGGGTGATCCATCCTGCCAGATACTGTACTTAATTTTAATGTACAGTGTATGGTGGTGACTGGAGAAAGGTAACTCACAGTTTTAGCAGGTCAGCCAAACATTTTAACCTGCCACCACATATAGGGGAAGACTTATAAGAGAATTAGCATTCTGTTTATATTGTTTTACATCTCTTGCTATTGCACAGTCTATACAACATAATGAAAAAATAAAATTTTTGGTTTATTTGAATAATCTGAATCTGAACTGAACCTCATGAAACTTTAATATCTACCAAAAATTGTTTTCCTTACTCTTTTATCACACAGAATGAGTGAAAAAGTTACACACTCGCACCCATCTTTTGTCTCATCATTATATTCAGTGAGCAGTCCTGCTTGGAAATAAATAGCAGTAGGCAGTCCTACGTGTTCTGCTGTAATGCTCATTAAGCTTTATGCCTTTTTTCTTTCATTAAGATCTGCAAAAAAAAATACAATTAGACTGATTTACTTTAGTCTCTGGCTTTTTCATTATTCATATTTTTCCTTTGTGTATTAAAGTTCAGAAAAAGAAATGTTCTCTTTGAACAAACACTGAGTAGGCGTACAGAATAATAACTGAAAGAATCCCTCAGTAAGTCATAGTCACATTCAGACAAATGGTATATTAAAGATGAAGCAGATAACCTGGAAAATTTGAACAACTAGAGTTAATGGAATTTTTTTTAGATTAGCTAAGAACTTCAGATACAACAAGCTGGATGAGGATATATATTTTTGTCTCTACATTTATGTATACAGGACTTTGTATAGTAAAATGTGTTAAACTACTTATATGCAGTGTTGTTGTAGGCGTGTTGGTCCCAGGATATTAGAGAGACAGGGTAGATGAGGTAATATCTTTTATTGGACCAACTTCTGCTGGTGTAAGCTCGAACGCTTGTCACTCTCACCAACTGAAGTTGATCCAATAAAAGATATTATCTTACCCACTTTGTCTCTTTAAACTACTCATGGTTCGAATAGTGTTCTGTCATAGATCACATGATTTTTCTTTTTTTAAATAATGACCCATAGCTTTTACATTTTGGAATGTTTGTGTGGAATCAACTGGATGAGTGGATATGTTGACAAACAGTTGAACAAATTTGATTTACAGCATTTAGAACTACTGACTTGCCAAGTTCAGCCTTGGACTGCATGTAAAGGTAGTAGGAAGTCAACAGCAAAACTCCAGTGGCACAAAGGACTAAGCCAGTGGATTCTCAATGGGAGCTTTTCCTAAAAAATCATGAACTTTCAGATTCCTCACATAGGTAAAAAAAGACTTTTTTAAATTAAATATGTAGAGACAGACTCACTCAATTCCTGTAGAGCAATTCCAGAGTTTAAAAATGTCATAATTTGTTCTTGTTATCTGACAGAAAAATAAAAAAATGTTATCAACATTCATATATATTATCATCACACAATCTTACATTTATATGTCTCCTTTGGTCCTAAAGGCTACCAATACACTCTGCTAATTATAAACCAAATATTGATGTTCTGACTCATTTTTAACTAATTTTATACGTAAAAGAGTTTGCCTGAATAAGGATTGAGTAAAATCCAAAATAAGGATTTCAGGATTTTGCCCTATGTACATACATCTACACTGAAATGCAGCTACATGTGGGGTGCAACAGTGAATTACCACTACACAGCAGGCTATGCAGTAGAGGGAAGGGAACTGTTGGCCAAGGACACTGGTATAAAAACCTATTTTAACAAAATCTGCTATGAGAATTTTAGGGCTAAATTATGTTATCCCTGTGATAGGGATGGGGGGTCATTAGGATTGCACCCCAGGGATTCACCTGAATCAAAGTCCCAAACCTAAACACCCTTAACTTTGGGGGAGGTTTGGATTCAGAATTGCTTTAATGAGCCTTTAGTGCACTTCCCTAGTGATTGAAGGCAGTCAGCATTTATTTGGTCTCATGTCTCAGGCATGGTCTACATCTAAAACCAAGGTGACTTAGCTATACCGCTCAGGGCTGTGAAAAATGTTATGCACTGTCAAGCGTTGCCGATTTGGGTTGCACATATTCCTGGAGATTCCTGGAGACTCCAAAATAATCCCTGAGGGTTGGCAACCCTATGGTAGACCCACCTACAGCGCTACAGCAGCATAACTGTAGTGCTTGTAGTGAAGACATACCCTCAGAATGCACCACAGATAGAAACCAATAGACTACTATTGTACATTCCAGAGTGGCTTTTCCTGTTTTGAGAAATACTTGTAGTTGTCTCACAAATTCACTATCAATATCCTCTTTTGTTATATAATTCATGTACATTTTATCTTTCACATAAATCAATCTACCCTTTTTTCTTCTAATTTCAAAATCTTTAACTTTTGCTGTTTTATTTATTTCAAGTTTTGATCATATGAATAATTTATTTTGATACATTTAAAATATTTAACATACCCTCTTTATTAATTTATACACTGCTTTTGCCTCTTCTGCTTGAATACAGACTTTTCCTCACACTGGAAATTGTAGTAATGTCAACCTCTTATAGCTCTTTAATTACTACCTCACCCGGTTTTTCCCACAGTAGGTTTTCTAAGCAGTAATTGATTTCATTATGCTTTTCTCAGCTCATATCTTCAAGCATAAATTTATTATGGGCTTAATTGTGCCATCCTTACGCTGTATACGTATATAGTTCCATTGATTTCAGTGGGACTTCCATGCAGTAAGGTACTGTTGATGATAAGGATCACATAACTGGGCTCTTCCTGATTACAGTAATCTTTAACATGTAAGCATTCCAAAATCATGAGTCAGGTCCTCATGAGATTGGCTTTAAAATGATATTTAAAAAGATAAGAAATCTCAGTTCTTTTGATTTTCCTTCTAATTTTTGAGTCCCTACAGGTCATGTTTAGCACTTTTTTTCTGCAACCATGAGGGCTAGAAATGGCCTTTATTAAAAAAAAAAAAAAAAGCTATTTTGTATAATCAGGAGTCCATGAGCTGGAGCTTAAAAAACTCCCAACAAATATCACGTCACTCACAATAAAATCATGAGTTGGCAACACTGTTTTTGTCTTTCAAATGTTCATTGGTTGCTTGTTTCACTACAGTCATTGTAACTGATTTACTCCTCGAGATTGTGGGCCAAAATCTGCCCTCAGATATGCGTCTCCAATCTTATTGATTTTAGTGGTATTTTACAGGTGTAAAATCAGGATGGACTTTGGCCCTATGTCCATGATGTTTCTTTTACCACTCACTGTCCTACAAACAAGACCAGTGCTTAACAAACATTATGTGAGGATGCTGAAAGTATTTTCGGCTGAGGGAGCCAGTTTTGCAAAACCCATATTCAGAAATCACAAGTCAGGCATTAAAAGCATATGGGATTAGTTTTAAAATCATGTTTTGTTCTGCATAAATACGGGATTCATTTTGCCTTGTGGTTTCTAAGCCTGGGGGGGTGCACTTTCCTCACATTTTCAAGCTTTTCTCCCTAGTCCTGAGGCCTGTGAGCTGCCTGGTGTTTTTGTTGGGTTGTGATGGTAGCTGGGTTTGGTCTGTTTAAAGAAAGCGGACATGTGTGTCCAATCACACGACCCCGCGAGCTAAGGCTTTACTGCAGGAGTTAAGCCAAGGGCTGGCAACTCATTAGCCTCCCAGCCGCCAACGACCCGAGGCGAGCCCCGCAGAGCTCTCCGGAAACGATGGCGACCTTCCTCCCCATAGCCGCACCGCAGCCCAGAGGAGGAAAGCGCTTGACCCGGAAGAGGGACACGGGGGAGCGGGTTGGAGGAAAATCACGCGGGTGGGTGGGTCGGTGCTGCCAGGCTGGGCCTCTGCCGAGTGGGGCGGGGCTGCACGGAGCTGAAGAACCTGCGCTTCAGTCCCGCGACCGCCCGGCAAGGCTGGCGCGCCTGGAACTACAATTCCCATGGTGCTGCGGGGCAGCGGGGACTCGGCGGCCACCGTGCCGCACTGTGTCCCATAAGGCCGCGCGGGCGGCGGTAGTTGTCAGGCGCGGCTAGGCAGGGAGAGGGGAAGGTCGTCGGTGGCGGCTTGTGAAGGAGAAAGAGGCTCTCGCGCGCCGACTCGCTCCGGCGCCATGTTGGGCGCCAGCGTCCGCCGCTTCGCTACTTCCGCCATCCGCAGGTCCCACTATGAGGAGGGGCCGGGAAAGGTAACGGCGCGGGCGGCGGGCCCTCGTCCAGCTCGTGGCGCGCGGCCCGGCCCCGCGGCCTGCGGATCACAAGGCGCCCCGAGGGGAGCGACGCTTCCCGGGCCAGGCCAGGCCTGAGGCGGGGGCGGGTAACGGTAACGCGCGTTTCAAACGCCGCTGAGTTCTGTGTCTGGGCCGGTAGGGACCGAACCCGCGGGGCGGGGCATCTCCCAGCCCAACGGCCCCTGGGTGCGTCCGCCTCGGCTGGGCCCGCAGGGACAGGGAGGGCAGGGGGCGCCCCTGAAGTCACTTCCGCCCTGTCAGGTTTCAGTGCCGGACTCCTTGGGGAAGTGGGGCCGGTTTCTCACCTTCCTCCCCGCCCCCCTTCTCAGCCTCCTGCCAGGGGGTGGCAGATCCGCAGAGTGACCGCAGAGGATCCAGAGCTGGCCCCAGCAATCAAACCAGTCAGCGTCCTTGGTCTTACTCCCGTGACACAACGGCTTTAACGTCTGCTCTCTGACAGACTCTGGATGGCCTCTGCCTCTCTCCCCCTCCCCCCCGCTTTTCCTCTTCCCAAGCTCGTGTTCCCGGGGTACAAATGATGTGAACACAACAGTATGAGAAAAGCAATGATACTGTAAACGCTTTCTGATGTACCCGAACATCCTGGCCTTTCAAAATAGCGCTGTCAAATGAGTCTGAATGTCAGCCAAGTAGTGTGTCTTCTCTGGCCAAGGCTAGCAGTCATTCCCCTCCTCCTAATCCCTCAGGGAGCTATTTAAAATACCAAGTTCGTATGTTAATACTTCACTTTTTTCAAACCACCTGTCAGCATCTCATGGAAGCCATGTTTCACTTTTGCTTGTGCTATTTGTTTATAAAGGCTGATGCAGAAAGCTTGAGATGAAGTGTTGGGGTGGGAGGGAGGAGTAAACACACCTTTATCAAGCTCATCTATAAATTTGAGTCTGTTGTGAACAAATGCTCTTTTCTTTTCTAGAACCTTCCATTTTCTGTAGAAAACAAATGGCGGCTGCTAGCATTAATGGCAGTGTTCTTTGGAAGTGGGTTTAGCATTCCCTTCCTTGTAGTAAGACACCAGCTGCTCAAGAAATGAAGAGGACAAGCTTTAATTCCTATAACAAGGTAACTGATTCTGGCAGCTTGTTTAACCCTTTTTCTGTGTTAACAGTGATGAGCTTCTTATAAAGTCTAAACTTTCATCAGTACAACTTGTCACTGCTAGAGATACTCCAATTGTGGGTATAATTTCATATCTATAGGTGTTCGATCTTGGGCCAGGTGGTGGTGGAGTAGGGAATACAATCTGTTTAATTAAACCATCACTGTACCATACTTAATGACTCTATAGTCTTTAAGTGACAGCATTTCTCTTCTAACAAGTCAATAAAAAGTGCAGTCTCTGTGGTGTTGCATCATATCAGCTCACGTAGACCACATCTCATGGTCTCTAACACAGACTAGCAAATCAGGATAAGAAACTGACACTGTAAATGCCTTCTAATGCACCAATTTTCTGATTGGCCAAGGTTAACTATAAAATACACCAGCTAGAATGTAAATGAACCAAAAAACGTCTTCTCTTAATTAAAATAAACTTAATCATCTGAGAAACTAGTTGAAACAACTATTATAGACTTCATGACCAGGGGGAACTATTCTGGTCACCTAGTCTGACCTTCATAATAGAGGCCAGAGAGCGTCCCCAAAATAATTACTAGAACCTATCCCTTAGGAAAACATTCAATCTTGATTTAAAAATTCTCCAGTGATGACCCCCCAACCCAATTGTTCCAATAACTAATTGTACTCACTCTTATGTTAAATATAAGCCGTGTTTCCAGCCTGGATTTGTTTAGCTTCAATGTCCAGCCATTGGATTGTGTTATACCTTTCTCAGCTAGATTGAAGGGTTGTTATTAAACTTGTTGCTCATAAAGGTGAAGTCGCCCCTTAATCTTCTCTTGGTTAGGCTAAATAAATTGAGCTCCTTGAGCCCTTTATATAAGGCATAAGATATTACCTTACCAAATCTTGTTTTTTTTTTTTTCCCCCCCCATCACGTACATACTGGTTTACTATCTGCTTATTTGAGTAAGAGCACTAAAAGAAAACAAGCAATGCAGAAATGATGTGCTTATCTTTGCAAGCAGATAGGTTTAATCAAATTCAGATTGGAAACATTTCACAGGGAGGGACTAACCACTGGAACAAATTATCATGGGAAATAATGGATTGGCCATCTCTTGATGTAATCAGATCAGGACTAGAATTCTTTCTGGAAGATAGGTTTTAGTCAGGCAAGTTATTGGATTCAGTGCAGGAATAACGATGAAATTCTGTGAGTAGTAGGTAGTCATACTAGATCTAATGGGCTCTCTTGGCCTTAATCCAGGAATCGAATCTTGGTGAACTGAGTATACCCTACATGGGTAGAAGTGGCAGATTGGGGCTGGCCTATATTTGAATGCAAAGACTACTGTATAAAGTTAAATGTGCCAAAGTTCTTAGCCTTCGTCATGTTTTAATATACTGATACTGGAAGAGGCAATGTACATTGTAATAGTTGTTCATTCTGCTACTCTTTTCTTGCAGATTTGAGGTAGAATATCACCTGTCGAGCAACTTGTCTTTCCATGGTATAAAGGACAAACTTATTTACCACACTGGATGTGTTTGTAAATAAAACTTTAAATGTGAATATTTTGAATGATGACTTTTCTGTCTAACTATATCAAATGCTTCTGAACACTGAGGCCTATTCTGTAGGTTACTGTGTAACAGCAACTTTTTACATCAAGCTTCAATAGACAAGAGGCCCTTTTTAGCACAGTGAAAATATAGTGGTAACACACTATCTTTTCACACTAGCAAAATGAAACCAGTACCCTCTGTGCTAAATTGAATAGTTAAAAATCTAGATCAATGGTTCTCAACCCATGGGCTGCTTGTGGCCCAATCAGCACACAGCTGTGTCTCATGTGCTACCTGTATGGCTCTGAGTTTGTCACATATATAGTGTGGATGTGGCCTACATATCACACAGCGAACTGCATACATGGCCTACAATGGTAGATAAGTATCTAGATCAGTGGTTCTCAACCGGATTCTGTAACACTTATGCATAGGTGTAGTCCTACTGAGTTAAATGGATTTCTCACATGAATAAAATTACTCACGTTTGTGGCTGCAGGCAGGGACCCCTAATCATGAAATATTTTCTTAACTAACTTGATTATAGCCAGATTGACTTCAGTAATGAAATTGCAACAACATAGTCTTTTCTATAAAGAAACTAGGAAGGGATACAAAGCCAACCTGCAAGAGTTAGCTTACAAATAGCTCATCATGGTGACTGTAATATGTAAGTGTCATAGTATACATCACTAAATATTAACTTACTAACATCAGTTTTCCCAGTAGTATGGAAGTGTCTTCTGTTTGCTTGCATTTGTTCTAGGGCAAGCCCCTTATTTTTATTTCTGTGCCACTTTATCAAGTAAAGCTCTTTTTCCCTGAGTTCCTTGTTTAAGCAGACTGCTATCATGTATGACTTGGTAAAATGCTATGTCCTCAATAGGTCACATGCTAGCAGCAGTGTTCTTACTCCTAACTCCAAGAATCAGGATTAGTCTTGAAATACATCTCACACTTGAAGTGCATGTCCCCTGTCATACATCAAGCTTATGAGAGTACAATTGATGCGGTTGAACAAATGCTGCTTGTAGTCTATAACTTATTTTAGACATAAGGTTTAATATACTAGTTTTAAACAAAGGGTACTGTTTGCAAGGTGTATAAAAACTATTTTCTCACTTCTCTCGTGGGTAATCAAACACTTTTTTTTATTCTTAAAGCTCCTGCAAATGTGGTTGTCTGCTTTGGCAAAAGCAATTACTGAGGAACTAAAATATATAAGTAATCCAGAACACAAGGTCATGTCTCTACTTTTCTCTGGCCTGGTCTACACTGCCGTCACTGCAAGACATATTGTAGCTTGGGTATCTCCCATCAATTTATGTTGCTGTACTGTGGTATTTTCACTGCACTGCTTTGGTGGGAGAAGCCCTCCAGTTGACACAGCCTTATTATTTTTGGGGAGGGGTGAATTAATGCCATTGACTGGAGAGCACTTCTAAAATCAACTGAGTCAATCCCAATGCACAGATCAATGGTTCCTAAACTTTTCTCTTCTATGGCACACCCTTGATAGCATTAATTATTTTGAGGCACCACCATATAGTCTCCAAATGAACTGAGCAATCTAGAACTCTTCAAGCAGTTTCTTTAAAAATTCCATGGCACACCTCAGGCCTGATTGGGTTGGGAAACTGGCATAGATCATGTAGATACCACCACCCTTCCCTTTCTGTTGTCTTCTCCCCCACCCCAACAAATGGCATAGTATTTCCTGTGTGGTCTCTTGTTACCCTGTTACTTTCCCTGGGTGCTATGGTCTTTGGGACTTTGAAGGCATATACTATTCCCATAAAGGTCAGCCTGGGACAGCATAAAGGTAATTAAGGAGGGCTGGTCCACCCCAGAACTGGGCTATATATAAAGCCATGCCAGCCGTAGTAGGTGATGGTTTCTTACACAAGTATACCTAGACTGTTACTGCTCTGCTCTTGGCTCTCTTCAGTTTCTCCATATCTTTCTTAAAGACACAGTCATTAATGTTAGATTTATAAGACATTTGTTTCTTCTGAGATTCAATGACATTAAAAGTGAACAAATTTAAAATTGGAGAAAAAGAAATTTTTATTTTAAAACAAAATATACTATTTGTAGAGTTCATTGCCACCAGATGTTACTGAAACAAAGGTTTCAGTAAGGGATTTTGTATGGATAATAGGAATATAGTCATGATTTACACTAGCTGAGAAAATTTTATAAGAGATTTCCTGATGTTTCAGGATATGTCAAAACTATGGCTAAGAAGAAACTCCCCTCGTATTATTCTATAATTGTCTATTATGGAAGTTTTAAACCTTCCTCTGAAGCAGTGCAGATTGGGAATTTTCCATCAGAATGATTTTTTCAATGGAGAATGCAGTTACTGTAAAATCAAAATTTTCTGTGGGAAAACAGGTTTTGCACAAATAAAAAATAGATTTTCTGTCAGGTAAATTGAAACAAATGTTTTGGGTCACTTCAGTTTGAATTGGAATATTGTTTTATTGACTGACCCAAAACGTTTTGTTTTGAATTATTTGTCCAATAAAATGTGTGAGCAATGCACTGCCTTCTGGAAGTTGCAATTTGGGTCCCCATTCTCTCCTATAGGCCAGGCTTCCCAGAGGACTGCATCTTCGATATGCAGTAAGGATTTCTCCTCACCAAGCTATGGGATGCATCATGGGAAATGTAGTCTGGCCAGGGAGCCTGGACCATAATTGGGAATGGGGGCATCAGGATCTTGAACTATAACTCTTATGAGATAATAGTGCAGTATTAAAATTCATTTGACCATATTGATCTGAGATGAAACAAAGTATTTTGGGTCAGTTTAATAAACCAAACCAAAACATTTCAATTCCACAAACTTTGAAATGTTTTGTTTCAATTAAAACTGACAAAGTTTCAATGTTTCCAAATCAAAAATGTTCAGAATGTGTTGCAAAAAAATTCAAACACATCCTGATTTGGAATGAAAAATGTTGAAGTGTCAGAATTTCCAATGGGATAGAAGTTCTGAATTTCAGTCAGTTCTACTCTGAAGCATCTGATGTTGGTCACTTTTGGAGACAGGACACTGGACTAGATGGACTACTGTTCTGAGCCAGTGTGGTAATTCCTATGTAATTAATATGAAAAAATATGGGTACATAATTAACTTGAATTGAGTTTGTCCAAATTTCCTGTCTTTGAGTTTAGATTCCTTACAGTTACTGAGAGAACTGAGGGAAGGTGTTGCCTAAAATATATTTTGAACATTGAAGTTAACAAAAGACAAGTTAACTTCAAGTTAAAAATGAGTTAAATGTTTTCATACTGACTGACATTATTTTGCAACAAATATTAATATATCCTGTATTCTTTACTTTTCTCTTTCCTAGGGTGTCTGTTTATATTTCGTTTTGAGAATGATATAACTTGATGTAGAGGTAACATGAAATGGGTCTGACGTGACATTTTACAAACAAGCCAGGCATCTGTGAGAAAATGTGAAAGCCAAGATGTGGTTGTTATGACAACCAAATTAGCAGCAGTTCTTGCTAGACTTAAGTGAAGTGATAAGAGCTTGAACACTGTTCCACAGACTGACATGAAAGTTGTTTTCATTATTTAAAGACAAAGGTCATAGTTGTACAGTGTAGCATTTTACTCTAGCTGCTTTTCAGAATCCTCCAGTTAGTAGCAATAATGCCATTGCATATCCTAAATAGGTTTAGCTAGAATTGTTACAATTGAAAGAATGTGAAAAACAAGCCCGTACTTTCTGTGTATAAGGAAGGCAAATATTCTCATTTTATGGGTAAAGAAATGAAGGTGCAGACAGGCCAAATTATTCACCCAGTTTCATCCAGGAAGTCTGTAGCAGAATTAAGAACCTGGAAGCCCTGTGTTTTAGTCATAAGATTGTCCATACTCCCTTGGCTGGAGTATTCTAAGCAATGGTAAGAAATGTTTGTGATCATAATGACATATTTGAAAATTTTCGGGCTCTGAAAACTACATTTCTTTGTCACCATCACAAAATTCGAAATCAGACAAGGCAGAAGGATAGAACACCACATCAGCGCACAATCATTTCATGCATCATAATTCTGTCCCCAAAACATTATGCCTCCTAATGGAAGAAGGTATAAAGACCAGTTAGGTGACCTAACTACATTGCTTCAGTGAGTGATTTTACAAAATGAGGGAAATGCGTACACAGCCCAAAGTCAGTTCAGACTCTAAAAAGCCTTGGAATGGTCTATGATGAGTCTCAAACTATATATTAGCCCAGGGGCATTACAAGCACTCATTTCTCTACAATGACAGTGACAGTAAAACCTACTGTGCAGACAAGGCTACATGCCACTCAGCTTTGTTATTGTAGCAGAAACAAAAAACCTGAAGGGTGGGATGCAAACTTGTTAGGGGCAAGTTTGTTAATAGCCTACTGCTGCGAGCTGTGAATCCCTGCTTCTGCCAGATTGCCTAACCAGCTTGTTTCCTCTTATTGCTTTCCAGGAGTTGGACATTAGCAGCTGTCCTGACCAATACAGCATTGCAGTTAAATAAATTTAAAATAATAGTATTTGATGGAATTAATGAGAAGTGCTGTTCCATTTTCTGTTTAAACATTCCATGAATAGTTAAGTACCTTTCTTACACTGATTACACCACCTTTTTCATTAGTTATGTAGACAGTGGAAGAACAAGCAGCACTTAGAAAAAATGTCACAGTATATAAATAGCAGTTCTGAGAACATTACTAAAGTTCTACTGAACTGCATAATCAACAAGTTAATGGTGAACTGTGAAGATGCAGGCAAAAGTAGAACATGTCTTCGCAGACAAGGTCAGCTCCCAGACTACTGCACTGAGCAGCACAGAATGGGGAGGAGGTGAACATCCCGCAGTGCTGAAGGAACAGGTTCAGGACTATTTACAAAGATTGGACATACACAAGTCCATGGGGCCAGATGCAATGGATCTGAGAGTACTGAGGGAGTTGGCTGATGTGATTTCAGAGCCATTCGCTATTATCTTTGAAAGTCCATGGCAATAGAGGGAGGTCCCTGTTGATTGGAAAAAGGCAAATATAGTGCCCATCTTCAAGAAAGGTAAGAAAGAGGATACAGGGAACTATAGGCTAGTCAGCCTCATGTCAATCCCTGGAAAAATCATGGAGCAGGTCCTCAAGAAATCCATTTTAAGGCACTTGGAAGAGAGAAAGGTGATCAGGAATAGTCATGGATTCACCAAGGGCAAGTCATGCCTCCCCAACCTGATTGCCTTCTATGAAGAGTTGATTGGCTCTGTGGATGTGGGGAAAGCAGTGGACGTGATGTACCTTGACTTTAGCAAAGCTTCTGATACAGTCTCCCACAGTATTTTTATCAGCAAGTTAAAGAAGTATGGGTTGGATGAATGGACTATAGAATGGATAGAGAACTGGCTAGATCATCAGGCTCAACGGGTAGTGATCAATGGCTCGATGTCTAGCTGGCAGCTGGTAACAAGCGGAGTGCCCCGGGGTTGATCCTGGGGCCAGTTTTGTTCCATATCTTCATTAATGATCTGGAGGATGGGGTAGATTGCACCCTCAGCAAGTTTGCAGATGACACTAAGCTAGAGGAAGTGGTAGATACCCTGGAAGGTAGGGATAGGATACAGACAAATTGGAGGATTGGGCCAAAAGAATTTTGATGAGCTTCAACAAAGACAAGTGCAGAGCCCTGCAGTTAGGACAGAAGAATCCCATGCACAGCTACATACTAGGGACCGATGGGCTAGGCATTAGTTCTGCAGAAAAGGACCTGGGGTTACAGTGGATAAGAAGTTGGATATGAGTCAGCAGTGTGCCCTGGTTGCCAAGAAGACTAATAGCATATTGGGCTGCATTAATAGGAGCATTGCCAGCAGATTGAGGGAAGTGATTATTCCTCTCTATTCAGCATTGGTGAGGCTGTATTTAGAGTATTGTGTCTGAGTTTTGTGCCCCCCACTACAAAAAGGATGTGGACAAGTTGGAGAGAGTCCAGTGGAGGGCAACAAAAATTATTAGAAAAAATGGATTTTACCATTTTTTATATCTACTCCTTTTATGTCTACTTTATGAGTCCATTTATTCTATTGCATAGCGACAGTCTGGTTTGGCACTTCAATCTCCCAGGACACTCTGTAACTGACTTGAAAGTTGCCATACTTCTACAAAGACACTTCAAAAACAGATTTCAGTGAGAAACTGCAGAGCTGCAACTCATATGCAAACTTGACACTATCCAACTGGGTCTAAATAGGAACATGGAATGGTTATTTGGTTACAAGAAGTAATTGTCACTGTTCACACGTTCTTACCTTCTAATCAATGGTTGTGAAAAGGTCTCCTCTACTCTAACTGAATAGATTTTGCTAACACCTCCCCTCCCCATTGTTGTGCCTTACTCTTGGATGTATATATATATATATATATATATATATATATATATATACCCCCTATCTGATTTCTATTCATTGCATCTGATGAAGTGGGTTACAGCCCACGAAAGCTTATGCCTGCTGAAATAAAATTTGTTAGTCTTTAAAGTGCTACAGGACTCTCGTTGTTTTTGCTGTATACAAACTAGCACGGCAACCCCTCTGGTACATTTAAAATGATTAGGGGGCTGGAACACAAGACTTAGTAGGAGAGGCTGAGGGAACTAGGTTTGTTTAGTCTATAAAAGAAAAGAATGAGGGGGGCTTTGAAAGCACCCTTTAACTACCTGAAAGGGGTTCCAGGGAAGATGGAGCTAAGCTGTTCTCAATGGTAGTAGATGATAGAACAAGAAGCTGTGGTCTCAAGTTGCAGTGGTGGAGGTCTAGGTTGGATATTAGGAAAACGTTTTCCATCAGGAGGGTAGTGAAGCACTGAAATGGGTTACCTAGGGAAGTGGAGGAATCTCCATCTTTAGAGGTTTCTAAACTGCAGCTTGAGAAGGCCCTGGCTGGGATGATTTAACTGAGGTTAGTCCTGCTTTGAGCAAGGGTTTGCACTAGATGACCTCCTGAGGTCCTTCCAACTCTAATCTTCTATGATTGTATGTAAAAATCAAGACAAAAGGCCAGTCAAATTACTTCCATAAAGAAATGCAATGTTGCAGTTCACGGAATTATATTGAGAGTCTCAATATTTTTCATAGAACCCTAGCTCCTGGAGTTAAATGGTTTTGTGAGAATCTGTTTTCTCTCTTTCATTTTAGCCCTCTTGGTTGTGAGAAAGAACTTGAAAGTGTTGACCTGAGTATGTCTTAAAGGCTCAGAAACCAGAAGAAAATTAAAAAGAATTCCAAGTTTGTTTGTTTTTTAAAACAAGTATGATTTTTCAACCCATAATCTCATGATTTTTTAAATCTTGATTCAAGATTTTTGAATGCTTGAGGTTGGCATATTGGAACTGTAAACCTCACTAGAAATAACACTAGCCTCACTTCTTCTTTCTGGTCCCACTGAATTCCTCAAAGCAATGTTTTCCTGACAGGCCCAAGAGCTGTTACTGGAACAATTTACAAGAAGATCATTTGAAGTGTCAAATGAAATGCACCATCACAAAACCTGCATGGTTTTGGAGCATTGTACCTCTCATTCCTGCTGCTGAGAACGCACCTTCTAATCTTTAGGCCCCTTTAAAGTGTCATGTTGAACATCCAAAAACTGAGGTATGCAAAGTTACTAGTGACTTTTTAAAATTTTGACCTGTATGGTTGAAAATATATATTGAGCTCTGTCTCTTAGCCCTGAACACTTTATATTTATAGAAATGAAAAAATTTTGCCTGAAATCCTAAGCGCTTCCCTTCCAGCAATAATTAGCCTGTGAATCTTCAGCACTTCACTTGTACTGTGAGGTTGTTAGTCCCTATCCCTCTCATGACAGTCCCATTCAACTCCTGATACTTTAGAGTTTTCCGTTCTTGCCGAATTCAGTACAGTAAAGTACACTTTACACATGTGACACAACAAAACATCTGGTTTTATAGTGTTTCTGTTATTCTCCTAAAACAGCAATTTTGAATATTGTACATTAATATAAAATTTCAAAAACCTGAAATTGAAGCAAATGTTTTGATTTTATCAAAAATCAAACATTTCAATAGAGTAGGATCTCTTTTTAAATTTTCTTTCAGAAAATTACAAGATTTTTAGGTTTTGTTCCAAACGGGAATGAAAAATGTCAAAATCTCCCGTGAAATGAAATTTTTGTTCTCTGCCCAGTTCTATTTGTATCACTTCCTGAGTATTTTTGTGTTCTCTATATGCTGGCATACTCAGTGTAGTAACAAGATGTTATATTTGTATCGAAGTTTGTAGAATCAAATTGTATTGCGAAATAATATGTATTTATTTAATTTAGACATAATGAATGTGCACAAAGTGACACACCTAAAATTGCATGAAAAAATTCAATGTTGGCATTTCCATGCATGCTTAACCGTGAAATTTAACATTCTTCTAAGTTAGCTCTTTGTATGGAATAAACGATGGCTTACATAACATCATTGTGGTAAATGTAGATCTGAATAGTGACTATGTAGTTCTTATTTCACTCCTTTGCTAATGTCTTAAACATGTCTAAATAACTGCAATCATTGTGACATCCTGAATGCTCAACATTCAATGCTCTTGCATTGGCCTTCCTGCTATAACAAGACATGTGAGTAGAGGAAAATGGCAAATATATGCTTAGAAAGTAGCAAGAGAAAGCAAAGGAGGTTGTTGGCCAGCAGCCAAAGAAAGGAGGAAGAAGTTCACACTTAAACCATCCCATGTGGTGCTACTTATTGGTTCATATCTAACCTGCACGTGAGACTCAAACGTTCCTTTATTTGGTGAGACACAAAGGGCACATTTACATTGCAAAAAACACACCCTGTGCCAGCAAGTCTCACAGCCTAGGTCAAAAGATTTGGGATTGCTCTATGGGGCTAAAAATAGCAGTGTAGACATTCCTGCTTGGGCTAGAGCCTGGGCTCTGAAACCCAGCAAGGGTGGGAGGGTCAGGTAACAGGAACCAGTTTGGATTTTCTTTAGTGCACAGCTAGTCAATTACTTGCCTTCTCTGTAACATGTAGCAAACATTTATTAATTTCTGGGACTTCTAAGTCATCTTCATGACACTGGAACATCATCTGTCAAAAAGAAATGACCTTTCCTAAGCACAAAATTTCCCTGCTTATATCTTTCAAAATATTGGTAAAATTATGTGAAAACAAGAAAAATAAAGATTTGTCATACTGAAGAGCTCATGACTATGCACTGCAAGATAACATCACATTCTCTAATGAATAAACAATTATAGCTGTAATTGTTTGTACATTCCTGCAAATGCCAACAAAATCAAACATCTGTCATGCCAGATGACAACACAACTCATTTAATTTACGTAGCACTCCACTCATCTTAAGAAGGTCACTCAGGCTTTAACAAGCTGTATGTGGTTAGCCAGCATCTAGGAAATGATCGTGTATCTTCCATAGCATGCAGTCTGTATCAGCAATAAAGGTGCTACTATCTTTGACTCACCCTCATGTGACATATTTGGCTTAAATAAGAATTTATATCTGGTGTGATCTGCCTAATGTTTCTGCTGCATGCATGGATGCATTCAAACCTGTTCTATTTTTATTTGTTATAATTTCTATAGATGAGACACCCAGAGTCCCCAGAAAGACAGGATCCCAACCAACTAACTGACTAAGATGATAGACATACAAAGTCTTTATTCACTCGCCCCTCCCTCATCTTCAATATCAGTAAACACAATTTGTTTTTCTATGGCTCAGCTGTGGCTGTTAGTCATGGGCCACTAAGGGGCAGTGCTGATCTGCCAGGGATGTAAGGGGTGTGCCATATCATGCTATAGAATGATATATCAGACTCCAAGCTTGCACTGAAACCTAGTGGGACTTGGAGATGGGTAGAGCCTTACCTCCTCCCTATCCCTTTTGGTATGGCTTACTCCCACAGGAGTACTAGGAAGGCACATATAACCTGTAGTTGTGGGCAGGTGTCCATCTATAATGGGAAACAGATTTTTGTAAAATAATTGTTGGCCCAAGTCACTCCCCAGTGTTCTATGTCCTAAATAACCAGTGATGTCAATAAGAAATATTACGCTAATCTAGTGCAAAAACAGGGAGTGTTTGGTAGTACAATTAAGATAACCTCTGCATTAGAAAACTAAATATTACCAAGTGCCAATAGAGCATGCTAGCCTAATAAACTGGTTCTGTTCCTACCTGAATAAAGGAAGCTAACCCTCAGAGACACTATTATATAAAAGAGCTGAATGATCAGGCTGCTTCCCAGCCTGGCTTGGCAAACTAGAATTACCACAGATGCACAAATCAATTTAACCTCTAGACAGATGATGGGCGCTGGCCAATTCTTCTGTCTCTCCCTTTCTCTGCTCCCTCCCAAGAGCATGATCCCAGAGCCAGTTCAAGGAGCTGGTTCAATAAGAGCTTCCAGAAGCTTCAGAGTAATAGGACAGTATTCTACCAAGGCACATGCCTCATGTACGGTAGTTTTGAAGTAATTTAGAAATGAAAGCTGCTGAACATCTCATAAAACTGCCATGGTCTCCAACCTTTGTTTTTTGCAGTCTATTGAGACTGTTTTATGGTACACAGGAGGAGAGTCAGAAGCCCAAATGAGGCTAATGATATTTTGCATTTAGTGAAATATTTTCATCCTAAAGGATTTTAAAAAAATCACTTTACAAACTGTGGGTTTGATTCAGTCTTGCTGCTGTAGAAAAATGCACGAAAGACTGCAGAACCCCTGGGGAAGAGCAGGCAGTTTTGCACAGCTGGCTCCCTCCTGGGGATTTCATCAAGGAAATGGGCTTGAAATTGCACTGGTGCTGTGTTGAAGCCCCACAATAGAGGTTACCCAGGAGCTGGGCTGAATGCATGCTTCCTCAGCAAGCCTGTCCACAGTTGGTGCTGACAACTCCACCCACTTTTGGGGCTGGGCTAGCCAACTTTGGGCCTCCTGGTGGAGTGGAGGTAGCAAGGAATTTGTATCTCTGAAATCATTATGGCCACTATAGGGATCATTTACCTACTAGTCACCTCTCTAGTAGAATGCAACAACTATTGTCCAACAATATACACAACAGTTTTTAGAAGGGGCAGTGATGAAAACTTATAATTCCACTTTACTGCATTTTACTATAGAGCACAAATTCGTTCTGTTTATCCTCTTTCACACAGACTCTATCCCAAATTACTTTACATAATACAACTGCAGAGATAAATAATAGCCAAGAGTGATTAAGATATTAAAAATTATGGATGAGGGGGAGAAAAAAATCAGAATAGGTCATTGCCCCCATATTTCTTGAATACAGGGGGCTAGCCAGCTGGAATCTGAATCATTTCAGTATTTATAGGGATGAGTCAGTTGACCTTAGATCTTCTTGTGGCTTCAGCATAAGAACAAGTTTAATCAAACAGTGGTTTTCCAAACTACAATGCAGTTATGTCGGCACTACAGTATTACACACGTCTATTCTTTCAGAATGCATTATCATCCATCAACATGATAAATAGTGGGCACATACATTTTGTTCCTGAGTTGGTAAATATTCCTGACTGTTTTGCCAGGCTGATGTACTGAAGCAGGAGAGGAAGTAAGCCACGTGGTTAAGGCACTATACAGGAATGCTGCATTCAGTCCTGGGTCTGCCACAGATTTCTTCTCTGACCTTCTGCAAATCATCCAGGATGAGATCCTCATAAGGCCTAAACAGATTTACACCAACTGAAGATCTGGTCCTTATTTTTACTATGACTCAGTTTCCCATCTCTAAAACGAGAATACTAATTTCATATTGCATAGTGATACTTTGAGGATATATTTATTAATGTTTCATTAATGACTTTATTCTCACACATTGTTTACTATACAGCATCAAACAGAATGAGATGTGGCACTGTAAAACAGCCAGGCTCTCAGTTCTGAAGTGCATGCACAGGCATAGCCCATATCAAAATGTCTAGCAATCATATGTGTGTATGTGTTAGTTCAGGTTGGTTCTGCTTTGAGCAGGAGGTTGGACTAGATGGCCTCCTGAGTTCCCTCCCAACTCTAATCGTCTATGATATCAGCTGGAAAGATTGTCCTTGTTCATGAAGGTATAACCTTCGTGTCACTTATGTGGTGTGTCTCTGTCCCTCTCTAACGGGTGGACCTTGAGCTAACAGAAACAAGTCTTTTAGTTCAGGCAGTAAGTAGAGACATTATTTTAGAACCAGAGATCCCAGTTTCAGTCTCCACTGTCAACAATCCACCTGGGCTGTAATATTACAAGTGCGTGCAGCCGACTGAGGGTGGCAGCGAGCCATACTAGGTAAGTGTGGGTTACAAAAGCCAAAGGAATCATACACTGTAATCCAACAGCACCTCACAAGTTGTCCTGATCTTTTAAACTATTTTAGACCAGAGTTTCCAAGATGTGCAATTTGTGTGCCCAGAAATCAAGGCTGCAATCAATCAATCATGGATTTTTCATGTGCAGTTAGGTTAGGCATCAAAATAGTTATTTATGTGCACAAATACTCTAGTTATGTATTCAGTCTTGGTATTTGCATGTTATCTTAAATGCATACTTTTGGGCATTGATTTTCAAAGTTCTTTGAAAGTCTAGACTCTGTGTGCACTTTAACTTGTCTTGCCAAAAATCTGGGCAGTGGGTAATTAATCTTGATCAGGAAGATTTATTTCTTTTTGTTTTATATTGTTATTCATATAATTAAAGCCAATTTTAGACTTTAGGCTAGATAATTATTTGATCTATCTGGGCTACAGTGATTACATCTAATTTACACTGAGAATGCTTACTCATACATAGTTCATTTAAGGAACAGAATCTGCCATTCTTACTCTTACGTAGTAGTATCTTACTCTAGCTCCATTGATTTCAGAGGAACTATTCACTGAGTTAATGCTACTCAGACTAAGAGATATCTGGTTCTTGGTTTGTACAAAACCATACAATTTTTAATACAAGGGTTGAAAAGATATTTTGACCTTCTATTCCTGAAGACATAATGGCTCACAGCAAGAAGTAATGAGAAATTGTTCAAAAAAAAATTAAACTAATAAAATCTGGGCTTAAAAAACCCCCTACATATATTGCTTGATCTTATTCTACAAGCAGAGTGTTATCCTGTTCAAATATATGAAATGTCAGCTCAAAAATACAGGGACCATGTTTTCCATATCCACAGTAAATTCTTTTCCTAAAAATGAGGAAAGAAAACCCATTGCTAATAAAGAAGTCTAACTTTAATCACATGTTTTCTTCATTACTTCCAAATTTCAGGTGATATAAAGGGAAGAATAATTATTGCCTTGTTCACTTTGATTTATTTGGCTCAATACCTCTTTACCTAGCTAATGTAAAATAAACTGTGCCACATGGGTCATTTATGATGGGATTTAATAAGATACTTTTTATTTCCACCCTGCAGGGAAACATATTAGTTTGCTAGCACCTGGCGAAAAAACATTTCTTTCATTGTCTCTTTATTTTCATTCAGTAGAATCCAGTGAATGAGGTAATTTAAAGGTACAATGCACACATTGTCATTAAAGGACAATCTACTAAAGTAGGACTTCAAAACCCAGAGGGGAAAATGATGCCCAGATGTCAAAATGAGGAAGGTCATGAGCAAGCTTGACTGGTTCCTAACTTCCTGTGAATATTACTATGTAAATGAAGTCTTATTCCTTTTCATTGTCTCCAGTTGTAAATGTTTTCCAATGTCCTTGCATGTTGTTTACTAACAAAGTAACATAAGTCAACAGGTATGTAAGATCATCTTGTGGATAAGGCAATAGAAGCTAGGAATCTGGTGTTCTATTACTGCCCTGCCATAGACTTCCTATTGACCTGGGCAAATAATTTAGGCTGGAATTTAGGAGCGCCCCTTTTTGATTGGATTTGGTGGCCTAACTCTCTTAGGCTCCTGTGAAAGTCCCAGAGTTAAGTTTTGTGCTTCATTGTCCTTGTGACGCTGACTGGAGTAGGGGGACCTCTGCGGTATATTCAGGAGCTCTGATTACTCCCTTCTCCACCAATCTCGCATTGGGGGTGTCACACTGGCTGGATTGGGGGGGCATTTATTATATTATTTAACATCAACATGTCAAAATCATAGCAATTCATGTGAGATATGCCATGTCAGGTACTGTTAGACAGGCTATAAAGTGCTAAGTAAGATGATGATGTTTATGTTCATGTGTAATGGAAGTTATGGATCTGTTTGATATCTCTGTATTTCAAATTGTGCTTTGTCTGGGCAACATCCCAGACAGGATGGCTGAAGCACTAGCCTGCTTAATGGCCCATTAAGAAATTCACAGGTACAAGGGACCCAGGGGGAGAAGCCAAAGATATACCTGATGAGTCACCAGGACTTACTCACATGACTCTGGACTCCATTTTATTTTTGTAAAATTCCACAAGCAGCATGACAAAAGCCAACGGACATAACACGATATCCATTTTGTCTTTAGTCTCCAGCCTGCCTCTGGATCAACTCATCTACAACTGAACTGAACTGAAGCTGTGAAACAAAGGACTGAGACCATCCAGGTACTGGATGTACACCAGAGGGACCATACAAGCCTGCAAACTCCACAATTCTACTAGAAACCTGATATATATGGACTTTTGATCATTTGTATGTATCTGATTGCTTTATTCCTTTAACAATTCTCTCGTAGTTTGTTCCTTTCTTTTTATAATAAACCTTTAGTTTTATTTACTTAAAGGATTGGCTGGCAGTGTGGTATTTTGGGTAAGATCTAAAATTATATTGATCTGGTACTGTGGCTGACCCTTCGGGGTCAGGAGAAATCTTTTTGGCATAGAGTTTAAATAACTGGTCTCTTTACTGGAGCTAGTGGCTGATTGGGAGCCAGAGACTGAAATGCAGTAAAGAGGGCTGTGTATATTTTATTTTGGCTTCTTGATAACCAGTGTGGAGAATCAGAAGCACTGTTTGTGGCTGGTTGGGAAGTCTGACTTCAGTGTCACCCACCAGTGCTGGGAGAATCTGCTCTCCTTTTATAGCCTGCCCTGCCCTTGGCATTTTCAGGTGGCTACCCTAGGCATGGACAGGTCACAGTCCTGCTTTGTAAAATGGGGCTAACACCTACCTACCACAAAGTGATGATGCAAGGTTAAACAAACATATTTCTTAAGAAGTTTCAAGTCCTTAGGTGGAAGGTGTCAGTTGCAATAGCTGTAGTCTCAGTCTCATGAGTATCAGCTATCCACACACAATGACCAGCCCAGCAAAGTTAAGGTTTCATAATCTTTGCCTCAACACTGGTAATGTTAGCTGCAGAGAGAACGCTGGCATTGGTGCAACTGTCTTCCCATCTGATTCAAAGAATCTTCCTAAGACACCACTCCAGATGCTTAAGATGCCTTAAATATGCCACCCATGTTTTGCACCCATAAAGATAAGTGGGGATGACTACTACATTGTAAAGCAAGACCTTAGTTTCCATCTGCAGCTCTTTGTCAATAAAAGACATGATGGAGCAACTTTCCAAAGGATGCGCTAGCACAACAGATCCTGTGCTTGATCTCCACTTCAAGGTTAACTGCTTGGGAGAGGTGGCTACCAAGATAAGGGAAATGCTTAATGTTTTCTAGTGGTTCACCACCAAAGACAATTTGTGGGAGAAGAGGATCAACTTGTGCTGAGGCAGGCTGGTGGAGCACTTTAGTCTTCCCAATATCGAGGGAGAATCCTAGGGTATGATAGGTACCTGAGAAGAGATCTAGGGTGGATTGCAAGTCCCCTTCATTGTGTGCAAGGATAGCACAGTTATCAGCATACTGAAGATTAGTAATATCAGTTCTGGTGACCTTAGTTTTAGAATGAAGACACTGCAGATTGAAAAGCTGGCAATCCATGTGATACTCAATCCGAATTCTGGGGAGCATATAACATGCATTGAACAGAGCACAAATTCCTGAATATCTTATCCATTAGTGCACAAGTGCCTCTTGGAAAAAAGCATTTGAAATTTATGGCCAACATTTTCAGAAATTAATGCCTAAAGTTAGGCTCCTAAGTCCAAGCCTAAATAAATGGCCTGGTTTTTAGAGGTGCTAAGCACCCAACCATATTAAGGGATGAGAAAGCCAGCAGAAACCACCTAAGGGAACATCCCTGGCATAAGAGGATTCCCTTGGTGGCATAGAGCTGTTATTCTTGGTATAAACCTTCCAGATCAGCAATACACTGCCCCCTTCAAAGCCCACAGTATAGGTGAGAGCATGCATGTGTGGAGTGTGCTGCTTTTCAGCCATTATACAATGCAGAAAGGAAGCTACTGCAGATGAAAATTAGTTACTACAAGCCTAAATCTGCACTAAAATACACTGGGACCCAATCTGAGAACACAGAAGGTTCAAAGGTGGCTTACCACCACCATTACCCCCACTTTAAATCCATTTCTATGCTGAGCTTAGTTCAGGTAGAACAAATAGTCTGCCAATCTGTGCTATGCATAAAGGGGTTAGCGATGGGCATGCAGTCTTAGGTTTAGATTTCCAGATTAAAAAGTGTTTAGATGTGCATCCTTACCATTCCCTTAATATACAGTTTTCCATTTTATTTGGTTTTGTTGTTTTGGTGTGCCAATATTGTTGCTCTAGATTACGTGGCTGGTACCCATGGATGTACACTCATGTCTCTCACTGAACAAGTAGCATCGTTATTTAGTACCTCACCATGGACTTGTTATAAGACAACTTTATATTTCATTTTACACTGTTCATTCTGCTGACAATAAAATAATTGAATTCCAGACATATCGTCTGGATGAAGATGAAAGCAACATATTGGCTGGTTAAAAATGCCTTATCTTTATCCTCCTAGTTGGAGCCAGACAGTTTTATCTATAAACACCATGCCAACAAGACCAGAAAGCATATTTGTATTACATGCAAAAAGAGATTTATTATTATTCTCTGGAACAATGCAAATTGTTGTCTCCTAGCTTACATGAAGTCAAACATGCATTTTTAAGTAGTTTGTACACACACACACTTTAGTGTAGAGATAGAGAATAAACTAATGCTCAATTTTAAATGGTTTCCTCTGAGAGTGAGTCTGCCAAGAAGATACTTGTTTTTGCTCCTGCAATGGAAATCCTTGGAGTTTCATATCCACAAGTACTGCCTCTGGAAGATGAAATTGCATCGCTATGCACTTACCTAATGACATGGGTGGTTGGTACAGCAATACATCCATTTAATTCATACACAATCCCCACGTATTTTGATCTATCCATATCTTCTTGGTTATAATACTGCTGATTTTTCAAATTGTGATAAAAAGTTAGACTATTCTATGGGAACATTGATGTGAGCTGGGGAAAAAGGTAAGCCAAGTTTGGAATTGCATTTTTCAGCAATTGGAGCCACTTAAAAGCTGAGTAAATAATAAGTGCTCTTATTGGTGAGAAATGCAGCTTTATAAACCACAGGCTATATATACACCCTGCATTGTGATGCTGCAGATGATCACAAAAAGTTAAACAGCAAAATTACAAGGTGAAAGATGAGCTTGCAATTAACGCACTGGTCTAGGAGTTTTGGGTCATAGTCCTAGTTCTTACCTACTTTCTCACATGACCTTGATCAAGTCACTTAAGATCCCCATATCTCAATTCCCCCATTTGTAAACTGAAGATAATTATATTCCTCTTCTTTACAGATGCATTTTGAAGTGCTCTCATTAGAGTAATGGGCATCATGGAAAAGTCTAAATATAAAGCTGCAAACTATCCATTCAAGGAAAAGGAAATTAGTGACAGATATATATTCTGGTGCAGAATGCAGCACTAGAAACACGTTATTCATATATGACTGATATAAACCTGAAAGTCTAATCCTATCTCTGAGAATATTTAACTTTCACTATGTTTCATAATGTAGTTGGAATATCGGGGAAAAAGTAAGGAAACAACTTTCTCTATTAAGATCATGAGAGCTTACAGTAAAGGATTCTGTTAAGATCAGGCAGGCTAGTGATCTAACAAATGCAAATGAAAACCTGTGAAGGAAAACTGATTATAACAATAGACATAATTTCAGACAAAGGCTGGTGTGACAGAACCCCCCAGAAAAGATTTTTCTAATGCATAGAGTGAGTTAGATGTGGTGTGAGGGCGAAATAATAGTGGACAGTCATGATAAGGCAAGAGTTACAGTCACAAACTGTGCTCAGAAGCGCAAGTCCAAGCATTGTCCAGCATACGGAAAGCAATGTGAATAATGCAAAGACCATAAACTTTTTGCTAAGATGTACTTTAAAAAAAGCAAATAAACCACGGGCACTGAAGGTGTATATGTGAGCCAAGAAAATGACAGAAGGAAACTATGTTAATTGATTCAGTGAAATGTGCATGTAACAAAAAGGGCAGAGGGAAATGTTACTAGTAAATACAGTTCAGCTTGGAATTCAGTTTGGGATTGAAGGAATGGGATCTTGTAGAGGAACCAATCACTGAAATCAGTGGGAATTATTTATCAGGCCTCAAGTAAATGGCAGTTGTATTATTTTACTGAAGCAAACCTAACATCAAATAGCAGGCATAAAAAGTGCTCAGGTGAATAGTCAAAAGAAGTTATTTATAGTTAGATTTTGTCTTATATCCTGGAAGTTAGCTATTTTGTTAGGCTTACTTTAATAAGTAAAGTGTAATCCGAGTCCTTGGTTTAAGAGTAGTTTGGTGCCATTCACTTGTAGAGGAACTAACCTCATTCTGAAGCTCCCTGCTGAGCTATATTAACTGATAACATTTCCCTCTGAGCCTTTTTAAAGGCACTGTGGCTATGTACAGTTCATTGAAGCAATGAACATAGCTTCCTCTCTTCTGGGATCACATGCACATTTTCAGTGCCTATGGTTTGAATTTTTGTAAAGCATGTCTTAGCAAAACGGTTTGTTTTTACAAGTAGCGGCATTAAAAGTCCATAATGAGTTCAATACATTGCAATAAAAGGAGTGTGCCACCTGTAGGAACAACACAAAGGTAATGGACAGTCTCTGCTTTTCATTGTAATATCAGGAGGAAAGGATCTGTTATTGGGAGATGTGGTATATGTGTCTATAAAAAAGCAGCTATTAATTAATACACTTTCTTAGAACAAATGAAGGGAATGCATATCAAAGAAAGGAAATCAGAGATCTAATTCAGATAACAGCATGATTCCCAGATATCTTTAATGAATTTGATATACTACCATTTATTTACAAAATGAGATGTAAAGACAAAACATAGCCTTGAATTCACTTGTTCCACAGAGTGTGGTCCTATTGTGAGAGGTCTTGTGCAAACAGCTGGATCAACTGATAAGATTAAAAGTCAGTAGACCAATAAAGGAGCCCACAGATTGGGTTAATTTACAGTGATCTGTGTTAAAAAGAAAAATGGTGTTTGGGCATGGAGCTAATGGACTTAGATATGCTCCTGTGTTCCTCAACAAAAATATTAAAAGCAAGCAATAACCATGGAAATTGTTAAACTCACCTGGGGAAAGAGAGAGTGAAATGGCTGGAGTATGTGTCTTTACAAAGCTGAGTGTCTTTTGTGGATTTTGGAAAATGCAGCAAAGTAAGGACAATGAAAAACTATGTACCTCTAATCCATCATTCAGCAGCTATTACTGTCAGTATATTCCCTTTGGCATTGGCTCATCACCAAAGATATTTTATAAATAAACGTAATAACATGTGATGCGGCAAAAAGGAAAGTGATGCAAGAGCACAAAGGGCTCTGGAGAGGACTCAGCAGAATGGGCTTCAGCTAAACAAGGAAACTTGTCAGTTTTAAATAAGGGAAGTCACTTTCTAACAGCTTAAGCTGCCAACGGAAGGACACAAACACAAACACATGCAGCCAATAACTGTACATTGAGTCTAGCAGTTAAAGTAGAATGATAAAAGGAGGAGCTGTCATCTTCAGCTGCCAAGGAACAGGGAAACTATGAGTGCTACTTATCCAATCCAGGCAAGAGAGTCTCTCTCTCCCCTCCTCTCCTCTCCCCCCCTTTTGCAAAGGAGATGGAGCGACGCTGCTCCCTCTCACTTTAACCCCTGATCAGAAGCATCATTTCAGAAAAAAAGTCTGGGGGCGGAAAAGGGGAGCAAAGTTGCCTCAGCATCCCCACTTCCACATCCCAGCTGAGGCCACTACTATTGGTGAAGGGTTAACAGTCCAGTTCCATCTGGAGGGAAGGGATGAAGAAGCAGGCCAGTCCTACCTCAGGGAGTGGGAGGGGCAGTGGTGGGTCGGCGGGGGAGCTGTTTCCCCAATGGCTGGCCTGGGGTCTGGCTCACTCCGTGCTCATCTCCGGCCCAGGCTACTGCCACTGGCTGGTGGGGCAAGGAGGTCATTGCTGACAATGTGGCAGTTAGGAGCTCCAGTCCACCCCAAAGCAGCCCCCACAGGTCCAGGGAAGAGGGGGACAAACCAAGGTCCTGGAGGAAAACTGCCCCATTGCAAATAATGCCCCTGATTATTATACCATAAATACGTGGTTGGTTCTGTTTTGTTCCTCCAGCCTGTCTCATTTAAGAAGATGCTGAGAATTAGGCTAACTCTGTCTCATCATTTCAGAACCCATAGCGCTCGTCTTTAAATTGTGTTTAAGCCCAAGTTTTTAAACAATCAAGTCAGATGACACAGTGTGTTGAAAACTCTAATACTCAACACATCCAATATCTTGTCAGCTAGTGGTTCCACTTGTCCCTAATCCCACTAGCGTTCACCCAGGACTGAGTAACATGATGCTGACCATAACTAACCCTTGTCGACATGGGCCAGACACCATCACATCTGCTAAGTTTACTGGTGAAAATTGAGGCCCAAATTCTCTCCAAATTCTCCACTGAAGTCAATTCAGTTACACCAGCAGAGAGTTTGGGCCTGAGTTTAAACAGGATTACATTTCCCAGCAAAAACAAGGCCCCGGTACACCTGGAACTGGACACAGGCGCAACAGTTTCGCTGGTCTCAGACACTGTGTATAAGGAGAAGCTAAAGCATCTTCTGCTTAAGCCAACAAAAATTATTCTGAAGATGTACACTGGGGAAGCTGTACCTATGTTGGGTATTACTGATGTTAAAATGGAACTCAGTGGACAGGCTGCTCAATTGCCACTGTTTGTGGTGGAAGGCAATTATCCTGCCTTAATGGGAAGGTCATGACATAAGAAGATCTGGCTGAATTGGGCAGAAGTGCTATGTAACTCTTATAAATAACTTTTTAAAGATACATATACTATTAAAATATATAGTCAGGAAATTGTTCTGTTACAATGCGTACTGAGAGAACATTATTCCTTAACATTTTGTTTCTCACAAACTATTCTTCCCCAAACGCTCATGAAAAAAATCTGCATTTGTTTATTGCTTAACATCCATCACAGAGTTTACAATGTGTAGATTACCCACCACCAAGATGCCTGTATTTAAATTAACATACAAGATATATTGTGTACAGATACAGACTGATATGCTCATCTCCTCTGAGCACATTAAAATTGTGGATTTTGCCACCTTATCTTGTTCAGTCATTTTATTAGCAGTAACTTGAGGGAAAGTACTGTAGAATGCTTGTGTCTGAGATTATATCTTGACTTTACTTCATTTTCCAGTGATTTATTACACAGCAGAATAAATTCAAAGTATAAAAGCTGCCTGTCTAAGAGATAATATTGTCAGAGAAGATGGGCTTAGTAAATATTGTTTTTCATACACACAGAAAAAGTTGCTAAACTGCAGTGAATATTGTCCTAAGAAAATTTAGAGACCAAAACTTTTAAATATGTAAGTTTATTTGGATTGGATTGCTCTTTCAGCAGCTGTTTTTAGTGAGTTGGAAAAAATGTATGGGTCAGAATATCCTATATTATATGTAGGTCATATATTTTCAAAATGATGGCTTGCGAAATTTACTTAGTAAATAGTGCCCCCTAAAGTTTATTTCCAAGCTGTGCAAGATTGAAGATTCAAGCCATTAGTTGACTTCATCTCTAATACTTCATTGGCTAAATAGTGCCAAAAATATATCATTCCAGACAAATTTACACAGCTCTGATGTTGCTTTGTGTTGTAAATTGACAGTCTAGATGTTTCCCAGGCTGTGATCAGCACTTAGACAAGGGTTTGTGCAAAAACTGGACTCAGGAAGGGAAGGCAAAAGCAAGTCACAATGAGGGGAAAGCTCTGCTAATTAGAATATCTGTAACAATATAGACATGGAAACTGCTGTGTATAATTTTCTGTATTTATGTAGTAATAATACTATGCATTAATATAGAACCTTTTACCCAAAGATCTCATTTTGTAAGCATTAACTGTTTATTCCTATAAGATTGGTATGGGATATATATTATTGACCTAATTTAAGGTCTAAATGCCAATTGTTTCTTAATTACGCTATTTTTTATTAAGGACTTTAAAATATCAACGCATTTTATTATGTTTACTTTTCTATTGATGTCTTCTACATCAATTTCTAGCCTGTATCTTTTCTTTTCTTAAATTTTCCTGTCTGCTGGATAAAATTTGCCTCACATTGTACAATGGCCATTGAAGACAGAGCTTATAGCCTTCATAGAGACTTGATAGTTCCTGATGCACTTTTAGAATGAACTCAGCCAAGAAGAAAAAATGAAAAGATATGTAGGGAAATTGTTTGGGAAGACCACCTCTAGGTACTATCACATTATATTGAGATCAGCCGAAATACCCAAGCTGTGGTATGTGTGATGGGGTGGAGGGGGGGACCACCAGAGTCTCAGTGGGGAGCCTACGACTTTAGAATTCACTCCTTGCCTTGATCCAAAATAGCCTGAATCTAATGACCTCCAGGGCACACTGCAAAGCTCACCTTTTTCCAGGCATTTGAAAGGGAGGTATTGTAATGAGTAAAATTTGAGAGGAAGATGAATTCAAGCTTTTAAGTTACCTGGTTTGATTGATTCAGTGGATTATACTGAACTGTACTGCTGCACTGTCATTATGTTTGGGTATTAATTTTTCTGTATGTTAAAGCCAAGACAAGGATGCCTACAGCTAATGGGCAGGTAACCTTTTTTAGAATATGTCTAAATCAAACCAAATGCATAAAATGAGAACCAGTCCAAATGTTCCGCCAAAGCTTGACTATGAATTGTTTATGACATTTGAAAACGCAGTTAACTTATTTTACGCTGTCACACGCCTTTCTATTTCCTGGTTTCAACAAGGATCAGAAACAGAGATATGGAAATACATGGAGACATGGCCTCTGATGTGCAGGAGGTCAGACTACAGGTTCACAGTGGTCCCTCGTGGCATTAAAACCTATTAATTCTCTTTATTTACATAGTATTGCTCAGGATTTCAGAGCACTTTATAAGCATTAATCAATCAAAACTTACAACATCCCTGTGAAAAGGTAAGTATGAGGGCCATGTTAGAGAGGGATCAGACTTTCTTAAATTGAAGTGTAAAGAAACTGACATAACTGGCCCATGATCACAAAGTGAGCTAAATAATCCAGACTCTCAGGCCTCTGCTCTGTAAACACTAGACAGACATTACCTCCTCACCCCCTTAGAAGATCTGTAATTGGTATAGCTTCTCACTGCTCTGGTACACCAAACCTCCTAAGGTACTCAGTGGCATGTCAGGTGTACTCCAATATTTTACTAGGGCTTGCAGAAAAGGGAAAGGTGGTAAATACCCCTACGTACGATGTCTTAAGTTTCAAGTTAAAACTTAGCTCCCTGGAAGTAGTACAATCGAGAATTAGGACTCCCAGGCTTTTTGAGCCCTGGTACACCATGTTTGCAGAGGCCCCACCTCCTCCCATTTCATTTTAGTTACGTAGACATTACAGACTTGGGGAGGGCAGGGGCTGAGCTCAGGACCCTGATGCAATTGTCCCTCCTTTCCCCCCTCCCGCTCTTGTCAGCCCTGAGGATCCCTCACGCCTAATACCTGATATGGCCTTTCCACTCGATCCTTCTAGTAGAGGCAGCCAGGTAACGGGCGGGTTTCCTGGCCATGATCATTCTGTGGTGTCTCTTGTTATGCCTCTCTGTGCTAACCCTCTGCTGTAGTGTCTGTGCCTCCTGAATAGTTTCTGCTACCCAGATGCAAGTCCCCCCAGTTCCTGGCTGCAGGTTGTGTTTTCCTTTACAGAGACAGTAAACCTTTTTGGGGGGGGGGGGTCTAACACCAAATCAGAGCACAACGATCCCTTCCCAGGCTGATTCCACGTGTAGGGAGCACTTTGGTTGCAATAGCCTTTTTCAGGCTTCTGGCTTTAAAGGTGCATCTACACTGTAAATGGAGGGTTGGCATACCCATGCTAGCTTGAATCTACCTAGCACGGCTAAAAATAGCAGGGAAGACACTGCAGGACAGGCTTCAGTGCAGGCTAGGAACACCAGTACGTACCCAGGGTCTCCGCCATATTTGTGCAGCTCACACTGAAGCCCCTCGCTCCCCACCGCCATGTCTTCACTGCTATTTTTAGACATGCTAGGTAATTCAGATAGGTCTGTGTATGCTGCAATCACACCTCCAACTACAGCACAGATGTACCCTAAGAGCATAGCCTCCCTGCATATTCTGTGTCCAGGAAAAGTTCAAGAGAGGTAGCAATGTTAGTCTGTATACAGCAAAAACAACAAGAGTTCTGTAGCACTTTAAAGACTAACAAATTTAATTTTTGCAGGCATAGGCTTTTGTGGGCTTTAACCCACTTCGTCAGATGCAGGGAATGGAAATCAGATAGGTAGTGTGTATATACACACACACACACTCACACAGTCAAGGGGAAGGTGTCCCTGAAAGTTCCAGTCAGGCCCTCTCTGCTCAGCCCTTTGGCTACAGGACCCCATTATCTGTCTGTGTAGCTACCCCACAAGTTCCCCCATGGACCCATATGGTGCTACAGCATCTGACATTCACAGCCTGCTCCACATATGGCTCCTCAGCTTCTGGTCCCTTTGTTGATTTCCTCTTCTACATGCAACTCCTCAGCTTCCCAACAGCCTACTTTCCTGCTCTATTCCCCATGCATCATGCAGTGCCACAGCTTGACCTGCTCCATCATTAATTTCCCAATGAAAGAGATCACTTCCAGCATCTGACCTTTTCAAAGAGTTTCTGCCCCCTTCCCCTTACTGGCTAGGAGAGAAGATTCTGTCTGCTTTTCCACCTGGAGGGTCATATAGTTCAGCTGAGGAGGAGCTGATAAGAATAGTAGATGGTTCCTTCCTTGGCAGATTAATTGCAGAGCCTTTTTTACCTAGTTGTAGAAAGGTCATGGAGTGGACACACTGTCCTGTTATCTAGTTCAGCACACACAAAAATATGAAAATACAAAAGTGCTTTTACAATGACAAAGGCATGAAATGAATAAAATGTAAGTTGTATCCAGAATATTAGGGTAGGTTAATTATTCAGCTCACATTGCTCTGATTTACACAGAAGCACTAAGCAGGCAGAGTACTCTCTGCAGGCAGTTATATGGCTTCTGTTTTCAGGGCAGACGTATACTTGCAATTGAGTTTCAGTCTTCACACGTAAAACAACATCTTATTGTAAGAATATGATTAAAAACAGAAAGGTGGAAGCATTGTCGTAACTTTCCAGAATTGCTTCATTTAGGGCTATTATACTGGTACTCTCCGAGGAAGCAGATCCAGTAGTAGCAGAAGTAGTTATACTCTTAGCTTCTCTTCTCTGTCTTTAGGCTCATTCACATAATCACCCTGTGCCCGAAGTTAGCCCTCATAGAACAAGTGTAACCATAATGCTTATCATGGTGGCATTATTAGAGCTCTGGATATTTTCCACTGGAATGAAATTTTGATGGAGAGCTCTCCTTGCGCCCCGAGTGTTTTGTTTTCCAACCAACTCTAAATCGAGATCTGTGGAAGGGAGGCATTATATTATTATTATCATCATCATTGCTGCTTTACTTCATTTGAACTGAATATAACTTTCCTCAGTGCTGGGTTGACTATGAATATTTAATAAAATATGCTAAGAAATCTAGGGTGGTTAGCGGTTACAATAGCCAGTGACTTTCCCCAGTCACTATTCAGTGCTTTTGTCTGATAGTTTAATTTGTATTGGACACCTACATTTATTGTTGAAATGTATGTAGTGGGGGGTAAACCCCACATTTACGGAGGTTGGACAGTTATCCAACTCTTACCTTAATTCAGCTGAATCTCATTAGTCTATCAATATTCATCTAAACCTCTTTGGTCTGAAGATTTTGCTGGAGGTGGGGGAATCCTGGCCCTTCTGAAGTGAATGGGAAATTTGACATTAACATCAATGCAGCCATGGTTTCACCTCTCTTCCACAAGAGTTCTGGTAATTTGACTTTGCCCAGAAATATGAGAACACATAGAGACAGCAGATTTATTTATGTGATAATGATTATGCCAGTTCTACCCAAGCTCTAATTTTTGTGAAATATCCTCCATCCATAGGGGATCAATATGAAAATGATTTACTACAATAGGTTTGTGCGCCACTTACTGCTAGGCTTGCACCTTCTTCTGGCCACTCCAGGGATTAGCGCCGCAAGGCCGATGCCCTGTCCTACAGTTACACGCTGTCTCCCTGTCAGCTTACGGCCTCTCTCTCACTCTAGGGACCACAGCATCCACTTCATGACTTGGACCTCTGGCCCAGTTACTTAGCATTCTCACCACTTCCCAGGTATAGTCCTTCAAATTCTCTGTCATGCCCACAGTGACTCAGGCAGTCTTCCCAGTCACTGTCCCATGGGTACCACTTCCCCAGTGGTGGATAAGGGAGCTCAGGGACACACTCTAATCCAGGTTCTAGCCCAGGGGCTCTACAACACACAGCCAAGGTCTTTTCAGTCCCAAACCTTAATGCTTACTACCTGGGCTGCTTCCTATCCCATAGGCTCTCTTCTCCACCTGTACTCTTCAGAGTACATACTTCCTCTAGGCCAGACCAGGCCCCCAGGGTCTTACTCTTTCCCTGGATTCCCTCTTTCCTTCTCTGTTAAGAAGGGTAAGGGTTAAGGGGGTAACTGTAGTTTGTATAGTAGATGCCTTCAGAAAAATTTGAACCACTAGCCCTTCTCAACTCAAACAGATCTAATTCCTGGAAATACCTTGCAAGTATGAATTACAGTTACTCCCTGTTGAGTTCCTTGCCACCTCACCTCTAATAAACAGCAGCTAACACAAATAAATTAAGAGTTTGTCTACATAGAGGTGTTAAACCAGATTCATTTAGTGCAAGTTATTTAATGCACAGTATGCAAGCTGCATTAATAGCATGCACAGAGAATGGCTGTGCCCTCTTTCAATTCACATAATTGTGTACACACGGGAGTGGCTTGCTGTGGATTAGGCACATGGCATTCTCCTTGGGTATCCCATGGTCCTCTGCTTTGCTTGGATTTTGCTCATTGTACATTGTGGATATATAGCAGAAGCCAGGCCAGTTCAAATTTAAAAAAATCCCATATTGCAATTGTGTCCATCCCATGCACCATTTCTGGGCAGGCTAGCACCATTGTTTAACTGCTGCCAGCCAGCATGGACCCAACAATGCTCCACACCGCTACGTTAGCAACTATGAATACACAGATGCTGCTTGGGCTATATTTCAGTTCTCAAAGCCAGGTGGCTTCAGATTTGGACTTCATCTTTTGCACCAACGAGCAGATGATGTGGTAGCAGCAGCAGCTCTTCGAGCAACAGCATGTTCAGTGGTAGTGGAGGAAGTGGAACGAGATTGAAGAAGAGGCCATCAAGCAACTGACACTACAGAAGCAATTTCTCAGTGCAGCTTCACACCATGCAGTGCCATTTCTGGGCTCAGGAAGCCAGAGATGAGTGCTGGGAAAGGACTGTTCTGCAGACCTGAGATGACCAGCAGTGGCGAGTGAATTTCAGGACGGCAAAGGCAATATTTTTTAGATCTGGATCTTGCCCCAGACCTGCAGTGGCAGAGTATCAGCATGCAGTGCCCCATGCCCATGGAGAAGCAGGTACCGTTGCCGTCTGAAGGCTGGCCAGCCCTGAATACTACAGGTCCATAGCCAACCAATTTGACCTAGAGAAATTGACTTGGGACCATCATCATACAGGTGTGTGATGCCATGGAAAAAGTACCGTTGCACCAGGTTATAAAATGTAGTAATGGTCAGGAAATCATTGATGGCTTCGCACACATGGGGCTCCTAAATTATATTGGGAGAACTGATGAGACCCATATATCTATTATTTGCCACACCCACTCAGACTTAGAATTTATAAACAGAAAGGAGTATTTCTCCATGGTGCTCTAACAGCTGGTTGATCAATTGATTAATTGATCACCATGGCAGGGTGGGCTGGAAGGGTCTGGGATGCTAGGATTTTTCAGAATGAATGGATAAAAGACTGTTTCTCCCAGGATCACTATGGCCATTAATGTTGTGGAGATTGTTCTGGTTATCTTGGAAGACCCAGCTTATCCTTTGCTTCCCTGATTAATGAAGTCAAACTGATGGACAAACAAGACTAGAATCAATCAGCCCTCAAAAAACTCTTTAATGCTTCTTATTTTGAGCGAAACTCTGTTATATTGAGGTAAATCCCAACACACTCAGCTGGAGCACTTAGCCTTTTATGTTTAATAAAAGAACAGACCTTGCAAACTGGTATATTGCTTGCATGCTTGTTCTTTCTTGTTTTGACATACAGATGATATTAATGGGAGAGTCCTACTTTGACAAGATTCAATGTATTTATAAAAGTCAAATTGGTAGCTTAGTATCTGTGATCTAGCTGAAATAAAATCATTTAAATTTAAGGGAGAAAAAAGGTTATCAGTAAACAAGGGATAGGTGAACTTGCTGTGTCTAATGTTGAATCCACTCGGCCATCACGTTTCCGAAAGTTTGACTACAACTGGAGTAGCACTTGGTTGAGATTCTGTTTAGGAGAGAGAATGGGGTGGAAAAAAGAACAGAGGGAAGGTTTATAGTGTGATTGAGCTGGATCTGTAATCCTGGACAAGGAAACACGGGAAGTCCTGAAGTGGTCAGATGTGGTTTGTTTACCGTGAGGGGTCAATGACGATGCTGAGCGCAGAGCAGTGCATCCCACATAGGAAGCAGTGTCCAGCATTGACTATCTCCCCACCTCTGTGATCTCCACATCTGTTACGAAGCAGGGAAACGGCATCGCTGGGCAGTGACGCAGCGAGCACTGTGTCTCAGACTATCATACACCATACGCAGAGAGTGGACATGGGGAAAAAAGGTGTAGAAATGGAGTGGAGTAGTGATATGTGAGAGTGTTCTGCAGACTGCAGGAGGCTTTCAGAACTTAACAGGATCAGGCGCTGGGTGGGTAAAAAGAAAAACTATTAGGGTGAAATTAATGTTAGATGCTTTATATTAACCAAAGAGGATATTTTAACAATATTATTTGGCTGCAGTCCTTCCTCCTACCATAATTTTTGTATTATCAACTTTGCCCATTTATCTGGATTCAGGATGAATTGGCTAAATTCTTAAACTCTTCCATCTTATTATAATAATATAACCACTGTATTAATACTCTTAACAAGTTCTTATTTAGGTGATCTTATCCACTGCTGTAACATTTGGGGATTCAATAAAAATGTTCTGGTTATTGGTTCAACCTTATTCAAGAAGGATTTTATGAAGATGGTATATGGTTTCATCTATCAAGTGCCTCGTGGATATAGGGGTAATAAAGGTATATTTATTAGAATTTGTCTTTAATAAAAGCCATATATTTTAACTAAGGGGAAGATCTGAAGATTGGACAAGTTCATTTACAGATTTCAGATGGAACTATAAAAAGCTATTCATCTGCCTTAATTATGTCGGTGCTGAGTCTTAAATTTACTCCTTCATAAATACTACTTAGAATTTAATTTCAGGTGTTCTGCATGGCATGCATTTGAAAATAAAGATCCAAAAAAGTTACAGCTTTAGACTCAACCCTGTCTGCCAGTGGCCAACATTAAAAACCTCTAGGGTCTTGACAGAAAGATTGAGGGAAACTAGTAACTTTTATTTTAAAGCATCATGAGAACAATAATGGGCAACTGAGTGTGAAGTGCTTTAAGTCTTTCAGTGAAAACTGTAGATAAACCTGCAATACTGATACTGAATCTGGCAAGAGCTAGGTGTTCCAAGTTCTGCAGAGCTTTATGTTGGATCATTTTTCCTTTTTTTTATTAAACTGACCTAGGAGTTCAACTTCTCCAAGGTCCAGATTTCCTCCTCCCATGGAGAAAATACATAAGGGGCTTAGGGGGAAGAAAACTGTGCAGGAGACATCCAGGTTATTCTATCTGGGGGGTTGCTTTTATCCAACGTTGAATGGGCTATGGGGTTACCTCAAAAGGATTTACATTGTCAAGGATCCTCACATGGGAAGAGTTATCGAGCAGAAGCCCTGTGCTGCGGCAGCATCTCCAGTCTGCAGCACCATCCTGCTGATAATACATCATTTTCTTGTGAGCTCCATCAGATTTAGGGGGAAATAAAGTGCATGTGTCCTCTATCTGTCTAGTCCTTGCCCTTCCTCCTCAGGCCCTCCACCCCCAACCCTAGACCAGTGCAGTGGCTTCTAAAGGGTCCAGGAGAGAAGAGATCGTGTCACAGAGGAAGCTGAGCCCCTCCCCACATGCTTCCATGTGGGAAGGGGGAAATCTGCACATGGAGGACCCTCTGTGCGCACACTGGTAAGTGGATTGATGTTTCTTCCTGAACCCAAGCTAGAATAATAAATACATTGCTTTTGCTTTTCACCGGTGCTATCAGCTACTAGAGGTGTTTTTTCTGCTTTTCTTCTCTCTTGTCTTTTTATTTGAATTGAGACTGGTAACTGGAATAAACCAGAGTAAAAGCAATGGCCCAGTGAGTGAGATTTCCATTACCACCTCTGCTTTCATTTAAGATAAAAAGGCAAGTTTCTAGTTCATGGTTGAGGGAAAACGTGACCTGCACGTAACCACTGTAGGGTCATCTGCCTGCATCAGTAGCCTGTGTCTAACAATAGCTTTGAGATAGACTGTGGCAGAAGGTGAAGGGTGCAGTAGACCTCTGTAGGAAGGTGCAGTGGCCTTCCGCGAAGGCTGGGCCCCATGAAGGGCCGCCGCCCCAAACACAGGCCAGCAAGGAGGTAAGAACCCAGTCTGCCCGTCAACCCAGGGGACAGACTGGGTTAGGCCCAACCAGCTGGCCAATCCCCTCCAAGGAGGGCGGAGCTTCTCCTGGGGAGAGGATAAAAGGCAGGGCCCACCGCTCAGTCAGGGACCGGCTGCCAGTGGGTACAGACGTGCCTTCCCGCCGGCTGCAGTGCTGGCCTGAGCCCAGCCGGGCTGAAGCCCAGCGTAGGGCCTTCCGAGAGCCAGGAGTGGCCCCACCTCCCAGGACCCGAGGACTGGATAGGGCCCCCAGACCCTAGGGAGTGGGCCGAGCCCCCAGACCCTCTGGGGTGGGAGACACCCGCCGAAGCAGGTCCTGACTTAGACGAGCTACTGGCTGCAGAACCCTCAGAGGCGGGGCTCAACCTGGAGGAGCTGCCCGAAGCCGAAACAACCCCAGAACCTTGTGACCTGGAGGAGCTGCCCCTTGCCGAGGAGCTCCCTGACCTGCCGCCCGTCAACGAGGAGAGCCTGCTAAGTCTGCCCCGAGTGGTGTACCCAGCTGACCCGGAAGAAGGAGGTACCTGGGACTGGAAGGGAGGAAGTGGCCCAGGGGCAGCCAAAGTTGTGGCTGCAGCCAGAGGCTCGCCACAGTCGGCGTGTTGCGGTAGGACCCCGCTGGCACAGTGGCAACACCTCTGCCACTGTTAGGGCCCTGGGCCGGGACGCAGTGGAGTCGGGTGGGCCTGCGTCCCCCTTCCCCTTCCCTGAACACCCGGTGAATCCCTATTCACCCCAGGCTGCTGGAGAGACTGCTGGCTTGCCCGCCCTGCCACGGGCCAGGGCAAATAGGCTGCTGGCTTGCCCGCCCTGCCACGGGCCGGGGCAAATAGGCTGCTGGCTTGCCCGCCCTGCCACGGGCCGGGGCAAATAGGCTGCTGGCTTGCCCGCCCTGCCACGGGCCGGGGCAAATAGGCTGCTGGCTTGCCCGCCCTGCCACGGGCCGGGGCAAATAGACTATCAATTGGACTAATTCCCCCGTTTTCCGGAAGGTGCAGTGGCCTTCCGCGGAGGCTGGGCCCCAGGAAGGGCCGCAGTGACCGGTGCAGAGCAGCCGCCAGGCTACAACCTCTATAAAGCACACCTCTATTAATCCATTGGCTGCTGGGATGGGTAGGCACCTGCTGCCACCTCTGCTTCTCTGGGGATTGAGAGAGGATTACTGCTGCTGCTCGCAAGATGAGGGAATGGGGAAGAAGAGGCCCCATTGTCGCTCCAAATGGGGAGTGGGGCCATGGAACCAGGGCAGAGCTATAGGGGTCCAATGGCATGTTGTGCCTGTAATCTTGGATACCTTTAATCCAGCCCTGTCACCCATATACTGTAAACTGCAGAATCAGGGATTTAGTCTCCTTCCAGCTGAAGAACTGACAACTGAGGATGAGTCTGCGATGCTGGAAACTCAACGAAGGGAAGGGTGGCCTTCAGGAATTACCATGGCAGGACAGCTCAGGATGCCCTTTGCTGATCAGGAGAAATCTCTGGTTGAGATGAGAAAAATAAGTGAGAAAGGGCAGCTCCAGCATGAAGTATAAAGATGTGGTGGTTTTCCAAGCCACTACTAAAATAATACTTCCCCTCCTGAGTCACTGGGACTGAAATACCTGTGCATGTTCAGAGGGGCAGAAATTCCATCCACCTGCCCTCAGAGGGGAGCAAATCCACGGGGATGAGGGGATCATACCCAGGATAAGGCAGGTAGACATGCTGCTTAGATTGGAGAAGTGCCAAGAGTGCCAGGTGCTTTCCAAGCAGTGCCTCCTCTGCCCTCCCTTTTCACGTTGTCATTAGCTAGCAGCCCAATGAAAGAACCCAAGCTTTCTCATTAGCTCAAGCGCAGTTCATTGCCAAAGATTACCTCCTGTCTTCATTTATAATTGTGTGTCATTCATTGTGGTGGAAAGTCTGGGGTGACTTTGACAGTCAAACTTCCAGTGGAGGCTTGGAGCTTGCAACTTCCAAACTATGCCACATTTTGAAGGCATCCTGCTAATTCAAGTAGTATTCCCTTTCTCACGCAGTTCTCTAGTTAGCTTAGACTGATGTATAGTGTAAAATCAGTACACTAGAACACAATATCTTGCATTTTTATGTGACTAGCGTCTCCCTTCCATCCCCAGTAATCCTCCAGGATATTGGTAGAAAAGGTTCAGAGTAGTTTTTATATTAAAGAATTGGTTGGTTGCCATCCCATGTCTGTTGTATGTTTAGGGATCCTTTAAGGGAGAGGAAAGGAACTCCGTCAATTCACTCATTCACCAGTCATCTTCAGAGCCTTCCAGGCTAAACTGGCCCTGAACTTCTAAGGTAAAAAACCAACAAGGAAATAAACTTTCAGGCCTTCCTTATGCATTATAAAAAAGCAAAATAGGGCACACTTCCATTTTTTCCATTGCTGTTCAATTTTGATGCTAGTTTTATTTTCTCAGAATCATATTATCTATCCATAATGCTAATTTTCACTTATCTAAAGGCTTTTTCCAGATTAATAGCAGCAATTTGCTAACTGAGTTATAGAACCTTTTTTTTCCCGCTGCAACAATAAAAAAATGAAGATACGTAGATTAGAATGGAAAGATAACGCAAATCCCATGTTGCAGCAACATGCTGCAGAGTACTGCATCTAATCAGTTTAAGATGCAGACTGCTGCAGCCTGTTTATTTTCAAACACATCACAGTAAAAACATTGGCATATGAAAGCTTTTCAATGACACTCACTTCATTTTTATTTCATGAACCAGGCTGCAAAAGTATGCTCCAAGGAAACTAGTGTCCATTTAAACAGTTCCACTGTTAACTCACTTCCCAGTGTAGGTAAACAGCACTTTCTTTTCTTAAAATAAATTTAGTGCTTGTGAAAGGTGCAGTATTGACAGTTTGCAAAGGTGGCATGCAACAAAAAAATAAACACTGGGCTTGCTACTTTTGGGTGGGGGGGCTCTTTGGGATAGAAAAAAATCCTGAAAGTTGCTGCTGTTTCAAGAACTATTTTCCCCCCTTTATTTTTTAGGTGTCGGTCAACCTTGGAAGATGCCGTGGTGACTTGATAACCAATAAAAGATGACACCACCATAGAGTGAAAGCTGAGAAATGGTAAAACAAAGACATTTTAATCTCACTACTAAAATTATGTTTGTTTTTTATAACCCTTATAATCTGAGTTATGCTTTTGTTAAAGATTCATCACCCTGTTCTTTCAATAACATTTGTGAAAATTAAAATATACATCAGACACCCAACAGACTCCCAGTGAAGACTATTTGATAGTTCTACAGTTCTGTAACAGGAAAAAAAAGCAGGGGGAAAACCCCACAGCTACTTCCCTCATAAAAGACCCAGGATAAAATTGTCAAAAGCGCCAGAGAGATTTAGTCACAAAGTCCCAGGTTGATGCTTTAGAAAATGATACCCACAAGCCCAGTTTTTGTTTAGAAATACTTTGCAGGACACCTTAAAAACTGCATCTGCTCTTTACCACTTGATGTACAGCCTAGTGCAGCTCTAGAGTAGGTTTCTTGCCACCATTCTGCCAATGCCCCTACACTCTGATTTGAAGAGACCTCCTGGGCTGAGAGAATAGTTCTGTTTGTTTTCATCCATAGCTTGGCTTCTGTCATGAGACTGCCAACAAAGGGGTTAATTGGTACTAATTCTGATTGGGATTTTGTAATGTTGATTCCATTCAGTAGGAATAAGAATGAGAGCATGAAACTAGCTTTGCATTAACCACCAAAGACCCATCAGAAAGTGATGACTAGTCAGAAGAATCTTAACATATTCAGAGTTCTGGTTTTGATAAGTTTCCAAAAGTTCAGATGTTTATCCTTAGCTGAACCTCTAGATGGTGGTTCCATTTCAAAGGTTGCTCAATGCACCTTTTTAGCCAGGTCTGCATGATATTTCTCATACCCCAAACTGGGCTACTCATAAACTGGTTTAGCATTTCTCCAGCAGCCTCTAGCTTTCTAATATGGCTGTTATTCTCCATACACCCAGGACTATTTACACTGGTACCACTCTAGTGGCATGAGCAGAGTAACTCTTCATTTACAGCGGTGTGAATAATTTATTTTGCCAACTATTTTTGAAGATATCTTCCACATCAAATGAGTCACTTCAATCTGTTGCACTAATGCCACAGTCTGAAATTGTAACTACTATAAGTAGAGCAATGGAGTAAATAAGTAGTGCAAAGTTTATTTTCCCCCAGAACAAAATGGTTTCAGATGTAATGACATCACCATCGTGTTTACCAAGCATATCAGTATAATCTTTGCTGGGACTAATTCTCACTTACATCACTATACATCAGAGATAATAATACCTAATTCTTATACAGTGCTTTTTTGTTAAAGCCACTAGGCCACAGTAGTTACACAAGCATACGTGAGAGAAGAATCAGGCCTAATGTGTTCAGTAAAACTTATGCACAACAGAACGACATGGCCCAAGAGAGCCTTTCAGATTGTGAAACATATTATTTTAACAAATGGATCCCACTTGCCTCTCATGGATTAATCTGCATTTTTATTTTAAAATTCATTTGTTTAGGGAACAGATTGTTCTGCTAGGCAAAAAATTAGGCTGAGGAACAATAAAAAGATTTTGGATTACAATGGGATTGCACTCGAGACTGTTCTTTTAAATGTACATTAATTACCTCTAACTTATCTTTTTAGTGCCTGCTTAACAAATCATTTATGTACCATTTGTATTTGAAATCTGAAATTCTCATGGCAGGAATGAAGAAGAAACTTAATTTTCTGAGTTTTATATTAATAACTCCCATCTCCCTATACTTCCATGTATTAACTACCTTCCTTACTAATATGCATAAGAGGACACAGCTTGGGCACAAAGGATGGGAGCCCAAAGATGATCAGTAACAATTAAGAAAAAACAAAATCCTTTTGACAAAAGTAGAGTTATGGGTTGCATTAAACCTCTTTGAAACTTGGGGTGTAACTGCTGCCCTTTGTTTAAGATAGCTGTAAGAAGCCATTAAGCTCCTTTATTTAAGAGGTAGCTGAAATACTAGACACCTAGCACAGGGCAAGGCTTGAATAGGAGCTGAACTATGTGGCCCAAAATGTTTCCCAGGGGACTAAAATAGCAAAAGCAAGTGCTCAGGGGCATTGATTGGATTGGAATTTGGACATGTTTTTCTGGGTGTCTGTGAAAGTAACAGCAGAAACACCAGAGAAGCTGAGAGAAAAGACAGCAAGAAAGCACCACACAGTCACAAAAGCCCTGGTAACATGGCACTGACAAGTTAAGAGAGTTTTTGGGCCTAGTGCTCACAGAAGGAGGCCTTGAGCTGTGAGCAAAGAATTCATCTCCTGTTTCATGGACACAGCAGGAACCAACAGGACTTTGTACAATTTTTGTAAATAAATAGGATTGCATCAATGATACCTGACTCCATCATCAATTTCTCCTTCTAATGGAAACAATCCTCAGGGCCTTAACTTTGGCTAGCCATTTATATCCAAAAAGGATACCAGTATAGTGTGTCTAAATCCCTGTATGTACTCCACAAGAGGCTGGACTTACCAGGAATCTGCAGAAGCAAGGGAAGTTATGACAAACTGAAATTCGGCAGCTACTTCATTTACATTTAAAATGATGCTGGTTACTAATTAATTAAATAAGCAAATATTTACAACTATGAATACACTAGCACTGGTGTTATTTATTTGTATATTAAAGTTGTATGCTATGCTTCTATATTCTTGAGTGCCATGTAGTGTCACATTATCTATTAACTAATTATTTACACACACCCCTCTAGTAACACTGACAGAAGTAACTTATGTCCACTAGTCAATTCCCGTGAAAACAAAAGGATGAGTAGGTTTCAGGGCATGTAACCCCTTTACCTTCTAAATATGCTGCATCTATGTGATTTGGAAGCCATGGAGGTTGAGAGAGTATTTACTGACAGATAGACAATAAGAAACGTTGCATAGGTCAAAGGAGTTCAGGTAATCTAACTTCACCTCCCTCTCAAATATTCTAATTTTTATGTTTTATACTGTCTACAACTATTTATGATGGTTACTTTTATATTTATCATTTGATTTTTTTTAAAAAGGAAGATGTAATAAAAGCCTTTGAAGTCAGGGGATACCAACCCCTACTACATGACAGGGTATAAGTTTTTGTCATCCTGACCCTTATTAAACAACTAAAGTTCAGTCACAAACAACTTTATTACAGTCTTACACATGTAGGTCTGGAGTGTGACTACTCAGTTAAACAAATGATTTAATTTTCAAAAGCACTGATTACCAAACACCTTCCTTCTGTTTCAATAGGAGCTGTGGTGTGTTTAGCATGTCTAAATAAGTGACCATATTTTCAGAGTCTAAATAAAGACTCAAACTCATGAACATCTTGGCTATCTAGACATCTTGGCTGTCTAAGATTCTGACTAGCCATACGAGTGGAAAAGCTCAAATAATATTGAAGCTAGTAAAAAATTTTCCAGCAAAATATTTTTGAAGAGACAATGGCTTTTGAAGCAGACATTTTAATATCTTTTTTGAGGTTGTATTTGAAAAAAAAATTCAATGAAAATGAGAAAAAACAATTAAATTTTCATGCAGAAAAAACTCATTTCCTGACTTTAAATAACGGTAATTTTCTTCCAGCTGATGATGCTTATCTTTATCAAGGATTGATATGTACACAGATTGCACGTCATGGGGTTCCCCACTCACCACCAATCTGGCACCTTCTTCTGGTCACACTGAGGATTAACTAATCAAGGCCAATGCCCCCATCCAGGATTTGCATGTCATCATTCTGACTCTGATCAACAGCTCCTCTTGTTCCAGGACCCACAGTCTTCTTTGTGACTCAGCTCTCTGGCTAGATCACTCAGTGTTCCCCCTCTTGGGGTTAAGTCCATCAACAATCCTCAGCAGTCTTCCCATTCACTGCCCTGATGCCACTCTCTCCGTGGCTGTTAAGATCCACCATCTACTCTGGGTTCCAGTCCAGGGACCCTCAGCTCAGCAGTTCTTGACTTCCTGTCTCTGCACCCACTGCTCTTTCCCCAGACTGCTTCCTATTCTTTGGATGTACCAGCTCAAAGAAGCTCCTCTGAGGGAATGACTGGTGATTGCTGCCTGCTCTCCAACAGCCTTCCCCAGCAGCCCACAAGCACACCTCCCACTTCTCAGGGACTAACTGCCCATTCTCAGCAGCAGCCACTATCTGTAACCAACTTCCTGGCTATATAGACTCTGCCTATTCCTGCAAAGGTAAACTTCTCTCTAAATACCTGCCTTGAGCCAATAGCTTCCCTGTTTGCAGCCTAATTAGGTGATTGGGCCCACCTGGCCCAATTTCATTCTTGCAGGGGTAGTGTGGGGATCTCATCCCACCATAGACACATTGGAAGCTATTCCATTATATGAATGACTTGACCGGATGGAGGTTGAGCTCTCACTTTGCTAGTGAGATGTTCTATCTGGGCCAGTGTTTGATAGTGTTACAGGGAAGGGATCCTGGGTCATATAGCAGGGTTTGAATGACATTTTTTATTATTTTGTATAACTTGATTTCTTTTTTGCCAATAAAGCCACAGCCTTTCCTTTCTTGAGAGGATGTTGTTTCAGTGCATTGTTTAATTAAGATGAAGAAAAACAGGAACACAAGGGGCCAGATTGTGAATGTGAAGATGAGGTAAGTATGGGTGAAATGAAGTGTGTGTTCCCCAGTGTGGCTTAATGATAGAGCACTAGACTGGGATTCAGGAGAGCTGGCTATTATTCCTGGCTCTACTACTAACCTGCTCGGTAATCTTGGGCAAGTCATCTCACCTTGCTGTGCTTGTAAAGGTATGGGCAGTACCCACGCGCTTCCTCGCAGTTCAGTCTGGCAATACAGCTGTAATGCACCTTAATTTCCCCAAGTGGAGCAGCAATCAATTCACTTTAATAGCCCAGAGCCACAAAACCCAACAACACGCATTAACTGAATGCCATGTCCCCTTGGATTCTCCATCACTGACAATGTAAAATCCAGACTGGAGGTTTTCCTAAAAGATCTGTGGTAGAAATAACTTTGGGAAAGTTCCATGGCATGCGTTTATACAGGAAGTCGGACTAGATGATCACAGTGGTTCCTTCTGGCTTTGGAATCGATGAATAAGATCAGGAATCATTACATCAAAGAGTTCATTGGGGTCCTGCCTCAGAAGTCCCAAGGTTCCCAAACCCAAGTGTGAGTCAGGTTAGGTATATCTGCTAGTTCCTAAGAGAGAAAGCACAATCCACTACAGGCAGCCTGACTTCCACTCCCCTCTCACTCCTCAGCTTCCTGTTCCTGTGTTAAAACAGCTCAGCCCCAGGTTAAGCCAGGGCTTCTTTGATTATCACCAGGTTGTAGGTGCCAGACTGTTCCTTAAAGGGATAGTACACTTTTTCCCATATGCTCTTTTACAGTGCATCATTTTTCCAATCTGTAAAATGGGGATAAAAAAACTGCCTTTGCACAGTGCTTTGAGATCTACTGATGAAATGTGCTATGTAAGAGCTAGGTGTAGGGTGCGGAAGATCCTTGTAAAGCGAAACTAGATTAGCTTGGCAAGACTAGGCCCTAGAAATCCAACTCAGGCTGTGACAAAGACTAGGCCCCTGCTGGGAAATAACTGAATGGAAAGTCCCCTGGAGAGGATGCGGAACAAACCTTTAGCTTGTTTTGACGGAATAGATCTAACTTTGCATAAAACATTCTAACCATGAAGAAAAACCCCTGAGATAAACAGCAGATGCCTAACCACAAACCGGCAGATGTCTGACCACAGGACCAGTTTAGACTACGGAAAGGTCACCTTTCCAGCTTTAGTTGCCGATTTAGCCACCTAAACTAATGAAAAACAAGTTTAAGGCCCAATTCCTACACGGGATTGAGAATTACATATAGCATTGCTAAGTAGAATTCATTGTAATGCTTAGAGGAAAAAGGGTATAATAGGCACCTTTCGGGAGATGCCTGGGGAGACTCTCCGTGGATCTGTCAAGGCCTTATTGGATGCCCCGGGCAGGTCGGTTCCCTGGTTGCGACTCTCTAAAGGGATGGATGATGGGTCTCCCCAATCTTCTGTTGGTAGGTGCTTTCTTCCTATGCTTTGGGATTGCAGTAGTGGCTGCTATTGCTATTGCTTTTAAAACCATGACATCGCTCATTATCTTAATTGTGTTGATAACTGTCCTCGTCCACCAGGTGTGCTTGCTGGTGTGGGAAGCGTTTTTAGCACAGTTTGTCAGAGCACCACCTAAATAAATGATCTTACACTAGAGCAATTCTCACTGTCCGGCTACTCTCTTTTCACCACCGAGATCACAAATCATGAACCCTCCGCCCCCTCTAGAGTACACTAGGTATTATTTTTTTAAAAGCCCCTAAATTTTTCTCTTGAAGCAACAGATTTTTTTTTTTAAAGAAAAAATGAATATTCTGATGTAGGTACTTTCCTAATTCTAATAAGCTTTCCTCATTGCGTCCCACACGTTATCTACAAGTCTGACATTTTAAAGTTCAACACACTTGCACTATTAACTTCACATTTAGAAATAATACAATTCTGTAATGTTCTGAGCAGCAGATTCTGCACCTTTTCCCACTTCTCTCCTATTTACCTCATTTATTTTTTATAACTAAGCTGAAATTTGCCTTTGAGACCTCATTCTAGTGAGAAAACATTATTTTATTACTGACAGGAACATAAATGTCCTAATAATTCTGCTATTGCTAGCCTCACTTGCGTCAGGGTGATTGAAATTCGCTCAGTGCTAAATGTTCCCAAATGTCGGCATATAGGCCCTGATTCTGGGTACATCTATGGCCTCTTTATTCTGGCTCCACCATCAATAAAGGACCCTAAATCCAGCTGAAACATCCACTAAGGTATCCTGTTGATATTTGTGTATGTGGGGCAGAAGTGGAGGGGACAAGAGAGGGGAAGTTACTTGAATGGTGCATACCCCGTATAATGGCTTTGTGCCACTTTTTTCCAATCTAGCTTGATGGGTGTGTGGCTGCAGCCAGAGCACTGCTACGCTCCAGCTATTCTCAACTGCCACAATGGTCCCTTGGGTGATGTTTCAGATAAGCACAGGCTAGGATGTTTGTACAGTGACAAGTGTCAATCGAAAAAAGCAAGGGAGTTCAAAGTTAGGGCTGTCACTTTCTTTTTAATATTTTCATAGATGCTTCATTATCCATAGAGCAGTATTTATGATGCTCTGATCTGAGTTTCCTGAAATAAAACTAGCAATAATCTTAAAATAAAGTACTTAATGTTAAATTTCTTTAGTCTTGCTTCTGTGTTACCATTTTACCTACTGTGGCAAATGGCCAGCTTGACCCTAGTGGGTCTCACACTTTTGCCTCTCTTAGTGGGCCAGGGCATCACCAGTTACCCCGTCTTCCCAGGGAGGAGGGTAGGGACCCGGGCCCACCCGCTCCTCCGGGTCCCAGCCCAGAGGCCCTCTGAGTAGCAGCTATGTGCTGCTGGCACCTTACTTGCAGCTGCAGACTTTTCCCCTAGACTACTTTCCCCCCTCTGTCTTTCTGCCTTCTTGAGCCCAGTACCTTCCTCAGGACTCCGCCTCTGCCCCACACACCACTGTACTCTGTACTGTTCTTCTCCACAACTCCACACACCGCTGTACTCTGTTCTGTTCTTCACAATTTCCACAAACTCCTCTGCTCACCACACACCTACCCCTTCAACTCCCACTGTCTCTCAGGAGTAGAGGGTTTTTTATCAGGCACCTGAGTGGGGCCTTAATTGGTGTCAGCTGACCCTAATTACCCTTTGGCTAGTCTACAGGGAATAAAGAATGAAGCATTCTAGCACTTATATAGTGCCCTTCTAGAACTTTCCCAGTGCCCTCTGCCCTTGCTATACCACACTACTTTAACTTCCTTCTTCACTTTTAACTTTCTGCTAAAAGGAATATTGACCAACACTGTAATGTTTCATCACAGTTATTCAAAGGAATCGTCTAAATTCATCTGATATTTATACAGATGTTTACATTATGATGTGAAGACCTATTTGGGGACACTATAGAATTTAGATTCTTAATGTGGTAGACAGCATCAAATCCTTCAAAGCTGTTATGAAACTAAAACAATCCCTAATCCGATCCTTTGCACACCTAAAGAAACCATGAAGAACTGAAGCACTGTTTTGCTGTTAGACCTTATGTTCATGATTTTTGGAAAAGCTTTTATGTAAATGGATTTATTGCTGAGAACCATGTGTTTCAACAAGACTTTAAAAAACAAGGTCCTATCTGCTGTGCATGAACTTTAAAGAATACAGCACATTTTTCATGGTTTACTCTGCTGTTTTTAGCCAGAGTATCCTCTTCTGGCCACCATAGTTCAGTGTTGTGCACTGATAGACTACTGCCTTCACCTTGGAAGGTGGTAATACTCTCTGTGTTTGCACTTAAATCTGTCTTAAGCAATCACTCAAAGAAACAATAAAAAAAATCAGCTGTTTAGTGAGGTGTTTCTCTGAAAGTGGAACAACTGTGTACTCTACCTTTTGGGAAACACTGAGGTGGTGTGTTAAATGTGATCTCTTTAATACCCTTCAGTGTAGTTTCTAAGCAGTATGGTATCCTTCTGAATGAAAGCTACTACAGAGATGTATGTTATTAATCATTATTATTTGTATAGTCTTTTTTGGTAGCAAAATGCAAGGCGCACTAGGAACTAAAGAGCAGGCTATAGGAATTAGTGAAAGGGTAGGAAAATACCATGTGATATAAATGAGAATCATAGAATCCATAATAAGCTGAACAAATCCCCTAGAATTTCAACACTGCTGAACCTGGATTCAAGATCCAGGCTTAGCTGTATCTGTATGAAAAATATAGACATCTACAATAACAAAAATATGTTTTTTAAGTTACACATGAGTTCAGAATATAACCAACAAGAAAATGTCTATAGATGCAAACAACATTACTGAAGGGTAGTTCTGACTGACCTTGTTTGGTAAACAATTTTTTAGGTATGTGAGTTGAATCTAATGCAAATAGAAATTTTGGGCTTGATGCAGGAAGCACTGGTTGTAATTCTACGGACTGTGTTATAAGAACATCAGACTAAATTATCATAATGGTCCCTTCTGGCCTTAAAATATATTGATCTTTTCCACTAAATTTGAACCAAGAAACTGCATGAGTCACTTCAATAAATAAGTTAGGTTTTATTTTAGCTATGAGAAGGGGAAAATATAATTCAATCACTTCATAGTGGAAGCAGTATTTTTATGAAGAGTATGTCTTCAAATCCAGTGATTTCGGTAATCATGTCAGAGAAATAGGCAGCCTAATCAAAGGCTAGGACTAATTAGAAGAAATCCCCATTGATGTTATTTTTTATGATGGCCATTTGTATCTTGCATAAGAGTCTTTGATTTTTTTGTATTTGTCTCTTACACTTAAAACTTGGGAGTTTTAAAAGAGACAGAAAGACTAGGAATTAACCAAGGAATAAATGTGACCATCACACTTCTCAGATTTCCGTAAAAACTACAGGAAAAAAGCTGATGATATCAAAATGAACTTTGTCACACTTTAGCTCTCCAGTTACAAGTTGGAGTTCAAATTACAGTTGTAAGCTTTTATAGGGTCTACATTTCCTTTTTGGGAATCTCCATATCTCTGTGCTCCATAGGATCTAGAAATTAGAATAATCTCCTAGTTTAACAGTTTTCCATGCCAGTTCACATGCTTGCATACCTGTGGTGACCAGCCAGCTAGCTAATGGGAAATACTGTACATTCTTCTCTCAAAATGTATACTGGATATAAGCATGTACATCAAAAAGAAATATTGTCCTAAATTAGTTATTGTATATTAGATGAACAAAAGGTGTCCTGCAGGTCACAAATCAAAATAAAATTGCATTGTGAGCTTACTCCAACTACTGTATATATCAGTCTTACAGTTCTCCGATGACCCAATTAAACCTCAAGCAATAGTTTTCTTTAAAACTAGAATAAAACATGGAGTAGAAATCCTGACCACTTTGAACTTGATTCATCACCCACTGAAGTCAATGGTAAAGGTCCTGCTGATTTCAGTGGGAGCTGGTTTAGGCCTTTTAAGATCAGCAAAGCAAAGGAGAAAAGATTAGATGAAAATCTCATTTTAGTCTCAAACTGAAACTAAATGCTGGAAGAGTGATGCATTGCAAGCTATTAAAGATCCAAGTACTGGAGAAAATGACTCATAGATAAAAATGTGCTAAGAACATAATCTTTAGATGTTTAAATACATCAGCTTCTCTTAGTGATAAAATATATTCAGATCAATATCCCCAGACATCAGCATGTAATAAATGTTGAGAAAAGTTATTGAACTGGTAAGAATACACACAAATCAAACCCTTATAAAGTCTTTGACTGGCAGCGTTCTGGATGTGTAGTTAGCAGATCCAATATGCTTGTGATTGCTGTAGTCTACATTTTCTCTCACTATTCACTACTCCTCCAAAAAAAAAAGATATGATCAGTTCCTATATATCTTCAGCATGACAGATACTGTCCATTTGTTCATAAAATGTCTCAGTATTGATTGGATAAGACACAAATTGTTTCACAAATTATACTTTGCCTTATTTCATATTTCCTATCATCATATGAATGACTAAAAAGAAAAATCCTCTCTTCATATGACAGCACTGGAAATGATGAGTCTGGTCCAAAGCCCATTGAAGTCAATGGACAGACTCCCTTTGACATCACTGAGCTTTGAATTAGAACCTATAATAGGAAAACTCATTAGCTAGGATGAGTTAAACAGCCCCTGTCAAGAACACAAATGAACTAAGCAATTTCTTGGATTGTTGTGTGTGGATTATCTAACCACTCCAAGCATTTCATCTGAAGAAAAGATGTCCATGTTTAAAGAGAGCCACTAGTCAGCTACAGTTGATTTCTCACACCAAGTGCCGACACTAGAAAATGCAATACAAAATTGCTTTTTATTTTTGGATTGTGTGGGAAGGGAGGGCTAACTGAGACAATATTAAAATACATCTTCACACAGAACAAAATATGAATTTAAAATATAAACTACCTGAAACTCAAAGTAAATGGCTCACAAACACTATTCACATAACAGCTCAAATGAAAAGTTATCACACAACACCACAAGTGAAATCAGTTGTGCCCTCTCGTGCAGCCCCAACATGTGTGTAAGGCCTACACATTAGAGTTGGGCAGGAATTTTTCAATGAGAATTTTCCCAATACAAAATGTTGATTTGTCAAAACCAAAACTGTTAGTGGGAAAGGGTCACTTTTGAGGAATTTTCTCAATTAAAACAATGGAGGGGAAAGGTTTTGACGTTTTTAAATGAACTTTTTTGTTGACTGGTTTAAAATGACTTTTTTGTTTTAAAATTCAAGCTAATTGTAATAAAAATAGTTAAACAAAATATGGCCAAACAGCCAAACAAAATCTTTAGAAATTATCTAAACAAAGCATTTTAATTGACCTGAGCTGATATTTTTCTCAGTTTGTTGTTTTGTCAAAATTTTTGACTTTTCATTTAATTCAGGAGGAGAATTGTTTTTTGGTTTTGGTTTTTTTTTGGAAATCACTAATACTTTCACAGGATGGGAAAACTGTTTCCTGTCCAGCTCAACTACATATATAATTTGTACAGCTCTTCTACCTGAGGATCCTCACATACCAGCAGAGAGAAGCAGAATTAGAATGAACTAGAGAGATGAATTAGAATGAACTAGAGAGATCCTCTTCAGCTTCCTGTGAAGAAACATATAGCAGCTAGAGACTAGAAGGGTGCATGGAGCTAAAGGTCTCCACTGGTAACAGAATACAGAATAATTGCTAATTACAAAAAAGTTTAGGTGCATTGCAGAAAAGAAAGGCCTGGGGGGTGGGGGGAGGGGCATTAACTTACTTTCTCACTCTCTCACTCACACACGTACTGCCATCCAAACCCATGTGGGTTTTAATTGATTTAAGATGCTGTCTGACTAATTACCTTGCTGACCTATTTAAAAATGTATTAGGTCACCCTTTTTACAAAATCCTCTTATAAATAAACCCCCAAACAATAAAATACCTTTATCACAAGACTGTTTCTCTTGCCTACAATCTGCAAGTTTGTGCAATTACTTCGCTAATTAACTGATGCAGTGTGATAGCTTTAATCTTATTAACACCTCATTTTTCTTTGTACAAGTTGCAAATAGGATGTAACACAGATATTCAAAAACTGACAGGTTGTTGCAATTTTTGGATCAGCAGGTAGACGTATGGCTGCAGCAATTTTTAACCTTGTAATTTTTTTACTGCAAAATCGGAGGAGTTTATTGTGATCAGTAATTGATCAAAGTTTTATAAATAAATAAAAACATTAAAATTTCTCCTCAAGCAAGCAAGAATCCATAACCTGCTTCAACAGTCTTAATTAAAAACAAGTGTGAATTATCAGTCATATTTCACAAAAGGGAAGTCACATCTAATGTACTTAGTAGCATAGAAAAGTCTTCATCATTCCTCTAATCTATGAAGTTTGGGACATACAGTAAGACATAAAATCATAATTTAGCCCAGTACAGTGTAAATCCTCCATAACTAGAGATGCCAAACTTCCTATACACTCTCCATGCAGATTTTGATTTTCTGAGACACTTCTTCCTGCTGGAGTAGAAAGAAAGCCATCCCGGACAGGTCAGAAGCAAACTACACAAACTACACAGCAAACTCTGCAGCTACACAGAGCAGTAGGAAATTTGTTGCTTCGGTGCTGTATATAGTCCTGTTCCTAGCAAAGGGTTTATTTTGACACCAGTCTGCTCATCATTAAGATACTACACGTATTACATGTTTGGTGAAATCCAGAGGTCCTTTGAAGTCTGAGAAATTTGCCTGAATAAAGAGAGAGTAATAAAATATTAGGCACAGATTATCCCTTTCTTTTGAAAACCAATGAGAAGGTACTAAGGGGAAGGGGAAATCTTCATGAGGTTTCTTTTGTAGAGATCTCCATATCATCCCATCAGAGGATATGATTCTCCCCCTATGGAAAAGGTTTGGGGACTTACCTCCACATCTGGTGGATAGCCAGGGAGCTAGGGACATCTGTATGCAGTTTTATGGGCTATATTCATTGCTCCAGGGTGCAGACCCAGCCACCCTCCCTACCCCACCTCCATTCTTCCTGAGATGCCTCCAGCATCAGGGTCTCTGTTGGCTAACGCAACTCCTGCAGAGGGCGCCCTGTACTCCCCATAGGTTTTTATGGTTGTTTATAGATTCATCATGTTTGTTTCATAAAAAAGCTGCAGCACTAAGGTGAGATTTTCCTATATGTCTGGGCTCTAGCAAGTCTGTTTCCAACACCATGACAATGTGGCTCCAACAAAGGTATATTATTAGCATTTCTTCCTATCTGTGGCAGCCCATTGGAACTTTGGGAGCAAGGAGGTTAATTTCCATTGGCCTGGAAATAGAACATGCCTTCTCCTGCAGTTCTCCCCCTATATGCCTAGCTTTCATCTTTCACCCCTTCCCCTGGGCATATTCCTGAATACTGGAGCGGCTTCCAGTTCCAGTAGGTCCGGAGTGTTTTGAAGCACTCTTACATCATAGGTGGTGGGAAATATGCATGCCCAGGGGATGCCCAAGCATAGATGTAAAGGAGATGATCTTATCATACATAAGGCTCTAAGGGAGTGTCATATTTATGTATATAGTGTACAAAGAGGCACAAAAAGAGACAGACAGGTTTCCAGGTTCCATTCAATTCTGCAGCTATCAGTGGATGCTGTGGACATACCTTAAATGCACCACAAATATGACTCAGAATAAATCTGTCACTTAATAATTCACTTGCTAACTAATTCACTTCCCCTTGCTCAGGATTTTCAGCTACTGCTATTATAGAATGCTTGCCAAATTATACTAAATGCAGACAAGGAATTTCATACACAGAGAACAGCATATGTGCAGCAGTTTGCACATTTCTTCACATCAATTCAAATCATATGCACCCAGATGAAGTTCAAAATGTTGGACTTTTTATTTCTCTTTGGCCTTAGCTTTAATGATTGCAACATCAGTAAGGAATATGTATAAACTGGCTTAGAAGCATGTGGTTCCATGTTTGTGAATTACACTGCTTGCCAATTTTATTAAAAGGGCCACTATGCTTTTTAAACCTGAACCTTATAATCAGTAAAAAGATCATATTGATTTATGTTGGGAAGCTGGGACTTTTGATTTAAGTGAAAGCAGAAATAAAATATTCTCTATAAGAGGAACGAAATGCATGGTGGCGTTCATCACCAATGACGCAGGCAGCTTCCTACTAAGAAAACATGCCTTGTCCACAGGTCAGAAAATAAACACAGAAGTAGCATGAGCAGAAGCCAATGACATATGTGAAGGATATCTGAAAGGCGTTTTCCACAATAAGAGATTAATTACTTGCATACTCCATTTATTATCACACTCTACATCCACTGACCTAAGTAGCCAGGCTGATATAAAATAGTGCCAGCCATAATCACAAAATGTAGCACACCTATGAGTGGTTTAAATGGTGCAAAATTATTGATGGCCATGAGAGCTTTGTAAATCACCACATATATTATTGTTTTATTCAATCATTAAAATCATATTTGAGATGGGCCCAGATCACCACCTTGACTATGTACCATTTTTAATTTTGAGGCTTTGAATCTGAATTACTTGCTCTGAAGTCAGTCTTACAGTTTTGGTTCTAGTTGAGCTCCAAAATTAGAAGGGGGCTGTTTCCCAGTGCTTCTTTGTGTGCAGCAGAAATCTCCAAAAGTCCACTGTTTGGAGCCAAAATATCAGAAGAAAATTGATGAGATTTTGGTGGCACTGAATGTAACCCTGAACCTTAATATTGATTTAGTTTTGAACCCATGTGCCAAACCCCAACCTGGGTCCAGATTTATAAACTAGCTCCTTGGTCAATTTCTGGGCCCACTTCTGCTCTCCACTACACCACTGTAAATTCTCATTTACACTGGTGTGATGACAGAAAAAATTAGACACTCTACTTTACGCTAAATAAAACAGATGATCTTTATCTCCTGAATTAGGGATAATTTACAGCACAAGGAAAATCTATGCCATTTTCTCCCATCTTTGGCAATCTGCTCACAAGAGTGAACTAGGAGGGCCACAGAACCACAGAGATGCTAAGAGAGGCATTCTGTATGTGGGCAGAGCAATCTGAGAAGTCCTGCTTTTGGAAAAGCCAGTATATTTAGTGTAAGAAGCAAAAACAATATTAAGAGCAGAAGTGCATTCTCAGACAGAATAAAAAATTTAATTGATTATCAGGATTTAATCTCTAGGCATGCTTTATATACACCAAATGACAATCCAGCACCCAAATAAAGTATCCATATGCCTAAGTTTTGGTTTGGTTTTTAATATATAACCATTTATTACATAATGGAGTTGATCCAGTTCCCATTGTAGCCAATGGAAATAATTCCCAGATGGCTTCTCCAGTCTGAATGCAGAAACTTGGCCTAAGGCCGAGCAACCATGACACAAGCGGTAAAGGCACGAGGGTGCTGGAATTATATAAATGGGAACAATAATGCCGCTTCACTGAGCATAATCCTGAGTGGCCTATCGAAAAGCCCAATAAAGAGGAAGTTTATTTGTGTTCAGCTTCCATAAATGACATTGCGACCTTTGCAACTGGAATCTGCAATCAAACTCAGGTTTCTTTGGTTGTTCTGTGGAGCTATAAGCAACGGAATGTTCATAACAATCATATTAGGGCACTTCAGGCTGTGTGTTGTTATGGATACTAGTACTTTGTGGGTGGCTGAAGATGCTTGGCTTGGCTTTTGCTTCATTAGTCATCAGAGATTCACCAAACTCCATAGAAGTATAGAGGTGTTATTGCTTATGTCTTCTTTTCTTTCATACCAAAATGCCTACGATAACAAGCTCTTAAACCATGAACGTATCTAGTATAAACGTGTTATATGAAAATACAAAGGAAGATAGGCAGCTTCACAGCTTACTTGGTACTTGATATTTTAATAACATGTTACAATGGAATAGATTGTAAACAGTTTATTTCACAAAAGTATCTTTAACCAATGAAAACTATCACTCTGTACCCAGACAAATACAGGCAGACAAGCTCTACGAAACAAAGAAGGCTCTCAGGGTTTTCAGCGATTACTTTGATGTGTTTTGCATTTTGAAAGAAGTGATTGTACAAAGAAAGACGAAGGCTGGAGAGACGCAATGCAGCTGCAGGTTTCCAGGGAGGCTTGATGCAGTGCAGTTCCAGTCTGGAAAGAGGAACAAGGTGGTGCCATTGAGGTTTAGATTAAAGGCCTCTGGGCTGTTTAGTTTGGCCTGGAATCATTGCCAACATGAATGAATGAATGCTGCTATTTATTTTAACAGTTTCAGGCAAACACTGTTCAACATTTCACTAACATTTTTCCCCTTCAACTTTCTTTCCCATCATCTCCCTCTACACACCTCAGTCCTTTATAAAAAGCTCAGATAATGTTCTCTCCATTTAGCCTTTTATTCCTCCAGTGTTATCTTTCCCATTTCTGTCAGCAGAATACCTCAGCCAATAAAGTGGTACCACACAAGAGGTCAGATTATAGCAGCTAGGGCAAAAGTGGTTGGGACAAAGTTACTCCATGAAATATTTTCTCAGCTCATATATAAAACTCTTTTAATGCTTTGTTCATATTTGAGTGAGATGCATTTTAAAGGTAATTAGGAAAAGAAAGTTGGTGTGGGCAGTGGAATTTTCTGTGCTCCCTGTTTTGGAGAAGAAAGTGCAACCCGATAAAGGAGCATTCTTAAAAGTTCCACTCGACTGTGTGTTAGGAACACTGCCATGATCAATTTAAGTAATTCCGTCCATAATTTAAAAAGGCAAATTAGGTTACCATGAAGTCTGCACTTTTTCAGTATGGATTAATGCTTGCTTTCTCAAATTTTATATCCTGCAGAGAGATGATTTAAGTCAGAGAGCAGAAACTACACCAGCTGACTAAGGTGACCAACCGCACAATGTAGCAGCAACTAACAAAGAGTGAATCATCAAAGACATAGTTGAAGCAAATAGCTTACAAAAGCAAAGGAGCGGAAAAATATGCACATGAAGTTTTTCATCAAATAACTTTGCAAAACAAATAGTTCTTAAAAAAAAGGAAATTCTATTCAAGGATAATTCACAAAAAAAGTAAAAATCTACATTTTTATTATAAAATATTATTTTATAAATAGTTCACCAAGATTTATTCTTGAACATGAAGTTTTCCATCTTCCCTTTAATCTAGAGCAGACCCTGCTGAAATTATCTTTTCTAGAGCAAAATAACCTACCGTGCAAGGTTTTGGCATACATAGACCCTGTATACCATCTTCAATAGATGAACAGGCTACAACAGTTCATTATATGGTGTTTGAATAGGAAATACAATACTTATAAAGAAATAAACAGTGCAGCTACAACAATGAAAGCTCTGGTGTAGATGTGGATTGGGCATTTTTACTGCCATGCTCAGGAGCATGGTGGTATCAACTGAACTCTCTCTATGCTAGTATTACATGATTGCTAGCATTAGGGCAGCTGCAGCATTGATTTCAATGGAGACTTCTGCCAGTACAATACAGCTCTATGACATCTCAATATTTAGACTCCCATTCCAACACTTTGCAGTTTATATTTCCCTGCTAATAAAGTGGGATGACTGGTAATTATTATTCACAGCTCCAATTATTCGTACACACCATGTCATGGAACAAGTACATCTATTTTTTCCCCTCAGACAATTTTATAGGAATAAGAAATGGCAAACATCAGGTTATAAAAAGACAACACTATCATAAAATGAATAATTCTATTAACAAAGCTCAGTTTTAAATATTAACAGCAAGCTGCTAGCACTGAGCAAAGGAGCAGTTTATATGGTACCACTTTAAAATATGTGTCTTTAATATACCTGCTTGTGGCTTGAATTTATTGACAATAATACGTTACGACTAAACACCAGTGGTTTATTAATACCATTGTCTGCTCAGATTTGCATAACTATTATAAAATTTTTACTCATTTCATGTTAACCCCAGGTTAAATGTTTTCCATCAGCAGTTGGGTATGCAGTTACCATGTAACCACATGCAGTAAACAATTTTTCCAAAATTTTTAGTGCTACTTCATTATTCAACTTCATGGAAACTAAATTCTAAAGTTTTTTGATGATCAAAATTGCATATAGGCCGTCACTTTCCCATTCGTCTTTAACTAGATATTTGTGATGCAAAGGGCTAGATCCTCTGTTGATTTTTTGGCCCCTTTACATTGCTCAGGAGGCATAGAAGAGATGTAATCTAACTGCAAATGCCCATTTGAGATTCTCCTCGTGCAGAGTTTGTGCCTCTGCAACCTTAGCAGCATAGTGTGCACTCCAGAAAAGAGAGAGGGTGGAATGGGTATTGTAGAGTTTAGTTATGCTTCATCTATTCTCCACTAGTCTTTTAAGGACTCTGAGTCAAACACAGAACTTGGAGCTGCCTGGCAGTAATTTGCATCAGGACCAAGGCTGGATCTGAGAATCAGGGAGCCAGTTCTGGCTTCCTGAATCTTCACCCAGAGCTCTAGCCTCGGGCAGAATTTTGCCTAAAGTGTTCGTTGATCCAGTATTATTATAACCCCTCCTACTTTACTAATACCATCACTATACAACAGGCTCCTCCTCTGCTACAGATTAGTATTCACACTAAATCCACACACCAACATTTGATTTTATAGCTTTGCTTCAACTCTCTGAAGTAGAGAGTAGACGTGTATGAAAAAAATGTTTGCTCTAGGCTAAATTCTATTGATTTTGAATAGCATCTTACTCCAAGAGTGGAATAAAGTGCTATTCGATATAAGTAAAGTAAGTAGTAAGTAAGAATCTGGCCCTATACATTTTTGCACATGTACTATTTGATCAACCAGCATATAGTGCTTGGTCTGCATTGTGGTTTTCATTTGCAGGAATATAAAGGATAAAGCCCAGAATGAAGTCTGTGAGAGCTGAGGACAAAATATCGTCAATTGAGGGGCATCTGGTAGCCAAGTGAATTCCCAAAATACATTATTAGATGAATCCAGTCTGACCATCTAGAGGAAATACTGAAAAATCTTTGATAAAGATTTTCTGCTATAAACTGCACATTCACAGTGTCAAACAACCCCCTAACTCAAGCAGAGCTTCGTATTGGAAATGGAGAAGAGAGGGAAAAATGTAGGGGAACCCACCCACTGGACATTAGAGCAAAAGGGACAGGATGAGGAGATGCAGAGAATAACAATCTGGGGTAAAATCCAGGCTCCAATGAAGTCAATGGCAAAACTCCCATTGACTTCAGTGGGGGCCAGGATTTCACCCTTTTGGCTTGGAGTAAATAATTATGATACCTAATCTACTGTCATAGAAATCAATGACAAAAGTCCCTTTGACTTCAGCCAGATCAGGAAATGGCCCTATATGTGTATGTTTAATTAACATTTAAATCATATATGAGATATTTCTGTACATTATATTATTTTGTACAGTAGTTCAGGGCACACATTTTAATTTCTGATTTAAAATTCCATCTGGTATTTTAGAGATTAAAAAAAATTGTATCATTTTATGGGGGGAAAGGGTTTTAATTTTGTTAAGTGTATTGTTCAAATCAAAATAATTTTAAAGCCATGTTCTTATTGTCATTGTGTAGTGTTCGTACTGAAATACAATATGTGAATGACTGTCCAAATGTGTTTGGTGCCCTTCACTGACAACTAGCAGATTGTTTTGGGTACTACATTCTTGTAAACATTTTTCAGCTGTCTGTCCTGTGAACCAATTGCCTTATACAGTTGATTAATTGAGCCATTATTCCTGCTAAGTGTTACAGCAACTTTATCATTCCTGAGTAAGATCCATTCTTTGTTCTCACACCTCAGTGTCATCAGCTATGTGCCAACTTTGGGAAGAAACCTTGTTTTGTCATTTAAAATATTTTAGGTTTCACAAATAATCAGGTTTTATTTGTGACTCAAGCTGTGTAGAGGTACTGGCTTTCACAAATTCTAATATTCTCCAAGGATTCACTATTGTAATGCAGGATAAAATGTTGCCATTTCCATGTTAATAAATTTGACTCTGTGTATGTAACAGGAGAACAAAGGAGGTAGGGAGAAAGGAAAGGGCAAATTTTCATGAATTTTTGCTCCAGATAAGTGCTGCCAGTTTAACACAGAGTAAATATTATGTAAAACCATTTAAAAGATGGTTTTTCACTTGCAATTTTTAATTGTAAAAATTGTTACGTAAAAATGCATATTGTTTGATCTTCAGATAGCCTTTGACTCTGACCTCATCAAAAAATTAGAGTGAGAGAATGAAAGGAGAGGAGGTCTTCCCTTTCTCCTCCTCCTCTCTTCACATAGCACACATAGCACTAGCTATTTTTGGTGCTTTTGCAATTAAGTAAGCCTAAAGCAATTTACCTTCTACACTGTGTTTTATCCTCACCCATGATAATGGGAAGGAAGTGGAATTACACTAATAAAGCAGACATAAGAGCAGAACTAGGTCTTCTTTCACCGTAAGTGGGTACAGTACCTTGGCAATTGTCAGACAGCAATGGCTGATGGAGTATAGTTAGAGACTTTTTGCATCATGTACCTTATCTTGCTCTCCTTACTCAGCTGAACTTCCACTGAATTGACTAAAAGTTTTGACTCATGTCTTGTCTACATTGCAGCACTTCAGTATAGATACTACCTATGCCAACAGGAGGGGTTCTTCTGTTGGCACAAGTAATCCACCTCACCAAGAGGCAGTAGCTAGGTCAAAGAAGAATTAGTCTGTCATCTTAGCACTGTCTATACCGGGAGTTAGGTCAGCTTAACTACTCTACTCAAGGGTTTGGATTTTACACACCCCTTAGTGACATAGCTGGGTTGGCCTAACTTTTTTATGTAAACTAGACCTCAAAGTTGGTGCTTTTAAGTCTACAGACCAGATCCTCAGCATCTACTCATTACTTCAATACAGCTAAATTGACTTACACTAGATGAGTGCCTGGCCCTGTATGTTTTAGTTTCTCATGTTGTAGTCTTTAAACTACTCTTTAAACAATTTTTCCAACATTTTTAGTGCTATTTCATTATTCAACTTCATGGCAAGTATATTCTAAAACTTTTTTATGAGTCAAATAGCATGGGTTTACTAGTTTAACTACCCAGCTGTTAGAGCAGAGAAATATATTGATTGGCGGCAAATTTACTGTATTTTTCAAAATATTTTTATTAAAATACTTAGGACTTTGATGAACCCCATGTGGGTGGACCCATGAAGCCATGCAAAACTCCATTGAGTTAGTGAAGCTCAGTGTCAGTCTGGAGGTCTGTCTACATGGACCTAATTAAAGAATTAGGGCCTGTTATGGGAAAGCACAAGGTTACTAAATCATTGCAGCACATCCATTCTCCAAATAACTAGACAAGAAGTAAGCACAGACAAAACCAGCAATATAAATAAGGAGTTTTTGCTCTCAGTCAATTGTGCACAGCGGATATCTCCACAACAACATTTATAAACATATTGTAACCTTCACCTGCCCTACATTATTATATTGTTCCAAAGCACAAAGTGGATTGTTCAGTTAGGAATCGTGCTGTTCTCAAGTGGAAAATATAAAGTCAGAATCCTTTGTTAAAGTCTGGTGTCTATATGGCTTTATGATGCACAAAAAGTATGTAAGGTAGCCGGGTATGAGTCCATTAATTTGTGTGAATATTATCATAAGTACACACTATACAGGAAATACTCATGCTGAGCAGACTATCAGAGCAGCACTTCACCAGGAAAGAAAGTGGCATAAAATAACCACATAAAATTATCCCATGTCAACTCAGGAATCAAGTCAATGAGCTGTTGTTGCAGCCAAGACAATAAATTAGCATGCTTAAAAGCATCATACCTCATTTTAATTAGCTTAATCTTCTAAGTAGGTTATGCAAGTCCACCCAGATGCCATTTAGACTAGCGATAAACATTAAGCTTTTATTTTTAATTAGGGAATTATGCGTTGAATGCAAGGGTGACGTTTTGAACACACTCTTTAATAGAAGCTTCTCTTTTGGGGCCTGATCCCAAACCTATCACAGTCAATGGGAATCTCTGAACTGGCTTCCGTGGGTTTTGAATTAGACCCATGATTTTCCACTTGCCTTAAACAAAGCCTTTTGCTATAGAAGACGACAACATGAACCTGAAACATGAAAGACATTATCATGCATGGTGCAGATTGAACACATTGGAGTGTCCAGGAAATAATGTTGACTCAGCCGCTCCACAGAGCTGCATTGTTAAGGGCTCCTAAGACGCCATAATGAAGACTGATAGAAAAATAAAGTGGTGATGATGCTGAAATGGAAAGGGATTCTTTTTTTTTTAAAGAAAGAGGAATTGAAACGTGAATGTGTCTGGTGGCCCTTTATTAAATCTGTGTCAGTAGCCAAATACATTGAGCATCTTATGCAGAAAGGTCATCCCAAAAGGTTGATCTGAAACCTGACCTGTTCCTGATTTCATCCCTCAGACCAGGTGCACCTTCAAACAGTGAGGGTCATGCTGACCAACATATCCAATCTGATCTTAATCTACCACTGGAAATAACATCAAAACTCTGCCACAGGCACAAATTTAGGCCACAGTCCTGAAGTCAGGTTAATGGTTAACTGACTTCAGTGAGGCTCTGTGTAGAGAACAGCGTATGCATGTATGAATGAGATCACGGGGTCAGGCAGGGATTGAGCGTGTCTGCTGCTGGGCCTGATATTTTGGAAACACCTTTGCTGTTCACCAGTTAGAAGAGATTATTTGCTTATTTGCTATTCATTTTAGTATGTAGCTGATTTATTAATACTCTTGGGTTTTTTAAAGCCATCCCAAGACAATAAAGTTAAAATTTCTTAGTGGGTTCTTCACAAAGAGTGCTAAGGTTATTCAAAGAAATAAAGAAAATAAAAATAAAAGGACAAAATGGTTGAGGGAAGGTTAAAAGATATAACCTATGGACTTGTGAAACAGAGAAGACTGATTGAAAGGACATGATTACAGCCTATAAATATTTTCAAATAAATATAAGTGAAGAAATGAAATCATTTACCATCTCAAGAGACACTAATACAATGAGAAAAGGGCTAAAGTTAAAGGGATATTGTCATATTGAAAAATCACATTTCTGACTGAAAATTTAGTATCTACCATTGTTAGTGTCTCCTTGGCAGAAAAAACACTCATGAAAATAAATAAAGGAGCAGAAAAACATTTTGATTTAAAAAATTTTTTTTTTAGTACTTGCTATTTAAGAGGTGGTCTATTATAAACTGGAAGTTTTAAAAATAATTAATTTCAAAGAATTCAGTTGATGAGTGTAAGGAAAAGTTAATGATGTTTCTTTAATGAAAGGCAAGTTTAGGCTGCATATCAGGAAAACACAATAAGAGCAATTGAATCCAGGTGTATTGCTAGGGGATGTAGGTCGTCAAAGACTCATCACAACACTCATTCAGGCATGAGTTAGATAAGATTAGTGGAAATGATGCCATATATGCCTGAATAGTGTTGTAAAATGCACAGGGGATCAGATTCTATAGGCCAGGTTCTCTGCTCAACGGATCTATTCCAACATTTATTAGCTTAGATTCTGGCCTTCTAACCCAAGTTATATGGAGTAAATCTTGACTCCATTAAACTCTGATCTGATGTAATGTTAATAAATCTTACAATCTACTTCAATTTTCAATCTACTTCTATTTCTACATTTCTTTAAAAAAAAAACAATCTTTTCTTGCTAATCTTAGGAGAGGGCCAGAAGGCAGAGTAGTCAGTCAGATTGTCATGATGTGATACTTAGACAGTTGATGCTGACTCATAATATCCACAGATTTGCTGATTCCATGTACTCTTTCCATTTTCATCTGTTACCTGCTTACCAAAAACAAATGTATTCTCTGCACTGGTAGTAGGGGCGAAGGGTAAACTGAAAATATAGAAACCTTTCTAAATTTGGGACTTATTCTGTTGCACTAAATTTCATAGTGTGTTTCAGTGAAAATAGCTAAGCAAAATGATCTACTGTACCAATAATTAAAATCTTTATGAACTAATGCCAGATTTTTCAAGCTATTTAGGCACCGAACTTCCATTGATTTTGAAGGGAGTAAGGCACCTAAATACTTTTGAGGATCTGGGCCTAGGATACTAGCTAACACTTTATGAATAATGTGGTCCCTTTAGATTTTGTATGTCTAATTTGTTCTAACGTGTCAAAAGCAGCAGCACAGAGAAATAGTTTTCAAGTGACTTGTATTGCAGAACTCATCATTTGCACTATTTCTCCATCCATAGGACCCCATCACATACCTGCTGTATGCTCCTAATTTATGTTAACCTATTACCCCATTAACACCTCATTCTTTTGCACATCTGCAGAAGCTTTACTCTGACTGCCTGCATTGTAGCTTTTAGTACAAATTTACTTTGCATTGCCACAGCACCTTTTGTCTGAAGATCTGAAGACTCATTGCTGCACATATACTACATAGTTTAGTCAGTGATGTATCACTCTCTACAATAACTTGCTATAAAAAATAAAGCAAGAGAGCAAGTTAGGAATGTTTGCAAAAAACCTAATTGGCTTATTTAAACATTTCTTGCTGAACAAAGCAAACCCCCTGAAAAAGTTCTCAATCCTTAACATGTGGCTGGTCATGTGCGTAGAGCTACTCACCTAGGCCCGCAGCTCAGCACATCAATTCTGTGACACGATAGTGCTATACATTGAAGTGTCATTCATGTGGTCCTTCATGTTAAGTTACTAGCTAGAATGATGTACAATGAACAATGCAGTAAAGCACTGGGCAAAAAATCACGAAGAGTCTTTAAACTGAGTCCAAGAAAATGGGTTCTAATGCTGTATCCATTCTTTTCTATCACTTTTTTTTTTAAGTCTCTATTATCCTGGTGAAAGAAAGTTTCTCTGATCTCATAATGATTAATGTCCCTCTTCTTGAAGCATGTTGCTAACTACTTTTATGTGTATATCTAACAATGGGCCTGTCTATCTGAATTTCTTCTGTCACAGCTGTTCCGCCAATGTACTTTCCAGTAAGTAGCTCACATACTTGGAAAAAACACTCAAATGAAAGATAAACCTAAGTGAGAATATCTTTTGAATTGAGAAGCAATCTGCCTCAGTCAGTGCTCATGGAATTTGCCTCCTGTAGTGCAGTGTCAGTGTTTCAACTTTGAACTGATATTGCCACATTGCTATTAGAATTGGGGTTTTCCTGTTTTCCTGGCCACTTTAATCTACAAATGATGTCATTCTTCATATCCCAGTCTGAGCTCAAAGCTGCCAGAGAAACAAAATAAGATCTTTAAGCCCTAATTTTCTGATTTTGGAATGCAGTGACTTTATAATGCAGATTTTCATTTTTGATGGAGGCTGGTGGCGAGCAGAAATTTAAATGAGTAAAAGATTCAGAGAATTCAATTAAACTGAACGTTCCCATGGCTATCATGATATGGAGGCTATTCTCAATGGCCCACTCAATGATCTATACTTTCACTGCTACAAGTGGTGACAGGTGAACCTCAAAATGTCCAGAGGTTCAGGTCAGTTAGGTATCCAGTACTTATTCGAACTATCTGCCGAACTTAAATCTGCATAACAGGGCTCAGAATAGGCAAGGAGATAGACTTTTTTCACATGACTGCCAATACTGCCTCTCTCAGCCTGGCCCAGCTCTCTTCTGGATAGTCACCAGTTTGTTGTAAATGGATCCCTAATCCTCCACATGTGTCCAGGGCCCCCCTGGGTCTGAGTAGTGACTGGTCACTCTTCCTACCTCTGCACCTCTCAGGCATACTTCCAGGTGCTGACCTGGTGTCTGACATTCTTCTTGGGCAGTGGACTTCATAACATGGCCACCTTTGCCCCCTGGAGTAGCACCTTAGCTTTCCTGAGCTCCCAGTTGCTTAGATATGTTCAACAAACAGTCCATCTGGCTGTAGGAGCAATGATTTCAAGTTAAACTGCTCAGGAACAATGCGACAGGAAGGCAAGGAACACAGGCTTAAAATAGGATTTTTTTTCTTTTACCAGAGACACTATACTCTTAACGAAGCACACTAGAGAGCTACAGATCCTTGAAAAACAGCAACAAAATCCTGACTACACCTTCTTTAGGCTGGGGTTGGTCAGCATCCATAGGCTAGACAGCCCTACCTGCCTTTTCTGATCCTTCTTTTTGCAGATGTGCTTCAACTGGGGGGGGAGGGATTCCAGGTTCCTTCACCCCAACCCCATGCTTATAAAGTCATTCAAAGTCAATGACCCTACTGACAGAAAATCCATTCCACCAATAAGGGAGAATTATACAGTGCTGATGGGCCTTGATGGCTCCCTCTTCAACGTATCCCACACTGCAGCAGGAATGGGATCAGGTCTAGACAAGACTGGCCTTGTCAGAGCAGGATGATTTTCAATACAAACCAGGGGCTTGTCTGCACACACACAGTTTTTCAGAACTGCCAACAGATAATAAAATCAGTTTACACCTAGCTCTAGCCAGGAACTCTTGGATTTGTTCCTACCTCAACTATATATTTGCTATGTGACTTTGCCAATATTGTCACTAAACTTTCTGCATCTCTATTCCCTTCCTCCTCATGAGTAAAATGGTGATAACAATACTTACATGCCTATTTTAAATGGGTGAGAGCAGAATTTAATCCACTTACATTATCATAGTGCTTTAAGATCGTCAAAAATATTCATTAGTCATTGCTAGTATTATTAGAATTGAATTAAGGATTCCGATGTATATTTTACCCTGTGCTGTGAGCAAGGGAAGTTTTAAAGGGAGCAACAACAGAGCCCACCATGGAGACCACAGTATTAGAGGAAAGAAAAGTAGAAGAGAAGGGGAGAGGGCTTTACATAAACTGATTCAGGTGTAGTTTGGCATAGCAGAGAGGTAAACATTTGAGCAAGTTCTTATTTTGCCTGAACCTGTCTCTAAAATGGAAATAAAATGAAGCCATTTGCATTTTATTGTAATAACACTGCAGAACTCCCTTTGGAAGTGTTCATAAATACTGTAACAAACTTTAATAAATATAAATCTCATGATGTGTCTAGCAAATGCCTGTTTGATGTTTTTATATCCCTTTATGCCATTATTCATATGGTTCTGTTACTAGACATGGGAATATGTTTGCATTGAGCAACATACAGTACATAGCATTTTACATTGAAATAAAGTGCTTACCACCACTCAAAAACAACTTTTTAAAAATGGTTTCCCTGAGAGCATCCTGCAATTTTCTGCTCCCCCACTTCTCAAGAAGTGATTTCCCCTCCCCCTGCCCGCAAGTTGTTCTGACTCTGGCTGTTCTTTCAAGTTACTGCCCTGGTTCCTTGTGATAAGGTTGATATCAAACTAATAGGTTTTTTCCAGAACCTCCCCAGGGACTGTCAAAGCGAAGCTAAACTGTATGGATGGTGGGGCTTCCTGGAGTCTCATTTCGTTAAATGGCCTTTCTTTTACCCTATGCTTCTTTGATAGTCACTTCCTTGTTTTCTTCTCTCACACATTAATACAAAGCCAGACCTTCAGGAACTATGCAGAAAAGGGCTTTATGATCAGTTAAAAAATATATTGCTGCCTTAGTTTTTAATGTGAGACTGGTCTCAAAAGCTTCCTTTAACTACCCCCAAAATTTTACAAGCCATGTTATTTCTGAACTGAAAGTTTTACATAATTAATATACAAACAATATTGTTGCAAAGTACTTATGGTTACACACAGCACATACCTGAGAAAACCCCCCACAAAAAAACTGCCTAAAGTTAAACTATCTAAGGGGACACACCTCTACCTCTCCATCCCAGACACACACCTTACCATTAACAGACCTACCGCACACCACAGACTGTGCATCACCATTTCAACTCTGCCCCATTCAATCCACCCTTCTATACATACCCCTTTACGAAACTACACTCTCCCCAAACTATTTGTTGGGGGTATTTGGTATAGTAATATATGTAGCATTCTAAATAGGTTCAGACATCTGTACCAAATTGACCCACTTAACCTTTTGATGTTCACTCATTGCAGGTTAAAATGAAACACATTGTTAACATCACCAAATAAATCTAATCCATGTAACCATATGTGTTTTGTTTGATTGGTTTTGTTTGTGTTGCTGTGTAAACCAAGAAAGGTACATTACATAAATCAGCAAGCCTTTGGAAATTGTGGGGGAAGGGTGAGAGAAAGAGAGCACAAGAGACAGCCAGGAGCCTTGTTACAGTTAAAAGAAAAAATAAATCAGAAGTAGGAAACGTCCTTAGAACAGCTGCCTGGTATGGTGTCACGGCAGGATGTTGCACTGCCATCTGGGAGAGTTCAAATAATCTTTGAATCCCAGGCCCTCCAGGCTGCAGGAGGCTAGCTGGGAGAATTATGCATTTTGTTTCTTGGGAGGTAGAGGAGGTACTGTCTGTCTGATGCTTTAAGCATTCCCTGCTGGCTGATCAGCATCTGACTGAAAAGTTTTCTTAACCGCTAGCTAAAGATAAGACCAAAATGACACACTGAGCAAGGAGTATGAGCTGGGCTGAAATAAAGAGAAGATCTGGAAGTAGTATTTATTCCAGTCAGAGTGGGGAAGACCTAAGGCATAAAGGCACAGATTATTAAAGGTATTTAGGTGTTGCTCCACTCAGCGTTGCAAGGCCTAAGTGACTTAGAGGGGTAAATTCGATTTTCAGAAGTGACGTAGGCATTTAGGGCTAGATCCACAAAGGGGATTTAGACTCAGTAACTTAGGCATCATGCCTCCCAATGGAATCCTGACCCCTGAGTTAGATGACCAGGTTCCCCATCAGTTAGGTACCTAAGAACAGAATTCACCGATGCCAGCAAGCTGACTGGGGACACACCTAATGTGGCCACTAAGAAAAGCCAGGGAGACGAGGGGACTCTAAGCCTCACCCCTCAAAGGGAGTTAGGCCATTAACTCTGGGTTGGAGAGAGGCACCTATCTCCACTTAGGATTCACAGCTATGAATCCTCACCTGAAATTAAGTGCCTAAGCCTGGACAGCCCTTTTTCACAAGAAATTGAAGAGAAGGGGGTAGGTACTCTTACAACCAATAGCCCAGTGGTTAGAATATCACCAAAGATGTGGGAGAGCTGAGTTAAAACCCTACTCTGTTTGATTTAGAGCAGGGACGTGAATCCACCTCTCCTATGTGAGTGCCCTAACACTGGACTACGGGGTATTCTGGTGGGATCTCTCTCAGTCTCTCTAACAAAACTCTTTCATTTTGCATGAGCCAGAAAGAGACTGAGACTAACTCTGTAGTTGAGTAATAAGGGTCTCCCAGACCAGTACACACATTCCAGTCCATGCTCTAAGGTCCTGATTTTTAACTGTTTTGACTTGTAATTCTGCATGCAAAATAAGGGCCTAAATTATATGCCTAACTGGGAACATACAAACTGCAATACTAGACCAGACCTAAGATCTGTGTTCTATTTCTGACAGTCAGCAATAGGTACTTTAGAAGGTGTAAGAATCCTGCAGTAGGCAGATGTGAGATAATCTGCCACCCTCCTTAGGTTTCATCCTGATTGCTAATAGTTAGAGACTGGCTTCAACCTTCAAGGATAAGGTTTAATATCCCTGCCACAAAATGTTTATTATGACTAGATATTCTTGCCCTCTTTTTTAATCTTGTTAAGTTATTAGCCTCTTTCGGTGGCAATGAGTTCCACAGTCTAATTCTGTGGTGTGAAAAAATTATTTCCCTTTATCAGTTTTAGATTGCCTGCTTTTTATTTTCACTGAATGTCCTCTTGTTCTGATGTTATTGGACAGGGAGAACAGATGCTCCTGAGCATCTTCTTGAGACCATTAATTATTTTATATTCATGTCCCTTCTTATTCATCTCCTTTCTAAGATAAATTACTGCAATTGTGTATGTAAACCAAGTAATTACATGTTCAAGTATAGTAATCTGCATACACATTTACCCAATTTGTGCATACATTCATAGTACTTGCATGCAAATTAAGCACAGAATAATTTAAAATTTCATCCTTCAAAGCAAGATTATCATACCCTCTCTCAGTAAAAGTAGTGTATTACTCCCTCTAGAGTCCCACCAAAATCAACAGACTTGAGCAGTAAGATACTTCTTATTTCAGGGAGAGTGAGAAATTATATTTTTTTTAAATTAAGAAAGTAAAATAAGTTTTTATTTATTTAGTTAGTTATCAAGAGACATATTTACAGACAAAATAGCTCTAATGATTAATGTGAAATTTCAAATGCAGTTTATTTGATTTATCAAAGTTATTAAAGTCAAATATTTGGGGAAAAGAGAATCAGAGAAGGAAATAGTGGAAGAGGCATTATTTTGTCTTTCCCCTACTGTTTTATGCTATAATCATAGATTTGCTGTGTTGTGTGCTATCAATGTTACACAGTCAGTCACTAGGCATTAACATGAGAGTAGGATTTGTCTATAATCTAGATCAGCAGAACTGCAACATGTCATCAGGGGGAAAAAAGAAGGGGTGGGGAAAAAGAAAGCCTCAACATATAAAAAGACATTTAATATCTTTTTAAAAACTAGAGTTTTTTGCAAATTTATTTAATCAGTGTTAGTAATTGTGGGATTTAGAGCTATAATTACTGTAGCTACCTGGTTGCTGGGTGACTGGAGAAGGACATTAAAACAAAGTATGCTGTTGCGTTGCCCCCTCCCCCATTAATATTTTGTAGCAAGGGAGGCTGATATTTCAATGACTGATAGGATTTCTTAGCTGTATCTAAGCTAAATACTAACTGAAGGAACACAGAATAACACTGCACTAGTTTGTATGCTTCATACAGATGGGGCAGAAATCATCCTTTTTGGCATCATTTACAACTTGCTGTAATGATTCCATGTACACAGGAGCTTTTACAATTTAAAGTAAACATTTCAAATTAAAAAAAAATAAGAAAGGAACACAAAGCTTGAGTAGGTATTATTCTTAAATGCTTAGTGTGTCTAGGGTAGGGGGATGGATTTAATTTTCAGCACTGTGTGCTTATAGCAGAGACATTTATCTTATCTTTAATTAACAAACAAAAGGAAAGGACAAAAAAGTTTTTTTTCTCTGAAAATTGTCTGTAGGGAGCAGGAACATGCCCCATGGACAGGTGGACACATTTTTGCTCTGTTTTATTTTCATTACAATGCCCTGGCAGCAAAGAAATTGTAACTAAAAATTAGTAAAAGAAGACAGCAAGAAATGGAAGAAAAATATGTGTTTGAGCATTCTAGTGTCTGGGAATGGGTTTTATATTACTGCAGTAAGTCATCATTACAGATGACTTTTACTGCTATAGCACAGTATGTAACCAAGCCATTGATACTCACAACAAACACTACAGGATTGTCATTTCAAAGTTTTGCTCCCTTTGTGTGTGTTCTCTAGTTAAGCCATGGAGTTTCATCTCACCAACCCCATGGCAGCACTTCATAAGATGCCCTCCTGTTGAAAACTTACCATGAAACTTTAACATGCCTCACAAAGCAATGCTTCACAAAAGCTAAACTATATATAAAAGGACACATTAATATTTCTGTCACACTGGCTGGAATGGGGGGGGCATTTGTGTTATTTAACATCAGTATGTCAAAATCATAGTGATTCATGTGAGACGTCAGGTACTGTTAGAAAGGTTATAATGTGCTGAGTAAGATGATAATGTTTATGTTCATGTGTTATATCTGTAATGGAAGTTATGGACATCTTTGATATATCTGTATTTCAAACTATGCTGTATAAGACACACCCCAGACAGAGAAGTGGTAGGACAATAGCCTACTTAATGGCCCATCAAGACCTTTACAGAAGCAAAAGGTCCAGAAAGGAACTAAAGGCATAATTGAAGAGTTACCAGGATTGGCCCATGTGACTCTGGACTCCATTTTAGTTCTTGTAAGGGCCTACAGGCCGCATGGCCAAAAACAGAGGGTATATAAGATCAAACCAGAAACCATTTTGTCTTTGTTTCTGTCCAGCTGCAGACACACACCTACCTACCTCTGGATCAATTCATTTTGCAACTGAACCAAAGTACTTAGACCCATCCAGATACTGGATGTATACCAGAGGGACTATACAAGCCTGCAACTCCACAATTCTTCTAGAAACCTGATGTATATGGACTTTCAAATCATTTGTATGTATCTGATTACTTTAATCCTTTAACATTTCTCTTATTGTTTGTTTTTCTTTTTATAATAAACCTTTAGTTTTAGTTACTAAAGGATTGGCTGGCAGCATGATATTTTGGGTTAGATCCAAACTCATATTGATCTGATACTGTGGCTGACCCTTTGGGTATCAGAGGGAACCTTTTTGGTAAAAAGCATAGAGTTTAAACAACTGGTCTCTTTACTGGACCTAGTGGCAGTTTGGGAGCCAGAGACCGAAATGCAGTAAAGGAGGTCGTGTGTATTTGCATTGTGGCTTCTTGATAACCAGTGTGGGGGAATCAGAAGCGCTGTTTGTGGCTGGTTGGGAAGTCTGACTTCAGTGTCACCCACCGGTGCTGGGAGAATCTGCTCTCCTTTTACAGCTTACCCTGACCCTGGGCATGGACGGGTCACAATTTCAATATGCATTTTGCTGGTACTGTGGCTGGTTTAATGAGGGCCCCTCTTTCATCTCACACTGTTCAAAATAGCAACATGGGCCCTTCAAAGCATGCATCACTTTATTTGGATAAACATCTACAAATATGTACGTTGATCAGTACTATCCAATTGTAGGGAAGCATCCACCAGAAGCAATGGTTCTCCATTCCCACCCAATCCTCCTTTTCCCAGCAGGCCCTGTGACACAACCTCATATCCCTACAGTGCCAACAACCTCATCCCCACCACATCACACATAATGTGTTGTCTCCATAGGGGAGGGAGAGCCAGTGACTTGTTACCCCATGTGGCAACCTTGCACAAACACTGCCATTCATCCACAGCATTTTTGGGGTGTATATTTTTCCCCTCCCTCTCAGAGACCTGAGAAAACAAAAGACTGTAGTCTCTACCAGTCTGGAAGCCTGAATAAATATCATGGGGTTTGATCTGTTTCAAACTCAGCTTGAAATTGATATGATAAATATACCAAGACAAGCTTCATTAAATAGTTTGCCATCTGGGAGAAAAAGCAATGTACCTAAACTTTGAGGAAATTTCTATCAAGTTAAAACTGATTTGCAAAATGCTGGATTTTTCCCCTGAAGTTCTGCAAACTTAAAGTGAGTAAGATGAGTATCCTTTTGTTTTGTGACAGATATTCATACAGCTTTATTCAGAGACTCCTACTCCAAAATAACCCAAGAGGAACAAAGCCTCCATGAATACAAGCCTTCAACACCTGAGCTAAAGGAGAATATTCATTTGCTATTAGCTCCTAGTAGGCCAGCGATTAGATGGAAACAATCACAGACATGAAAGAAGATTAGACATTCCATGGTGCAGCGGTACAACATACATACACATCATCTAGTGCAGGCTAGTATCAGAGGGTCATTTATTAATGTGGGCACCTAAAAAGTGAAGTACAATATTTCAAAAGGTTCAAGCTGCACCACTTTCCCTGATTCCAGACTCTTCATCAACCTCAGTCATCCATCAGGCTGGAAGGCTCTCAGGCTTACCTCCAGAATCCCCTACTAGAGACCAAATGTTCAAGCAAAGCAATAACACAAAAAATGTCTGTCCATGCTGGGCTTAATAAAAATCTCACATCCATCCCAGGCTTTCCCTCCAGCTCCTTGCCTCTTCTACAAGATGGTGGCCACAGGGGCATCCCTCAGGCCTTTCTCTTGTTCCCAAGTCTCTGCCTCTCACTGCCCAGGCCTATCTTCTGGCTTATCTCCCTAGTCCCAAGGACAGCCTGTAGTGCTTTCCACCACTTCTCTTTCACACTCCTCTCTGCTTTTCCTTCAGCTCTTTATAGGGAACACCTGTCCCCTGCTCTGCTGGATCTGATTAATGGACAGAGCTGGCGGGCTCTTGGCCCTTAAAGTGGCATTTCGCCCTGTTATAAAGGGTTTCATACCACTTCATGGCAGTGGCATCCAAACTTTAGCCAACTGAAGGACACATTGGTGCAAGGAAACCTGAAAACTATCCATAATTTGCACAGAATGCATCAACCACTTTTATCATCAAAACAGAAATAAATAGCAGACACTCTGAGTGACATAGCAAAGTTAAAAGTCTTTTTGGCCTTGTCCCTTCTTTATGTTTCTACAGCATATATTTTCTATTCTTTTGTTGCTATTGTGTATTGTGCTCATGTTCTTTAAGTGCAACCCTAAGCAAATCATTCTTGTGTATTAACCTGAGCCACTAAATCCCAACCTGGCCTTTGTCAGGTGTCATCAGGTAGGTATATACCTTGTTGGAACTGACCCATTGCTGCCCACTGGAAAAAGGTACACTTTTCTTTACAAGCAACTCCTGTCTCAGACCTGACATTACACCTGATACACTGCTTTTGTGGTATTTATCCATAAAGTGGAGCATGTGCGGCTCTACTGAAAATTTGTAACTTATCAATACTCATAATCATTAAGAGATGTGTGTATGGGTAGTATTTAAGAAATAATGTAACTGTATTAAAAACGATACCCTTTTAGTCTTGGAGTGAAAGTAAATCACATGGGAGTCATATGTCTCAAGTGTTGGCCATACAAGTGTGAGGCAGCTGTCACCCAACCCTGGCTAGCCAATTATGTAATGTATTTTTTGATTGTCTACCTTTGTACCAACCCAGAAAAGGAAATGGAAAACCATCAGAGACAAACCATAAATATTGGAATTACTTGGAAGTGAAAAGGAATGATAGGACAGAGAGAGGATCTCCCTGTCTGTGAGTAGAGACAAAAGACCAATTCATTATATAACAGGGCAGAGAAAGACTAAGGGTATGTCAACTGAATTTTGGGGGGAGAATCTACTTTATTAGGTAGTAAAGGTCATCATTAATAAGTGTAGGCCCTAGTTCACATTTTATGATTTTGTCTGGTATCTAACCATTTGTTTCCATCACTCACGCTTGTTTGTATTTGAATCTCTAGTCTTCCTTAAATTAATTTCCTTTTGTTTCACTATGATTGTACTCAAGTGCTGTGTGTAACACAGGAGCAGTGGGCTAAGGTAAAACTGAAATTAGGGTACCTTGTTCCTTTGATTCCTGCATACTATAGGGGAACACTTTGAAGGGACTTGGGAGCTGTGGAACACCTATAGTCAATCTGCAGGATGATGCCAGGTCGAATGTAGCCCAAAGGAGAGTGCTTGAGTAGCTGAGAGGCTGGTTGAGTTAGAGAGCTGGCACCAGCAAGTCTCCCTCACTCCAGAGGTAGGTGGTAACAAGGTGACTTATAACCCTGGGTGATCCGAGAAGCGTCATGGTACTATTTTCATGCCTCTGCAGGTATCTAGGCATGTCAGGAGCTATTTCAATACCCTGCTATCTTTATGCAGGCACCTTTCTAATTTACTCACAGCAATTTGATTCCTCTGTTGGCCCTGCTATCCATGAGGAGACATTTTGCTTCTTACAGTGCCTGTTTACAGTTTCCATTTGAGTTGATTTCTCTACATTCAGAGTTTTTTTATTTCTGCAGTTTTGCAAGTCCCCATCCTTTTGTTTTTATACACAATCTGAAACTCTGTCTCCACAGTAACACAGAATTAGTCATTTATTATTTATGTTCTTTGGGGCATCTTGGCAGAAGTAATTATATACCATTATGTGGCTGAGATAGAAGAAAAGCCTTACTGTAAACAATATATCACGAAGCAAATAATATGGGAAGAGAAGATTTTACTTCACCCTGGAGTATATTCTGCTTTGCATTTAAAGTTTTGCATCCAAAAATAAGCAATCTCTTCATTTACTATCCAATAGTTGCAGATATTCAGTTCAGGTCAGGGGGTGGAAGACTATAATAAGGAGTTTTGAAGTGGGATTTAACAAAAGATTTGGTACATCCGGAGAGAAGAGGGAAGGCAACAATCGAGTCAACTAAGGGTTTCCTCCAAAGCCCCAAATAAGTTAAATTTTGAAAGTTCCAAGCAATGGAGTTTCCACCCTGTGAGAGCATAATACAGTTCCACTGTCAGAAAGTTACTCCTGATATTCAGCATCTATCATAAGACTATGTTTCCCACAAATTTCTGCTGTGTATAGTTCCAGAAAAAACGAAGCGATTTCAAAGAAACCCTGCTCTGAAGACCTGTATTGAGTTTGCTGCAAGGAGACACATTTCTACATAAAGCTGGTATCACATCATTTATTAGGGAAAATTACCACATTGTCGGTTTATGACTGACCAAATTAAAAGGCAAGTTGGGTAACTGGCAGGCAACATTGCAACTAATATGCTGCTGCTTCTTTGTGAGGAAGAAAAAGTAGGAATGCAGCAACTGTCATCTTACATAAAGCAGAAATGTTAAAAGGGAATTTTCCTGCTGTGTGTGGGAAGGTTTCCTTTCTGTTTGAAAACGGAGTCAGTTTTTAGCACCATCATTATGAACATCTATGACACCTCAAGTATTTTAACTCTTTTGGGATAAACTCCATGCTGCAGGGAATCATTCCTATCATGAGTCTGGTTCTGTCTGGCTGAAGAAGGGCATAAAAAATTGCAGCATTTGAACCAACACAGCTTTTCCAAAATCGCTTATGCTTTTGGATTTGATGTAGACCTTGTACCATGGGTGTATTTTCTTCCTTAGGTCACACTGGCATCTAGTGGTACTACACTGAGTAGATTGGACAAATTAAATGTATATACATAAATGTAAGCTGAGTGTGTAGGTAGATACTAAACTAAACACACATTATGGGTAATTTCAAGATATTGGGCAAAATTTTCTAAAACATCTAAGAAGGTTTTAGAAGTCTAAGTCCCACTTTCAATAGCAATGTAGGGACTTTTGAAAATTGTACTTAATACATATATGTATATACACACACAGACACAAACATATACAAATAAACTGACTGACATTCCATTTTTCTCTTAGTTGTTTTTCCCATGCCAAAAAATATAAAGGATATAAACTCTAATGTTTTAGGGCATATACCAGCCTTTAATTGGCAGGGATTAGAAAGAAACATCCTCTCTGAGCTGGTGATTGCATAATTCAGTTTTGTTCTATGCTGATATTGGAATTTGTTTTTATTCTAGGCTGATATTGGAATTTGTTTTTGGCTTTTGTTTGGTTTTTGATTTGTGGAGAAACTTGGCATTTTCCACTGAAAATTGAACAATAATTAAGAAATATCTTTAATTTGTTAGAATTCCACATAATAAATCTTCTTATTCTCTTTTGATGAGTGTTATCCAGTGTTTACATCTATTCATAAATAGCAATAAAGTGAAATTCACTGACTAGGAAAAAAGCCAAGACATGGGCTGAGAAAACATTCGGGAGACTGGACTAGGAAACCACTTTGATGATATCACTGTACAGACATGTCATGGAACCAGACAAATGGCCCATAACTAAATTCAACCAGCCCAGTGAGAGGGAATTATACTCCAAAGTTATTATCTCCATCTTCCTGAACGACACAGATATATCTTCCCTCAGTTCCTTTTATACATCTTCTATAAACAGTTTATCAATAGATATGCAGTTCACACTTAGCGTCTCATCAAATAAAAAAATAACAACACTAGAGCCAGATTTTAAAAGTCACTGGTTGGTCTTGTTTACTAATTAAAGCCTACTTCTTTTCACTATCAAAGACAAGATCCACATAATGTCCATAAACATTTTCCTGTTTTTGACAGCTTACTAGTTGGTATACAGAAGAAAAGAAAAAACTGCTGTGAAAATGAGATCCATGCCATTCATGTCATATACCACATATATTTAAAATGAGTTTTATTGGTAACCATTCCCCTTGAAATGTGCACACAACATCCATTAATGTTCCTATGAAATAAGCAATGACATACATGAGAGAAAAGAATCCAAGTGTTACACGAGGGAGGTCCTACTTTTGTTCACATTAAAAGATTATTTTTCATTCAGTTAAAAAGCCATGAGAAGCAATAATGGTTGACAGAGAAGACACCATGAGTTCCATAAACTGCAGTCGCTGTTTCACTGGTCATATTTAAGTTCCTGTATTTTATACTACACAGGGAATAAAACAAAGCAAAAACCACTTGACAGCGGTGGGACATATGATAAATACAATGTAGGATTGATTTGGAGCCCTGGGTTTAAGAATCCCATGGTGTTTATGGCTAACTACTAATGCATTAGAAATCCAACTGCGATGATCTAGCAGACTTAGATTTAGATTCATTGGTGAAGAGATGAATGCTGTCAGCTCTGATAAGTTTCTTTAGCCAAAATAAGAGGCAATGTAGTATCATTAAAAATAGCAAAAAGTTCATTGTTTTTTAACTCTCTTCCTCCCCAGAGAGCACACAGGTTCAGAAGCCCAAATATGACACTGATGATAGCTAACTGTTTGCACTGTTGTTCATTCTGAAATTGTGTATCATACACAGGCTACTCATTCTCCTGCAGACTCCTCCTGTCCCTGAACTCTTGACAAATGAGAACAATGTCTGCTTCTCTCTAGTTGGGTTTGGAGTATTTCTGATATTGCACTGGGCCAAAATCTCTTTGGCTGTACTGGTATAACTTTAGTGACTTCAGTGGAGTTTACCAGTGTAATAGAGAAGAATTTGTTCTAACTCACAGAAATCCAGCATCTGATGATGGTAACAATGGTGTGATCACATGTGATCATTTTTTTTATTATGGGGATACTTTGGAATCCCATTCAAGGAGCATGGCCTCACTGTGCTCATTTGTATGGACAAATAAAGAATACAATTTGTGAAGACTACAGAACTCACACCAAGACTGACCATTCCCAACTTTGCCTTGAACTTTTGCGGAAAAGTGTTAGTGTAATGAGTTTTCAGGTTAGCACAGCTTTAATTAAAACAGCTGTACTTTTAATATCCCCCAACATAAATATAACCTACTGCCACAGGGGGATTTATAGATAAGGAAATCTCTTATAGACAAGAAATATTATAGCATCATACTTCAGCATTTTTAATCTTTTGGGTCTGTATTTGAACAAGGAAGTGTTATTCTAAACCAAAAAAAGGATACTTATTGTTATATATCCTTAGTGTTTATTCTTCCTGTCAGAGGACAAGTGACCCTGCATCTGGGCAAGAGCTGGTACCCAGGGGACCCATCTTTAAATTGATGTTGATGAAATTTCCACAGAAATTGTTATTGAGCTCCACATGAGGCAACTGAACAGCAGAGGTAAAACTTCATTCCTGAGGCAGCTGGCCAGGGTCACAAAGTCATGCCTGAGCTCATTTAGAGACAGTTAGGCTTGAGTATCTGCCAGTATGTCACCACCAGGAAACATTTATAAATAGCTGGAAATACAATGCATAGAGAAGAAAGTATATGTTATTTTAATGCATAATTCTGTAGTAAATGGAATAAAAGAAACAAGCTCTTTAATGTCTATCCACTTCAGTCTACAAGCAGGAATATTTTACAGTTTTCCAAGCATTAATTAGGTTGCTGTAAGCTCAGAGGGATATATATTTGTCATTGTTTTAAGACCTACTGGTATGGCTTCACCATGTAAAGGTGGGCTAAATTCTAAGTAAAACATTCAGTGGTCTCTGAGCGCATCATCAGGCCCATTTGAGGTAGATCAAGATGGAGTGTAACATTCAGAAGCATGCTGGAGTTTGGGCAAGGGTAAAAAGTTCAGAGGATGTTCACATAAGCATACAGAAAACAGCCATACTTCATTTTTGGAGATGTCTTGCTCTGTGTGAAAGTTGCTATATGCTTATGTGAGGATAAGAGAAGAGTTAAACAACAGATTGAAATCCCTCTGTTTTTTTAAAAAGTGATTTGGCCGCTGGCATTGTTTGTTTATTTATTTTAGTGTGAATTTGAAGCAGTTGCCTCATCTGAACGTCCACCTGGATCCCAAACAAATTCGACTAATCTACCATTTTTATTATTTTATTTTTTGACAAGGGGCAATAGCTGCACCAGCTCTGTAATGACAGCCTCTCACTATCTCGATCTCTCTTCCTGTGCTCATATGACTTGTTGGCAATTGAATCACCACATTCATTGAATGAATTCTTGTGATCTGTTGGCTTTCTGTCCACTGACTTAACATCAATCAGCTCTTGAAAGGTTGGTAGGAGCCAGGAGTCTATGATATTCATAGAGGGAAGACATTTGATTTTTTTTAAATTAAGTTCCAGGTCTTCAATCTTCAACTGGAATGGATAATGTCTGATATTTCTCAGGTCAATTAAACTGTTTTTATATTGACATAATGTGATGTATCATGATTCCATATCCAGTCCATTAACTCATCCTTTTGATCATTTAATATTACCATTTATTTAAGTATTTTATGCAGCACTTGTATTACAGTATTACAATTCTACTTGTGGTGGTTTGTGCCCAATAGGAATTGTATTTGCTTACTACAGAAGCATTGTTTATTTTAATACTTACTGAAGGGTTTTGTAGTCAGGCGTCATCTGTCTAATCTATCTGTCTATCCAATTTACTTATATTGCCTACATACCATTGTATCAAATTGTGTAACAGGGTCAACTGCCTCCTGAGAACCATTTTGTGGCCAGGGGTGGCTCTGCAACATCCTAATTCAGTTTCCCTCTTCTTGATTCCTTAATAAACACAAAAAGAGGGTTTCATAAGTCCAATAACAGCCCTTGGGGCCTGAGTTTATTAACACAAACTTCAAAACAACCATAAAAAATCTTCCACGTGGCACCTCCTCGCTGAGGTACAGTCCATTCCTGTTCTCTGAGCAGCTGGAGAAGATGCAAGGCCTGGCCTGCCTTCTTTGCCTTCTCCCAAAAAGGAAAACAAAACTTTCAGCTGGGTCTTTTTATCAAGCCCCAACTCTCTTCGTCACAGACCACTGCAGGAGACTCTGACTCCCCCTGCACCTTCACTCAATAGATTACCCCCCACCCTTGACTATTCACAAACCAGACTTCAAGTCCTATGCAAGTGCTCTAACCCTTGGACCATCCGTCCTCTCTTCCCACATAACAGATGTATTTCTACTAGGCTATCTCAAATATGATAATATGATAATATGATAATGAATCTCATTCAAAAATTGTTGAAGGTAGCCAACATGTTTAATAAGATTTTATCCCACCCCAGGCAATAAACTGGTTGCAGGCCTTATTTCACAGGATTTCTGTCATCTGATCACTTAGATGGTAACAATCTTGGGGTATTTCTGCATTCTTTTTTCCTTCTTGACATCTAGCCAGAATCAGTAGCCAGAAATACCTTTGACCATCTCCAGCTGGCCAGGAATCTGAGCCCTTTGTGTTGACGTCGATTTGGGCAATGTGATCCATGCATTCCCTACTAGGCTATTTTTCTCCCAGAAGCAAGGAATCCTTTTGTTCAACACCAAATTCTTTTATTTTTAAGATGCATGAATGAAACACAAACAGAATTAGTTTGTGGGCGGAGGAAGTGAAAGAAGTAGCTAATATCCACATGCTTACATGTGACCTACTCAACACAGTCACCTCAAAGCTTGGATAATATACACCCTGTCTGAAATTCAAAGCAAGTGGTAGGAACCTCCAAATGGCATAAGGTAGCAGAACATCCTTAGAACAACAGTAATGAGTACATATTAGCCTAGTGTTCCATTCGCTGCCCTGCCCCGCTGCCTAATTCCAGATCAAATTTAAGGTCCTACTCTTGACCATTACTTTCAAGTTCCTCAGTGGGCTGGGTCATGACTATTCTTCTATCATCATGACTTACTTCCCTTCCCATGATCATAACCAACCAAGGCAGTTACATTCATCAGGGAAATTGGATTGGACAGCATGTGGAATGAAACTTGCACATGCAGGTGAGATGGCTGGCTCATAGTCATGGAATTTCCTTCCACCGATGTCAGAATGAGCATGAACCTCTCCATGACCTATCACAACCGATGCATTTGTCAAAGCCACTGGAGTTCATTGAATATGCAAAGGAGTAAATGTTTTCTGCGGCTGGCTCACAGCTATGGAATTCCCATCCATCGGATGTCATAATGAAGTCAACCACCTTCAGAATGAAATTTATTATTTCTTCTCTTATACTATGTCCCACTTCCTGTGTCCTGCTCCCCAATTTCTCTTCCTCCCAAAAAAACTGTAATACCCTTAGAGGGCTGCAAATAAATATAGAACAATCTACCAAATTTCAGACTAGATGTTTGCCTAATTTGACTGTTCTGTGCACAGAAAATGTAGCACAGCAATACATGAGTTTAAATTACAGAGATAGTATTAGTTCAAAGTGGGAAAAAATTGTATTAAAAGAATACCTGTATCCATGACAAATTAAAACAAGAAAAGAGCCAGGGGTTTATGAAGAAAGATAACCTGCATGATTATTAATAGAAGGCAGGTGTTTTCAAGATTGATCATTTGCAGCAACAACCATCATAAGCAGCTTTCTTGCTCTCAGTTGAATTACACCTATTAGACTTCACCTTACCAATAAATACTATTTCAAATTTCAGGATATCCAGTGGTGGAGAGCAGAGTATCCAAAGAAAGAGTTTTAACTTACTGAAAAGAGATCTTAAGCTGTTCTCTGAGAACTGCACCATTTACCAACATATTTTAATGAGATTTGTGTCAGTGTCATAGTAAAACAATCCAATTAATTCATTTGAACGTACATGTTACTACACATACTATCAGCTACATTCTGTCACGATATTAGAGCTGGTTACTTATTTGTAACATGTTAAATACCCATGCTATTAATGAGAGCCAATCTTGCTGGGTGCAGGGGACTTAATGTTGTAAAGTAGTGGGATTCACATGTCCCTCAGCATCCAGCACTCACTTCTCCTGAGCTGTTTTTTGTGGGCTGGCAAATACATACTGGCAGACACCCTGGTTTACTTTCCAGGGTATCTACTGCTCCCCCTAGCTTAGTGTCATCTGCAAACATGCTGAGGGTGCAATCTACCCCATCCTCCAGATTGTTAAAGAAGATGTTGAACAAAACCAGCCCCAGGATCAACTCCTGGGGCACTCCATTTGTTACTGGCTGCCAGCTAGACATCGAGCCATTGATCACTACCCGTTGAGCCTGATGATCTAGCCAGTTCTCTGTCCATTTTATAATCCATTCATCCAACCCATACTTCTTTAACTTGCTGATAAGACTTCTGTGGGAGACTGTATCAGAAGCTTTGCTAAAGTCAAGGTATATCACATCCACCACTTTCCCCACATCCACAGAGCCAGTCACCTCTTCATAGAAGGCAATCAGGTTGATCAGTCATGACTTGCCCTTGGTGAATCCATGTTGACTGTTCCTGATCATTTTCCTCTCTTCCAAGTGCCTTAAAATGGATTCCTTGAGGACCTGCTCCATGATTTTTCCAGGGATTGAGGTGAGGCTGACCGGTCTCTAGTTCCCTGGATCCTCTTTCTTCCCTTTATTGAAGATGAGCATAGTGCCTTTTTCCAAACATCAAGGAACCTCCCCCAGTTGCCATGAGCTTTCAAAGATAATAACCAATGGCTCTGAAATCACATCAGCCAACTCCCTCAGCACTGTTGGATGCATTGCATCTGGCCCCATGGATGTGTGTATATCCAATCTTTCTAAATAGTCCTGAATAGTCTTAGGTGGCTTTGTGCAAGCCCACCAATGGAAACTTACACACCTAGGGAATGTAGGTGCCAAAAGGTTAGACAACTGAGCAGGGGTTTTGAGATCTAAATTTTTTATTTAGGCACTTAAAGTGGCAATTTGACATTTAATTCCCTTTGTGGCTCTAGTCCTTGATGTACTATCCTAGGCAGGGTCTATACTGACGGTGGCAAATTCGCCACCGTCAGATAGATGTCTCTGGATCGACTGAGCGGTCTGTGTAGACCTGCTCAGTCGATCCAGAAATCAACAGAGGAAAACCACTCCTATAAGTGGCGTAGCGCTGCGTCAACAGGAACACTGTTCCCATCGGTGCAGCGCAGTATGGACGGCGTGCGGAACAGATGCAGCGAAGTCAACGGGAGATACGCAAGTGTTTTATGTTACTTGCATATCTCCCATTGACTGCCACTGAATCTGGAAGGTAAGTGTAGACGAGGCCCTAGTGTGAGCGAAACTCTGTCGTTTTGATTTCAGTGTAGCTTCTGAGGTAATCCCAGGTGGGAGATATAGGACTGACCTTGACTGGCTACACTGAAGTAAAAATTGTAGAGCTTTGTCTCCATCAAGATAGCTAACTTGATGTAAAAACACACCTTTTTTTCAGCCCAGACAAAGCCTCTATCTTGTGATCCTACTTCCTCAATTTACAAGCAAAGGAAATTAACAAATTAGGCCAACTGAAAATGTATTTTATTCATTTATACAAAAGGTACTGTAGGGATTTTTTTTTAAAAAAAGAGCACAGATTTCTTTAAATGATTGATGTGTGAGAATCTAATATTAAGTGGGGATTTAATATAAAGTATCACTCTACTTTGAAAGATGAAATAGAAGTTTACACTTGTTCCCTTGGGTTTCTTTAATCAGAAGGTTCAATTAAAGAAATGTCATCTCAGTAATGCTAGATGGAGGGTTTCAAAAAGGTATTTTAAGTACCAGTACACTTCCTGGCTATAAAGATGAAACGTACCAGTTATAATTATACAACCTTTATATGTGTCTTTGCTTTAAAAATATTCAAATGACACTTTCAAGGTTGCTGAACCAAACCACTGTCCTAGTGGGCAGTTATCCCATATTGTAGCTCTGATATAAGGATTCCAAAGATGTATTTTTGCAACCTGACCTTGCTGTAGAATAGAATTTTAATTTTTAAATGCCTTCCCTAGGAAAAGATTCTGGCTCAGCAGTATTCAGTTCAGTCTTTTCTCCCTGTGAGATTATAAACTCTCTCTATGTATCTTCAGCAAGCTGCAAACTCAATTATGAATGTGCAGCCCCTTTGCCTTCTCTGGCTGTTTGCCTCCATTTCTGACAGAAAGTCCAAATGCTGGTGGCAAAAAAATAATAAAAGAGGGTTGTTGCCTAAAGTACTAGCCTACTGAAATAGAATAACTCTAAATAGGAGTCTAGCTTCCATCCAGGATAACTGATTTATCAGAGGAGAGGTCACCTTGGCAACCAAGTCACCTGATAGGGATCTCTGGTCAGCTGTTGAGGCTGACAAGGGAGTCATCTTACAGAGGATATTGTGGTTATAAAAAGGAACAAGCTGGTCTCTTAGAGCCACTGTTCTCCAGCTCAAGAAGAGGAAGAAACAACTGAGTATATAGGAGCTGGATAAGGCAGGTGACCCTGCCTATCTTCCTGAACACAGGTGATCCACTGAGGAAAGAGTGAAATAGTGTAAGGCATTGCATTTAGGATGTTTGTTGTCTTCTATATCATCTTTACTCTCTTGTGCTTTATCTGTTAAGTAGAAAAACAGTGGCGTTAGAATTTTGTGCACAGTGTCTCTGTGTGCACTTACCTCATTGCCCCTTGAAGAAATAAACCAGAGAAAGCTCACACCTTTATATCGAATTTTGGGAGAGGTGTGTGTTTAAACTATGGGGGAATCTGATGAGTCAGTTTGGATATCAGGAGCTGGGCAGTGGGTTCCAGCTGTCAGAAGGGAATGCCCTGAGAGCATGCATGGGGACCCCAGGAGTGGGGCACTGGCTGAGCTCTGTTCAGCTCCAGAGGCTAAAAATATCCAGGGATCCAGCAACTGGCTTCTCTCACAGCCATCTAGTGAGTTGCTGAGAGAGGATGCTCAACTGGGATCTTTGACAGGTGCTAATGGAAACAAACAAATATAAATCTTGGTTCATACTAAATAAAGTTCTTCAATGGGATTGTTGGTCAACAGAGAGTTTTTTGGCTGTTTGCCTTTTGGTTTAGTGCATCCTCTGCACCAAGTCTAGGTCAGCATGGGAAAAATAGATATTTGGAATCCTTACCATTAAACTTCAGCCCAGGGCAAATATCAAGGTAGGTCAGTATTTTGGTCCAACAGCATCTCTAGAGACCTGCTCCCATTGAAGTCAATGGTGTCACTCCCACTGACTTCAGTGATGCAAGATTGAATTCTCTGTTACCTTCAGACTGGGCCTCCTCACAATATTAACATGAGGCAACGTAGATGGCTCATAAATAAAACGGGCCAAAATCTGGTCTTGGTTACAGGTATGACTTCTGTTGACAAAGCAATTTGAGTTGCTACTGGATAAAAGAGCAACAGCAGTCAGTGTAACTCTATGTCTGCCTATTTCTTTCGGTAAGTCCAATGTGTTTGAAAACAGACCATCTTTTCAATCAATAATCAAATTATAAGTTCTGCTATTGCAGATCTTTACTTGTCAGCCATGAACACTTCTAATAGATTGCACTGTTAAAGAACATGGTATACCCCTTAAGAATGCCTGTGTTCGTTTGGGAAAGAATTTGTGTGAGCTCTCACTGGAGGTTAGAGCAATATACTGCTGCTGACACCTGGTGGAAATTTAACATAAGAAATGGCAGACTTGATTTCAAAATCAGTTGATATAATCTGAATGGACAGGCAATAAAAAGGATCTTCTAATTATAAGAAGTGCAAGACATGAGGAGTTCTCAGCAAGGCATTTAGTTATCCTCTAATAAAACTACAGTTCGCCTCATAACAGAAAAAAGGCTCATCTGTCAGGTAGCATAGGAGCACTCATAGTTTTTATTAAAAAAATAAGATTGGTCATTTAATTGAAAAGGTGGAGAGCTAAATGGGTATGGAAGTGTAATTGACATCACAGTAGGAGATGACATTTCAATAGAGAACTTATAAGAAGCTGAAAGAATTCTTAGACACTTTCCTTGCAGTATTTTTTTAGTGCTCTAAAAATCAGTTTGGGAAATGCAGCTCTACAGGGACTGCTGGTACAAGGTAAATAACTTTTTCAAAATTGCTCTTGTACCCAAACACTCTATATTGTTAAAATTAAGTGGCTCCTGATGGTATTTACTCTATTCAAGAATTTAGAAAAATGGGTTTGATTTTTAAAGAACGAATCTTCTGTAGACTCTCTCCAATGCATTTATTTTAAAATATCACCCTAAAAAACCACCTGGGGAATCAAAATGTGTCACAGGATAAAGTCATATGAGAGATGGAGTAGAATATTTTTATTGCACAAAAATAACCAATGCAAGAGTGCAATGTGATGAATCTGTCTCACCAGGCTAGAGAATATTGAAATCTGCTTGTGGCGCTAAGCACATTGCAACCCCACACATCCTCAAGATCATCATTTGGCTTTAGCTCTATGCATCCTCTAGCATCTGCATAAAATCTGCTCTATATTTTCTGCTATGAGTACATGCTTCTGCCCTGTTACATAGTTAATTGGCTTATGTGCAAACACTTGATATTTTTTAAAAATCTACTTAAAATACTTTCCGATGAACTCCTTATTGGTTTCTGTCTTACCTGAATTTATTTTAAGGGATTAAAAGTGCTCTTGAATTGTATTTAAGGACTTTGGAATGAGACCTTGATGATGAAAGCTGGGCTCACACAACCTACATACTCTCTGGAGTAAATTTTTGAACAAGGATACAGGGACAAAGCCTTTGCTATGATTTACTTAACATTTTTATCACTGTAGGATTAGATGGAATAAATACTTATTTATCATAACAATACTTGACTCTAAAGTGTATCTCTATTGCTCTAACTAATGTGAAATGAACTACAACCTATGGTTTTGATGATTATGGTTAAATATAACACGATTTTGAAGATCCTGAAGATGGAATAACTTTCATATTGCCAAAGATTTAATTTTCTATTGCACACTTCTATGTATATATAATATAATTTTTTAAAAAGCAAACCCTTTACTTTAAAACAGGAGGTAAGAATTAAAAGTGTTATGCATGTTTCCTTCACTTAGATATATGGTAATTATTACGTTAAGTCATGACATATCAAGTTGGTGCAAGGCTTTCATGAATAGACATTGGTACTCAACAAATTTAAGTGATAATTTTTAAATATGATGTTATTTTAAATGAACTCCTAAACAATCAAATGTTGCATTCTAAATTAAAAGACAAAATATTATATAGTAGTCAAATTGCTATATATGTTCTACAGCTGCATCTTAGCCTGACTTTCCTTTAAAGACAGGTTGAGGAAACTACTGTTTAACTACTGTTTAGTTCTCAAGCATAAATAAGTTTCTTAAATCACTTCTGAAATATTCCAGACTTAGTGATTTCTTTTCATACTTCTATTTATACTAGTATACACCTCCTTTCAGTGATGCTACAGTTGCAATCATGTTTTTCTGTACACCCCCACCTAGAGAGTAAAAATGCATTAGTGGACAAGAAAGGTGGCAGAAAATTGTTATATTTATAAATGCTGAAGTTTTTGTTCAAAGGGTTGCCTCCATTTTCCTTTGGAAAGCAAGCAAGATATCCTTTAACACTTCAATATGAAGGTACTTCAGAGTTATGTTCAAAAAGAAACCAGTTATAGTGTAAAAAAGCTCTTGAATGATGGTGGGGTTTTGGGAGGGAGGGATGGAAGGGTTAAAGAAAAGTAGATATACTGTCTTCCGTTTTAAAATTGGGATGCAAGGGGAAGAAGCATTGTCTTGTGCTGTTTCAAAATAGGTGCATATTGTGATATATGGGGAAAGAATGGCAGTGTATTAGCTATTGTTGTCAGAAAAAGTTATAAATTATGTAATTGTTACATGACCCTGTCGGTCTTCCCAAACCGGAATTTGGCTTGGTGTATATGTTGAAAGAAAGAGATATTGTTCTAGCTCACTAACTGCTGGTCTCTGTTACAGAATAGTATGTTATGTGTGCTGTATTTGCTCTCTTTTGCGGTAGTTAAGTCAAGAAATTGTCTGAAGAGTAGCAAGCTAAGCTGCAGTAACTCTCAAACTGAAGAGCCAGAATATTAGTATAGCAAGAAAAGCTAGCAAGATGTAGATTAAAGTTAGGTACTTCGTATTTTATCTTAACCCATCTCACATATGTGACAGCAACACAACCTCCCTTACACATCCTTAAGCAAGTCTGAGGGAATTGCTTATACATCACTTCTAAATTTGGTTCAGGGAGATTTGTGACTCACCCAAGGTCACACAGTAATCAGTGACCTAGCCAGGGACAGAAATCAGATCTCTTGACTATCTTGATCTAGCTACTGTCTATTATTGTACTGTAAAATATCAACATACCTTATTCCATGATGAAAAGGCCATAAGACCCATCCCTATACCTATTAAACTTCTGAAAATCCACTTACCAGAATTCCAAGCAGTTTTCATGGAGACCCTGTGCCTTCACATAGGGCCCCTGTGTTAGGCCCCTGGTTCTTGTCCCACTCTAAAGTGCTGCTCCACTGTATTGTCAGGGACTTCTCTAGTTGTAGCTGCCCAGGGAACCATGGAAAACTAGCCTTGGGCCAATTACATTTTTGTCCTGAGTTCTGCAAGGCCAGTTTAGTGATAACATGCACCTGCCCTGACCACCTCTTTCCTCAAAGGTTCACTGGACCAAACTTCAAAGCTTAATTGACACTTGAATTGACACAAGCAGTACTGCCCTAGCTGCAGAGGCATCGGGATGAGTTGCCTGTCTACATACCTAGGGTCTCTGATAGGATCATACTCAGGATGTTGAGCCCATCCTACAAGCTGTGCTGCTGGGCCTTCACTGTTATTTTATTTTTCATGCTAATGTAGTGCCCATCTTTAAAAAAGGAGGCGTCATAGAACTATAGACCGGGCAGTCTGACCTCGATACCTGGGAAGCTACTGAGGAATGTATAAAACATTCAGTCTGCAAATACCTGGAGGATGAAGGGGTGATCACTTGCAGCCAGCATGGATTTATCAAGAATGAATCAAGCCAAACCAGCTTGATTTCCTTCTTTGACAAGGTAACTGATTTGATGGATAGGGGGAATGCAGTGGACATGATATACCTGGACTTCAGCAAGGCTTTTGGCACAATCCCACATGACATTCTTATAAGTATGCTGGAGAAATGCAGGCTTGGCAGAACTACCATTAGGTGGATACGTAATTGGTTAAAAAACTGCAAACAAAGAGTAATGGAATGACATAAAACTGGAAGGAGGTCTCAAGTGGGGTTCCGCAGGGATCTATACTGGGTCTGGTGTTTAACATCTTTCTTAACTGACCTGCATGTAGTAATAGAGAACATACTGTATGACCTGTCCGTGCCTAGAGTAGCCACCTGAAAATGCAAAGGTCAGGGCAGGCTGAAAAAGGAGAGCACCCAATACTGGTGGGTGACACTGAAGTCAGACTTCCCAACCAGCCACAAACAATGCGTCTGAGTCCTCACATTAGTTATCAAGAAACTAAAATAAAAATATACACAGCCCCCTTTACTGCATTTCAGGCTCTGGCTCCCAGTCAGTCACTAGGTCCAGTAAAGAGAGAAGTTATTTAAAACTCTATACTCTTTACCAAAAAGATTCTCCTGACCCCAAAGTGTCAGCCACATTATCAGATCAATACAAGTTTGGATCTTACCCAAAATACCACGCTGCCAGCCAATCCTTTAGTAACTAAAACTAAACTATAAGAAACTATAAAGAAACTAAACTATAAGAAACTACACTGGACAACAAAGATTTTGCTTTCTGAATACTTTTGGGTGTATCTTATGGATTTTGGGCTGCTGATTATGAAAATTACCATGAAATTTCCCTATCATGTACCGTTTTTTGAAATCGCCTATGTTTGCTATTTCAATTCATAATTTACGTTTATTAAAATGTTGCCCACAATGTAAGCTGAAAAGTTTTCTATCTTGTGTCCAAACACGCCTGGGCATGCAGTGACATGGTGTAGTGCAGGCCACACAACATGCAGCGGGAATGCTAAGGCTTAGACAGGGTGGATGCTGGCAGGACAGATGTTAGAAAGGGTATAAAAGCATTTCGCACACACCGCTCTATGCATTGCGTTGATATCAGTTTGCATTCATGTTGATGCACATGCTCTATGCGCATAGCATATTGTGTGTACTTACAATAATAAAGGAATTGTATTTTCAGGAGGATTCATGATAGCAAGGATGTTGTTGAAAATTTTCTTGGCAACTACAGAGCACCAAACTACATGCAGCTGGTTGACAACATGCTTCAAGCATACAAAACCATGAAGTGCAACATGTCACTAAAGATTCATTATCTGCATTCTCATTTAGACTTCTTCCCTGCAAATTCTGGTGCAGTCAGTGACGAGCATGGTGAAAGGCTTGCCATATTTGGGGTCGGGAAGGAATTTTCCTCCGGGGCGGATTGGCAGGGGCCACGGAGGTTTTTTGCCTTCCTCTGCAGCATGGGGCATGGGTCGCTTGCTGGTGGATTCCCTGCAGCTTGAGGTCTTCAAATCTCATTTTTGAGGATTTCAACAACTCGGTCATGGGTTCGGGGTTGTTATAAATGTGTATGGGTAGGGTTTTGTGGCCTGCCTTGTGCGGGAGGTCAGACTAGATGATCATATTGGTCCCTTCTGACCTATGAGTCTATGAGGACATTGCAATCATGGAAAAACAGTATCAGGGCAACTGGAATCCATCAGTGCTGGCCGATTATTGTTGGACACTTAAACGAGAAGCCTCAGACACTGAGTACAAATGAAAATCATCCACAAAACATTTTTAGCTCAGTTGAACTATTGCAAAGCATCAGCACCGTTATACGATTAAACGCATTACATTCAATAAAAGTCAATTTCTTGTTTCTCCAAATTCCTACATGATACAGGTAGTCTGAAATTATATTTGTGTTCAGCTTCAAGTGGTCTAGCATAATCAAAACACATTTCTGAGGAAGCAACACTTTCGAAAATATTTGTTCTCCAGTGAGAAACTATAAAAAACTATAAGAGAAGTGTTAAATGATTAAAGCAATCAGATACATACAATGATTTGAAAGTCCATATACATCAGGTTTCTAGTAGAATTGTGGAGGTTTCAGGCTTATATAGTCCCTCTGGTGTACATCCAGTACCCAGAGGGGTCTCAGTCCTTTGTTTCACAGCTTCAGTTGTAGATGAGTTAAACCAGAGGTAGCTAAAGACTACTGAAGACAAAATGGATGTGGTTTGGCCTTTGCCATGCGGCTTGTGGAAATTTCCACAAATAAAGTGGAGTCCATGGTCACATGAGTAAGTCTTGGTGACTCATCAGGTGTAGTCCCAGCTCCTCTCCCCGGGCTCATTCTACCTGTGAGTTTCCTTAATGGGCCATTAAGCAGGCTAGTACTCCTGCCATCCTGTCTGGGATGTCATCCAGAAACAAAGTACAAGTTGAAATGCAGATACATCAAACATATTCATAACTTCCAATACACATATAACACATGAACATAAACACTATCATCTTACTTAGCAAATTATAGTCTTTTTAACGGTACCTGACATGGCATATGTCATACGAATTATTATGATTTTGACATATTGATGTTAAATAATATCATAAATGGTCCCCCTAATCCAGCCAACATCACATACTGATCAAATTTGCAGATGACACAAAGCTAGGGAGGGCTGCAAACACTTGGACAGAACTAAAATTCAAAGGGATCTTGACAAATTGGAGAACTGGACTATAGACAATTAAATGAAATTCAACAAAGACAAATGTAAAGTGCTACACTTTGGGGGAGGGGAATAAATGCACAAATACAAAATGACTGGATAACTGGAGTGGCAGCAGCACTGCTGAGAAGGTTGAGGAAGTTGTGGTACATCACAGCCTCAACCTGAGTCAACAATGCGATGGTGTTGCAAAGAAAGCAAATGCAATTTTGAGTTGCATTAACAGAGGGATATCATCCAAGTCACATTAAGTGATAGTAGCACTCTACCTGGAGATGGTTGGGCCTCAGCGGGAGTACTGTGTCCAATTTTGGTCACTGGTGTATAGAAAGGATGTTCAGAAAATGGAAAGGGTCCAGAGGCAAGTGACAAAGATGATCAAAGGGATGGAATGCAAGCCATACAAGCAAAGGCTGAAGGAAATGGGTATGTTTAGTTTGGAAAAGAGGAGATTAAGGGGAGAACATGATAGGAATCTTCAAATACTTGAGAGGCTGCCATAAGAAAGGTGGAGAAATATTGTTCTCTCTTTCCACAGAAGACAGAACAAGAGGCAATGGGTTCATACTACAGCATAGCAGATTTAGATTAAATCTCAGGAAAAACTTCCCAACCATAAGAATAGTAGGACAATGGAACAAATTGCCTAGGGAAGTCATGGAATTTCCTTCACTGGAGGTTTTCAAAAGGAGGCTGGGTAGCCATCTGCCTTGGATGGTTAGACACAACAAATCCTGCATCTTGGCAGGAAGTTTGACTAGATGATCCCTTCTAATCCTATGGTTCTATGATTCTACCTTGATCGGAGCTAGTGCATACGTGTAATTGGAAATTACACCTTCAGCTCCAGTGTAAACTGACCTTGAAGAAAGCTGCCCAAAGATTTTATTTCTGCTCTTGTTTTATGCGCCTTGTAACTCCACTGATTTCAGAGCTGCAGAGTATCATTTAAAGTGTGGATAGATTTGCTCCCCTCCTCCACCACATGATCCTTCTCTTTCCCTCTCAGCTGCTCCCTCCCCAGCAGCCTGACCCATGAGCCCCTACATCCATCCTCTCAAGGTCTGAGTAAGAGGCATTGTGATCTGGCACACAGGGTTGCAGCACTACTCAAGTTTGGCATGGTCAAAAAGCAGTTAAGCCGTGGCTCAAATACATCTCTTCCCGCAAACTCTGCAAACTATGAAACAACACCAGTGAAAAGTAAAGCAATGTGATGAAGTAGGCCCACAGTATTTATTATTGTAATTTAAGACAAAGGATCCATTTTTCTGTTAAGTCTGATATTCCAAATATGAAGACTTTTACCAGTGTGTGCTCACCGAACCAGAAAGTACCAAAGAGGCAATGATTTTTTTCTCAGATGGATTACAACCAGATGCTAAACAACAAAAATGTTCTTGCACCTACATTTTACAAGTTAGTGGAAATTACCTGCTTCAAAAATAACAAGTAATGATAGAGCAAGAATGCATATGAGCTTCCAACCAATTAATTCCCCTTTCTCTGTGTCATTTTCAACACTGAAAATTACCTGGAAGGTTGGTAAATCAAAGTAAAGGCAACAGAATGACTTGACATTTTATTAGCAATTTTCAGTGTAGGTCCTGTTCTGGTATCTTCTATTTACAAAGCAGAACTAAATAGAAAACGGATCAGGTTTCTTCCAGAGAATTCCTTAAGGACCAGAGCAGTAAGTCTTAAGTGTATTATCTTGGCATGGTGGGGGTGGGTGATGCCAATCTAAACAAAAGAACTCAGAAGTTCAAAACAAGAGCAAAATAAAAGAATGAAATGTTTTAAAATCCAATTTCCTAGAGAAATAATCCATATATGAAGTTATAAACTGCATGTTTTAAGGGATGAGAAGCTGGGTTTGAATACAATTGACCTGGAGGCACAACTCTTATCCAGACCTTAAATTACAGTGGTGGGAGGAGGCAGGGGTTTCCTGTGGTTTAGATCCCAATTCCAATATTTTGGTGTCTTCCAGAGCACAACAGTTCCATTTTTTTAAAAAACTCTAGTTTATATACATGTTAGATACCTTAAGATCTATGTATTTTAATGGTACCTAGGGACCATAAACATAACCAAGACAAGCATTTTTGTCAAAGGGACCATATTCTCCATTGTAAGGCTTGAGATTGTTTTCAGCTAACAAGTTGTAAGTCGAAACTCATGTAGATGGTTAACTGTAAACATCCGATGGCTCAGGAGACCAGATGTGCTCTTAGTGATTCTAATTCCAGTGAGAACAGCACATTTGCTTTTAGAATTTCTGTCTGTCTGCCACCTATCTGAAAGGACCCCCCTCCCGCCCCTTCTTGCTCCACCCTACTCCCCACCAAGTGTAACCCTAGCATCCTTGATGTAAGTAAAGTGATTAAAAGTGTCTCTGCGTATATGTAATGACCATTATCACTGTTGTTCTCTCCGGATGGGCCAATGTCCGTATTTGTAAGTGAATAGATAAGAATTTAAAACGTACTATGTAATCGATAAGAAAGGGTATATAATTGACCACTGTAACACCATGAAGCTGAAGCTGATTTATCAGACTTCCCGGTATTGTGAATAAACCTCTTCAGTATTGTCTGTGCTGTCTGATTCTTGGAGAAAGTATCCTTAATGCTTTACAATTTGGCGCAGCGAGCAAAGGTGTAATTGGGATCCTCGGAGTACTTCCCACGACCAAGAACAAAGGTGAGAACCTCTTATATTTACCACCTCTGACGCGCAGCTTGGTCTGGGACTCCTTGAGATACCCCTTTGCACCCTTTGTTTTTTATAAAACAAACCATGCATAAGGCACAGACAAGAGGACTGAACAGGGATTGTGTTTTTGGGTTGTAGTTTTGGCCACGTTTCCAGGGTTAAGGGATCGCTCTGGCAAAGGTGCAATGTCAAGTACTGAGCACCAGAGTGTGCTTCAGTAGTGCTAGGTACAAGGGTGTTCTCGGCTGATTCCCCTGAAACACCATTTAAGTGGGTTTTAGGAAGCTGGGTGATAATGTCGTACGAATTGCCCCAGGGTGCTCCATGATGCCGACGGGAGGAAAAATCATTGAATTTCTAAAAGAAAAATTTTACTGTGAATATGAAAGAAAGGTAAATTAAAAAATAAGTTAGAGGAACTTCAAAAGACTTTCACATCTGTGCAGATCTGAACCATAGATTAAATGAACTACAAATGGAGGACAGTGCTTTAAAGGTTAAAATGAAAGAATGTAACTCCTCTGCACATCATATTACTGCTATCATGCAACACGAGGATCACACCGATTTTGGTTCAGACAATGATCATGAAAATAACCAAAAAGAAATGAATTGGAAACAGCTCCCAAAACAGATATAAAATGGATGGAACAGGGAGGTAACAGAAAGGCTCAGCATGCTTATACATATACTCCTCTCAGTACAGAGGAAATGCGGGGCTTATTGAAGGATCTCCCAGATCTAAAGCCCAAAGACCCAAACTTGATATTTTGGAAAAAGATAAGTCAGATGGTTACAACATATATGTTAATCATAGCCATTGTGAATCCCTGATTAAACTGTTAAAGAATGTTGATGTTAACCTATACTTTAAAATGATCTTACAAAGCTAATTGCTTGGTCCCCCCCCCACACACACTTGCACTTCTGTTTTTCTGAGATTTTAATAGGAGGAATTTTTGATACAGTTTAAATGCTAAAAGATATGGCTGTGGAAAAGTCAGCCAGATACAGGAAAATATTAAGGTAATTCCTCTGTTTGCCTGCAATCAGCAAGGAAATTTGTAAAATGAAGAGGTATTTTAAGCAATAATCTGCCACCCCCAAAAGGGGGTAGAAAATGTTCTTTTTGTCTTTCAGAGCTTCAAGAAAAGTGGGTGCCAGCAAAACTGCTGAAGAACACCACCATGAATTTATTATTGCAACAAAGATTGTGTTTTGTGCTGTTTGTTTTGTTACTAATATTGTGTGGTATACTACATTAAGCAAAAAAAAAAAAATCAATAAGCACTGTAAACAAATATTTATATGTCAATGTGGATTTAGTCCAAATGGGGTTGGGAAACCTTAAAGCTATATGTGAAATATGTGGCAATAGTTAAACACTATCACATGACTATTACACAAGCAGCAAATGAAAATGGAAAATAGAACTGCTTTGGTTATTGAATGTACTGAAATGCAAATTCTCAGTTTGGCTACACTAAAACATGAAATGTATTTGGTTATATTCAGGAATATTAAGGTACTAGCCCACTTGTTAAGGCAAAAGAAAAAATCTTTGTCTGATATCTCACTCAGAGCACAGTTACATTTACTGATAAGCTCATGTACTCTTATACCATTCCGCTTCGCAGCAACAAATCTCTTTCTTCTATTGGCACTGCTAAATTTGTGACTCTCACCTGGAATACCTCTAACCCTTTCCAAGAATTATGTTCCAGATTTCCTTCCATCTGAAGACAAGTTTTCTTGTGCCTTGGTGCCTGCTCATCTCTGCCCACCCATCCAGGTTACTGGTCAACTTCCCCCACCTACCAAACAATAACCTCTCAAGCCTGAGGCCTTAAACTCGGTAGGTGACATTATTCATTCTTTACACCAATGAGGCACTTCTTCCCTGTTCCTCACCCACCAAATCTGTGGCCAGTTAAAAAACCTGATGGTTCATGGCGCCTTACCATCAACTACTGCACCATTAATCACTATGCAGATAAACTTGCCCCCATTGTAGCTGACACCTCAGTCGCCCTTTCAGGCCTTGATCATTCTTACTGCATCTTCACTGTGTTAGACATTGCAAACACTTTTGGAGCCTCCTCGTGCATCCAGAGTCACAACACTGGTTTGTGTTTACCTTTGTCCCCACCCAGTTCAGCTGGACTCATTTGCCCAAGGACATCATAATTCTCCCACGCTCTTTCACCAAAATCCCTCTCTTCGGTAACCTGGCCTTCTGCCAATTCTACTTGTTTGCAATATGTTGATGATTTATTGCTTGCTTCCTCCGCTGTCTCTGACCACTTACATGCCCTTCAAATGCTACCCCAGGCCTTAGCTGATGCAGTCTCAAAGGCCAATCTTGGAAAGCTCAGATAGCTCTTACGGTTCAATATCTCGGTTACGTGGTCTCTCAGGACTCCAAAGCCCACACTTCAGACCGCCGCATTGCAATTGCTGCAGCCCTGCGGACGACAACAGTTCAGGAATTAAGTAAGTTAATGGGCCTCCTTAACTTTTCTAGACAATGTATCCCATCGTTTTCCACCTTAGCACAACCCCTCAATGACCTTCATAAAGAAGCCAAGCCTCCTTGGACCCCATCTCTTGGTCACCAGAGCATGACCACTGCTTAACACAGCTTAAAACAGCCCTCCTTTTGGCTCCAGCACACAGGTTCCCCCACCCATCAGTACCATTCGAGCTCTGGACCCATGTACATGATGGCCATGCTAATGCTGTACTCACTCAGAACCACGGCAACAGGTGCCACCCTGTGACCTACTATTCTACTCAACTTGATCCAGTAACTCTGGCTTCTAACCACTGTCTTCAAGCCGTAGACGCAGCCTCCTGGGCCGTTACCGTTTCCTCACGCTAAAGGTGTGTGAAGGTCCAACCCTCCACCCAGATTGTAACCCACTTGGAAGATTCAATTTCTGGCCCATCATATAGCTTCATCACCTTGTGAACTATCCTGCAAATAGCTGCTGCTGCTATTTCTCTTTTTGTCCTGTTTTCTTCTGTGTGTGTATGTGATGTTACTTTAAGCACACGATTAACAACTTCACTACCCTTGCCTTCACCCACCCCGTTTTCCCTCCTCCATAACACCTTCCCCATATAATCCTAAAATAGATCATGAATATCAAAGTATCTAAATAATGGATCATATCTAACTTATGGGTTCTATTTGTCAAACAGGAGGGAACTGTAAGGCTTGAGATTGTTTTCAGCTAACAAGCTGTAAGTCGAAACTCATGTAGATGTCTAGATGTAAACATCCGATGGCTCAAGAGACCAGATGTGCTCTTAGTGATTCTAATTCCAATGAGAACAGCACATTTGCTTTTAGAATTTCTGTCTGTCTGCCACCTATCTGAAAGGATCCCCCTCCCGCCCCTTCTTCCTCCACCCTACCCCTCACCAAGTGTAACCCTAGCATCCTTGATGTAAGTAAAGTGATTCAAAGTGTCTCTGCGTATATGTAACGACCATTATCACTGTTCTCTCCGGATGGGCCAGTGTCTGTATTTGTAAGTGAATAGATAAGAATTTAAAACGTACTATGTAATCGATAAGAAAGGGTATATAATTGACCACTGTAACACCATGAAGCTGAAGCTGATTTATCAGACTTCCTGGTATCGTGAATAAACCTCTTCAGTATTGTCTGTGCTGTCTGATTCTTGGAGAAAGAATCCTTCGTGCCTTACACTATCCTTCACTTGAGCCATGAACAGCAAGATCTGTTCTTACACTTACTTTCATTATCCCAAATAGTTTAAGAGCCATTTTAATATGCTTGAAGTTAAATGCAAAGCGATCCATAAGAGATCATTCTGCAAATAGGAACCACGTACCATGTATATACATCTCTAACTACACTGAACAGCTGGTAGGTAAGTAAAAATAACAAAAGGCAACTTTTTGTCTAGGGTGGGTGGATAAGCAAGAATATGAAAGTGTAAATGCTCTTCTGCCTATAGGTGCCTGTATGTATGATGTGGTGTTCCAAAGGGTGTTCTCTGTTTTATCTGGTATGTTCATACCAAATCATTCATTTTGTATTAGCGCTTCTATTTGTTCTTTTTTTTTTCTCAAGAGGGTCATGCAAAATATAATTCCAACTAAAAGCCATCTACTGAAGAGCACTGAAATGGAATTTTGTCACTTACCCCACATAAAGCTGTGGAAAGCTCAGATTATACCTTGGGTCTTCAAATTCTACACAACCTACTGGAGTTTTCCTGAGTCTGGGTGCAAGATAGCTGACACAATTCCTCAGCACTCCAGAGCAATTTTTTTATTTTCTGGCAGCCTCTGCTCATACACCATGATAACTTCCAGTACTTCTAACTTGCAGGGAGGAGTCCCTCCAGAGCTAACCTTTGCTCTGCTCAGTGGATCAGATGATTGCATGGCTTGGGTGTGGGCTTTGGTCAAAGGATGTAAATCCACTCTACACCTTAATAAATTCTCTTCTGTCTTTTTGTTACTAGCACCAGCCCTTCACTCCTGTTCTGTTAGGATGATTTAAGAAAAGTATATATTAACAAAACAAACTACTGTAGCACAGCTGAGGTTGTTCAAACATATTCAAGTAGCTGGCAGATTGCTGTTTATCAAAGGTGGGATTTCTTGAGCTTCAGAGAAAGAAGACCTTGCTCATATATAAGAGTGTTTTGCATGAAAACAAAGGCTTAGATCCAAGTCTGCAGAGGTCTGCAGCAGTAAACGCTCCTACTGTTAATGAGCTTTCTTTCTCTCCCTCCTTCTGGCAGTTTAGTGTTGAGTCGAGAGCCATTTACAAAAACAAATTAAATTATATTAAAAAAATTATTCTAGTAACAGGGCCAGATTCTAATTCTCCCACTATGGCTGGCCAAACATTCAAATGCTTAATATACATATTTATTTCCTGGTACAGTGAGGTCCTTCTAGAAGCTTCATATATCTCATGAAATCGCTTGCAAATCTGGTCTCTAAAGAACCAGTTCAGGGGGTAGGATAGGAAGAGATTAATAATCATGGGACATTCTTCCATTGTCTTAGTCCCTGCATTTTCTTGCTGTTACTTTAGCCTACTTGCACTCTCTAACTCAAGGGGAAAAATGGGAATTTTGCTTATTGTGAGCCACACTGTGATGCCTTTATTCATTCTGAACACTAACTTGCTTCACAAATACTCCCACTGACTTCTTTGAGACTTCTGCAGGCAGTTTTCCTCACAAGAATGGCAGAATCTAATCCACCACTGGGGAAGGTGAACATTAACTTTTCTTGTTAACACTGAGAATCTGAAGAGAAGTGAGATTTGACCCATAATAAATGTTTTTATTTTGGAATTAGATTTTTTTTTAAATCCCTTTTTTGGGAGGATGAAAGGAGAGGTTAAAGAAACATTTACCTCTCTGAATTCCACTACAGACTCCTGGTGTATGTTCCTTTTTACTAATGTATGTTATTTACCTCTAGAGTCTCTGAATTGAATCAATATTCATTCACACTTTACACATACTGATTCATAAACATCAACACCATTGTGGATTCTATACACTGAATCAACTTTTCATTACTTATGTTTATGAGCAAATACTAGATTTATGGCTTCACTTCTTTATGAAGTTATGACATAAAAAGCCTACTTTAATATGTGAACCATAAAACCATCAACAGATCCTGATAGAATGAGATATGGCAAAATTAATGTAGTGTCATATTTTGAATATGTAATGTACCATATAACACCAAGCTCTCCTATAACTAAAGGAAAATAAGTGCACTGAGTTGTTTGCTCTTATTCATGAGGTCATAGTATTCAGATAACTGCCAGCAACTGTAAAAATATTCATGAATCTTGAACATTTGAGGTTTGGCCTAAATAATTATTCATTTGAAAACTGGTATCAAAATGTATTATTTTCTATTCTCTATTAAATAATTTCAGTAAGACAATCAGGGAGCAGAAGAAATAGTATGTGACCAACGACAAAATACAAATAATAAGTTAACAATGGAAATAAGCCATTCACAACCAATCCATAGACTGAGGGCTTGTCTACACTGAAAATGCTACAGCAGCACAGCTGTAGTGCTCTAGCTGTGCAGCTTTAGTACTTCATTGTAGACACTACCTATGCCGATGGAAGGGATTCTCCTGTCGATGTAAGTAATCCAACACCCCAAGAAGTGGTAGCTATGTAGAATGGAAGAATTCTTCTGTCAACCCATGCTGTCTATGCTGGGGGTTAGGCCATTTTAACTATGTCACTCAAGATTGTGGATTTTTCATACCCCTTAGCAATGTAGCTGGGTGGCTCTAATGTTTTAGTATAGATAAGGTCTATAAAATAAACATTCAAAATACTTGGCAAATACCTTCAAATATATTCAAAGACAGTGAAAGTTAGTTCACAAACTATATACTAACTAAAGAGGAGGCTACATTTGCAATCAGTACAGTATGAGCAAAAAATAGTTCAACTCTAATAGGCACATAATGTACTGTATTATATTGAAGTTAACTGCACAGGGTTACCATCTGTTTTTTAGCTTGTGTTCCAAAGCTTTCTGAAAGAAAGGATGACACTAATACAAACTAAGTCTATGTGGATACAGATTATTAGAATAAAAGTACTCCAGCTCAGTACTATCACAGATTAGGTCTAGGATGACCAGATAGCAAGTGTGAAAAATCAGGACAAGTGGTATGTGGGTATGTGTGGGCGGGGGGTGAGTAATAGGTGCCCATATAAGAAAAATCCCTGAATATCGGGACAATCCCTATAAAATCAGGACATCTGGTCACCCTAATTAGGTCCCACTTGTTAGTATCTACTCACATCAGGCTGGTGTTCAAGCTTGGCATTATTTACGTACCCCAACACATGCACAAAAAGTTCAATTTATGTGGGTTTAAGTTGTTCACACAACTAGGAGGCTGATGACCCTCTTTTCCTACTAGCAATGGCCCTCATTTGCCCCTGTAATAACATACATCATTTTTACATTTTATATTTGTTTGTGAACCTTCTGACATACTGAGCCTTGCTGGGTTTACGGAGCCCTGGTGTAGGCTTCTTCAGTAACCAAACAGCTCCATTAGGATCTTAAAATTGCAGTGTTATGTTCATAATGTGCCTGGTCTTTGCTAGTCTAGGAACATAATTCCTGTAGTTACTCACCCTTGATTCTTAACTTTGAGACTTGTACATAGTAAGGCGTAATACTGATCAGATCACAATGGCAGTACAATGCAAACTACATTTTGATTAGACTATTACAAAGGAGCAAGAAAGGTCTTATGCAAGCTACCTAGCTGAACTTTTGTCTTCCGCATTTGATTGTATTGTATGGGGAATGTATATCAAAGCAAATGGCAACATCCCAAAATCCAGTAATGCAAAAAGTCTTGCATTTACAGTTTTTAAAAGTAAATACTTCTTTGTCTATTATATTTTGAGTGTAAGTATGAGTTTTCAAAGGCAACACAATTACTCTCTATTTGCTAGCTATTATGGTACCGTTGGCTGAAGTAAGAGTAAATTTAAGGGTTTTAAATTTCACTTTAGCTGATCTGGCACTACAGTGACAGAATCTTTAATATCCAAGCAGTATGTATTGTAGCTGGCCAGTGTTTCCCTGTGACATTAGACTAGATTTCACAGACTATGAAGTAAACATCTGCTATTCCAGCTATATGCCAAAGTTTGTGAAAGAGATCCTTGTCCGAGCCAGATGCAGTCCTGATGATTAAATTATTTAACTTTTTTTGTACTGTAAATTTTTTGAGAAATTTAGGTGTTGATAACCCCAAAAGGATGGGGTAGAGCCTCTGATAATCAATTTGGGATAATGCTGACATTTTGGGATAATGATTAATTCATCAAAACACATGGGGCTAATTTTTCAGAAGAAAAGCCTCACTTTTGTGGTGGCAGGTTGTACAGCAAAATTGATATACAAAGTTCAATAGATGGTGTAAATCAGAGTTCTGATATTACTAAGCCCCAATCCAGAAAAGCACTTACAGGTATTTAGTGGGACTATTCACATGCCTAGCTTAAGTGCTTTTCTAGATTGCATCCTCAGATCAGATACCTAGGTACTAAGATTGGCTTTAACAATTATTTTGCAGGCACAATATGTGTCCATAAAAAGAGAGCCTAGTTCTTTGCTTCTCTGCTAACCTACCCTCTGTCCTTTTTAAATCAATGTGATGGAGGGTGGTCACCCCAAGTGAACTTTAGCAAATAACTCTTTCCAGTGAAAACAGTCAGATGGAGAAGTCAGCCTTACACCACCTTTTTTATATCATGTTCCCACATTCAATCACTTGCTGCTGGTTCTCCTCAGCTGTACCTCAGAATCCTTTGCACTGCTTTCAGCTGTGCTTCAGAAAAGAGACTATTTTCTGCAGCACTTAAGAGGAGATACTAAGGGAACTGGTGTAATGGCTAATGAGATGTTCCTCATGTCTGAGGAGGAGCTATTGACTGCAATTGGGTAAGCAAGTATACTTCAGCATAAGAATGGAGATAGAATGAAAGCAGCGTGGTGCTCAAATGACTGCTGATGACCAGGAATATTTATTCCCAGGTTGGCCGGAAATTCTGTTGAGGTTTCCACAGGGGATTGTCTGCAGAATGGTACTGAATCAATGCACATGTGTAGCAACTCTCAAGATAGCACCTCCATAAGAATGATTGCAGAATCAGGCATTTACAGAGGGACTGTGCAAAGTCCTAGGCTCTTTCCCTGGGTCAAAGAAAGAGTTGGGTTGCTACTGGGCTCAGGTAGGCCCTGAAGATGCTCACTATCAAGGACTCAGTACAGTGAAAGCTCCTGAGTTCATATCTAGCTGTAATTGTATAGTGGATAGCTCAAAACTGATGCTTATAGGTAATTCTGTCAACACAAAATTACTTACACACAGTCTGACTTCTTTCAAATAAGCAGTATTGCTCTTTTGCTTACATTTAATGTATTATGTTAAATAGAAGATAACTGTTGTGGGTATGTCACTGAAAAGTATGGCTTTGAATACACAACAGGCTTTGAATACACAACAGGAGCTGGGGGAGGCACTCACCACTGGAAAATGGCAGGACTTACTTTCTTCTTCCTTTGTGCCTATTCAGAATTTGACTTGGAATCCAAATGTTACCAACATTCAGACAGACAAAATAGATAGAAGAGGGCAAACACCCTGCCTAACTCCAGTCACAATCAAGGCCCTAAAATGTTAAAGAGCTTCAAATCCTTTCCCTTACTTTTGCTGAAAGCAGCTCAGAAGAGGACAGGAGAAGAGCCAAAGCCAGCAGCTGGGTGAAGCAAGCTGGCACAAGAAGAAACCAGGGGAGCCAGCATCTCTCTATAATGAGAGCAATAATCCCAATATCCAGGAAAAGAAGGAGCCAAGATTACTATTTCCAGCCCAGAGGCATTTACTTTAATGACCTGAAAAGCAGCATGTAAAGGTTTTATTATCTCACCGGGTTGTGTTGCTCCTATTTTACAGCTGTGGTTCTAGCTGCCAGTGCAACATTGAGCATTGTTTCCAAAGTGGGCAGAGGCATGGATTAGCAAAATAAGTTCAATTAAATGGAGGATCTGTACATTCCGACTTCATTGCAACAAGAAGTATGTACATGTCTGTAACCCACATCCACTTAGTGTGGGGCTCTAGCCCCCTCTGGTGCAGCGGGAAGGGCCTAGGCCACATACAAGAGCCTGCTACAAACTGGATCTTTTAGCGCCAGCAGAAGCAGCTCATACATTAAGAACCAGAAGTGCTTTCTGCTGAGGTCATGACATAGGGATGCAGCATTATAAGCGGAAAAGTCTCCACAGATAGCATATGGGTCAACAACCTCTAAAAATAATACAGTAACCTTTCTAAAAGGTGGGGAAATTAGGTCTTTAATGACGGTCCGAAGCCATTCAGATAAAATGCCCACCTCTTTCACTTAAACAGGACCTGATTCAAAGCTCATTTATGGCCATAGAGAGAGCCCCACTGAGTGCAGTGGACTTGGATCAGGACCCTACCGATAGTCCTGTTTTGCCTCCTTGAAGTCCCATTTTAACATTTTTAAAAATGTTCATTTGTTAAGGATCTCTAGAAGTATTGTTAAAAATCCTAATGCAGAGATAGGATGGCCTGGTGATGCTAGCATAGGGGATTATGAGTCGGGCAATCTATCTTGTATTAACAATTCTATCACAGGTTCTGCCTGTATATTCTTAGAAATGTCACATTACCTCTCTATGCCTCAGTTTCTTCATAAGTATAAAGGGACAGCTTTTATCCACTTCAAAGGATTAATTCTTTAATGCCTGTTATGGTGCTTTGAATCCTCAGAAGGCAGGGACACAGAATGCAACATAATATTCTAATTATTAAATAACAGATGCAGAAATGTATTATGAAAAGATTTTGGATATTATGGGCACAGAAGCATCCTTCCTTAATATTTTATAATTTTTGCCACATGTTGGTGTGGTGCACATCTGTTTTAACTTCAGACCTGTAAGGAAATGTTCACCAAAACCTTCAAAAAAAATTAAAGCTTTTAGCAGTTCACCTGGTAATGAGTCTTTCATGCAACCTTTCATATTCTCCATCTCACAGGCAGCTCCAGCCCCTGGGCTGATATTATCAACATCATCCTGTTTTCAGAAATAAATGCATCAGAACAGCTCCTCCTGATTCTTCAGTTCGTCCCTCAATATCAGCACAAAGAAGACTGTACAGAGCTGAGCATTTATTCTGCTTCTCAGAGATTTTCAATCAAATGGGTTAAAAAAATCTTTTCTTTGAAACTAATTTGCTGGGTCACAAACTGCCACCGTGTTACTACCGTGTAGCTTGGGACTACTTGTGGAGTAAGGGACTCTCAGCACAAAGAAAGTTGTTAAAATGTGGCCCTACATGGTGAGATTTGAATCCAAGAGCATTTCAAGCTACCATCGAGTGGATTGTGAACAAACCTGTATGGCTAAATTGGCTAGTAAAACAATGTGGACAGGGCAACGGACTAGGAATCAGGAGGCAAGAGGTTTATTCTCACTTCTGTGAGTGAGTTGCGGTCAGTGCTTAATTTGTAATGAAAGAAGTTCCAGGAATCAAGCATTTAGGTGCTGGGGCACAAGCAATTTTTTTTTACTTTCATAACTGATGTGACAAGCCCAGAGGTGCCATGGGGCAGCCCTGGCAAGCTCTGGCACAAATTAAGCACTGCTTGTTGTGTCACTTTGGGCAAGTCCCTTCCCCTCCGTTAAACTTCCTAGACCTTCTGTCTTGTTTATTTAGAATCTAAGCTCTCTAATGCAGGGACTGTCTCTTACCATGCGTCAGTACAGTGCCTAGCACTATAAGGCCTGGTTTTGATTGGGACAAATGTTTAATGCAAATTTAGTATCAAACTAATATCAGTCACTTCCTCTGTCTGGGAGTAATATCCAGCCTTGGCAGGAAGGTGGTCTTGATGACCTACAGCCTGATCCAAAGTCCAATAAATTCAATAGGAGGTTTTCCTCTGACTTGAATAGATTTTGAATCAGGTCCCCCATAAGTCTTTTCTCTCTAATTACTATCATCCTGTTATCCAGATAAATAAGTAGGATTGTCGGGATAATATTCATAATAGCTCTATTACCAGGTTCATCCTGCTTCTGAACCTGTATTTCTGAACATTTAAATCTATTTAAGCAAATGAGAAATTAGCATTAATTAAAAAAAAAAAGTTAAAGAATGTCTGTGAGGCCCGAAACGTGTCTTTGTATATGGATGGAGGAGGGGAAAAAGCAGCCTTGCTTGCCACAAAGAGAAGAGTTTCCACATGCCAGGTATTGAGTATTCTAGCTGGTATGGACTACGTTCATGAAGAATCCTTGTTAGATGTCGCACAGTCCCTTGCCCTAACTAAAACGGATTAATGTTGGGTGGGCCTATGGTTTAGAGCAAAGGGCAGGGAGACAGCAGGATGCTGGACTAACTGTGACTCCACCTCAGGCACATTTGTAAGAAATTCGCTCAAGCCCACTTTTTCCCCAAACTCAAGACAACCCCCAGTATCTTAGCTAACCCAGTGAGGAGCTGGAGAAGAAGAACCTTACTGAAAACCAGATTCTATATCTGGGATTCTCTAGGTCAACAATTTTGCAGACCAGCAATATGTGAGTTATTTACTAGATGTTTTGTATAATCATTCCTGAATATGTACAGCAATATAGTCAGAGATATCACTAGACATTTGTTCAGCCTTCATGTCTGTTTTAAACTATTATGCTTTGTCTGCTGTCAGGGCAAGGCCATTTATAAATTTACATGCCAGCGCTAGTGCTTATAAATGTAGCTTTGGTAACAAAAAATATCCTGTTCTCTAAGTACCAGATGTTGCTTTTTGAAGGGATTTCTTTATTACTGATTTATTTAGGTTAGCCTTTGAAGGGAGTTATTTGTTTATTAAAAATTTATTTATACAGGAAATATTTCAGCTAAGTCATAAGTCTTGTTTTATAGTATAGCATTAGACACCCTTAGCAGTAAACATCAATTTCGAACTCAACAATACACATATGCTATCCATAAGCATTATGAAATAAATCAGTACATAAAGTTTTAAATGGAGTCATAAAAGTCTAATCATTTGCTGACATGATTATTTCCAGGTCCATGCTGCAGTTAATTTCTAGAGAATGCAAACATATGGGAAAGATGCTATTAGACACTGCCAGCCTTGTTTATACAATGTGGGCTTGAAGCTGCATTCACACCAGTGTGAGTAACTCGATGGAAGTCAATGGAATCATACTGGTGAGATTCTAGTGTAAGCGAGAGCAGAATCAGACCCCATGTAACTACAGCTGAGCTACTCTTTTAACAGTTGATATAAGCAATAAATCCAGGTGAAACAAAAACAACTTTTTAAAACCAGTCCCTATGACCCAAAATATATCTTGGAGAAAAGACAAATGTTTACTAACAAACTTACCGTGGTTATTAATAATACCTCATGTGCAAAAACAACAAAAAGTGGCAAAATTAGCTTTTCAGCTTTTGGGGAGGTCCTCTAATTTCATGAAATGAAGAAAAATTCACTTTTCTTCACCGAAGTTTGGAATGCTAATTTCACCAAACACAATTTTCACCAGTGCAAATTCCTTATCTTCTAGGGCCATAGATCAGAACAAAGTCTATTTTCAGCACTGTTTCTATGTTTGGATCCAAAACAGTCTATGAACTCTAGGGGAGCTTAAGACTATCAAAGCAGTGCTCTGTACATGATAGACACTATATAGGCATGTAAATAATTAGATATGTAAATAGTATGTAAACAGACAAAGTGCCAGGCTGTAGATGGTGCTCAAGAATATGTAGCACAGTTTCTGTTGTTGTACACTACTAATGGATTCTTCAGATCACTCTTTACAGGGAGCATTTAATATTGTGCATTGTAAGTGATTGATTGACAACTGCAAATTTTAGAAGTAGTTAGGTCTCAGGGCCAGATTCTGCTTCTGTTGAGATTAGTTTTATTGACTTATACTGTGCTGGATCAGCTCTGATATTATCCTCCCACTTTCCATCTTATTATAGATGGGATTAAAACATTGCTGGTAATAAGTAAAACAGATGTGGGAGAAGGGGAGAGGTAAGAAAGGAGTTACAGTTACAACATGCAAACATCTTGATGGTTCCATTAAAACAAGAACTGAATTTAATATCTCAATTCTTGTAGATGACAAGGCAGAAATTAAATTTTTGGAAGGATCTGAATGAGGACCTGGTAATAGCTATGGGCTGCTTTGTGGCCCTGAGATCTACTCACAGAGAAGGTCCTTCATGCCTGGCTCTTAGACTTCAAGGGAAATGGGGGAAGAAAAATCAAAAACCTCAACAACACAGTCTCCTCTCTTTTTGTTTCCCAGGAGACTCTCTGTGGAACTGAAATCTGAGCAGCAGGAGTGGACATGGCCGAGTCTGTAGGGGATAGGTACAGATATTCTGTGACCAGGGCAAGGGGGACACATTATTCCATCTTTTGTAGCCCATGATGACTGATAAAAAAGATAAAACTGATAAAAAAGACTGATTAAAAAAGATAAAACAAATGGAGCTATATTACTTTCTATGAAAGCCTCATCCACTATGAGGGAGCTACATGCACATCTTCCACTTTAAACAAGGTTCTGGGGTGCACACAACTAAAGCTGGTTGAAATTAGGATAAAAGTGACATTTTTCATCAACATTTTTCAACACAATTGAACCTAACATTTCTAATTTCAAAATATTTCAACCATCTCTACCCACATGCAGCAGCCACCTCTACCCATACACACCTGGAGGTTCCATTGCACCATTCTGAGAGGAAATGAAGAGGATGCCAAGATGAGGAGACACAGTAGGTGAAATCCTGGTGCCACTGCAACACTTCCATTTGCTTTGTTCAGCAGGATCAGGATTCCACCATCCAGTGTCTCTGGCTGGCTTGCAGCTGGACTTCTGCCAATCCTATGGGTGTTGGAGGGATGGACTGAAAGGGAGAAGCTTTGTGAGGGGAACCTTGAAAGTGTTTTACTCCACCTTAGCCCCTTATCACAGTATCATTACATCAGAGGGTGATTCAGGCCCACATGCCTCCAAATTCTCTTTCTTTGTATATTGGCTGCTCCAAGTAGCCAATGAGAACATGATGAAGCAATGGAAATTTCACTTACATTGGCTGATTATTTAAGAAGTTATTTAGGACTTAAAATTTAGAGTTTCTTTTCCTTCACACTTGTCTGGTATTTAATTATCTGAGATACAGGTATGATTACTTGTGCTGCATCCCGAGAGTTTTCTAAAACTCTTATTCATATACTTTTCATTTTTAGTATGAGATTAATGGTTAGCTTCCCTTCTTTTCCATTTAGGCTTTAACACTTTGTGCTCTAATTCTGTAAAATGTGTTTTGGAGTAAGTCTAAATATAGTATAATCCTTTCATCTTGAATAACATGTTGGATGTTTTAGTCATTTACATGCATGCAAACATTTAAGACACATTTTAGAAGCATTTCTTATATAAATATATAGGGGAAAATTCTCAAATTTCAGTTCTTAAAATTGGGCACTTCAATTCACAATGAGGTGCCTGAGTGAATGGCCTGATTTTTTCCAAGGCACTGAACTTCTAAGACTCAGATCACTTATTCAGGTGATTAAATACAAACATAGGTAAGTACCTGTAGGTATCAAGGTTGAAAATTTTGGCCATACCTTTTATTGAACACACACACACACATATGTATTACATTATATATATCTTATAATGAAAAACTAATGTTATGAAGTACTTTAGGAATCATCTGGATGAAAAGTCCCATTAAACTGTGATCATTGGCTACATGGGGGCAGTTGAGAATGGGGCTCAGATCTGAGCCCACTGCTAAAAGGTTTACTTCTAACCCCCTTATTTAAATAATGTTTATATTAACACTGAAAAGCACTCTTGGATGCTGTTGTAGTTTTAGGTGCTTTTCCCACTCTTGTTACTCCCCCCTGTTCATTTTTGCTCCCTGCTGTACTATATGATCAGGGTGATGGTGAGCATAAAAGTGAGACTTTAAATAAACTTACAAATTACAGCTCATTAAGAGGAGCCTTTAATGCTGTGCATACAGAATTTTTAATAAACTGCATAGTCTTTTATGCCTCTTTTATTATGCCTTTCAGGGAGGGGAAAGAAAGAACCCCTCACAATAGAGCAGCAGTGAAGAAATGCCTCGCAGAGGGAAATACCTAAGGATCAAATTCAACCTGGCCTTTATACAAGTAAACAGTGTAGAGTGTAGGGTGTGAGGAAGCAGAATTCCAGTATCTGCACTCCTGGGACAGCACCTCCCTACCCCAGGGTGGTTGATAAATGTGGTGGGATGAGATGGGTCTCTAGCTCTGTCCCTGAAATGCATCATTCACAGCACTCTGTAAAGGGGAAAGGTTCTCTCATGGTAAAGCCACTTCCAAACAGGGTGGCTCCCAAGGCCATCTATGGCGATGCCTGAGCCCTAGCTCTGGCTCCCATCCCCTCAGCTCCCTCAGCACAGCTCCATTAGAGGCCAAGTACCAGTGACTGTGTTCAGGTGAACACCCAGGTAGAATTTCTCCTGGGGTGATTTAAAAAAAAAAGTTACAGACTGGACTGTATGAACCTCTTCAAGGAAGTTCTACTGAGCTGGAAGGAGGATAATTTGCATCCTCCTTGTCCCTCTCCTTTTTTCTCCTGAATTCCTGTCCCCCCACTTCCCAACAGACCTTAGGCAATTTGTATGTTTTCTGCTGGGTCTGTTTCAAGAGGACAAGAGATTTGTGTTTGGATACAGGATACAATCTGGCCCCATGTTCCTGTTATGTTAGGAAGCACAGAAAGTTTTATTTAAAAAAAACAAACTATTGTAAGCAGCAGGAAACAAAACTGTCTTTAACTTTGTGTTTGTGATTGCATTTGGAGGCCTAGTATAGATATGAAGCACAGTTGCCAAAAACATAAAGTCCTACAGCGTACAGATGGTTTTGGATGTGTTAAATAGCCTACGTGTGTGACATGAGGGAGCATCTGGGGCCATATGGTAACACAAGGTCTGAAAAACCAAATGAGTCTTTCTAATTAAAATTTTACAAGTAATATAATCTGGAAATCTAAATGATATGATATCAGAAGCATAATTTAGCTTGGTCAGTTGCTCTGCTTTTTAACATTACTAGCCCAAATGCCAAAAATACTTCTTTCTCACAGACCACAGTAACCTACTGTATCATGATTAGCCCTCATTAGCTTAATTATAATGATTCCTGCATCCAAATAACCTCATCCTTAAGGGTGGTAAAATAAATAAATAAGCAAGCTTTTAAAAATCAAACTAATGATATCTTTTTTGGGTATAGATGGGGAAAGGAGAAGTAAAAAGCAGTAATGGTATTATCATCATATTGAAAGTTTTCATATCTCTTTATGTGCATGTGATTGGAAACACACAAATGTGTTTCTGTTTCTGTGACATTACTAGTTCTCATGTGTGGTTCGTGGCATTTTAACCAAATATAGTTTGCCACTGACAGGCAATGTTGCTAATACTTACATTCTGACAAAAAATGGTTATAAAAATTAAGTTTTGCTGTTTTTTCCATCAGCTTGTCAAAACATTTCAAAGTTCCGAAATTCCAGATTATAAAAAAAAGTTCAGTTGTCATCATTCTTCCACCATCTACTGGCAAATTCTAATACTGAAATTCAGAAAATTGTAGACATACTTATATCATTATTATTAATTACGGTATAATTCCAAAAGGCAGAATCCAAATGTTTGCCCTCTCTTTCCTTACTCGCCAGTCCTCCATTTTGTTTGGCAGGATGTGGCCATGATCATTCTCCTCCAATTCTTTTCCAGATTGCCTCAGTCAGCACACACATCAGTATATGCTGCATTGCACATTCTGTTCAGTGCATTATGGAAGTTTTATCTTCCTCTGAATATAACCACATTTTATAGTACGCCCACGGTATTTGCCAGCGTAACAAAGTAAAAGCACTGTGCTTCATAGACCTGGTGATTTGAGCTATCCGGCAAATCCTATATTACACTTTCCAAACATTTCCTAAGAGAGTAGGGGAAGGCAACTTATTTGGAAAATAAAGGCACTTAATATTTCAAAATGTTATTCAGCAAATTCTTCTCATTGGTAACCTCTCTTTTTCTGTTGTATGTCCTAAAAGAACATTGGAGAAAATGCGAGCTCAGTTTTGTGTGTTTATTACTAGTCGTACAACAGTACATAGTGATTATGACCAAGATTAGGGCACCCATGTGATCAGCATTGCACAAACATATAGTGAAAGATAGTCCCTACCCCAAAGTCCTTACTGTTTGAGTAAACAAGATATACAGTAGATGGGAGAGGAAATAAAAGCAAAGAGAGGCTAAATGACTTGTCTTAGATCAGGCAGCAGGTCAGGTCCCCTAACTCCCAGTCTAGTCTGCAATCCACAAGATCATACTGCCTCCCATGTGCCTTTTGAAAGGCTAACACTTAAACTGACTGCAACTTTGATTGTATCACCTCAGATGTCTGCTGCAGCAAACTGTATGGACAGCGTCACCAGTTATTTTGAAATGCTCCAGTCTTTAAATAAAAATTCACCAGAAAATAAAAATTGACGATACTATATGTCTTACTGTGGATTTCTAAAACCATATTTTTATATATCAAGTCTCATTATACTCAATCAGCAATTACAATTAAATATTCCAAATCACAAACAATAAAGTCAAATGGGGGGGTTGAATAAGCCAGGAAACAAAAAGCTAATACTTTAAGGAATTTTGTCAAAGTAAAGAATCTGATTTGGACTGTTTCGTGGCATCTAAAACTTCAGTCAAAATAACTGTAGATAATCAAACTCTGTAAGTAGCAAGCCAAGAATGACATGATAAACGGGGGCACAAAGCTACAATCTGAAGATTAAATCTGTACCCTTGCATGTTCCCTTCAGTTCTTGGTCATCACAACGCAATTTCAAAATTTTAATGCCTCTTGTAGTCTGTGAATTCAACTGTGCATAGTGCAGTAGACCTTTTCATTATTTTGATTAGCCAATCCTCTCAAGTTTCAATCTGCCTTTTGTAGGAAGAAGAGATAGGGTAAGCATTCCAAACAAACAATAATGGTGAAGATGGAAATTGTATAGGATGCATCAATCCCTTAGTGATGTTCTTTCTCAGTAGTAATGAGAATGGAAAATGCCCAGAGAAAATGGCATAAAATTAAGGGTAGAATTTCATTCTGAGTTACACCAGTGTGAATCCAGAGCAACTGAATGTGGTAGATGGAGTATAAAACAGAAAGAGGTAAACAGGTAGTTTGGTCTAGAAAAAATTCCACACAATTACATTTTTAATAAATAAATTTTTTTCCCTGAAATAAAACCAATATTTAATGCAGATGTTGGTGAAATTATAAGTAGTGGCAGGTGATGAGTGGGCAACTTAGGTGACTGCCTAGGACATCCTGGCTAAAATATTGTTGCTGTGGCCTGGTCTAAAGCTTTAAATGTAGGCTGACCTAGCTATATCATTCTGGGCTGTGAAAAATGTCATGCTCCGTGTGATGTAATTAGTTCGACATATTCCACACTATAGAAGATGGAAGGATTCTTCTATCAACCTAGCTACCACCTCTTGAGGGGGTAGATTTACTACAGCAATAGTAAAAACCCCTTTCACTGATGTAGCTGCATCTATACTCCTGGCAGGGTTGTATAGTAGACACACCTTGGGAATAGAAGTCTGGTCAAGTACATTCACGTGGCAGATGGTGCATTTAGATCTCAGATGCAATCCAGGATCTTTGGCACGTTGGTGTCCTCTCCGACATGCTTGAGGTGGGGGCAAAGGATTCTAGGATATATCTAAATTAAAAGCACTACTGTATAATTCATAAAGCTGGGACAGCTATACGAACTTGTTAAAAGCAACCAGTTTCCTTTACTCTACCACGCTGTGCTTACACACGGTACATAGAGACAGATCCACAGTTGGTGTAAATTTCATGGCATTGAATAGAGATATGCTGACTTCACCAGCTAATGATCTGTCCCATAGTGCATATATTCTTGTTCTGTTCACTAAGGCATAAGTCTTATTGACTTCAGTGGTGCAGGACTGCATCCTAACGCACCATAAGCTAAAGTGCGCTACACAGACACAATGGGTCACTTTTCTTTTGCAGACTAATAACACTAAGGTGATGACATAAGATTTTCTATTTAAAACATCATTTCATTTCTTATTTTACTGGTTCGTCCTTTTTACCTCCAGGTACAATCTCTGTGGCAGGCAGGGCTGCTCTGCAGTGTTACCTTCAGGGCCATGCATGTCATTGCAGCTGCTTCCACATTACTCAGCAAAGTTTGGCCGCCTGCTTGAAGCAGAGTAGCCTTGGCATCAGTCTCTAAATGATTAAATAGCAAAATAGTAACTCAGGATTCAGCTACCTGTGCCCTTAAAAAAAGAGAAAAAAACCCTCCAAAATGCAAGCACTTAGTTGCAGGGCAAGAGTTTTCTCTGAGGAGCTCCTCCTCTATCTGAGGATAATCCAACTCTCTCTGCTCCTGAGCAAATGAAGGCAAGACTTCTTAACTGGTCTGCTGGTTCTTCATTGGTCAGTATTTCCTCCTGGCCCTTCTAGGCTTCTGGAGGACTATCTTGTTGGTCACCTGGTCTGAGTGGATTTTCCCTGGGTAGGGAGTACCAGAGTGCTGGGGGCAGAGAAGACCTGATAGATTTTGTCACAATCTCACACTACACTAGGATCAGTAAAGGGGTCTGGTTCTGCACTGCAGTTGTTTTCACTGTAATCTCACATTATATTGAACTATCCTGAATTCTCCACAGAAGTCAAATAAAATAATTGTTATATCAGTCTTTTATACTGTGATGGAATTGCATTCTCCACTTGTAAATTAATTATAAATAGATCATCTTACAGATGTGCTTTGGAAACCTCCAAAGGTGAACTGATTCTAGAAGGAAATAATGTCAAAAAGCTTTAAAAAATAACAAAGAAAAACATAAAACATGTACAGTAAGAACCAGGGAAGAAGGGCCAATAGAACTGTGCCAATTTACATAAGCAGAGGCCCTATTCTGAGCATATGTGGGAAGATAATATATGACATATCATTTAGTAGAACATATAAAAATTAAGAAAACCCAGAATACATACAAAGTTGAGAGAAGAAATTTAAAATCACATTGAAAAAATAAAGATAAAAAAATGAGATAAAGCAATACTCAGCTTAAGAAAATCTACATAAAAGCCAAATTCAATTAAAAAAATACATTGAGAAAATAGTTTAATACATTTTTATAGGGTTTGAAGATATATGAACAATAGCATTAGTACTTGCACTACATAGGGTAAGAAAGGGTTATTATTTCCCAGACTACAGCAACTGATCACCAACTGGAATGGCTATAAAATTGTCCCTTATGTTAAGCCCTGGTGGAAATGCTGATGCATATTCTTAACTTTACTACACACAGTAGTAAATTAAACATGTGCATAAGTGTTTGCAGGATTCAGGCCTAATCCATATTAGGCACTTTATGCTTTCTGTTGTACCATGTGTACCGAGACCATGTGTACTCAACCCAGCTCATAGACAGGCTATTAGAATAGACTTTTGACTGGGAATGCCTACAAAGAAAGAATCTAAACAACAAGAGGAGAAAACACATAGGAGTTGCTGCTAGAGAAGGTCAAAATTTTTCATTCAAAACATTCTGAATGAAAAATGACCTTTTTCTGAATAAATATTTTCTGTGTAAATGTTAATTTCTTTCAAATTTGAGTTTTGGAAATCAAAAATATATTCCACTTTCAAAAACATACAAAACATTTTTTGCTTTTGGAGGAGATTTTCTCTGTTGAAATTGCAACTCCACCACCCCCAAAATCCATAAAAATAATTTATAAACAAATATTTTTAGTTTGCCAAAATTGTTGGCAGACATGGCATACCATTTTCTGATTATTCATTAGGGGTTCAAGAATGTCCAAAATGGCAATGTAAACCTGAAGTAAGATCAATCTGCAAAAAAAAGGCTTCAAAAAGTATGTCAGGAAAGGATAGTGTCACAGGTGATTGTAGCTATAAATATATAACTAAGTAATCAAATGTATGGGTAATAGATGAGGTTTGAGTTAAATCTTTAAGTAGTAAAATATAAGTAGGCTCACACCACAGGGTACAGCACTAATAAGTATGTATCACGGCTGAGTGTGTATTAGGTATATAAGTAAAATAAGGCTGTAATGCAAGGCCTACAGGCTTTAGGTCTGTAAGATATGTAGCTTGCCCTCAGAAGGCCTGAAACAGGTTGGCATGACTAGCTGAGCGAGAGATAATTGACCAGTAAAGCATAAAGCTATAAAACAAGATATGTTAAGTGTTGATGTTCTGGAAACTATGCAGCAACAGAATGAAAAAAATATGCCTCAATGTGCCAATTAATACCACAAGATGCCCAGTATTAATATTTTGGAGGATTCTCCAATTACTTCATGTTGCTATGTTAACTTACTGACATAGATGTTTATGAGAATAAGAGGAATGAAGTGGGTAGCTTATGAGAAATATGGCACCTCAAAATTCATGTGATGTGGAAGTGCAAACAAGGAAAGAGAGATTAACAGACTCATGGATATGCATGAGCACAGTGGGCATGAAAGAAACTTAGGATAAAAGGTAGTGCCTTGCATAAATGGGTAGGGAGGCACCCCCAACAGGATGGCCACCTGATAATCATCCTACTCATTTCAGCATTTCCCAAGGAGATGCGAGTATGAAATCACCTATGCTGGACATCATGCGGTTTGTTTCTATCTCTGTGTATATTTCAGTCGTTATGACATTCTTCATCTGCTTAATTAAACTGTTAATAAAGGAACATTTGAGAACTTGTGAGTATGTTACTTGTGGTCACTCTTCCTCATGTTCTCCTAGAGTCTCCAACCTTAAGGATATTTCTAACGGCTGTTCTCACCCTGCTATTTCTGATACAATAGTTGTTAGAGAGCTTGAACCTTTAGCATAGGTTTAAGATATCATTGGTGATATCAACCCATTAATATTATAAAGGCTACACAGTGATTAAGAGAGAGACTGAAACAGTTAAGGGAACTTTCACTGAACTAGCTAAGGAGGAGAGGGAGCTGTAGGAATGCTTCTTACTCAAGCCAGGGAAAGGAGGAAGAACTCCCTCTAATCTTACACACACACACACACACACACACACACACACACACACACACACACAACCTCTTTATGCACTGGTAACAGATACAAAAATGTAACTATTTTCTCTCACAAGAATGACAGATGCCTTTGATCTATGGTTTTGCTTTTGCTCTGTGTTACATTGCACAAAAGTATTCACACACCTGACCACAAAATCTATAGTTTTGCAATTACCTTTATACTTACATGGTACCAAATACCTGTGTATTCTCGGCTTCTGTAAACAACCCTTTTTAAAAAATGATAAAGTTAAAGAAAATGGAAACTTTTCCAGGGTTATAGAAGGTACAAGCCTTCCATGTTCACAACCATCAGAACTCTCCTGTGTTTAATAATTGTAACAAAATTCACACTACAAAAAGTTTCCAGAAAAGAAGCCCCACTGTGGCTAAATCTAGGGGTGGAAAGCTGGATGTAACTAACAGAAAAGCTGCGGGCACAGTGTTGACCCTTCCTGAACTTTTTCAGACTTAATGTTCACTATCTTGAAACATTAGACACTTTATCTGCAGGTGTGATAGCTGCTCCAAAAACTTAATGCAATGGAAGTAATTTGAAAAAAAATGTCAGTGACATCTAGATAAGAGTTCCTTTGACACACTCTTCATATAGTCAAAAAGTCAAATCAAGCATAGATAGATCATGTGGAAACTTTAAAGACAGATAGAATTTTAAAAGAAAGATAAATGCTCCATAATGCCAAGGGAAACCCAATTCTCGTTATGAAATGCCATAGCTATTTTAGTGCTTTGTAATTTGGCCCAGATTCTGAGTTTTAATCTGGAATATTTCCACCATGAGAAAATTTTGCTCAGATCTGGTTTAAAGTCATCAGCTAGTACCACCAATCTTTGAAGCTTATGGGCTTTAAACGAAAATTCTAAAGTGGGAAACAGGCCAGATACAGGTCTCTTTCTTAAAATAACGTTATTTATAAGTTTATTGTTAGTGTAGCTTAAAAACCTGTAGCATGCTGAGGACCCTCTTTATTCCTTTTTTTAAAATTTTCATGACATTAAAAGTTTCTTTCACAACTTTTTCTGCAGGTTGGGAACAAACCCTGATTTTCAATGGAACAGTTAAGAACTTTCTTGGCAGATCCTTACTGACTTTTCCTCCTCTTTAGCCCCTTTCTGTGTGTTTTACTGTAGGATGGGACCATATGACACCAAGTCATCAGAGTTTGATCCTGCATCATTAAAGCTAATAGGAGACATTCCACTGATTTCATTGGGCATTGGAACAGACCTCAGTAAAAGATGAAACTATATTGAAAGATCTATCCATTCTGATACTAAAGAGTGGCTATCATTCTAACTTGCATAAACAATCATGTTGCAAACATCAAGTTACATTAAACTTTATATGTTTAATATATCTTAGTATCTATTTCAATATATCAGTAGGTAAGTGTATATATTAGTTTAGTGCAATATCTTTCTTATATTGTGTAGATCTCTAATTGTCCTTCCATTAGTATAATTTTAATTACACTAATGAAACAACATCATGACAAGAGTGATAATTTTTAAAGTGTATGTATCCATCCCAGCCATCTTATTTTGAAAACAAAAACTTACTTGTTTAAAGAAAAAAGCTATCACTGTCACTTTAGGAACAAAACATTGTTAATGGTTAATTTTTTTTAAAATTTAATTTGATCCAAAACAAAATTCAGATGAGTGATAGCTTTACATAAACCCTATTCACATGGCAATTTGTTTTCACGCTACAAGACAAAAGACACATCATCAATAGGTGGATGTAATAGTAGCCTGAAAACGTTTTCCCCCTAATATAGGAACCAGGCTAATTCAATTGACTGTACTTACTAAAAAAAGAAGCAGTTCCACTCACTGTTAAGGGTATTTTTTTCTATTTATAATTTTTTATTATTTTTACTAACTATTAAGAGTATTTTAATTTAATAGAAGATGTTAAGTTCTTTAAATTTTCAATCTATATTGTGATCTATGGTTGATTATGGGCCAAATCCCATGCCTTCCTCCACTGTGACCACAGCCTGTATCCTGAGCCAGTGGAATTGAGGAGAAGGAGGATTAAGGGTTTAGAACCCAGGATAGGAACGCTATACTCCTTGCTCACCATTCAGTTCTGCATCTGTGTTCCTAAAGCACTCCTTGCATCCCAGGACAGAAGCTCTTAGAGTACCATCCAGGAGAGGACTGGGAATGGGGCTGATCAATTAATAGCCAGAGGGATCCATCAGCCATTCACTACTATCAATCTATCCCTAATCACTATACTATCTAACTATATATCAAATACAAAACCTTAACCCTGGGAGAACATTATTCTTGCTTGTAATCCATAGGTGGTTTGGTTTTCCTTTTGTGCAAGGTATTGATGAGGTGATAAGACTAGATGGAGAAATGAGCTCAATCTGACTTCCTGCACTAGATACAGTTGAACAATGAGGTACCCATCCCTGAGAATGCCTTTTCTTCAGCTTAGCGAGCTTCTCCCTCTGCACTGTCAGCTGCACTATGCCTACTGATAATGTTGTTCTTGGAGTAGTGGAGAGTGAGAGACTGTCCTTTAGGCAGTTGTGCCCCAGTTTACTTACAGCTTTAATTTGAATATGAGACCAGAATTTTGAACCACATCTGACACTCACTGGAAAAAAAAACAATGTGGTGGGCTAACATGCTCTCTTGTCATCTACTGGCTCCCAGAAGCTGATACAGCTGTCATTGCTCGGCTTTGGGGAGAGACTTCCTTCTGTATCCCCTGAAGCAGTCCAGCATGCATCATAGACACTAGCTTTTTCTTGGATTTTGCCTTACATATATAATTGTTCCGACTTCACAGAAAGGAATTTGATTGCCACTCAAAGACTTGTATTTCTGAGTACATCTGGTGTACAAAGGGAGAGAGATTTCTGTAACTGTGACAGAGAGAAACATCAGAATTATCAGCGTTAAGACTCACCCTGCCACATTTGTAATGAAATATATGCGAGACAATAGAATAAAACAAGTAGAAATAACTAGCAGCTTTAAAATCTAACAGAAAAGTCAGTATTTTTCTTTAATATATTCCTATTTAGCGTATTTGAAAGGGAGACAAAAATATAATCATTACAATCAAAGAGCAGATTGAGCACATGGGAGGCAGGTAGAGATTAAAGGATAAGTGGAAAAACCAACAACAGTCATTTGAGGAATAGGAGTATTAGCTTTGAATTTATACGAGTCTCATTCTGTGACAAAAATATACTAACAATATGGTGCAAGAGGAACATCACTGACTTCAGCACTAAGGCAATGGAGTTACACCAGAGATAAAATTTGGCCCTGTTTAAACTGGTAAACATGTGCCTGAGAGTTGGAAATGATGGTTCTGTTACAGACTGAGCTATAGGAACTAAGAGACAGCACTGCAATGAAAAGGGTTAAGCGGGACGCTTTCTACAAGGACAAGTAGGAGCCATAATTCCACCTTATCATTTGGCTCCCCACATACCCAAAAAGGGTCCTCAGCAGTGTTCTGTGTCCCAGTTCAGGTGATCATAAATCACCTTGATCATCTTGTTGTTGGTTTTGCCAATAATTAGAAAATCATAAAACAATCTATATACAAAATAAGCCTTCTTAGATGAATGCCTTAGTAGATGCTTTTTCACTGGCTGCCATTTTACAGCTACTGCCCATAAGCTTTGACAGTTCAAGTCTCAATCAACATTTGGTATTACATCATTTTACCACATCTGGGAGATGATGACTCCCACAAAGGAAGTTAGTTCATTAATAAGACAAACTTTTTTTTCTGAATACTATTTTTGGCTAACTTCTGTCCCTTGCACCACCACAAATATGTATGAAATATTAGGCAACTTGCTTCCGGTTCTGTTTCAGTGCTTCATTTCCTTCTCTCTTCCAAAGTTTGTCTTTGCCGTGCCTGTGTAACTAAGATTGCTATTAGGATCTACATGTTTAATATCCATACATATTGAACACAAATTATTAAAATTTACCATAGGTAGAATTCAGATTTGGCCAATTTCAACAATACTGCATAACTGGCACAATTGCCATTGACTTTGGAGGGAATCTACTTACACCAGGGCTGAATTTTGTCCTTCATGACATGGGTTTAAGCAGAAACTGTGATAAGTGCCCCATACAGAATCTTGAATTGTTCAAGTCCCTACTTTGAGCCTAAAGCCAACAGTTAACAGAAGAACCCCTGGAAGTGCAAAACCCCCTTATTACAGCTCATGGTCCACACTCCAATGCCAGGATTCTGGGGACTGCCACAGGAAGAAAAGGCCTTTAAGCTCTAAGGTCAATGAGGAAGATTCTGATTATCTAGTTTGAAAGGATCCTACTTGTCTTTGTTCTTAAACTCTCTCAGACAGAAGCACAGGACTCTGAATGTGTCAGAGAGGTCTTTTTTTTTGCTGGGTCTGTTTAGCCACATAAGCTCCAACAGCCCATATACGAGCTACTAAATGCTCTGTATAAAATAGCACATTACAAAACGTACATGATATACAGAGCATCTGTAAAGAGAAAAATTTTCCTTGCAGGCTTCTTAGACCATGGAGTGGGGGAAAAAGATGGAGAGAGATCAGAAAACTGTCAGTCTCAATCTGCTGAGGTGTTAGACACCTTATGCCACATGGCACAGAAATGACATACCAGCATTGACTAAAGAGCCATTTGCTCCTTTGGCAGAAAGTAATGTGTTAATTAGAAACACTAAAGTGAACTGTTGAACTCTCTCTTGAAACTTTAATTTTCCAATTTCAGGAAATAAGGATGGTTGTTTTAAACATTATGTAAAACGGCGATTGAAAGAAAGCACAGAAAAGAGTTAAAAATACTGTCCATTGTTTGTTTCAACTAGAAGAACTGAAATAGTTAAGTCTTCTCATGAGGTTACAAAATTGTCATAGCAACGGGCAAATTGTTTAGGATTCAAGGCATGATGTGGATGAGGAAAATGACTTCTGACCAGATCAGATAAGGAGAGGAAACATTCAACCGTACAGATGGTGGCACAGCTCTTGAGCAACTTCTGAGATGTAGCCAATTTTTTAGACATGCCCACTAAGTTTGGGTGATCATCTTCAAACACCTAAAATGATTCAGTGAACCTATACCAATCTATTCCAGCAGAGCCACTGGCTCAGTGAGTGGCTGGCTCACAGTCGTACAGTGAGTCATTGGCAAAAGTGGGATTAGAATTTAATGGCAGATCTGTGCAAATTTTCAATAGTGCACTGGGTTTGGTTTTTTCTATGAAAGTGAAAACTCTTGGAGGTTCATATGAAGCTCAGTTTTTGTTCTGGAGATTGCTTATTTACATAATGGACTCTATAGTCTCTTTTAAACACAGGATGAGACAAAGAATGAAGTAGAAGCAGCAAGACTGGCATAAATATTTTTATAGTTCTTCTGCTGCCAAATGGGGTCAGATACCAGATGACAGCTCACTCCCTTAAAACTACTGATAAGGTGTGAGAAGCCAGGCCTACTTTACCAGAGAGAAGCCCCAACTGAAAACCACAACTACGAATGTCACAAACTAGACAAAAGATTAGGAATCCAAATCTAACATAGAAACATAGAAACATAGGTCAGAAGGGACCAATATGATCATCTAGTCTGACCTCCCGCACAAGGCAGGCCACAAAACCCTACCCATACATATTTATAACAACCCCGAACCCATGACTGAGTTATTGAAATCCTCAAAAGTGAGATTTGAAGACCTCAAGCTGCAGGGAATACACCAGCAAGCGACGCATGCCCCATGCTGCAGAGGAAGGCAAAAAACCTCCGGGGCCCCTGCCAATCTGCCCCGGAGGAAAATTCCTTCCCGACCCCAAATATGGCGATCAGCTAAACCCTGAGCATGTGGGCAAGACTCACCAGCCAGCACCCAAAAGAGAATTCTCTGCAGTAACTCAGTTCCCATCCCATCTAACAATGATGCCTGTTCCTATTTATAGATAGAATCACACCACTGACCATTAATGGATCCAAATTTTACAGCTCTAGACCATCTCTAATTCAGAGAGAGGGAATGGTCAAGAGCAGTTCTTAAACCAGATACAATTCATTAAGATGAGAGTGTTTTATGTTGCAAAAAAAGGATGGGTGTTACAAACTTACTCAGGTTTTACTCAGTGATTACTATATCTAGCTCAACAATTTGTATTTCAACTAGAAAGCCATTTAATCTTAATTTAAAGATATACGAGTGACTGAGAATTTAACACATTCCTTAGCAGTTGTATCTAATGATTACCCTTGCTTTAAAATGTCCATACGTTTACTTCTACTCTCTGAACCTCGATGCATGATAAACCAGTTAGTTGAGAGGTCTTCACTCCTTCTCCTCCAGAACACTTTGAAATGTGGATGCTGAGAGGGCTACATGGACTTTGTTCCCCTCATGATGTAGAAGATTGAAGCTGAAAGCCATAGCACTTCAGTGTGGCTTCTGGAGGAGTCTCCAGGGAACATGAGCCCGAGATAAAATCAAGGAACAGGGGGACATTCATTCCTATTCTTCACTGAGGAGAAGGGATCAGGATCTTTTTTCCTTCATGCCAGACACCAATAAGTGGGAAGCAAGGCCACAAGATAATTTATTACCTTCTCTTTTTCCTTGTATGGTCAGAATAAATGTCTTCATGGTTTTAATGCCATCTGATCTGTCCAAACTGGAAGCATCCTAAACATGTATACTAAGAAAAGTAACGTTGTTGAAAGGAAGCGGCTGTTAACATTTTGTACATCAAGGAAATAACTCATTTTACCCATCTGTGTAGAAGTAGTATTGGTAGCAGACATCTTGAATTCCTTTGAGACAGAAGAGGAATTAAATACAGACCAAGAACCAAGCTTTGCAGACAGACCATCATTTCTGAGAGTCTTTATATCCAGACGTTGAAGTGGAGGTGAAGTGAGGGGGCAGAATGGTAATGCTGGTGGTACTCTTAAGGTCTTCCCACAAAATAAACTTCACCTGCATCAGATGCGGCTCTCAGCATACTGAACAGATATACAAAATATGGTCATCCATGTTATCTGGGCTCAGCTCCCCCTCAGTGGGGTCTGAATACACTTATGGGCTCTGCTGGGCTCCTTGTGCTTGGTTTCGCCTCAGTGAGGCTGCTGTGACTCATTAGGCTTCTTTAGTTTAACTCCTGGGTAGGTGTTCAGATGCCCCACTGGGCTCTGCTAAGCACTTTGGACTTGGCGGTTCATGATGGGAGGGAAGTGTCAGTAGTCTCCCAAGTACACGCACTCATGCCAACATGAACTGTCACATGCAGTAGTGCATGGATCTTCATAACATGATCTGGTCTCACCTTCCTTATGCTTTGATGAAAGAAATAGTTACCAATGTTGACATTTAAAGTATCGTCACTGGCATCCAAGTTAGCCCCCATTGATATGAATTGAGCATTTTATTTTTCAGCACATAGTCAGATGTAACTGCATTAGTTAGCCTCAAAAACATAACTCAAGTTTATCTCAGCATCTGTAACAGCTAGAGACTTTTTATATTTAAAAAAATGAAAACTTGATAAAAAGACAAATGGGAATTTAGATTCTGGAGAGCAAGGCAAAATTAAAGATATGCTGGTATCATGTCATACTACAGCATACTGCCCAACTCTGTGTTTTGTCAAGATTTAAGACTTAACAAGAACTAATCTGAAAAAGGAGAGTTTACACAAACAAATATTAAGAGACACATGTCTATAAAGTAAGAGATAAAAAATAAATACTTAGATCAGCCATTTAGAATTAGCTGATTGGGTCAGTGCCCAGGGATTTTTCCAAACCTGCAAGAGCATTGCCACATTCTACAACACCTAAAAATTGTACCTCCAGAAATTATGTTCCTGTGAATGATACCTTGGTGTGAATCAAACTGTTTCTCTACAATACTGCATGACTTGCAGATGTGCCATTTTCATGGGCTCTTTTCCCACTGGAATAACAGCAGCCACTATGGACCCCTCCTACACACACTGGAGGTAGACTATGAAGAGGACCAGTTGAATTGTGCTTCTCTAGTACTGCCCATATCCAATGCTGATTTTATATCTTGTTAAGGGAAGGGTGAAAATAGCTTAGGGGAGGTTGCTAGTTTCTTCACTCCCTCTCTTTCCACTCTTTATATACTGTCAAAAAGAAAAGAAAAAAAACAAGAGACAGAGAGCACCACTTAATTGCAACCACTTCCAGTCTCAGGGCTGGGGCTACTGCCAGGCACCAAAGGTAATACTCATGTCTCCATTCAAGAGTTGGGGGAATTTGACCTTGACCATAATGTTAATAAGAATATAAGAAGGCTATACCAGATCAGCCCAGTAATCCATTTAGCCCCATATCCTGTCTTCCAAAAGTGCTGGTGCCAGATGCTTCAGAGGGAATTAACAGAACAGGGCAATTACTGAGTGATCCATCCAATCACTCAGTCCCAGCTTCTGGCAGTCAGAGGTTTAGGGATACCAAGGGCATGGGGTTGCATCCATGATCATCTTGGATAATAGCCATTGATGGATCGACTCTCCATGAAATTTCTAAATTCTTTAAGAACCCAGTTATATTTTTGACCTTTGAAACATCCCCTGGCAATGAGTTCTACAGGTTCACTGTGCATTGTGTAAAAAACTAGACTCATAGACTCTAAGGTCAGAAGACACCAATGTGATCATCTAGTCTGACCTCCTGCACAATGCAGGCCACAGAACCTCACCCACCCACTCCTGTAATAGACCCCTGACCTATGACTGAGTTATTGAAGTCCTCACATCATGGTTTAAAGACTTTAAGGTACAGAGAATCCACCAGCAAGTAAGCCGTGCCCTATGTTATAGAGGAAGGTGAAAAACCCCCATAGTCTTTGCCAGTATGCCCTAAAATTCCTACTCAACTCCACATATGGTGACCAGTTAAACCCTGAGCATGTGGGCAAGACTCACCAGCCAGACCCCAAGAAAGAATTCTCTGCAATAATTCAGAACCCACCCCATCAAATGTCCCATCACAGGCCATTGCCATATTTACCACCAGTAGTCAAAGATCAGCCAATTCTCAAATTAGGTTGTCCCATCATACCAACCCCTCCATAAAGCTAGCTAGGTTTTTTGCCCCCCACTGCACCCCTTGGAAGGCTATTCCAGAACTTCAATCCTGTGATGGTTAGCAACCTGTGTCTAATTTCAAGTAAACTTCCTAATGGCCAGTTTATATCCATTATTTCTTGGACATTGGCGCTGAACTTAAATAATTCCTCTTCCTCTTTGATATTTATCCCTCTGATGTATTTATAGAGAGCAATCGTATCTCCCCTCAACCTTCTTTTGGCTGGGCTCAACAAGCCAAACTCTTTGAGTGTCCTCTCATAATGCAGGTTTTCCATTCCACAGATCATCCTAGTAGCCCTTTTCTGCACCTTTCATCTTTCTTAAACATGCGGGACCAGAACTGCACATAGTATTTCAAATGAGGTCTCATCAGCACCTATTATAATAGTACTAACACCTCCCTATCTCTACTGGAAACACCTCATATTATGCATCCCAAGACCTCATTTGGTTTTTCATGGCCACATCCCATTGGCGGCTCATAGTTATCCTGTGATCAACCAATATGCCCAGGTCTTTCTTTTCCTCTGTCACTTCCAACTGACGCCTCCCCAGCTTGCAGCAAAAATTCTTGTTATTAGTCCCTAAATGCATGACCTTGCACTTTCCACTATTAAATTTCATCCTATATCTATCACTCCAGTTTACAATGTCATCCAGATATTCCTGTATGATATCGCAATCCTTCTCTGTATTGGAAATACCTCCCAACTTTGTGTCATCTGCAAACTTCATAAGCACATTCCCACTTTTTGTGCCAAGGTCAGTAATAAAAAGGTTAAATAAGTTCTTGTTCTGGTTCTTGTTATGTGAAAGGGTAAATAGCACTTCCTTATTCATTTTCTTCATACCATTCATGATTTTATAGACCCTTTTCAATCCACTCCACTCCTTGCCCTTACTCATTTATTTTCTAAAATGAACAGTCTTTTTAATCTCTCCTCTTATGGAAGCTGTTCTGTACCCCAGTCATTTTTCTTGCTTTCTCTTCATTTTTTTTTGAATTTTTTGAACTTTATGAATTTTTTTAATATGTTGAACAGCACTGGTCCCAGTACAGATTCTTGGGGGATCCCACTATTTACCTCTTTCCATTGAAAAGACTGAAAATTTATTCCTACTCTTTGGTTCCTATATTTTAACCAGTTACTGATCCATGATAACACCTTCCCTCTTATACCATGTATGCTTACAAGATCAGTTGGTCTAGGATCTTGCCAAAGGCTTTCTGAAAGTCCAAGTACGCTGTAACAACTGGATTACTCTCATCCACATGCTTGTTGACACTCAAAGAATTCTAATGGAGTGATGAGGCATGATTTCTCTTTTCAAAAGCCATGGCCACACTTTCCCAACATATCATGTTCATCTATGTTCATCTATGTGACTCATAATTCTGTTCTTTGCTATAGTTTCAACCAGTCTGCCTGTACTGAAGTTAGGCTTACTAGCCTGCAATTGCCAGGATTGCCTCTGAAGTCTTTTTGTTTTGTTTTGTTTTCTTTCTTTTTTTAAATAGCATTATATAAGCTATCCACTAGTCATCTGGTACAGAGGCTGATTTAAAGCAATAGGTTACATATGGTAGTTAGTAGTTCTGCAATTTCATATGTGAGTTCCTTCAGAACCCTTGAGTGAATGCCATCTCATCCTGGGGTCTTTATACTGTTTAATTTATCAATTTGTTTTAAAACCTCCTCTAGCCACACCTCCATCAGTTCCTCAGATTTGTCACCTAAAATGAATGGCTTAGAATGGGAATCGCCCTTACATTGTCTGCAGTGAAGACCAATGCAAAGAACTCATTTAGCTTCTCCACAGTGGTCTTGTATACCTTGAGCGCCCCTTAAGCACCTTGATTGTCCAATGGCCCTTAGTTGGCAGGCTTCCTACTTCTGATGTACTTTAGAAAAAGACACAAAAACAAACAGCACATTTTTTTAGTTGCTTTTCAAATTCTTTTTGTCCTACTGAATTATATTTTTACACTTGCCAGAGTTTATGCTCCTTTCTATTTTTCTCAGTAGGATTTGTCTTCCAATTTTTACAATTTTTAAAGGATGTATTTCTGTCTCTGACTGCCTCTTTTACTCTGTTGTTTAGTCGTGGTGGCCTTTTTTATTTTTGTTCTTACACTTTTTTTTATTTGGAGGTATACATATAGTCAGACCTTCTATTATGGTATTTTTAAAAGTTTCCATGCATTTTGTAGGCATTTCACCCTTGTGATTGATGCTTTTAATTTCCATTAAATTAGCTTCCTCATTTTTGTGTAGTTCCCCCTTTTTAAGTTAAATGCTACTCTGATGGGTTTCTTTGGTATTTACCTCCCTATAAGGATGTTCAATTTAATTACATTACGGTTGCTATTGCTAAGTGGTTTAGTTATATTCATCTCTTGGTCCAGATCCTGTGCTCCATTTAAGACTCAATCAAGAATCAACCCTACCCTTGTGGGTTCCAGGATTAGCTGCTCCAAGAAACAGTCAAAAACGCCTTTCATTTGCTTAAAAATAAAAACAAAAACAAAGCAAAGTTTGTAAAAATTAAATTAAATGTGTTGTTGCCAACAGTGGAATGAAATGAACACTAAGAACATCTTTAGCTCTTTGAGAAATCCATATCAGACAATCCTTAAGCTCCTCAATTAAATATAAACTGATCAATAAATAGGACATTTTAGTGAATGTATACATGCACTAGAATATTGATAGTGTATGTCTGAGCTACATTGTTTGGAAAATTTCGCACCTCTAGTCATAGTTTACATTTGATATCAACATATCAAGTTGCTATTGGATCTTATTTTGACAGTTATGGTCAAAAGCAAAACTGGAGGGAATTGTTCACTAGAGGTGTTTCTTGCAAACGCAGATGAATAGAAGGTTCTAAGGACCTTTAGCTTTGCTCCTTTCCCCAGTGATTGATTTTTGAACCTGAATGAGTTCAAGAGCAATCCTAAAAAGCTCTGCACATCATAATCACCGAGAGGAATAAGTGTTGAAGAGGAAGGTGTTATGGCAATGATTACCACTTCATTTCTTTCCAAAAGCATCTTGTCTACACTACAAAGAAGTTCCCTATTATAGACAATAGGTGGCAGCAGCAACAAGTACAGACGAAACTGTATTGCTCATTACTTAACTGCAAGTGTGGACAAAACACTGTTTAGCACCACCACAGCTTCTCAAGTAGCAGATAATCTGGTGTCCTTCTCTATCTGAATTAGATGAGTATCAACTTTAGGATGAAGTTTCTTTTGCAAATACTTATGAGTATAAATTAGAAGTTTTCTTTCCATTAATATTTTGAAATATTTTAATCAAATTCAGTTTCAGTGTGCATTCCTATTAGTAAACTGAATATTTGCAGAGAGCAAAGAAAAGGATTGCAATGGAAATTCTTTTATACAGCCCCCATTAGCATAGGACGGGAGTCCCTCACATCTTTAATGTATATTTAGCCTCACCACATCCCTGAAGAAAGATCCCTGAAGATAGATTACTATCATTCCCATTTTACAGTTTAGGAACCAAGAGCCTAAGGGCTAATCTACACTTTTAACCTATACCATCATAGCTATGTCTGTCGGCACAATGGTGTGAAAAAACCACATCCCCTAGCAACATCCCTTTTGTCGACAGCAAAAAAGTGGGTATGCTGAAGATGTAGCATCTGTTGGCCTAACTAGCAGTGTCGAGGGAGGTGGTGTCCCTGTACAACTCTTCCTTCTGTCAGCATATGTTGCATTGACACTAGGGGGCTGTGCCAACATAATCTTGTCTTCACTACAGTGTTAACCTACGTGTCACACTGGAAGTGTGTGATGCAGCAGCAACTGAACTTTCGTCTCCCAAGTCACAGGCTAGCACCCTAGCCACTGGACCATCCATCCTCCAAAGTTTTTCAGAGACTTGAATTAATATTAATGAAAATATTATTTGTAGTCATCACTCAACACTCTAAACTGGTAACTTTGGTAGGTATATATTGTTGTAACATTGTTTCATTTTATAATTAAAGTGACCCAACTCCATTTTAAATTAATAGAAATATAAACTCATTGGGCCTGGATGTAAAATGTTAACTGCTTTATAACAACATCCAGCCTTGTCTTGTCAGAAATCTCTGTGATAAGCACCGGGAGAAGGTGTCAAGTACTGAAGATCAGTATGTGGCCTGTAGGTTTCAGTAAACCTGTTACTCGAAACTCAGTAAACTTCATTTAAATAGTATTTAGACATGTATTGCAATAAGTGATCCTTTGTCAACAGCAGACAGCAGCTGGAGTTTATCCACAAAAAGAGTACGACTGCCCAAGCAGGGGGCCAAAATTCTGTCTGGTAAATAACTGGGCAATCTAGGAAGATAATATCGTGTCGGGGTACAGCCCCCGATCACCCCATCGCTCTTAGACACTTCATAATTGGCTAAGTGGGCATATTGCTGTGTGGAAGAAAAATATAAAAGGTGGTCACAAACAGGAAGTAAACTGGAGATGTCCCGTATCTTTGGAAGAACAACAGAATAGTTCTACATGTAGGCGTGATCTACCTACTGTCTCTCCCCAGTTTGCCGCTCAAACCTGAGTATAGAGCGTGTGGCTGTGTAACCTGAGTGTGACAATGTGTTCCACTCAGATGTAAAATCCGGGAATTGTACCAGCAGAATGAGAAGGCTGCTTTGCTGCTGACGAACTTCACTGGTGCAGTGTAAGTATAATAGCATAAGTATAACCCTATAGTGTAAGCTAGCTCTGTAAGTATAATTGTATAGTTGTAATTGTAATTGTGTTTTAAGTAGTTAAGTTGTTGTATTAGATGGGAATCAATAGTGATTTTTAAATTGTAATTGGTGATGTATAAATTATTGCAAGTAAAACAAAATTGTATGCAAAGCAATCTTTGTCCCTCCTTATTTGAGGGATCCATATAAATCGAACCTGACAGCAAGCTGGTTCTTGTTGTCACCTCATATATATGCAGCATAAACCCCATCCTACATTCCTTTCCATACCTGAAACCTCCACTGACTTCACTGGCAATTTGGGATACACATGAAATGTACGACCTGATCTTGCAGACTGTATATGTTGTTTTCCTAAAACATTTCCCATAATTTATGTTTCAAATCAGACACCAGCATATCTGACAGAATTAGGAATTCATAGCATTGCTGAAAACAAAGGCTGATATCTGAAAAATATAGTTTTCAATCTGTTTAATAATCTCTAATTGTTTTTGGTCTCATCACAAAAAAATCAGCATCTACCTTGGGAGAAATAATTTGGTTACATTTTCCTACACTCATGAGAGACAAATCATGAATTTTACCTCTTGCATGTCAAAATACAATTTATCTATACAAGAAGGCATTATCTGCCTGCTGTACTTGTTCCTTTCACTCAGCAATTTACAGTAAATATGCTGAGTCAGATAGCATGCAGAGGTTTTAGATTTATAAAATTGCCATCGTCTCCCTTGTAAACCTTTGAAATTCAATGTATCATAGAAGTCTGAATCTTTCATTTAAGCATTATATTTGAAATTCATTTCAATAACAGGGGTACCGTAAAACAAAAAGCTATAAAAGCCTTTTTTCTTTTTTCTTTGAAAATAAAAATTCTTATTGACAAATTGCATACAGTGAAGTAATACTAGCTTAACATTGCATTTGGTAGAAATTGACATTTTAGGAGGATGCTCTACAGAGTGCCTGTATAACTTATCTTGGACCTGCCCTTCTGTTGGGGTTTTATTGGAGAGCACATAGAGTATATGAAAAGAAAGTTTTAGGTGCATTCCCATGCATTATTGTGTGGCTTAAATCAGCAAGTCATTTATATTATCTGCTCATCAGAATAAGTTTGTATTTATTGTTTCAGAAAAGCATGTTTATTGCATTAATCCTTCTGACAGGGATTCATTTAAACATTTCAAATCCCTGCATCTTTTGACTATTATTATCTGACATGATATATTTTTCAAAATCAGAGGGTCAGTACACTACTCTCACTGATTTCACTGGGCCTGTAATGGTGAGTGAAGAGATCGTACTTGTAATGCAGTTACATGCCTCCCTGTAAAGATCTCTGAACCTCCGATTTCTGCTACTTTTGAGTGCTGATTCTTGCTTATTCCACTTAGTAGTTTTGTTTTAGAAACCAAATAATAGTTAAAACAGATTCTAAAAGATAACCTCAGAAAAGTTTTCTATTCTCCTAAAAAGGAACTGTGTTGTAGGAAAGAGTGGCTTCATGGTTTAAATACCACAGGATCATATGTATCCACAATCAAGTACTGCCTTAACTAGCCAGCTGTTTGATACCTCGCAAAAGAAATCTCAGTGATATACATTTTTAGAGATTTCTTCATTAGAGAAACTTCATGTCAATGTACTTTCTCACATATCTGTCATTAGGCTGTTAAAATCTTTTTGCATGTTTTTCCTAAGAATGAAACTACTTACCTTTAATGTGGTGGAAACAACCATATCTCAGCCTATGGACATCTGTCTCTTTTCCTAAAAATTTAAAAAAAAAATTAAAGATCAAAATTAGTCAACAAATCAGGTTTTTAGAAGTATTTACATGCCTAAAGATGCACATAAGCAACTAGAGGGATTTTTTTAAAGTGCCTAAATAGGTTAAGCATTGAATTCTCTTTGAGCTAATCTATACTAGAAGCATTACACCAGCACAGCTGTCTGCACCCATGCAGCTGTGTCACTGTAGCGCATCTGATGAAGATGATGTATGCTGATGGGAGAGAGCTCTCTCGTTGGCATAGTTACTCCACAAGAGGTGGTAGCTATGTCTCCCACTGACATAGTGCTGTCCACATTAGCACTTAGATCATTGTAATTTACATCATTCAGGGAGTGGCTTTTTCACACCCCTGAGTGATGTCAGTTTTAACAACATAAACAGTAGCATGGACCTGCCCTTTGAAATCAATGGGAGCGAGGCACCTAATCTACTCAAGGGCTTTTCTAAATTCTACTAGGTGCCTATATAATACCTTTGAAAATCTGTCTCCAAGTGATTATCAAATGACATTTAAATGGAAGCTGGCTGCTGTTCAGCATATTTCCTACAAGTGCTGGAGTTTGTGAATACTTGAGAATCTCAGTTTTTATTTCAAAGTAAACACACTATTTTAGACATCATGGTCCTGGAGAAAAGAATGAAAATGTTACCCCACTGCACTTGAAAGGCTTAATATACTGGAGGCAAATAAAAAGAACCCAAAAGTTGAGATTTATGAAAAAATAATAATGGTGGGGGGCCTAATTTATGACTTCTTAACATTTGGACTTTGCCTGATAAGTCCTCACCCAGCATGGCTGAGGATTTTGAAGTGGGAATAACATGCAGGATCCAGGACCTAGCTGAGGGCTACAACCTTTCTCAATAATATGAACAGATGTAGCTGTTTTCTTCATTACTGTGAAGTAAAGGGTTACATATATGAGAATGTATTCATAAATAATCATAATCGCTTTAGTGACCAAACACTACCCAAACTAACCAATTAATTACACTTTAACATCTTCAGAGCCAAACCCCTCTGTATACCCAGTTTCACTCCTTTGCTAAAGATGTTCCTTGTATCTTAAATGCTGTACAATTTACATCCCAGCGCACTGGCAAGGTAAACGGGGTAGTACTTGCAGAAGAATAAGCAACAGGAAATAGGAGAAAGTTGCCAAGAATCTGGTCTCTAAAGAAAAGAGGAAAAGCATTAATGAATGGTTTATTCCTTGTACTGCAAGGATCTTTTCCTTTCCTCAAAAGACTGAGAGAACATAAATGAAATTAAAGATTCATTAGCACAACTAATTAATTTTATCTTTTATTCTTCATTTCACAATAGTATCCTATCAACATTCATAAATTAGGTTGAGGGTGCTTCATTTTCTAATGAAATGGAAAAGTGCAGAGAGGATCTCATTCTGATTGTACATAATCTTTATTTTTAATATGCAATTTATCAACTCATGCTAATTACACTATGGGAATTGACATGTTCTTGCTATTGAAATTAAGATAGCTCATCTTTTCATAAGTGATGGAGTCTTTCGGGACATTTGTTTTTCTTAATTAGCCTATTTAAGTACTGTATAAGATTACCATCTGAGCACAGAAATCCTTTTGGCTCTAGAAGATTAATTATAATTTTAACATTCCAACAGTCTTTGGGTCCAAAGATACATATACCAATTTAATGCCAATTATTCCCTTCATCTGAGTAGCCTTCAATTTGCCTTAAGGAGGCCTGTGAAGAAGCAGCGTGTTTTGGCCAGATCCCTGATGACACAGTGGCACTCATGGGTCACTGACAGGGCCTTAGGCTACAAAAAGAAATACACAACTCCCTTTATTGCATTTCAGTCTCTGGCTTCCAATCAGCAATGAGGCCCAGAAAAGAGGTAAGTTATTTAAAATTATTTTCGCTTTACCAAAATGTTCCTCTGATCCCTAAAGGATCATCCAGGTTACCAGATCAATATAAATGTGGATCTTACCCAAAATACCACGCTGCCAGCCAACCCTTTAGTAACTAAAACTAGAGGTTTATCATAAAAGGAAGGAAACATGTTAAATGGTCAAAGCAATCAGATGCACACAAATGACTTCAAAATCCATATATATATCAGGTTCTTAGCAGAACTGCGGCTTTTACAGGCTTATACAGTTCCTGTAGATACATACAGTAGCTGAATGGGTCTCAGTCCTTTGTTTCACAGCTTCAGTTGTAGTTGAGTTCTTCCAGAGGTAGGAAGCAGGAATAAAGACAAGATGGAGATGGTGCAACTGTTTTTTATAGGTTCTGCAATGAGGCTTGTACTTCCTTTGTCCCAAACACAACCCCACAGTACATGACATGGAAAAGCCTCAGAGTCCCCTGTCCATAAGCATGTTCTTAAATGTCCGGGTGACTCATAACGTATAGCCGTTGGGTTCTTTCACTGGATTCATTGTACATTTGAGTTCCCTTGATGAGTCATCAATGCAGACACTAATTTTCCTAGGGGGTGTAACCCAGTAGCACAGCACAAGTTTTTGGATACAGATGTGATATATCCATTGCTTACAGTACCAAGACAATACATATACAAACAATATTATCATACTTAGCAAATTATAACTTTTCCAATGGTACCTGATGTGGCATATCTTGTAAAAATCATTGCAATTTGTACATATTGGCATTAAATAAAATTATAAATGGTCATCCCAATCCAGACAGCGTCACACCCATTGTCAGGGTGTGGGCTGGATTGTGCCTTTGAAGTCTGTTTTGCGTATGAGTCAGCACTTTGAGGTTACCAAAGGAGCAGCAAAGCGGAAGGAATTTTACCTCAGAACCAGAGAATGAGCTCATAGCATAGATTTTGTAGGTCCAGTATAACTTGACCATAGTTGTTAGTCAAGTCCCTTTACTTTTGTGAGCATAGTCTCCAATCACAGGAGCAGACCTAGCTATAGTTAGCTAAACTGAAGTGGAAGGGCTTTACTGCATTATAAGACACGCTCACTTCAGAGTGAGTTACCCAGCTGTGAGAAAACAAGTAAATGAGATGGGTTGCAGACCTCGCAATGAGAGAGCTCTGGGGTAGATTGGTTGCAAGTTAGGACTGGAGATACTAATTCAACCTCAGATGTGATTCCTGTTGTGTATTTTGTGTCTTGCCTTATTGCCTAGGTTGCCGTAGCAACAGAGCTTAACTTGTTGCCATAGCAATAGAGTTAGACTATTAGGGGACAGCTCAGCCAATCCCTGGCTGGTTTTAGTGTAGTTCCATAAAGACTTTTTGTGGGTTTGCATCTCTCTGTGTTCCATGCTGGTTTTTCTCTGAATACAAGTACTTTCCAAGGATTTAATATAAGTCCTATTTGGCAAACAAAGCTCAACACACTATGGGTGGAATTCGTGTGTGCATGGTGCTCAGCCTTCACAGATGCAGCTAGGATAAAGTGGTGCAAATGAGCCATAAAGTCTCCCAAGGGATACTCTCCACTAGAAGTGTTCCTTAATAGGCACAAAACTAGCCATGCTGCCCATTATAACTAGTCCTGCAGGAACCCCTGTGGGTAAGGGGACACACAGATATGTCCTTTCCTGGCCCAAAGCATGCACTTGTGCACCTCCCTCCCCCACCCCAATTGCTCTCTGTTGGGTCCTTAGTAATCACCTAACACACATTCCAGCATTACTCTGTTGCTGGTTTTTAGTTAGACATTGTGATGTCCTGCTCCTTTAAGTGGTTCGTCACTCTGAACTCAGGGCACAACTTCTTTTCCACTTGTTCCCAGAACAATAAAAACTACCTCAGCAGATAGCTGTATTTAAATCTGCTACCTGTGTCCATCTTTTACATTGCTGAGTCCACATTTCACTCCCTTTCCCCTTCCCCAGGCCTGTAGTCACCTTTTGTGGGCACAGCCCTTAAGTTTTCCCCCACACAATCAGTCCAAAAGACTGTCCTCCCCTTTTGAGATTATCAGTGTTTTCAGCATTCCTGGAACTGCTCTCCATGGGTCTGCCCGGTTCCCTCCCAAGGCTCACTGCGGTTAGGTCTTGTATCTCTACTCTGCCCTCCTCACAGTTACTCTCTTTCTGAAGGGATACATGGTACTTTTCTGCCCTCCTCAGGCCCACCATCTTCCTAAGGAACTACTTGCTACTTCATGCAGCTACCACTTATTGTAGAGCCTTTCTCCAGGACCTTCTTCCAGCTCACTCCAAGCTGCCTTTTCTCCTCCCCAGCCTTTGCCAGGCCTTTCCTGAAGAGGAAAGAAACTTCTCACCCTTCCTCTCTCATGGTGTTGATGATCGGATCCTGGGCAGCCTTACCCAATGGTTGAAGCAAGAGTGCATTCTACCAGTTAGAGCTGAATCACAACAGAGCAGGCCAGGCATGGCGTCAAGGGCTGTAGCCGGGTGTCAGAAGTCAAAGCCTAAGCAAAAGGGTTAACCAGAGTTTCAGCAAGAAGGCAGACCCAAGGGTCTGAGCTGGGAGTTAGGAAGAACCTGGAGGCTAGAGCAGGAGCAGGTATAGACTAAGACTTGTACAAGACTGTAAACCAGGAGAGGACCAAGCACTGCAGGCTAGGAATGCGTTGAGCAGCCACTGAGTTTAAATATCAGCCTGCTGACCCCTGCAATCAGTCAGGTAGAACAGTCCCACAGCTTTGCTCAGGGCCAACACTCATTAGGCTGCCAGAAGACAGTCTCTGCTTCAGGTTGGGCCCCTGACACATGGGGTTGTATACTCCATCTGTCTCTGGTCACTCATTGGGGGGTGCTCAGTGGTACTCTAAAGGGGACAGTCTTAGTCCTCCAGCTGAGTCCCTCTGGATATTTACCCCTTCCATGATCCCAAGAAAACAAACAACAACCAGGAAGCAGGAAAATAAACAAAAGAAATTATACAGTTAATCTTTAGCAGAGCAGCTAGCCTCTCTTCCTTCACAGGGTCCTTGGGTGGGCCTTAGTCTGGCCCCAAGTCTGCTGATTCACCACCAGAGGAAATATGGTACAGCCCCTTTCACCTCAGGGCACTTATGCCTTCTTTTAGGGAAGGGTGTAGGCGGTGGCCTGCATCAGGCCTCTCCCTGGGAGCTGGGAAGCTCAGCGCTATGCTTTCCTCCCAGAGCTGCCCTTCCTGAACCAAGCTTCCCCCATCTGGAACTCCTCTTCCATTCTTGACATAATTTGCAGGTGTGGCAGGACCACTCCAACGTCTTAATCCCTTCCTGCCTGGTGCAGGGTTTATACACACAACTACAGAGTTCCCCTTAATTGAGTTTTCCACTCTGATCCCCCTCTTATAATTCATTATAATTAAGTCTCCATATCACATTCAGCAGGGGGATAACTGCCAGGTCACTGCACAGAAACACCTTTGAGGATCTGGACCCTATAACCTTTCCCATGCTAACGTGGCAGAGTGTTGGAGGTAGGTCTGGGCGACAAGATCATACAGTGAATCTTGGACCATAAAGACTAAGGCATAATTTCTTTGGCTTTGCAGGGCCCCGCAAATTTGTTTGAATCAAAGCCCAGGATCTGCCAGATATAAATTGTCCTTTGCTGCCTACTATCCTTCTCCTCGCCCAGCAAGACCATCCGAGGATGAAACCCTACCATCTGAAACATGAATTTCTAGGTGCTGCAGTAAGCTAGCCTGTCCTTGCACTCAAAAATTACCCATGTGAACCCTGAGATATAACTATATCCTTGTTCACATTTTGTGGGGATATTTTGTAGCATACAACAAGGTCCTCTTTGTAGCTTATTCTTGTCCCTTTGCCATCTTTCCCTTTCTTTTTACAAGTTTCCTGGGCTTTTCACACTGATATATATTCCCAAACATCCCTGTAGATACAGACTCCATCATCCATCCAAAACCACACCTGCATCATATGTATTGCTCTCAGTTGAAGGTTTTTACTATTTAAGTCAACATTAAAAATTGATCAACCTACAGTCAAGCACAAAGTCATAGTAGGATAATAGTTTCACATATGAAAATAGATTTGTTTGTGGGGTTAGCGTCCTACCTTGGTTAACAGCGATTGGCTGTGACTTCCAGCATCACTTTAAATGTGTGTTTGTCCTGACAACCTCATAATTCAGGGATATGCAGTAAAACCTGCTGACTTTTGGGGATGTTTTCGTATGGGATTATTGCAATACATTTGCTTGACTTGTGTATATTTATACATACTTTGTGTTGGCTTACATTTTAAACTGGCCTGAAGCAATTGCATATATGACAAGTTACAAAAATAGTACTGTGTACTCTTAAAGTCTTGTTATTCTAGTCCTATTCCGCCCTGGCCTAGATTCTCTAACACTTGCATTAGCAGCACCATAGCGTCACAAATGAATCTTTTACTGCCAAGTCCTGTGAAAACTCCTCAGAGCCAACCACAAAGCCAGGATTTACTAGCTCAAGACTCCAAAGTTATTTTAAACTCTGAGGGCTCATCTACACTACAGATGCTACAACAGCCCATCTATGGAGCAGCAACTATGCAACCTTAGTGTAAATGTTTCTCCAGTGACAGAAGTGGGTTTCCTGTTACTGCTGTTAATCCAGCAGCTAGGTCTGCTGGTAGCTAGGTCAACAGAAGAATTCTTCCACTGACCGAACTACAGCTTCAGTGGGAGTTAGCCATGCATTCCACAGTTAGGTCGACCTGACATAGCTAGGTTGATCAAATTTTTCAGTGTGGACCAAGTCTAATGCTTCCAATTCTCCACCTCCTCCATGCTGCATGTCCCTTCCACAATGCCCACACACACACACACACACACACACACACACTCCAGAGAGAGACCTTGTAAGGTAGCATTTAGAAACTTGCCATTCTCTGTGGTCACAAAAAAGGGGATCTACTCATTCATATGTTCAGCAACCAAAATAGTCCAGATAAATCACACAAAAGGGAATTTGTCATTTGCACCTTTAGGACTCCAACTTCTGCTTCCTTACAAAGCAGTAGCTCTGCACTGAGCAGGCTCTGCAGGATACATGGATCTCACAAGTCACTTGCTGCTGTAAAACCACCTTTTTCTGATTCCTTGTTGAACAGTGCCACCCTGTGGCTTACTTCTCTTAACATTCTTATGAGGCGTATACCTATGTCAGCTAGGGAATAGGGTTGACTTCTAACTTTAGAGTTTATATGTTAAAAGCTTCAATGGCATTGAACAAGAATGTATTAATGTTTAGGAATATTTATTTATTATTAATGTTTAGGAATATTTATCCAGTTCCAACCCAATGATTTTTAATAGCTCTTCAAAATATGTTAACAAGAACGTTTCCTTTTGAATAGAGTTTTGGAGCACAAAAGCAAGGTTTATTTAAAAGTTTCATCAAGATAAAGCAAAAATTAAAAAAATATAGGTTACACATAGTAAAAATATATCCGGTCTCAGCTGCCTACTCAAGGTGGCAGAACTTCCCCAGATCCTAGCTCACATGGGAAACAAGGAGGAGGCCTCAAATTCTCCCAAAAGATCAAGGTTTCCCAACATGAACCTGGCTCACATGATAGGGAGGAGGAAGTAGGGGTCCATCCCCTTTATATAGGCCTGGACTCCCCCAGATCTTGGCACACACATGAATGCAACAAGGCCACCCATATCTCAGAACATGAGGGGACAGAAATGGGGGCTCTGATCTCCCTAGGGGAAAAGAGACCACCACATCTGGGCACACACACATGTGAGGGAAGAATGTGGGGCTGACAAAAGCCCCTGCCTTTGTTCAAGTCCCCCTTCCACTCGGTCCCCCAGACTCCTTCCTAGTGTCCCATCCCTACACTCCTGCTAACCTCACAGATTTCCTACCTGAGCCCCAGCCTCTCTCCCCAACTCCACCCACCAGGCATCCCCACTTATCCACATCACCATACATTTTGTCCCCTCACTGGTCTCCCAAACCCCTCTCCCTCTGTTTCTCCACTCTTCTGACCCCTAATTTTTCCTCCCTCCAAAGAAGCATCCATGTGTCCAATTTCCCTCCCCCCAAGACTCTATAGTAGGGGGGTTGGAGTGCACTGGCAGAACTGGGGTGTAGGACAGTTGGGTGCAACAGGGTGGGGACACTGGAAGAGCTGTGGCATGCAGGAAGGTTGGGGTGCAGGTTAGTGGGAGTTCGCTGGTGGTTGAGAGGCAGCAGGATGCAGGGTTGGGGTTCACTGGCAGATTTAGGGCACAGGGTGGTTGGGTGCAGGGTGATTCAGGTGAACTGCTACAGCAGGGGTTGCAGGTGTTTGGGGTGCAGGTAGTTGAGGGAGCACTGAAAGTGCACAGGGGTTGGGTGCAGTGGCAGCATTGGGGGATGCCATGCCTCACTCATTTGAAGCCCCAACCTCTTTTGCCTCCCTGGCTCTCCATCCCAATTTACCCCCTCCTCCTAACCCCACTCCCACATGCTCCTCCAACCTTAATATCCCTCCCCTCTCAGGAAGCATTCACATGTCAAATTTTTTTCCCCACCACATATTTTGATTACATTCCCTCTAAAATTAAACTGCCACCCATGACTCACAAATTGTAGGCAACCTATAGCTGCTTATAGTCCCAAATTCCTTCTTCCTTAGGTTAGGATTTGTGATTAATTTTTCCTTAGTTATGCTAATTGAAGGATGAGTTCAGAGTCAGTAAGGGTAAGTTATAGTCATCAAAGACAACACCACATGTGATTCAGCCACTGATAAGTACCTCTTAGTTTAACAGTACAAGGCAACAGAAGGAAACCACTTTGCAGGATGGGATGGGCTTTAACTCAGGAACCCCTCAGTCAAGTAACCTCAAATTAGGAGCACTAATGCTGCCCAGGCGCACCAAATTTCAAACAATCTAATTAACCATTCAGATTTTAGAGCATTTACTAGACGTGAGCTTTAAAACATAAAATGGCAGGAATAGAAACCCTGAAGCTGTTTTTCTGTATTGGTACATACATGGTGTTTAAAAAAAAGAAGAAAATAAAAGGACATTTTTCTTAAATATTATTATTCTCAGTTTGGGGCCCCAAAGTTTAAGTGGGTACAATGTACTACCTTGGGAAAAACTCAACAGACTAAGACCATTCCGACCTGCAGTTCATCAATAGTTTGATTGTTATCTCTTAGCCAAAAAACCCTCGCTCATTTGTTTTTGTTTAAAAGGCTAATTGTTCAGGACAAATATCTCTGCAAGCTCTGGCTCAAATGACTCCAAATTTGGGTCACTACCCCTACCCTGCACCCTCCTGAGGCACACCAAATTTCAAAGATATCTGACTGAGCATGTCAATTTTAGAAGGCTTGAAATATCAACTTTTTAACAGATGCCCAGATGCAACTGTAACTGCAGTGGCACTGGTGGGCTGCTAAAATTATAATGATGCTCTTCTGTATGCTTTCAAGTTTCCAGTCCGCTATTTGCTTCCTTCCTACTGTTTCCAATATCTTATTTTTTATCTCCTTGTAGAATTTAGCTGTGGTAAGTTTCAAATATCTACTTTCCATTTCACCAGTAGACCTTGATTTCTTTCAGTTAAACACCGCACCAGTTGCACCACTATTTTCTGGCTCTATGTATTAAACGGAGCAGGAAAATTATTTTTGTTTTATCCTGTTGAACTTCCAGATTATATTCCTGTAATGGACCCTCTTTTCTTACAAACTTTTGCCTGCTCTGTTTGCTGAAGTTATACTTCCAGATTTTCTGTGACACACCTGAGAAGAAAGAACCCACAATTTCACCTCCTGAAAAGACTCCGGGGTATCCCTTACAGATTTCTCTCATCTTATGTAGGAACAAGGTAAGGAATATCATCATTTGTGTAACATAACACTCATAATTAACCAAGTACGGTCATCATTGAGTATTTCTATGAAAAGTTTAATACATGAATGTAGAAGAGAAATACACATAGAAAATGAAAGAGTAGCTATTCACATTTAACACACTAGGATATATATTAATGCAAGCCAACTATGGCTGGATTACAGGAAAAAGAAATATTAGATAAAAGAGTAATGATCTGACCCATTTAGAGAGCTCCAGGCTGTCCTGCTTTTGGTTTCCCAAAGTGGAAATTCTTCCAACCTGGATTTCATGGCCCACTAATATTGATCATACCCTTTTGAAAAGTGGTCAGTACTCATGGGTGAAATCCTAATGTCACTTTATCAAGGGGGACTTGCAGTTGACTTCAGTGGGGCCAGAGTTTTATTCCTTGTACTTTTCCTAAAGAAATCATTAATAATTACCTTAACCCAAACACTTAACCTTTTTTCCATCAGAAATAATATTTGTAGGTGAGCTCTGCCTCTAATTTCTCTAGTGAGTTCATTGCAACAGGAACTGGATAGTTTTCCCATTCCTGCTACCCTTTGTGTGGGCATGGCACATTTTGCCCTGCAGAAAATATATAAAGTTTGGGAGAGGCAGTGGCTCATACTGGGTTGGGCAAAAAGAACTTGGGGGATAAGTGGAAAGGGGGGGGGGGAGAGATCTAAAAACTCAAATCACCTGTGCACACAAAAAAGACAACTGAGAGTGGGTCACCTGGCTTCATACTGGTATGAAGACAGGCCCCTAGGCCATCTTCCTTGCATCTCTCCCTCCCCCTAAAAACATCAAAATTAAAGAGATCTTGAGGTGGTTGTGGGAGAGCTAGGAGGAGGCACTTGTAAAACCAGAACATACAAGAGAATCTATATGGTCTAGTCTACATCCAACCTTTATCCCAAATGATCTGAACCTTGCACCATTTCTCTAGGACTATGAGTAGGGGCACTGTAAGTATGTGCAGGGAAAAACTGTTTATCAATCAACCGGTATCAATATTCAATTATTCCTTTTGGAAGAAATTACTGAATATCTTTTTTTGTGCTATTTGGTCAACTGTAAAGAGGCACATAGTTACAGGTGATATGAAATAGTTTTATAGTAACCTTCCACAAAGGGAATCTGTTAATGTGCCTTTATTTGTGTCCAGTGGCATGGTGATGGGCCTAAGAGAAATAATTTGATTATAATGCATATTCTAATACACATAAACATACTTTTAATAAAGGAAACTATTGGATCGAGGCTGGAATAAGTTTTCATTATTTTTGATGTTGCCATTTCAATTTTTATATACTGAACATCTGCCGTTTTGTTTTTTGGCTGCTGCAAAAAGTACTCTTGGCAAAAATAGCATTTAGGACCATAAGCAATCGGAATTGCTGAGAGATACAAAATTATGTTGTACAAAATAGAGAAGATTGTGTGTGTAAAAAAAGAAATACTGGCAAATTTTGGTCATATCTGAGGTAAAGCAAAACATTTTAAACAGCAATATGTTCAAAATATCATAAAGGTTGGGCTCAGAACACATTTTACTTTTCTTGAATAAAAAAATGTATTTTGAATTTTGTGCCTCTTTTAATTCAAAGGTGATTTGCTAATATCTATTTGCCTTGATTTACAGCTGGACACTCATCAACAGAGTACCTGAGCAGCTCCCGTTTTGACATGACAGCAATAATCTTTCTCTTTTTTTCCTTCCCAATAGGTAAAAGAAGGAGCTTGAATAGCAATAAAAAGGTTTTTGAAAGATATTTATTGTGGGGTGGCTAGGTTGGAGCAATGGTCTCTGCAGGTAGTTCTGAATGCTGTGAGGTAAGTAGTTATCCTTATTTCTTCTCTTTTAGGGTAGATCTACACTGCAGTCAGGAGATGTAATGGTGACATGTGTAGGCACACCCCAGCTAGCTTTGGTCTAGCGAGCTCGCTAAGAATAGTAAGGAAGCCACGACAGAACTGTTGGTACCATGAACTAGCCACCTAAACTAGTCCCCAAGGTCTCAGGCAGGGTTGTGCTGGGACAGTGCTCAGGCAACTGTCCATACTGCCATAGCATCATTGCTATTTTTACAAGACAGTTAGATCAAAGCTAGGTCAGGTAAGCCTACTCATTCTGCAATTACACCTCCCAACTACAGTGTAGACTTACCCTTCATGGGTTCCATAGTCTCGTTCCCTCTCCTGTGAAATTTCTGTCACCTGCACCGTTTCCACCTAGCGGTTAACAATTTGGAGGAAGAGGTGATCTCTTGGCTAGGGCTCGGACCAATTTTTGGAGAGCTTTGAGTGTCAGGACACAGACTTTGAACTTGACTCCATTTTCCATGAGGAATCAAAGCAGTGCATTAATATTTTAGAGAGCCTCATTCTTCATTCTGCACTATATACTGTGCTAGAATGCCACTTTCATATCACTTAGCCCTTAATAGTAGTCAACAAAGAAGCCAAAGCTGCAAAGGATAATAAATATAAATGAAACCACTCCTCTACCTCTCACAAACAAAAAAATAGTATGGGATTATCCAGATTTTACCCAGGCTGTGCCTTGTATTAGAGATAGACGATCAGTAAGTAACAGTCTTTTCCCCCTGTTCTTTCCCTCCGTATCTCGCTGCATGGTGCTGTATCATACTATTTGACACTTAAAAACTAACCTTCCGTATTTGTTTACTAAAACTAACATCCCCTTGAAATAATTTGGATAATTTCCATACAAGCACCTGAATTTGCGGGTGATTTTCTGAACTGAATTTTGTGTGACCCTTAGGGTAGTTCTACACTGAAGTGTAAGGCTGGGCTCAGAATCGGGCTCAAGCCTAACCCCTCTTCCGTCTATCCACAAATTGCATTAACCCAAGGCTTGGACCCAGGGTCCCAGGACCCTGCTGGGCTGCAGGGTCCAAGCCCAAGTCAAGCCATTACCCAGGGTTCAAGCCTTATTGCTTTGCTGTGTAGATACAGCCCCTGTGATTTGGCTCCAAAAATCTCTCTCAATCCCATAGGCCAATTTCTTTCGTCCTCTCTATTCCAAGATTCTCCACTTAACTGACGTGAAAACTGAAGCAACCTCGCTTGGCATACAGCAGCAGCTCGGTGAGTCAGCGTTAGGCCTTCCATTGTCTTCCAACCACTGAGTTGCAAACACACCCTCAGAGAACCCTCTGTGATTGCAGTGAAGACAGAACAGGCCTTTTGCAAAGCACACTGCTTCATGATCACAGGAGCACATTCAGCTGTGGTAACTCTTGTGTGTACACTTCAGCAAGAGCATGAGGAATGACCAGACATACCAACGAATAGAACAGAAGCTGAAAGCTTTGCAAATTTACCAGACCATTGCAGGGAACCAAACAATTGGCTCAAGAGTGACTACTGGAAAACCAAGGACCAGAACCACATATTGGGCAACTTGCTGACATTGTGCCCCTTTTATAAGGAGTTTAACTGGTACTGGGCACTGTGCCCAGCATGGAGCCAGCCATGTTGCATGATGACATGGTCAGCCAGGACGGGGACTGAGGGGAGCCAGCAGCAAGTGCTGAATGAGGATAGTAAAGTTACTATGTTGCTACAACTGGTCCCAGGAGAGGCTTTGGAGCAAGAGCAGAAGCAGCAGCAGCACATTCTGGGTCCATACTTGGAGCAGTTGTTCGATGGCTCCACTGCGGAACAGCCCACTACAGGGCCTGCAGAAGACACAGAAGGGACAGAAATAGCCTCTGCTTCCAGTTAGTTTCTGGCTCCATTTTAATGTGTATGAATGCAGTAATGGGAGGGATTTGCATTCTGTGAACCAATGCAAAAATTATGAGAAGTCCCCAGTGGCAGTGCTTATCTGCTAATGGTGGATTGTATTCCAGCAGTGTGGCTCCCCGACCACCACCATGTGGAGTTCAAAATGGCAACCAGGAAATTCAAACAGTAAAGAACAACTTTAAAGCATATTGTTACTGGAAAGGCACAGATTTTTTGCTAGGGATGTTTCTGTTTCTTACCATGCCTATAGGTATACTGCTCTGTAACCATTCAATGGTCTACTGAGCTGCCTGAAAACAGTGAACTGTTGGGGAGGTGGAAATTAACAAATCTAGCCCCTTTTGGTTAAAGGTATTACATGCAATGCATAGGTGACAAAATCATTTGTCCCATACGTGACTGGGATTTGAAATGTTTGTCCATAATGGTGCCATGGGAGGGAAGCAGAGAAGGAAGGCTGTGGAGTTCTGTGCGTTACACAGTTATGGCTACATGGAAAACCACGTAGAGGCTAATGCAGCATCCACCTGATTCTCTCATGAATTCAGACCCACTATAAACTTCTCCTGAAACAGAAACCACACTCCTATTTCAGAAAAGGACATATTTTCCAGGGCCACCTTGCTAGCTGATCAGTGCACCCCACTCATCAATGTGTTGTTCGGTTACTATATGTTTGAGTATAGTTTGAGCATAAGCTGCATGTCTCTCCCTTTGCCAGCCAGGTACGACGAGAAAGATTATGTCCTCCAAAATATGGAAGGCCTGAATTTTTTTTTTAAAAAAGGGTTTTGTAGCATGGCCATAGATGGTGCCTTTCCCTGCATCTCCAAACCCAAGTAGTGCTGCAGTTTGCTTAAATCAAAAGAGCAGCTTTGCATTTTTAACTTACCATTTTGTCTGCACATCTTTCACTGCAATTGATCAGGCTGTGTCTAGTGACCTTCTGTGGGCTGAAGCATCCCTCTCACAATATAATACAGTTCAATTTCTAAAAGTATCATTTTATATCCTTGAAATTCCAGGAGGATTTTTTTTTTTTTGGTGCTCCTGCACTGACTATTTGAGACAATAACCCTCAGTGTCTTGTCCTGTTCCAGGCCTCTCAACCTCTACCTCCACAGCTCACTCACATTGCAGCAGAAGCCTGGACCAACATACCTTCATGGACCATTCCAAGAAAAAGTATTTCCATGATGGTTGAGGTTCTGGACAGGGCCAACAAGCAGGTCCAGTACCAAAGACAGATGAAAGGCATGGTGAGAGGCAAGCTGGAGGCTGACTTCACATCTTGAGAGATGGGTGTCTACGTGGGAGCATACTTGGTTCACAGTTCCTGGAACAGAACAGCGGCTAAGGAAGGAGGGACAGAGCTCAGCAGAGAGAACTGCCTGAGCAGCTGATATCAATAATGGCTGCAAGAATGCCAGCTCAAGGTGCATCACCCACACCATGGCCTTATGTTACTCTGGGATTCAGTCCATAAACAGCTTGGCAAACTCTGTGGCTGGGTGGCTTCTACAATCAGGCCCCAGGAGCAGCTGGTAGGGCAACGCAATCCCACGAAGTCCTCCCTATTGACTCCCTCCCTGTGGATCCCTCTAGCCCTCTCCCCCCATGCCAAGTGCACAGCAAACAGGGAAAGGAGAACAGGCTGCCAGGGGCCGTGCAACAGTAGAAATAGTTTGTCTTGTGCAAACAGTGAAACCATGTACTTGTTCGTGGGTTTTTTTCTGGTCAGGTTGTTGCTGTTACTAGAGTGTTGATGTGATAGTGGCAGCTGACCTGCCAGGCCATGGGTGAATGTTGTATTTTTCTAAGGCATGAATATAAATAAAGCTTTTCATGTCATCAAGCAAGTTTACTGCTACTACTACATCACATCACACAATGTCTCTTTAAAATAAATAAAGGTAAACACATGCTCAGGGACAATTAGGGATTAGGAAACAAACCCCATTTCTATACCCATTTTCTGACACAGGAGTGAAAACACGAACAAGAGAAGTTCTTCAAACGATGCCTCCTCCATGTTGTTGGCTCTGGTTGCTGGGAGTCCACAAACAAAAGTGACTGCTCCAGCAGGCTGTGTTGGCAGGCTCTTCAAACTTCCTGTAAGGTGTAGGGGGCGTAATCAAGCTTCCCACAGTGCATGACAGTCAAAGGGCTTAGAGCAGTCATTACAGAAAGGTGCTAGAGAATCTGGGATATGGTTGGTTTGACTCAGGTTTGCTCACTGCAGTGCAGCTGCTAGAGATCCAAGTTCAAACCTGGGTTAGAAGAATCGTAAGAATTAACAATCAATGTAGATGCTCAAGACTTGGGTTTTCTAACCCAGGGTCAGCTGATCTGAGTGCCGCTAACCTTGGGCTTACATTGCAAGGTAGACAGAAATAGTTGCCCAATTGCCTTTTCCTTGTTATTTCCGAATCAGCCCTGCTTCCTGAATTCAACATCAACTTGTGAGTCAGACACAAACTGAATCTTCCTTAGAAGTTGGCTATTTTATCTATAAATAGCATAAGAAATCTGTGTTTCAGCAGAGTCATCTTTGAGCTGCTGAAGCAGCTTTTTGGGTGTGCTTTAATTAAACATCTTCCTCTGCCATCTCAGACTTTCAAAGATGTAAAATACCTCCATGTATGGTTCTGTGGCAATGAGTGCGGGGGGGAAAAAGAGAATGACACGCCTTCTCTTTACTGATAAGTTTTATTTCAATTAAATATCAACATCACTCGTTGTGATGAAATGCACATTTCAGGGTTTTTGTTTTGTTTTCACTTTTGTTATATAATGCCCTTTTACCTATGTTTGGTCCCTTCAGAGGATAGGAAAATTAAATGGGTTTTAAATGTTTGCAATGTAGAGGCATGATTAACAGCAGCAACAACACAGATCTTAAAATAGATGACTGACATTTTCACTGCTTTTATTATGGTAGAGATCCTAGAGATTTCAAACAGAAAAAAAAGGTAGCATCATACATTTGATGCTTAAAATTTCTCAACAATCAAAGCAAGGGAGTTTACATTTTGGAAAGTTCAGTTCCATAACTGTTGTGAACTTTAGGGTAAGATGATCTGCTTCTAGTGGTCATGCCATTGTTTTGTCTGATCTGCAGCTTCACCGTGAGATCTCTCTTCCAGGTTTGGCTATGATTTTCTGTAGTTTGTATATTCAGATCTGATGTTGTAGAGATCTTCTCTGGGAAGTTTAAAAGGAGAGTTTTAGGGACAGTCTCAGAACTCAGTCTGTAACAGGTATGCAAGAAAATAAACATCAAAATCCATTACTATAGGAACTGACAACTGAGGGTCTGCAAAGGTGTACCCAAGCCCATCATGTATCCAGTTACAATTTTATAGACATTACATGAGAGAAGTCAAGAATGGACAATTATATCTCTACCATAAATACATTGAAGTTGAGGTTTATCTTTTATTTGTATTAGCTGATATGTTTTTCCCCCATCCTCCAAACCCAAAAGACTCCCATCCCTCAGTCGTATGAGTTAAGGATGTATGTCAGCTTTAACTTTAAATTTTCTTTGTCAGATTGCACAAGAGACTTAAAATTATTTAAATCTAGATTTATATTTCTAAATAGGGAGAAGAGGGGACTGGGATTATTTGCAGCACTAATTAACTGTTAAGCTATTACAGTAATGGCTGCATCTGTTTAAGCATTTTTCTTTAGAAAATTAAAAATGAAAAGTAGCTGCAAGGTCAGCTTCAAATAGAATGAAAACTGAGAACGCGATAGATGAGATTCAATAAACCTCAGCCCACTCCAACTGTTTAGTTTCCAAAAATAATGGAAAACTACAAATAGAAATACATTTTACTGAATCCTACCCTCTTACTCTGTAATTTCACAGTAACTATAAAGGCAGCATCTGCCACGTTCATTCAGACTTGATAATTTGTCAGATGGTGGGGTACAGAGATTTGTTTAAAATTATTTTTAAGTAAAATGCTATTGAAACTGTCAGTTGTTTATCTCCATTTTCTTCCATCAGAGCAATTTATATCAGAAGTTTCTCTCTCCCAAACACCTATTTCAGCCCATGTTTGGAAGCATTTTTTTGGTGTGTGAAGTCCTGTACTGCACACACATACATGCTACTTTAGCTATTTCTATAAGACTGAACTGGAAAAGAACCAGAAAATTGACATTTCAGGACTACTTAGGCATTAACTAAATACCTCTAAAGATCAAGGTCCAGTGCATTCCTGGTGTAACTCCGTATGTGCCAGGTCTATCTTGGGTTTTAATATTCATGTAAGACACTTGTAGTGTCTGCTGCACACAGTCTGTTTACTTCTTTGTGATGATTCCTTTGTTCTCGGTAGGATTTCTCACCATGTGCTGACAAATGCAAATGCTTATTCTTTGGGTTTCCACTGGGGTTTAACTTGATCTTTTTATGTACAGTAGTTTTATCCCTGGATTCTTGGGTTCTAAACCCAATTACAGGACTTGGTGATGCACAGAATTTATACATAATGATGTAATTAAAATGTAGAGGAGCTAAACTGTTTAAATCGATACTCTGGAAATGGAGTAGTTTTCATTTTTGCAAGTTGAAATCACTGTAATTTTCTGCTCATGCTCCTAATCTGTCTAGGTCCCTTTATCATATTTCTCTTTAACTGTTTACAACTTCTCTTGCTTTAGCATAATCTACAGGCTTCATCTATGTTCTTTTTACTTCCTCTTGCAGAAGATTAACAAAGGTGTTAAATAAGATTATACATAATACCAATCTCTCTGATACCCATCTGAAAGCTTCTCACCAACTGGATGTTTATTTGACTAAAAACATCTTCAGATTTGCTTTTCACTACTTAATAGCAATTGAGGGCAGGTGAATCCTCAGTGGATCTAAATTGTCATCTCTCCACTGACAACAATTTATATCTGTTGAGGATCTGCACTTCAGCATCTGCAAAAACAGGCAAATTGGAAGATGGGTGGGTGAAAGGCAAAGGGGGTGGGGAGAAAGCAAGAGAAAATGGATAGAAAAAAAGACAGGTGGTGGCAGAATATAATATAAGGGGTCATGGGATTATAACAGACGAGGCCAAACCGTGGCTCAGGAACCACATGCAGCTCTTTTACAGTTAGAGTGTGGCTTGCAGAGCCCTCTATGTCCACCACCCCAATTCTCCACCTACAAGACTGGGATGGGGAGCTCAGGGCTTCTGTCCTGAGGTGGGGTGGTGGGAATAGAGATTTCTGCCCAGTGGGGAGGGGGTCTTGGGGCTTCAGCCCCATGGAGCGCACCTGCCAGAGCTCAGAGCTTCAGCCCTCTGACGGGGTGGTGGGGTTAGAGACTTCTGCCTTGCTGGGAGTGTTTTGGGGTTCCTGCCCCATGGGAGGCACCTGCCAAGACTCTAAGCTTCTGCACTGTGGGACGTACCTGCCGGGGCTTCAGCCCCACTCCTCCTGAAGCCCCAGCAGGCATGCCCCATGGGACAGAAGCCCCACCACCTTGCTGCAGGGCTGAAGCCCCAAGGCCCAGCAGTCACTCCCTACTATAGAACTTCTGAAGATTTTTGTATGAGGTTTGGAGTATCAGTAAGCTTGGCCACCCCTGGATTATACTTCCATGAGTCCATCCCAAGGGGTGATGTTCCAACAAAAATGTTGGGACCCACTGGTGTAAGAATTTGTCATAATTATAGATAAATGTCCCGAGGACTCAATCAACCATCCACCTGCAAGCATGCAAATCACTTGCATGTGCAGTTTTCTACAGTATCATGTGACTACGAGTCTCAAAACACACAAAACCTTATTTATGTTCAATTTGTATGCTCAAATGGGAGTTGTCCATGTAAATTCTGGCATCTGTGTTCATGAGTGTGCAAGAATTGTACATGCAAGTGACTTCATGCTCAAAGTTCCACTCACATGGATACAGGCTCTTTTTGGTCATGTGACCCCTAATTGCAAACATAGAGAATTGCGTAAAATAATCAAAGGTAAGGGGGGGAGGGTATATAAAAGGTAACATGATTAGTCTTGAGGCAATAAATGAAAGATAGCAGTGAATAGTGCAAATCCAATTTGTAAAGAGATTGAATAAGTAAATTTCACTGAATAATTTCTGAATGACTTTCTTGCTGTGATGAAGCCAAAAGAACCAGACAGAGAAAGACAACTGCTGAACCAAATAGATCTGAAAGTTGCTTAAAAAAAAACGTGCACCACCTTCTACTGGTATCTACTTGTGAGAAATTGAGGAATATTTCCCTCTTTTCATGAGTAACTGGACCAGATAGTTACCAACAAAAATCCAAGCCAATTAATTTGTAATGTAAATTTGAAATTATGCAGTTTTTTCCCCCCTTCACTTTTCCATTCCGTTGCATCATAGGGAGCGTGTTAATTTGTTTTTCATGCTCATGCCACGGCAAATTGCAGCAAATCAGGTGTGGTATGACACACGTAATGAATCCAAGTAGTGCTCAGCATTATTTTAGACAAAATCTAGCCCAGTTTTACTGAGGGCAAGTTTTTGGTTTAAAAATGCTTCAAGCAGAAAAGTGACAAGTTGATGTTGGCTAGTGAGTAGATGTATTCTATTTCCAACTTGCTTACTAAAAAAAAAAAAAAAAAAAACACCACAAGTGAAAAGATTGGCTACTTACCTTACAGCAACTGTGCTTCAAGATGTTTTGACCTTAGTCCTGAGCTTCTAGCGGACAACAATGGAGGCTAGTGTCACCATTCTGAGTCAGCATGTGAATTTGTTTAGTCTCTTCAGACTCAGATAAGAACTGCCTGTATCCCACCTGGAATGTCATCAAAATAGACTTGTTTCCAAGGAATGGTCTAATATTGACTAATCGATATTTACTAGTGGAAAACCTCTCACTTGAAAATTTCCAGCAAGCTCCAGTCAGGAGTCAGTAACTGGCCTGCTATTACCATTAAGTCCAGTACCAGGCCATCAGTGTCAGTGAGGAATCTTTGTCAGCGCCAGGCTTTGGTGCTAGAATGATATTCCCTACTATAGGGACCTAAAAGGTTTGTGGGTAGTTCGGAGATTTTCACCAAATTTGTGGTGTATGCGGTGCAGTGAGTAGAAGACATTCCTTTATCTATTATTATAATGATGAGGTACATTTTTACCATTCAGAAAAACAGTCTACTCTTTGGTCACTTGCTTAGGTTACGTACAAATATCTGCACAAATTAATATAATATTTTAATTAATCCAAGACAACCCCTCCCCATGAAATTAGATTTTTTTTTCTCTTTATAGGCCCTGCTGCTCTGCCCAGGGTGATTGGAATTCTGGGCTCATGGATTAGAAGATGAGTCAGGAGGTCCTTGACTCTTAAATGTCTGATGTTTCCCATTCTGGGAAAGAGGACTGGTGCTGTGATTCTCTTTAGAGTGGAGTGCCGATCTGCCTTGCCTCAGCGTGGTGGAGTCAGTGCCTGACTTTGGAGCAGAGCTCTCAGCCAGTGCCCAACTCAGTTTACAGGATCAAGGATAGTTGACTGAAAGGGTTGTAGGCCCCTTCTTGGTACTGGAACTAGGATCCTTCAGGGCATAGTCCCTACTTACCAGGATGCTCCCCTATAGGGTGATAGTCCCTACTTACCAGGATGCTCCCCAAACCTCCAATTCTGAGAGCCTTTACCTTCTTTCCCAACTCAGCAATCTCTTTTCCTGCATTGCTGAGATCACCCTGTAAACATAGCCCCATTACAGACAAATTGACCATCTATTCATTGCTGAGTGGCCTCACCCTCTCTACTCATCCTCCTGGGCATCTTGGGGATTAGCTCTGCCACGCTGATGCCTCTTCCTGTGGTTCTATTCCATCACTCTGTTTCTTTCGCAGTCTGTGTCCCCTCTCTTTCTCCAGGAGCTACAGCTCCAGGTCACTCAGATGTTTTCCCTTCTGGGGTGACGTTTTAAGATCTCACTCCTCAAGCATCATCAGGCAGTCATCATGCCCGCTGCGCTGACTATGTCACTGCAGTAGTGATTCTGACAGTCCTTTTATGCACTGTCCTTAGCAATACCACTCTGCAGTGGTTGGTAGGGGGACCCAGGCCCACCTTCTAGTCTGGGTTCAAGACCAGAGCACCTAACTAATGAACAGTTAAGCTTTGCATCTACACCAGCCTTACTGCTATTACCCCTAGGTTCCTTCCTACCATACTTCCTCCTCCCTTACCTCAGGGAGAGGAACTACAGGCTTCTTCTCTGTAGCCTCCTGGCTTTATAGAAGCCCTGCCAGTTCCCTCCCAGGTGAGCTTCCTTCTAATTTAGCTCCCTCCACACAGCCTAAATTTCTCCTGTCTACAGCTTAATTGGCTGATTGAGCTCACTTGGCCTAATTCAGCTCTTGCAAGGCCAGAGAGAGGAGTCCACCCCATCACACTGTCCCCTTCCCAGTCCTTGCCTTCCTTGCCCTCTGGCAGTTCACAGCCTCAGCAGAACTGTTCCAGGAACATTTTAAAAACTGTTAACAACTATGCATCCAATAAAATGACAGACTTGATGGAGAATCCTGGGTACTAAGCCTCTAGAATAGCAGATTAGATATTAAATTGCCCCTATGAACTTTGTTATGAATTAACCCTTTACCTTTAACTAAGTTTATAGACAGAAGATATTTGCATTGTTTTCTGTCTGCCAGTTCTAATAGACACTTTTCCTGCTACCATAAATGTGTGTGTGAACTTACAAGGAATGCACCAGCAGGTGATAGAACCTACAATTCTCTATGATGCTTGCTTGCAACCTTGAAGTACTTCTGGCTGCAGTATCTAGAACAGTGGTTCCCAGACTTTTCTCTGCCATGGCACACCTTGATACCTTTAATTATTTTGAGGCACACCACCACATAGTGTCCAAATGAACTCATGGATATTCATGAGCCAACTCAGAACTCTTCAAATAGTTTTTCAAGAAACTCCGTGGCACACCTGGTCAGGCCTGATGGCACACCAGTGTGCCGTGGCACACCGGTTGGGAAACACTGATCTAGAAGACCCTGCTGTACCATGATTGTGTGTTGGCCCTTTTAAAGCTAACAGGCTTATCTACTGAAAAAATTTTGAACTATTAAATGTTTCTTCACAGATATGCCAAGCAATTCTGTAAAGTAGCAAAAGACTTAGGTTTGAATTTGTTTGTTTGTTAATATCATACACTTTATAAAGAGCAATAATACTAAAAAGAGAATATTAAACAGATAATATGCCTTAATACCAGGATGTTATTTGGAATTTACCAATCCTTAGCTTTTTAGGCCCTGATCCAGAAAAACAATTAAGTATGTGCTTAACTTTAATCCCACGAATAGTTCCATTTAAGTCACTGAGATTCATAGCCTCCAAGGCCAGAAGGGACCATTGCAATTGTCCAATCTGACCTCCTGTCAAATACAGGGTATAGAACTTCCCCAAAATAATTCCTAGAGTATATCTTTCTGAAAAATATCAGGTACTTAAAGTTAAGCACATGTTTAAGTGCTTTCCTGGTTGGGGACCCTAATATCAGACAATTTTTTTTAAAAGTGAAGATATATCTCATCCTTACTTAATCTTGTGGTATTGTAACTCCTAATTACATTTTAGATTCTAAAGTGGCCCCTGGAAGGGAAAATGGAAGACTTCCTGTGGACAATCTTGGTAATAAACACTTTTACTGAAACTTATCATCAAAGAAGACAAAATTATTTTTATTAGGAAATAAAAGTTTTTATGAACTTTCATAGCAATTGAATTCCAGTAATAACATACTGGAAAACAGGGCCAAATGTTTTATTTTTAGGAGGTGAAAATCATAATTTAACCTATTTTTCCCCAGGATACCTTATAAAACTTCTGGAAAACAAATTCTTATGCCTCCTTCCAAGATGATCTCATATTTGGTGGCTAGAAGGCTGATGAACTAATGCATAAGGCCCATTCAGCATAATATAATGAAAAGTTAAAACAGGAAAAGGAATAATAGGAATTTAACAGTGAGAAGAAACAAAATATATTCCAAAGAGCCATCAGAAAGCAAATGAGAGTAGTTCATGCACTCTTGAAATCTTTTCCCTATAACTGATGCAAAGATTAGATTGGTAAATATACCCCTCAAACAGAAAACAACAAGTAAAGTTGAGGAAATTATTATCTAATTAGGCCAATACCTGGATCTGTCTACACAGCCCAGAATTAGGTGTTATCAGCTTGAAAGGATGCAGGATCACGTGGTGCAGGGTATTTTATTTTTCCAGGATAGGTTTTTCACTATAGTAATACCTTAGAGAAGTCTCATTTGGTCATAGAATAGCCCTACATGTGTCTCTTGTTGTCACCTACATGTGTCGTATCTCCTAGAAACACATCATACACAGGCATAGCTAAGAGGTGGGAGGACTCAGATTTGGTTTTAAAGCACCCAAAGAGTTTGAGGCTGATTAGGGGATGAAACAGCCCCCCATCTAATTTAGACTGTGTAGGGACCTGCTTTACGGTTACAGCAAATTTTCCTGGGATGCCTTTGATCAGTTCTGCAACCTGGAGCTGCCTGAAATAATATAATAATAATAATAATAATAGCATGTGCTATGTATGGCTTCATTTCCCTATTCAGCCTCAGTCCCTCCTGCACCCATCCCTGGTTTGGCATTCCTCTTACATTAGGAGTTCTAAGGGGGCTTGCATAGCACAGGCTAGCAACCCTATGTTGTTCCTGAACCATGAGAATTCTCTTCCAAACATCTAAAGGTCTTATTCTGGAACAATGACACTGTTCAGGGGTGTAGCAGAGAGGAATTCCTTCCCATGAGTCTGAAATATGAATAAAATGGATGCACCCAGTGTTTAAGTGAAGAAATGGGAGGACAGGATGTTTATAGACTTTTTTAAAGTTCCCTTAAACCACAATTTATCAATAAACTACCCCCACTTTGAATGACCATCCACCTGCACAAATATACCACTTCTGCTGATAAAAGCAAACATCCATTTGATTCATGGCTAAGAAAAATGGATTCACTGTTCTGAATCATGCCGACTTCTGCACAAAGACATCGGCAGATAGAAGTAACTAAAAAATATTCATGAAGCTATAAGAAAGTAAAATAAATCTGAAATGACAACTACATTTTGGTTCATAGCTCATTCATCCCCATATATTTAAAACAGAAGATTTCAAATTGGACAAATTCATTACCGTAGTCATTTCTCCACGCATGCCTCCTTACATCAGTGCCAGGACTCATTATCATGTTGTATGTGACAGCCAATGGAGGTAGATGACCAGGTGGAATTGGCCTTAAAAATGTACACTGATACAAATACTCAAGAAATTGATCATTTTCATTTAAAGAAGTCTTTCCAATCTGTGCCCAGATTTTGTATTTAAATTGTAGTAGGAGGTGACAATGAAACTGCAGGTTATGTTTTTAAAGTGCACTACTGCACAAATGCAGGGTGTCTTTGATAATGCAGGACACTGCACTAAGGAGTAGGGTAAGAGACTGGATCAGGAAATAAAACTCAGTCACATGATATAGATAACGGTGACATATCCCTCTTATATGTCAGGTTTTGTTATCCAGGTTTTGTTGTCTGCAGTTACATGTATTTCTTAATTTTTTATTCATCAGAGACTGTGCTAACACACTTACAATTTAAAAAATAAAATAAAAATCCCTGTGTCCTCTGCTTTGCTTCTTCAAGTGACTGCTTTGGATTTTTTAGTGCTGTGGAGTTATTAGGAATGACACACAATTGCAGTCATTCTTGCAATCCCTTTGTATCAATCTGCCATGGAGTGCAAGCAGATGGACAGTCTCAAAAGGACTGTGAATGACAGTCCTCAAAAGATTCCGGAAATATATATTGTGTAATCTCATTTTTTACCTTGATTTGTGCTGTCCAGATAATGGTCATGCAGTAGGGTCTGAGTCCTTGTGATAGTGAACAGGCATCACACTAAAATTAGAAGTATCAGATTATTTCAGCAGTTAATTCAAAATTGCTCTGTGGGTCCATTCCATACTTGGTCAAAACTTCCATTGATATCAAAGGAAGCTTTGCCCAAGTGTAGTAAATATTGCTGGATTAGGCTCTTCTTTAATAGGCTACATGGATTTGCTTCAGAATACCTTACAGACATATCTCTGGTCTCTCAACTCCAGCTTCTCTGCTGGTGTACCTCAATTTACATTAGTGGGGGATCTGACCCATTGTAGATTCCACACATCTAACATTGCCTCTTCTCTGTACCTTCATACAATCTGGCTGTTTAGTTTTTGTTTGTTTGGGTTTTTTGTTTTGTTTGTTTTTGTTTTGTTTGCAGTTTATGTCTTTTCGAACAGCCTTCCCATATATTTATGCCTGATTCTCTGAGGCAGATCTAGCGATCTGAAGTCAATGGACAATTTATATCTGATGAGGATCTCTCTCTTCATCTCTTCTCAAATCTATCTGGAATATATAACCATTCTCTCGTACCTCTAATTCCACTGTTACTTTTCATCCAACATTGTAAAGCATTTTGGTATGCAGTATGTCCGGAAGCCTACCTGTAAAATGTAGTTGTTACATAAAAGAGTGGTAATATACTACAATACTTCACCTTGTCTGTTGGCATTTTGCAACAACTTTTTTTAAAAAATCATGAATATCAACAGTTTTTTGCTCAGAAGAGATTACCTAATTGTCCAGTGTGTATCAAAGTAATCGTTCCTACACCAAAGAGATATTATCAAAATGGAGTGCAGTATAACATGAGGGGAAAAAAGTATTTTCAGATTTGAACAAACAGGCACATACAGCAGCTATGTAATGGCTTTGAAATTAGGGATTGAAATATATTCTAAAAATGTAGCTTTCAAAATAGTGATATGTTTGAGAGCTGGAAATTTAAACTCAGAATGGGTGGTCTGGAGCCTTGCTTAAATATATATATCTGTTCTAAGCATAAAGAGGAAACTGTGGTAAAATCAAAAATACTATTGTGATGTAACTGTTAGGAAAGGCTTACTTTTTAATGTTGAGCACTGTTTGTGGAAAAATTGATTTAATAACATATTTAAAGTGTATTTCTTCCATTACCTGTATCTAATATATAAATCACAGACACAAAGTGTCTCCACACGAGCAGAACTGTTAAATCAGTGAAACATAGCTAGCTCCTAGAGATACAAACACACAACAGCAAAAAGCTCAGTATGGTACATTTTGTCATATATGGTATCATTTTGTTTCACACTAAGAAAAAATATTACTTGACCTTACAATACAGGACCTAACTTGATATGCAAATAATAAACAAAGATAGTCAGTTGCCAGCATAATTCAAATGTACGGTCTATACAGTACAGTATATGAGATTTGATTATGTTTATGCAGCTCATGAAAGCTACTCTTATTGCTTATTGTTTATTGCCAGGATGTATCAAAACAAATTAAATATCATTACTTTTTTGTACTTTGCAGGGAGACTAAAGAATATTCGGAGTGATTTTAATAAAAACATGAGTTTCCATTAAACCCTTATTATTTCTTTTAAATATATGAGCAGTGAATTAGTATATATATATTTCTTGAGTTTTACTTTAGAGTTAGTGTGATATCAGAATGAACAAATTGATACACAAATATAACCTTGCAGCTCTTGGTCTCATACCTGAGAGGTAGCATTTTATATAATGAAAGAAACATGGTCCCATCTGCTAGAGACAAAGATATAAGAAACCAGGAAGTTGGCAAACAGGAACAGCAAAATTTATTATTTTTATTGTGCATTCATTAAATGTAGTGCATTTCAAATGAATGGATTAATCAAGTTTTTGCTTTTTTTAAAAGGGTGATTTTGCAGAGAGAAATGACTGCTGGGTGGGGTGAAAGGAGAAGATAGCTGAAATTAAAGACGACGCAGAAGCTGAAATTTCAACATTCATTCAAAAGTCTGATATTTAAAGGCAGAGATTAAAGGAAAACTAATTCCTGAGTTTTTAAAACTGATTCTTTGCCTCTGTTGAGGGGGTGTCTGAGTGAATGGAGCTAGAGACACTGTGATTCATAGCTTTGTTTTGTGTTTAAATTAGAGAAATATCTAATATTTGCAACAGGAGAGACTTATCAGTCAGTAGCTTCTAATCATTTTCCAATAATAAAAGAATAGAAAAGAAAATGTTGAGAATTATTGACTGTTCGGTTTCAAGAAAGCCTCTTTATATAAATATGTGCCCCTAAAACAGACCACTAACTGGGGGGGGGGAACCACACAAATATGTGGGCAGTTTCCTGGAGGGCCTAACTATAAACCATTTTAGTGCCCAATACTTGATACCAAAGTTAGGTAAATAGTGGGGGAAAATAATCAAACAATTTAGCAACTTCTCAGTGGAGAACCCCATCCTCAGATGGCATAAATCAGGGTTGTTCCATTGACTGCACAGTGGAGACAGAGTGAATGCAGTGTATTAAGGCCAGGGACTGAATTACCTGTTCCCCCAATAGAGCCAGAAGTCACAGTTGGAGGCAGGACCCCATTGCTGCAGCAGCAGCTAAAGAAAGCCACTGTCCTGCTGCTAGGGAGTAGGGAAATGCTTATAGCCCACAACATAGAATCATAGAAATGTAGGGCTTGAAGGGACCTTGACAGATTGTCTAGTCCAGAGCCCTGTGCTGAGGCAGGACAAAATAAACCTAGACCATCCTTGACAAGTGTTTGGCCAACCTGTTTTAAAAATGTTTCAATGATGGGGATAACACAACCACTCCTGGAAGCCTATTCCAGAGTTTAATTATTCTTACAGTTAGAAAGGTTTTCCTACTATTTAATGAGACTAACTGGAAGAGTCCTTCCACTGCTCATACAGAGGAGTGGGTGAAAGATCGATGAGGCCTACTAAGGCTCAAAGCCCATCTCTACAAGCTAGCTGCAGTGGCTGTGCCAGTTATATCAGGAGGCCCAAGTTTGACAAACCTTACAGGTCTGGCGCCCCATGCAGTCACTATTCGGGTCTGTAGAGCTGGTTGAAATGTTTCAGATTTTGAAATTTCCGTACAAAGGTTTTTGTGGAAATTTCTAAAGTCAAGGAAGACAAGAGGAAAATATTTCAAACATTCATTCTTCATTTCGCACTGTGTGTTTCCATCAACTCTAGAGACAGTTTTTTAGCAGGGGCTGCTCACAGACTGTTCCACCCAGGTTCTGTGCGTGCTGATTTGTTGGCAGTCTGGGGGCACACACAGTATTGCTGATGTTTTCAAAAGATTTTTAAATGTATTTTTCATCAATCAGTTGTTTTACTGTTATTACAAAAGTATTGGTCTGTTTCTGGGGTGAATTCAGGGTAAGGGGTGGTGTCTCAGGCAGGGATGGGGTTGCAATTAGGCTACCCATACAGAATTACCACTTTGTACACAATATAAATGGCTCTAATCTTAAAATAGGGTAACTTGTTGATTTATATCAGCAGCCCTTACAAGTACCAAAGTGGCTCATTCCACTCACAATTTAAAGCATGCCATTCTGGAGGGTTTTTTGTTTTGCTTATATTTTATTTGTTTTTTTTTAAACTGAGGAAGTGAAAATATTCCCAAATTGAAACTTCCAGAGGAAATTAGGTAGCAGAACGAAATTACTCCAATCTGGAATTTAGGCAAGATACTCAGGTTACCGTCATAACCATCATGTGAAAAATGTTGTAGGCTCTGTAACGATTACAGGTGATCAGAACCTTGGTTGAGATAGCTTTTTTCCTCCTATCTAAATGTTTCATTTTTCTTATACAAGCAAGGTATTTTTCCTCAGAGCACTCAAGTTCATTTGGTTACATTATTTACCAGTGTATAAAATCAGCCATCTTTAAATGGCCAGTTTTGTATTACAGTGTTTCATTACTTTATTATTATTTTGCTCCCAGTGTAGTCAATGCTGTCCAAAACATATTTCAGAAGATCAAATGAACTATTCTTATACCGCAACAGACCAATTGTCCATTTATAGCGTGACTGGTTTCCAAATGTATGGCTGGATACGTCAGAAGACAACCAAAAATTCCTCTCCATCTTCCTAATGCACCTAATTGTGCTTCCCTCTCCTCCCCCCCACCAGACAAATTCTTTGGGGACAGAGTATAGTAAAAGTAATACTGAGAAACCAAGACTTACCTACATAGATCCTCCTGTCAACCAGTGAGCAGCCCTTCCAAATTAAGAAGCCTCGTGCCCCCATGTTCTTAAATGTAGAAATAGGTTTTCAAATATATTTGTGCCAAATGATGTCTTACTGTATGTTGTTTCCTCAAGTAAATTTATATATTAAGTAACACAAGCCCTTGGAGATTATACTTCAGGAAGGGTCGTGGCATAACACAATGCACACTTCCACAATGCAGTAACTCAGAACCTTTCACCTAGAAACACATTTCAGCAGGAAATATAAGGGATTTTTCAGTGCATTTTGTATAGAAATTATCACATCAATAACTCAGTGTATCAAAGAACTGTCTGAACAACTTCCGTTTGCTGATAATGGGTATTCTATTAAACTAAATTAAATGCATATTTTTGCCATTAGCTGTTGTTTTAATCTTTCACCATTTTGAAAAGGCTTTCTTTTTCAGTACATTTCCTCTTGAAAATAGAGAGGTCAAAATATTATAAATGGCCGCTAATGCAACCACAGCAGATTTGTAAAACAGCACTCTGAAAACCTAATATAAAGTCTTCCTGGGGGTGGTTCACCACTTCCTATCGCTACCATGCAAGAACCCATTTAGTTCAGAAGATAAAAACAAGAGCTGTGTACAGAATAACTTGACACTAGAGATGGCTCTGGGGCAGTGTGTCATTGATATTGTTTCTTAGAGACAGGCACCTAAATTGTCTGTGACGCTTATGTTTGGGGTCCCCAGTGAAATATTATTAATAAGGTGTTATTAACTTACTTTTTTGCTGTTTATAAAAAAATGTGGTTCGAGTAGATTTTTGTTTTCTTTGTTTCAGCAGAAAAATATTGTAACAAAAATTATTGAAGCAGAACTTGAGAGATAAAAAAATCACCCCCATAAAACTCTCTGAATGCCTTAACTGCAGTAGATAGAATAGGGATAAGTAAGCCAGTTCAGATTTAAAAACCAAACAACAAATAAACTACTCAGTATTTGCTCTCAAACCATAACCTGAATCTTCCCAGTTCTAAGAGATTTAATATCTCTATTTCTTTTCAATTTACTCATGTCTCTGCACTGCCTAGTTTTTACCAGCACCAGAAGTGAGGAAAATGTAATAAAGGCTGTTCACACAGTGTTTCTGCCCAGATTAAAACCAGGAAGTGCTGGATGTCTTGCAAGTCAGCTTGCTCTTGTGGAGTTTCCAGCCCAATTACTCAACCAGAATAGACCCCAGTACTGCCACACAGGGTATGTCTGCACTATAATATGATGCTTGCGGCTGGCCCATGCCAACTGACTTGGGCTCAAGCTAAGTGACTATTTAATTGCAGTTTGGACTTTTGGGCCTGCAGCCCAAGCTTTGGGCATCTACACCTCACAGGGTCCTAGAGCCTGGGTTCCAGCCCCAGCCTCCATATCTACACTGCAATTAAACAGCCCCTCAGTCCGAGCCCCATAAGCCCAAAACAGCTGGCACAGGCCAGCTGCTAGTTTTTAATTGCAGTGTAGACGTACGCACAGAATCCAATTTTCTCCAGTGTGACTCCTCCACAAGAGAGCCTCTCAGCCGGCCAAAGCTCAGATATGTGTAGAATGGAGGTTACTTTGAGACCAAAAAGAGCAATACCCTTGAAATGAGGCAGACCAGAGAGGTATGTGAGAGTCTAAACGTGGATCCCTTAGCAAGATCTGACCACAGGCCCTGATTAGGCAAGGTTAAGCATGTGTCTAACTTTAAGCTTCTGAGCAGTTGCACTGAGTTCACCAGCCACAAGCTAGAAGCACCTGTAGTGAGAGGGGATCCAGTCACTACAGGTCTGGACAAAGGAGAGGAGGGAAGGAGCCCTCAGACTTGTCCTTCTGTCCTCCAGAAGGACAGCTGACTGCCAGCCTCAACCATTAGGTATCACTTGTTCCGGAAGTCAAGGAAGAGGAAGAGTTTGATCAATGTGGAACTGCTGCACTGCAGAGCCGCCTGTCTGCCTTGCAGGGGGACATCACAATTGTGAGTACTGTCTGTACTATGCTGTGGTAGCTAGGAGAGCCTCCAGGGTGAGTTAAGATCTGGTCTAGCTGCACACACTGGTGATGGCTTATGCAGAGAAAGGGGTGTGTCAGCACCTCCACACAGCTAAACAATGATCAGGCCCTCAGCATTTGTTCATTACTGAATGTAAATTTACCTTTCTTCAGTCAGCCTTAAAAAGGTCTAGCACAGGGGGCAATGTGCCCAGCCACTGTAACAATTATGGAAAAATGGCTTGTTCTGTCAAGCTATAAATCAGCATTTATATTACATAGTGGTGAGTATGAAAGGGTTTTCTGGACTTTTTTATTTTTCCCCCTCCAGGAAGCTCTCTTTCCCTGAAGCTGAATCAAGTTATAAAGATCTGGTTAAAGCTAGATCCTTCCAGATCTGATTCAGTTTTGGCCCCACCCCCTCAAATTCTGTTGCTTAGATGGAGAAAAAAAATCTAGCTGCTTCAGTTCCATCACACCCTCCTCCCCAGCAAGAGTACCACAAATACTCAGAACTGATACCTGGTTCCTAATATTTCTTCTGTGTTCAGCAATTTATAATTAGAAAAAGTATGAGTTTGCATTAAAATAATTGAAAAAAGTTAATTTTTTTTGTTACATTTATGGAAGTAGCAAATATAGATTTATATTGTCAGTACAGAAGCATTGCTTTGTTTACTTCTGATTTTATTGCTCTGTGATGAAGGACTTTGAAAAGTCACTAAGAGTATAAGTTAACAGCTTTCTCTCTTCACTTGTAAAATCATTGCAAGAAAGCACACTCACATGTACCCAATTCCTATGTCTTCACTATGCCTCTGCAAATATAAGCACCAAGTCTCCAGAATTCCCACTATGCAGCTCTGAGGATTCTGTTCTATTTATATATGTTCACAGACTAGGATTTTTCAGGGCCAATTTGTTATATAGTAATTTGTAACAATCCCGGAACATGCTACATACTGATACAGACTGCAAATATAACTCAAGGGAGATTAAAGGGCTACACTTCCAAAGCAGTGCACAGGCGTTAAAATGCTCACATTCCATAAACATACAAAAAGACGTGTGCACACTTCTCAAAAACTGCTTTGAAAATCCAGTCCTTAACAGTTCATATTTCATCAGATGTTTGGATTCATAGTTTAGAGCTTGCTGTATTCACAGAACTCTGAAGATATCTTCCACCTCACAGCTAAATTTCAGTACTTGATTTAGCAGCAGAAACCACATTATTTCCGCCTCCTGAACACCAACATGAACTGCATAAGGTTTTTATTGTTTGTCTCCTGCTGTGGAGGCTGAATTCAAATGTTTCCAAACAGACTCAGGCTTATTTATATGGTATTTAGATTTGAACTGCTCATCCTTCCTAAAGACAACTTTGTAAATTGTGATAGGATAAGCTATTTCTGCCTACAAATCCTTTACGAAACATATTACATTTTCTTTTCAATGACTGCAATTTGTTGTAGGAGCAGGATGTGAGGCTGCAAATATTTACATATGTGATGGAATATTATATAACTTGAAAATCTTTTTTGATTAGCAATTTACCAGCACAGCACACACACATACCTTTGCTCATATTGAGGCTATAAAGTTTAGATTTTTGAAATGGTGATTTCTTTGTTATAATGTTTTCAGATAACTTTAACAGTCTTCTGACTGCATAAACAGCAGCCTTGTACCTAACCTCTTTCCTGTCAAAAGGCTGAAGTTTTCCCCACAGTGACTTCATCTCAACAACTGCAATGCTGTGCAAGGACAAAAGAAGAGATGTGATCACTAATTCTCTTCTGTGAGAACAGTCTGGGGGTTTCAGCTTAGGGCCGCCACAGGAGAAAAGACAAGATGAGAAAAGGATTGATGTCTCAGCCATTCAGCAACTAGACCAGAGGAATCCTTAGCATCATGTCTGAGAGGTAGTAGGTTGAACTGCATAGCATTCTGGGCCTAGCATTCACTACACACATTAATCACATGACACAAGCAGGTAATATTCATTATCCAGGTGATCTCAGCTGATTTATGTTGAACCACTACTTCCTTTTGATGTTTACAAAGTTCCATTATTATTTTAGCTCAGGTTAAAAATCTGTATCTTTTATTTACAACTCACATCAACTAATGCAGTATTTTGTGCAGGGGGAAAAATGTGCAATATGAAGACCTGGCCCTCGCAATATAAGGAAGAGGCAAAAACATTAGAGATCATATACAAAAGGAAAAAAAATCAAATATTGATGAGCTTACTCAGATAAAATAAAAATCTGGTGAGAGTCTTTACACAATTCAAAACAAGCAACTGAGATTTGAAAAAGATGGTTAACTTGTGTTATTATTATTTTTCATGTTTTCATACTTCGGCATTTGTGGGTTCTGGCTGGAACCAGAAGAAGCAAAAATGTCAAGGCCTCAGAGAAAATGGCTGTTCTTGATCTTTCTAAAGAGATTTCCAGGCCAATTCTGAAAACTAAAGAGAGCTTCATTAGCCAAATTTATCCATGCTTTTCCAAACAGAGCTAAACATCCAACACACTTAGATTTTGCACATCAATAAAAAAAGAAAAGAACTGAGTGAATCATTTACAGTAAACTATTTGTTCAACAAATTTAGCCTCTTTTTTATGGAATATCTCATTAAGGATCATGATTACCTAAAAACTGTATTAGTTATTTAAAAGTATTAATTGAAATCTGTGTACATTTTTGGTGTACTGATTGGATTTGGAATTGGAGCTGTATCTCTTTGTTATAATTGGTTAGGTAAGTCACATGGTACTCTCTTTCCCCAACTTGATAAACACAAAAGCATGTATATTTTCCATGAATAATATATATTTGACTCTGACATTTATTTTCCTTAAACAATTGTGCCAGTCAAATTCTTGACTGAATATGTGGGTTAAAGCACATATTTGCAGATTTTCCCAAGAGGATTCACTTTCTCTTCTATAAATGTGTGACCAGGTGTGAAACTTCACTCAGTACTTGATGGGGAAGTACTTCTTCGCATATGGAAGGAAAACCTTCCCCACCAAATTATTCTCAACTGCCAGGAAGGGAGGCTTTAGATGAGGAGGTGGAGGCTCACAAAAAAAATAGCCCAGCAATTCATGATTCCCTGGGATCAGTATAGAAATAACTGACAATTAAAGTGATCCTACATAAATAGTAAAAGGGAGTTTGTTTCCTATCCACCATTTTTGTAGTTTAGTGCCCATTTCTCTACTTCCTAAAACTGCCTGAACTAACCTTGAGAGAGAGATTTCTTCAACAACCCCTTTCTGAGGCGTGACAAGTTTGTGTGAGACAACAAATATTCTGAACTGGGAATTTACTGTCTTTTTAGCTTGCATGCTTGCCAAGAGGAATAAAATATGAGAAATGGATTATCATTTTAATCCTATCTGAAAGGGGTGCAGTGACCAACAGTTCACAAAAGGACCCAATGTTTCCAAAACAGTTATTAGGGGAGACTGGGGAAGTTAAATGTACAAAAGTATAGCAAACAAGACTTGGTGTGATGAATACATAATCCATGAGATAGCAATGAAAGTTATACAATAATTCAGTCTTTTTAAGCTGTGTGTTGGAAGATAAATCTCAGAATTTACTCTTACAGATAAGTATGTGAGACCAATTGCTGACTGTTTGAGTAGTGGGAGAAAAATAATTGTGATAAATCAGACCAGGGAGAAAAGGTGAAGACTGGGAAATGGTGGAAAAACTCCACTGATACAATGGAATACGAACAATCTTTTATTCCTTGCACTATGGTCACCTATCCTGTCTTATGCCAAGAAAGACCTGGATATTTAGGCTCACAAATATAATAGACTGAGGCCAAAATTTTCAAACTTTGGTACCAAAAGTTAGGCTCCTGAATCCTCCACCTAGCATCATGCTGCCCATTCACTTGGTTTGTTATGTCTCATTGGAGTTCCTCACATTGTCTCTAGTCTTGATTTTCCCATCTCAATCTTTTCCTTTTCCAAATTATTAAATACAATCAGTCCTAATGTCTTGGGGGCTCCCCAGTGTTAACTTTTCAAAATTGGCCAGTTATTCCTACACTTTATATTCTGTCCCTTAGCCAGTCTGTAATTCATGACATTGTTATCTTTCACATTTCACGTTAGTTTACAGAACCATCTATGATATTTTTAAAAATATTCCAGAAGACAAACTATCCTAAAGCTTTATTCAAAATTCACAGTCACTGACTGTGTCAGGCCAGTGAGGTACAAGGAAACCTTTAGAGCTAATGAAATTAGCAGGACTACTCACCTGAGTAAAACAACCAGATTTGACCCCAGACAGCACAGTGGCACCAGTAGGAATCTTTTTAATGGATGTGATTGAAGGGAATGCATAACAGTGAGCTAAAGAGCATAGGCAGGCCTGATCCCCATAGGAAAATTAGTATCCTAAGAAGAAATGGCTATTTTCAAATTCAGGGTTATAATTCTTATCATAGAAGGATTCTTTAGCCCTGCTTTTCTTTCCTCCAGGGTTTTCCACTCCAGTCTGCTTTGAGGCTCTCCTCTCTTCTCCTTCCTTTCCCCATCTTTTTCCTGAGTTCTTGCTGATCTGAAAAGGGGTCTCTTTCTCTGCACTACATTCCCCTTCTCCTTTCCTACTTATTTTTCACACCTCCCAGGCTCAGCATTTCTCCATGCAATGATTGGGGGGTGAGGGGGATCGCCACAGGAGATCTTCTCCAAGTTTTTCTCCTGTATTAGTCCCCTCCCATTTTTTTTCGTTTGGAGAGGGTGGTCTGCATCTCACATATTAAATAGCTCTTGCTTAAGAAAAGCTTTCAATCCAACAGTAATTTTCTTTGTGTGTGGAAAGAGCAAAAACTAAGTAACAATCCAAAATGTATCCTGTATGAAAAGAGTTAAAAAAGGTATGAACTGTAAATTAAAGATAACATTTGAGCTCTGATCTAATATCTGGAACTGAACTGTCTAAGAGTTTGGATCTGCTGTTTGACCCATCTCTATTGTGTGTTCTGATGGTATTTGACATTTTTTCTCATATAACTTTTCTTATACTCAGAGTTTCACTGTTATTCTCTTAAGCTTGAGCTTCTGTACTACAGATGCTGTACTTGAGCTTCTTGCTGATCTTTCAGTTTGACATCATTCTTTACTAGTAGCTGAAATAGGCTAATATTATATATACACTCAGCAGTATTAACTATAGAGAAGCGTGCAGGTTTCAGTCATAATAGTCAGTGACTAAGGTTTTATGTCTAAAATGTCCTTACATCAGCAAGCAGGATGCTGTTCTTTTAACCTCCTCCACTTCTGTTTTCTGCCACTTGCTGACCTCATACAGGATATGAATTTGACTGTACTGTTACACTGTGATGTGACTCTATATGGATAAACTTGGGAGTTAATTAAAGCTAAAGTTATACTGCATCCTTCCTTGCACTTCAGTCTCAAAAAGCTGTGGTCTGATTATTATTTAAAATGCCTTTATAAAAATAGATTGTATCCAATTCACCACCAACACATCTAGGACCCATGTCCTCTACCAAAATAGATTAATACATTTTGCAGTGCCTTTAAATATCTAGCCACTCAAATAATATTAATAAAATATAGAAGTGCTGAGAACAACATCAATTATGCTGGCAAGTCCCCAACACAAACTGGAGATCATATGACTGGATCATTTTCAGTATTACCTAAGATAATTAATTTTTTAAAATGTTATAGCAGGACGCAGGTACAGCCACAAAAATAACATCATATAGCTCCATATTTACTTTTACTAAATCTTCAATAAAGCATGTTTTGCTCACTTCCAAGCATGATTAATTATTTTTAAGTTATTACTGTTTTAACATAAAAGTGGTTTAACCCTTGACACAAACTAGTTTCACTGAAAGAAGTGACTGATTTCATTTGTGATGATGTAATAGTATGTAGAAGGTTTTTGAACACAGCAGCAGCTATTTACATTTGGATTCACTTCTAAGCAGAAGATATTATTGGGGGGAGGCAGGTGTAATGTCCAGTGAAAAGTTTCTTATTACATTTTACAACAATAGATGCGTCTGATGGTGCATCAAGTTGCATTCTTATGGGCCGTAATAATATCACAGCTACAGTGCAATAAATTATATTGCCATCCAACATTGAAAAAGGGCTGTCAGTTTACATTACCTTTTTGTTCAGATCAAATTTCTATCTAGTTCTACTGTACAAAAATTGCTATAACAAGATTAGTATGAGAGTTTCATGAGTCAGCAAATTTTATTTGGGAAAGAACTCTTACCATTACCTTAGAAGATAGCTGGATTTTTTAAACTGACCAGTTGTAGACCACAATCATCAAACTTACCCCACTTACTGAATATTGTGAAAGAGAAGAGTTGAGAAGCTGTGTGTAATTTTGAAATTATACTTTTTCAACGCAGAAGGAATTTCTGCAGATCACATACTGACCCTAAAAGAATTACAGGAATCAATCAGTAGCACCCTCTCTCTGCACACAGTATAATTGATACTTAGCAGCTCTAAAGATCACTTTATTATTGCTAGGAAGTTTCTTCAGCTGGAACATTCTCCCACAGTGGCTCCTAGGCTTTTAGCATAACAAGGGGAATGGAGTGTTTTGAAAGTGAAAGTAGAACTGAGTTGCAGAGATGAATAGTATATTATGGGCAATTTTTTTTAAATTAGGAGCTTAAAGTTAAGCACCTAAATCCGGATTTAGGCAACTAAATAAAGTGCTTGATTTTTAGAGGTGCTGGGCACCTGTATCTGCCATTTACATGAAAATATTGATGTATGATGATTATTATTTAATTTTTTAAAATTATTGTGTGTTTCTTCAATAACTGGGGGTTGTGGGGTGGCTGGCAAGGCACGAGATCACATGGCATGTCAAAGCGAAATCATGTGGAATCTGATTTCCCTGGTTGCAAATGCAGGGACTAGGAAATCCACTGGCAGAAAAATCCAAGAGAATGAGTTGTGAGTATAAAGCTGAGAGGAAGCAGAGTCAGTGCCCTTTGGACATAGAGTTTAGTGGAGTGGCAGACTTGGGGATTTGTGAGCAAAGAAACTGCCTGCTTTTGTTTTTTCTATTATGTTCAAGGAATCAAGCGTACATTTTTTGTAAATAAACAAGATTGCACCAAGAATAAACCTGACTTATATCACTGATTTCTGCAAGGTTCCAAACGTAGGCGGTGTCTACACTTACAACAGCATGTGGAGTACATACACTGCAGACCCCCTAGCATGGATACAAATAGCAGCGTAGATGGTGGGGCACTGCTCAGGGGAGTAAAGGCACTCCAAAACCTCAGAGTAAATACTGCACGTGGCTCTCTACATGCCCAAGCAGTGCCTCCCAAACCTACATTGCTAAACATGACAGTGTTGTGTCCCACTGCCTGAGCCTCTGTCTGCCATAGGGAAAGGCTTCATCAATGGGGGGAGGTACTGCAGGAAAAGACTAGCAAAAGGGAAAGGTTCTGGCAGGGGGAAGACAACAGGAAAAGACTACACCAGCAGGCAGCCCTGGCTGAGCCTTTCACTGCCACGTGTAGCTACACACTGCAGTGAGGACACAGCCTGCAGTGAGTAGCTAGATGTACCCTACACATTGCCACCAGCATAGACAAGGCCTTAAACTAACTGCTCGGGCCCAGAGAGACAGCCATACTGTTTACTTTATTCTGAAGAAAAACGAATAGAATAAAAGAAGGTAGACTTTTAAAATAGTCATAGATGAACCCAAAAGGCAGGGAATGTTCAGTTTAGATAAGTGCCTGTAAGGAGGCGCTGCGGCCTCCCCCTGGCTGGGAAGCCGAGGGAGGGCCACAGCCAATAGAACGGCGGTTTAGTGAGCCAGACAAACCTGCCCGGCAACAGGCCGGGATTGGTTCAGCCCGCCGGGCTGTCCGTCAACCCCTAGGACAGGCCCGGATAGCGCCAATGGGGACACCCAATCTGCAGACCGGAGGCGGGGCCTCCGCAGGAAGGGGCGGTATAAAAGCTAGGCCTTGGAGCCCAGTACAGGGCAGACAGCCGTGGGAAGCAGACATGCCACCCTGGGCCCCGGCTGAGGAAGAGAACATCGGCTGCCCCGGGCCAAAGCCCTGCCGGTCCCTGGATAAGCCCCGGGACCGGGAGTGGGTAGGACTACCGGGAGCAGGGACTGGGACTGGCCGACGAGTCCCAAAGGCAGGCCGACCCCTCATGAACCCCGAGCCTGGCCGGAGGAACCAGACCGACCCCTGTGGATCCCACCTCCCGAGGCCGGGCCTGACTTAGAGGAACTGCCAGCCGCTGACCCCCCAGAAGCCGGAGCTGACCTGGAGGAGCTGCCGGACGCAGATGACCTACCCCCTTTGCCGCCCGCCAACGAAGAAGGACTGATAAGCCAGCCGTGGGCCTCGTACCCCTCTGGCCTGCACGGGATCGGCTTGTGGGGTTACAGGGAGGAAGTGGCCCAGGGGCAGCCGGACCCGGCTGCTGAGATAGGGGCCCAGCCCCAGCGGCGTGTTGCGGCCGGATCCCCGCCGCGCCAGTGGCAAGAACTGTGCCACTGGTAGGGCCCTGGGCTGGGATGCAGTGGAGATGGGTGGGCCTGTGTCCCCCTCCCACCTCCTCTATCCCCCAGTTGTCCCCGAGAGAGAGAGAGAGAGCCCTCGGACGGACGGAAGACGCCCCCGTCTCGGCCTGCCCTGCCAAGGGACCAGGCCTATAGGCTGCTTGCCTGCCCTGCCAAGGGACCAGGCCCCCAGACTGTTTATTGGCCTGCCCCCCAGCCGAGGGACCAGGCCAAAGGACTGCATTAAGCTAATTCCCCCTTTGAGCTGAAGGAGGCGCTGCGGCCTCCCCCGGGCTGGGAAGCTGAGGGAGGGCCACAGGCCAACGGCCGGCGAGACAGGCCGGTGACAGTGCCCAAGAATTCATATGAAGATACTGATCTCTTAGGTCTATAAAACTGTGGAGACTGTCACAACAAGCACTCTGAAAATGGCTTCTCACTGATTTTTCACCTGGATAAAACCAAATGCATCAGGGGAATTCAAAAGTGAATTACAAAGGAGACAGGGAGATGTTAAATACACTTTCTAAGCTTCAAAAAGGATTTGGTGGGGGTGGAGGGAGATAACTTAATGCTTTGGGTGAAGACTGGTCCTTATCTCTGCTGAGCCATTTTGCCCAACCTTAAAAGAAAGAATGGTTAATAATAACTAGAGAAAAAGGTGGGGCTACATTGTGGCATTTGAGTCACAACCCACATTGAGGAACTAGCATACGTCTTTTGGAGCTGTACAACAGCAGCAGACACTGAACATATTCTAGTTGACTCAGCCAAAATGCCTCCTGGAGAGGACATGCCAGAATGGAAGCTGGACAACCCTTTAAAAAGCTGCAGACTGTTCTCACTCTTCCTCCCCCCTCAGACTGTGCTCTGTTGGTGCAGAAGGGGATGGGGGCATATCCCTTCTCATGCCCTGTGCTTCCCATTTCAGTGAAAATAACACCATATTAATTGCTGATCTCAAATGAGATTAAGGAGTTAAATGCAATGAGATAATGCAGTTAAATGCATTATAAGGAAATGAGTTAAACGCAAGTGTATATGTATGTCATACACCAGTCAGAATCCCAGCATATACAACATAAAAAGGAACAAAGAAAGCAGATGACAAGCCTGCATTGTAGCTGACCTAGTATATGGCAATGAAAACTAGAACAACAATCCAAAAGATAAGACTGTATGTCATCCATGTGACAGCTAGAAAGAATCCTTTTCATTTTAGTTTTAGAAGACAATGAGAATTAGCTGAAGATACCGTGCATTCCTAGGAGGGTGACATTTACTGATCCTTGGGTTTTCTAATTTTTTAAAATAGAAATATTTCTACTATTTTTCTTTACCAAAACAGGTGGGAGAAAAGATTTATTCCTAGCTTTTTCCCTCTAAATGTAGAGTTAACTGTACTGCACCAGGACAACTCTTCAGTGACTAACACAGACATATGAGTTGACTCACCCCTACTCACAAGATACTTTGTCACTTGCAGGAATGTGATGTTTTAATGTTCAACCAAGCTCACCCACCCAAACACAATGCCTCAAAGACAAGTGTTTTTATGAAATGCAGCTCCCACAAACCAAGAGTCATTTCCAAATCCCAGTAGAAAGAGAGGAAATTTGGAACTATATATTGTAATATGTATACCAGTTATATTCTTTGAGTTGTTTTTCATTTACATGTGAAACAACTATACCATTCAAAAATGGGTGGCTATTGTTCTGTTTTGCACTGTTAGTACATGACATCAGTGATAAATCTATGTAAGTGTCATCTTCTCCTTCACTAATATCTGAGGGCCTGATCCAAACCCCATTGAGATCAATGAATGGACTCCCATTGACCTCAATGGGCTTTGGATCAGGTTCTGAATGACTAAACTTGGAATGTGGAGATGAACAATATTGCCTGTAGAAACATTTTATTTACAAAATTAATGTAAAAAACTCAAGATTAAACATCAGCTACTAGTCGTATTTTGTTACGTTATGGAAAATGTAAGCATTGCTTATATCAGAGGAATCTGAAACACAGATCATTCAGAGGAAGATGTTAAATAGTGATGCTGGTTTCTGTGTATCATTTTGTTGGTTCAGTTTCACTTATATTTGAATTGTATTTCTTAATATTATTGCTGTGTATTTTATATTGCAGTTAAAAATCCTAATACATATATTCTGAAAAGAAGCTGTCATCAAAACATCACATCAGACAGGTCACTGCTTATAAAACTGCAATATAACTGAGACAAAATAAGGATCAGATTAGAGTGAATGACAGATTAGCTTTTAAGTACCACTTTTACATGATCCTTGAAAAATGAGACAAAAAAAAAAGTCACTGTATCTGTGAAAGGCCATTCCAACATGTAGCACTATCAGTTGGAAGTCTAATTACTACCAGAAGTCATTAGTATGGTGTAAAATTTGAATGTGTGACACATAACTTTGAACTCCAGCATAAGGTTCTCTAAAACTGGTATAAATGACATGTAAATTCTAATATTCTATCAGCAGGTCAGAGTCCAAAACAAAATTATACAATCTATTACAAGCTGATGCAAAAGCAAAAATAAAGCATATACGGACCATGTCTTCATTCTCTTTAAAAATCTATATAATTTAGCATAAAGGAAACCCACTTTAAAGTTTTAAACTCACTTCTTTCATAGTAACTTTGAACTGTTTTTCTTCCTTTAATCAGGAATCTGTTTTATAGGCTTCAGCATTGTGTACTCAAGAATGTACAGGGTGATGATTCTATATAATGATCTTGTCAATCAGCGGGTGATTCTCAATCTGTATATGCTCTGAAAGTGTAATTAAATTAACAGTTGTTTTAATGTCTTGTACTATTTTTATATTGGCTTAATTGATTCATTTTATTTTTAGTAGATAAGCTTAGCAGTATTGCCGTAAAATAGATTCACTTTCACTTTAACTCACTTTATTCTTTATTTGGAGAGCTTATCGGAGTCCACCATTCAAAAAGGATATTGAAAAAATTGAGAGGGTTCAAAGAAGAACAATGAGAAAACATGCCTTAAAGCGAGACTCAAGGAGCTGAATGTATTTAGCTTCTCAAAGAGAAGGTTAAGGGATGACTTGATCACAGTTTAGAGCACACACTAGGGCTGGGTCTATACTGATGGCAGCAAATTTGCAACCGTCAGATCGATGTCTCTGTGTAGACTCGCTCAGTTGATCCAGAAATCGACAGAGGAAAACCACCCCTGTAAGTGGCGCAGCACAGTGTGGATGGCACGCGGAACAGACGCAGCAAAGTCAACAGGAGATACGCAAGTGACATAAAAAACTTGTGTATCTCCCATCAACTGCCGCCGAATCCAGAAGGTAAGTGTAGACCAGGCCTAGGAATAGAAATTTGACATTAGAGGGCTCTTTTACTTAGCAGACAAGGTGCTGACAATTGAAAGTAAACAAGTTCAGACTAGAAATAAGATGACATTTTTAACAGTGGGGGGTAATTAACTATTGGAATGGTTTGCCAAGGGTTGTGGTGGATTTTCTATCACTGGAATTTCTAAATCCAAGAATGGAGGTTTTTCTAAAAGACATGTTCTAGTTCAACCACAGCTATTTGACTTGAATCAGGAATTAATTCAGGGAAGTCCTAAGGCCTGTGTTATGCAGGAGGTGAGACTAGTTGATTACAGTGGTTCCTGGTGGCCTAAAAATCTATTAATTTAAATAGATCTCTGACCAAATGACTCATCCATGGCGCAGTGCCCTCTAATACTATTCTGGTGCTCTTGTTTCTGCTGCTTCTGTTTCTATCTGCTCAGGTAGCCTGAACAGCCAGTTCAGAGGCTCCCATAGGAGAAGTGTCTTTCTCTTTGATCTTTTTCCACCCCAGTGTTTCTACTTTCTCTGATCTGAAAAGAGTAAATAAACAGTGATAGGCTCTTCAGATCAGTTGCCCTATATCCTCAACATGCTGCATTCATTCATTTCCTCAGAGGTGTTTACACACCTAGCTGCCATTGATTTCAAAGGGAGTTAGACACCTAAGTATCTTTGAGGATCTGGACCTATAGCATCAGCACTGATATAGTATTTCTATGAAAACTGAAGTCATCTTCCATTCAGCTGAAATGAGCTCATCATGATTTAACTTCTTTTCATTTATAAATTCAATTCATTTTAAGTAAACCTACTTGTCTTAGATCAAGCCAATAAAACAATTAATTCATATTTTAACAAAACGTCTTAAAATGGCAGGAATTTGTGCATGATGTCACATCCCATAATGTTTATGAGGGTGAGGTAATTCCATCCCTTTAAATCAGTGGGCATCACTTTATAATTCCCAAGAGAATAAACTTCAGTAGAAAGGTGTTATATGCAGTGGTACTGTGTGACTCCTGCTTTTAAGCCACTATTTAATTCATGACTTTGCTATTACTCTTGTCTACTTGCATTTCCTCATAGCAATCCATTTCATTAATAGAAAAATCTCTGCCCTTAATATACTTCATTTTTATGCAGTAAATGTCTTGTGATTGACATTCTCTGATGTCCTTTACATAACAGTTTTAGCTGCATATTTTAAGTTACTGAAGCTTAACAAACAATATGTGCCAGAAGATTAAAAAGAATACCATCAGCCTAGAAGCTGATCTTTCATGAGGACATTCAGGACTGTTAGCTTCATGAGCAGCGTGCCTGGAACAGGCTCCTTATCTGCCATTTCTGGTCACTATTCAGTATGGTTCACTCCATTTTCTGCCCGCCTGTCATACATTACTTACTTGACTTCTTTGACATTAAGCTTTTTGAGGCAAGAAGTGTATTCCTACATATGTTTGGAAAGTGCCAGAATGCAAACAACAATAATAATAGCAACTTGATAAGAGGAAAATGTTGCTAATATGGTAAAAAATTGCATAAGGAGAGTTTGAGGTGTGTTATGCCATCCATAGACATGCCAAAACTTTGTTGGACTTTTCTATAGCAGTTAACTTCCCAGAAAAAGGGAGTCATCTGCATATGGTGAAAAAAGTTTTACCATTCTTATCTGTGTATTAGCAGCACTTGGGGTATGTCTACACAGCCCACAGCCTCCCAGCCAAGGTCAACAGACTCGGGTTAGTGGGACTCATGTGAGTGCTCTAAAAATAGTTGTGTAGCCAGTGTTTTGAAGTTGCCGCGCAAGTTCTGGAGCACACTCCCCTCCCTAGCTCAGTCTGAGCTGCAAATTCAAAGCTCTGACTACATGGCTATTTTTAGAGCACTAGTCCAAGCCCTGTTAACCTGATAAGCCCGGGTTAGTAGGCTCGCTGCCACTGCCCCATCAGAGATCAGTCCCCATTGTATGAGGCACTGTACTATACTGAGACAGTATCTGCTCAGAATATTTACAGACTAAATAGACAAAACAAAGACCAGGAGGGAAAATAAAGGTCCAGAGTTGAAGGAACTTGCTCAAGGTCATACAGCAGAGAAGCCGAACAGCCAGGAACAGAAGTCAAGTCTGAGTACAGATTTTGCAATCTAACCACTGGACCACATTGCTTCTCTCTATTTCATTAAATCAGAATGGCAGTGTATTGCACTGGTGTAAATAACTACACAACATGTAAGGTAACAAAGAATCATCCGGTTCTGTATGTGTAATGTACTGGAGTACCAAAGTTCAGTATGCATGGCCAGAGAGTCTACAAAAACCTAGGATCATTGCATTACTCATCTTTAACCATTTGTGTAAATAGATTCTGGATTTGTTTGTTAAGCCAATCTCTTTTCATATCTTCACCTAGGACAGGGTCTTCAAATGTAGGATCTAATGCCACTGGCTGCAATTCCAAGCATCTGTTGCTCTTGGATTCACCTGAATTCATAATGTAGCATAAAAGTACTAGGGACTCTTGAGCCACAAGTTCTAAGGGTCTTTGGAAGGCTAATTTATTACCTCTGACAACAAGTAGTATAGTGGTTCCATACTGCTCCATCTAATGTTTTCCTTCATCATATTGCTTCTCCTAGAAGGGCTTTTTGAAAGGCTGAACAGGGAAATTAGGTAAAATTAATGGAAAGTGTGATCTAGGGCCTTGATGTATTTTTAGATGACCATCTACTATCTTAGCCTTACTACCTTATATTTCTTTAACAGATTTTAAGAACATTAGTATATCTGACCCTCACTGCAGCCAAAAAATATTAAGCTCCAGAGGCAGAATGATAAAAGTGACGGTTACTGATCTCTCTCGTAGTCTGGGGATACATCCATTTATTTTGCTGTAGTTGCCTATTTGTTGGCTGAAAGAGCACATTCTTATTTATTCTGTAACTAGTACATTATAGACCTAAACCACATGCATTATTGCTCTTGAAATACTCATGCTTACTGGCATCATCACACTGCACACTTATTTTGGGGATCTGAGTGGATAAAATATTCCGGAACCATATTTTAAGTCCATTCCCAAGTGCTAAATGAAATGGTGCTAGTTGGCAAATATCTGGAATGTGATAGATGAATTTCAGAATGGCCTGGACCTCTGTGCACACGTATTCTGCATGAGGGTTTTTCAAATCTGTCCTGCGGGCTGCAAATTATCCCTTATACAGAATATGTATGCATTGAGGTCCAAGCCATTCTTTAATATTTTGAGGTTTGAATAGAAGCAGCAGATTCTTTCCTGTCCCTACCTTAGGCACAGCTTTCACCCTTAGGTCACATTCAGTGTATTGATCTCTTCTGTTGGATCTTCAACACCTAGATAATGTTCCTAATTCATCCAAAAATTCCCTTGACTATGAAGAATTAAGAGCTATTGAATGTTTATGAGATAAAACACACATATCTATCACTGTCATGAATATGGAACTAGCCCTGCTTCTAGTCAAGTGGAAGAACTGAAAACCAAATGATGTTGTTGAAGGATGACACAAAACTACATGAGAACAAGCAGGATACTAAGCACATGAATATCAGTGCTTAGATACCAACATAAGCAAACATGTTTAATATAAGAAAATGAATATATAACTCTGAAAAGCATGTATATTATCCCCATAAATGGCAGAAAAACATTATCATCTCCCTTACTAATTCCTTATTTTATATTATGTATTTTGGGTACTCCAGGTACTCTTCTGCAGCAAGGACAATATTTAGAGTGAGACATAGATCTACAAATACTAACTAACTTGTAACTTTTGTTAGAAATAGCAAAAATACTTATGCTTAACTTCTGGTTTTAGCATTCATGACAATAAAAATAAAATAAAACCAGCTATGTGTTAACCATATTATAAACCTTACCTGCCAGAACAGTACAGAAGAGGAACCATTAAGCAGATTTAATGAAAAATCTGTCCAAGGCTTAATATGGATTATTTTATTTCTGTGGAGCAGGTATCATTACAGAATGTACCCCTGTATTCACACCTTACACACTATTGTAATAATCTTTGCACAAAATATGGCTTGTGAGGTATCCTCTGAAATCTATTAACTCACTGATCATGGTGAAATGTGTGTAGTACATTATATGTACAGTTATAAACATAAAATGAAATTATGATTGAAATGTGTTTACCAGACAAGTCTGGGGAGGAGGTAAACCTGTTTCTCAAAGACAAAGGACAAACTGATGACTCTAGCCAGATTTCATCAAAGTTGATTGGAAATCACTGGTCAAGTGGCCATTCCTTAGCAATGGAGCAGGGCAGGGACAAATCAATCTGCATTTTAAGAAGCAACAACATGGAACCTCTTCCCACTGCGAGGATGGAGACATGGAGTCTCATGGTGGAAGAAACTGAATCTAGGGGTAACATTTAGGAAAATGCACTTCAAAGGGTGACTGGACAGTAAAAGTCAGGGGCAAAAACACCCAACAGCCTTCTTTTTTTCCCCTCTCCCTATCTCATTCTCTCTTTCACCTAAGACGACAAAGGAACCAGACTTTGGGCAGGGTTCTGACCTGAGAATTTGGTCAGCCCTGTCGCTAGGAACATGTGGTAAGGATTTCATATTGAACCAAGTCTAGTTTGTTAAATTTTAGTTACTAAAAAGCATTTTATTTCTCTTGCAACCATTTCTGACTTTAATGCCGGATACCTGTACTCACTTAAAATCTCTCTTTTTATAGTTAAATAAACTTGATTCATTCTTTAAGCAAAACTAAGCCAGTGTCGTATTTAAACTGAACTGTTTGGATAACTCCAGTTACAGAGCAAACTGTTGTATGTTGACCCTTTACAGAGGCAATGGACTGAACTGTCCAGAACACATTCTGAGGGGAAATTTGGGACTGGGAGTGTGTTGGTAGTAAGACTACTGGAAACCGGAGTGTGGATGGTGTATTGCTGACAGGCTGCTGGGGTCAGAGTTGCTGGACCCAGGCTGAAGCTATCCACAGAAAGTCAGGGTGTGACCTGGATGCTGTTTGTGAGGGTCCCAAGTTTGGAACTATAGCAGTAAAGCATTGTGAGACACCCAAAATTGCATGGCAGGTGGTGAAATAATCCCCTTTACTAATCTGTGTGCACCCTTGAATACAATAGGTATATCAGCCTGTTGGCCCTAAACAGAGCCATGAACACCACCACCCCCTCTTTCTACCAAGAGGCACTTCAGCCAAAAGCTAAAACCTCAACTGACTCTGATTGTTCTATCCTCTGAAATGTTCACTCTATTTTGTATAAATGTATGTTTTACGATTGTTTGTAAAACCACTCCATCGGCCATTTTATCTGTCAATTTTACCCACTTTCAATATATTTGTAAAAACCCTATTTTAAGTACAAGAAGCCACACTGTGAAATGTAATATACTGACCTAATTGTGAAAGACACTGGCAAATGAAATAATGTTTACTTTAAAAATAATATGTGAATTCTTCAGCTAGGAGTTGGCACTGAGTGATTGAAGTGTGAATGGCTGAGCAGTTGAGGTGGATATAGACAGGGACAATGATTGAACAATTGGTCTCAGTAAGGGATGTCAAAACAGACAAGAAAACACCAGCCTCACCTAAAACATTTGATGGAGGAAGAAAGGAGCGAAGATAATAGCTTTAACCACTCTACTGGCCGAAGAGGAGTCCACCCTGATACCTTTGGAGTCAGCCCACTCCAAAGAACATAATCTGATCAGGTTTACAACAATGTGGGTGATTAAGGATCACACCAAATGCAGATGCAGCATGACAGAGCAAAAACCCAGAGACTTACATGTGGTCCTTCCCCTATAAAATGGGACAGGAAGATGAAGGTTGGAGGTTCGGGTCTATATCACCACACCAGCCATGAGTACTGATGCGTGTCGGCAGAACCTTGCTCCTCATCCTCGTGCTACAGTCACCTGGCCAGTGACTACCACGAGCACCTAGAGGCTGGTAACGATAACATCTGTGAGACCTTTATGTATGTTTGTCTGTCTCCCTCTCTGTGTATGCCTGTCAGTGTGAATGAAAGTACCAATTGAAACATGTCAATGAAGTACAGTGTTGATACTATTTTCTTGGTATTTGCATTATTGATAAAATTGACCAAATTTCTGTATTCACAATAAACATGGCTTGTTGCCTTATCCCCTGAAAAAGATCCTGTGTTATTTGGATAACAAGCTCCCTGCATAGAGACTGAGGGAAGATCTGAAGAGGTAAATACTGCCTGGCTAACTTACTGACAAAGTTAACTTAGAATGTCATAGTTTGCAGTGGTTTAAAAATCTCACTTGACATTGCATTAATCAATTTTTTTTTGCATTTAATACTTTAACTTATTGTGGGCCAAACTGAAGACTTTCTCCACTGACTTCTTGGAGCTACCCCATGGATTAATTTGACTCAGTGTAATTATATTTAGTGCAAATTACAATGTTTATCTTCCCTTTTACTGCTAGGTACAGAGATTCAAACATGCACTAATTGTACAGCAGCTGTTATTAGTTTCATGTCTTCACAGCTTCTTCTAGATTTATTGGTATTCTGTTTCACACTTCCAAATAAAAAGTGTAAATGAAGAAAAATACAGTTGAATTCAGTCTTTAAAAATGAGTACTGCTCATGGACAAAGGAACTGCTCTGTTTAACTCTTCTGATCATCCTTCAGCTAGCTCATTCTGATGCACACATTTGTCTCTGTAAAAATTGCTTCCACTTCCTTTCTACACAGGTGCCATCCTCATTGCTGGGTAGTTACTCATCTTTGAACTGATACAAGAATTCTCAACTGCAGGCAAATAACAGCATTTAGATTAACAATGGTATAAATTGCACGCAATAAAAGAAGCTACTAGGAATTGTTTGATGCTTTCCCCTGATAATTCTGTAGATTTAGAGCGTATGGATATAGAATAGGGATTTCTAATCTTGACTTCTTATTTTAGGCTAACGCAGCATCAATTCTGAAGGAGAGAAGAATGAGATTTGAATCAGTGAATACCACTTCATTTATTAATGATGCCTGCCTCTCAATGGAGATTAATTCAGGATCTAATACCTCATTTATGATTTATTTCTTAATGAAATGATATCATTTCAGCAACTAATGCAATACACTACAACGTCTGTTACCTTCAGATGCATTTTAAAAGACAACTGCTTTGGGAAATGAATGTAATGGTTATTTGCATTGATTATTTTCCTGAGTTCATTTGTCAAACAGGATGTTTTTAAGTGGAATAATGATGCCTGTCTAACTGAGCTTTATTACATCTTTTAAAAGTCACTAAATTACAAAGTAATTGGGTATGCTCTCAAACTAGACCTCTGAATCTGAGCAACCCAGACATTTGGAAGGTTTTCAGATGGAACACTGGGTTCAGAAACCAGCTTTTGAATTTTGACTCCAACTAATTCTACTAACTTGAAAAGACTAATTTCTAGTTCTGAACTTCAGAAGTGGAAATGAGACCCTACCTAGGCCCCAAAGCCCTACAAGAGCAAAGGCTTAAGGGATTTACAGATCTGGTGGCTTTCCATGGAGTTGTGTGCCTAAGATTCAGAAAGGAGTGAGTAATGTGGTTATAACAAGAGAGGAAGATGATTTTAACATTGGTTTGCAGGGCAGAGGGAGATGAGGAGAGTTAGTAATCAGTGTGAAGAAGGCATGGATCAGGGTTTTAGCAGTAGGGATGAACAAGAAAAGACAGTTTAAAAAAGGGTTTATAGAGGAAGAAGTGACAGGACTTAGCAAGAGCCTGAATGTCACCCTCTGGGCAGAAGGGGGGCCAATTCCTTTCTGGTGTAACTCGGTTGAAGTAAGAGGGAAAGATGCCCAAGTGACGAAAATCTAAAATACCTCTTCAAGTTTTTGGTCATTATTTCCTTTTTCTGGAGCAGTCAGGGGTATGTGTAGGAAATGGCAACAGAGAGATTGATATAGATAATTCACATCATAAGCACACCACAAGAGCAGTATCATGAGACCCTTAATGACTCAGATATTCTGAATTACTTTTGCAAAGGAAGTGGTTACTTCTGTTGGTGGGGGAGGGATATCAAGTGTCATATGAAATTTCTTGAATATATTTACACACAGAGAGCCAGATCCTTGGCTGTACTAAAGACACTTTGCACTGCTAGAGTGCCCTTAGAGCTTCCAAAAGAGAGGGAGGCATAAAAATGATTGAGAGCCACCTTTGTCTCCCAACCGCCTGCAGCTGCATCAAGCATGAGCTCATTGTCACAGAAGATTGCTCCCTGAGTCTATAATCCCCATTTTCCCCCATCCCTTATCAGCATATTTTTCTCTTCCTCACTTCTACCCACCCTTCTGCAACAAGCTCAAATATTTACTCCCTCCCTCAGGTGACTTTAGTTTAGCAGCTTGTATTAAGGATGAAAAAAGCTGTCACTTTAGCTAAGGAGAGGTGGCCCATTATTGCGTAACAAATGATGCCAGGTTCCAAGCAAATATTGACTTATCTAAATAGAGACATGAACAGTGGAAATGGTGAAGTGACAGAGTCCACCATTTTTAGTAAAGTTTCCAGAGTTCTGTGCCATGCATATTTACAGGAGTCCTAGGGTTTACATTATAGAATTTTCACTTAGGCTGAGGGCTTGCTCTACCCTGCCTTGTATACAGATTTGGAGAATGAAAGCCATATGTTCAGTCTGAATTATTCAAACATGTACAGGGCTTCAGAAAGCGTGGAACGGTAACCATATGATATGACTTTGTGCTAAGAGATCACCTGATTTTATTCTCACTAATCCCAATGACATAACCCTTGCGGTTTTGCAGGATCAGGTCCCAAGTTATTGTATTTTTATACATCAGCTGTTCACAAGAAGAAAGCAGAGTTAAGTTCAATGCTTATGCACCCTGCCAAGTCACATGAATGCCTGTGATAAAAAATCCCCCCATCACTCTGGATCTGTTCATGAGAGTAGTTAGTAGTCCACCAGAGTAGTTAGAACATGGTTTGCTATTGTAGGGAGGGGAAGATTCCAAAGGTGGACCCAGTGCTGCCATTCATTATTATACATTACACACAAAAACCTATATTAAAAAGAACGTTATTCAAGTTGCAAAGTCAAGCACGCAAAAGCTATGCAGTACCAAATTTAAGACTGTCTGTACAACCTTAATTCAACCGACTTTTGCATATACGGTGTGATACAGGTTTTAATTACATGATCACAATTTTTTTCCCACTGAACCCCTAACATTCAGTGCACAGAATGGACAATGTTCACTAAATGAGCAGTATTTTATATTTTGTTTTATTCTCATTGTTAAACGAATGGCCCCACGCTTTATTTACTGCACACCATTCAAACCCTACTCTGAAGCTGGAATTATTAATTTCCTCATGAGTTTTTCTTTGGTGCTTTCACTGTAGTATTTGAATGTTTTATGAGTATTAATGGATTTACTTTCACAGCAGCCATTTTACAAATGGGGAATTGAGGCACAGAAAGATTAAGGTCAAAAGTGTCTACTATTTTTGAGTGCCTGATCTGAGATGCCTAGGACCTGATTTTACATAGTGCTTACCATTACATAGTACTCCATATATTCAAAGCACAGCTCTGACTTCACTTGCAGCTGTGAGTGTGTCAGCATTTCTGCAAATCAGACCCCAGGGTCGGAAGTCAGACACCAAGAAAATAAGGCACACACATTTAGTGACCACCTATGGAAAGTTTTGTTGAAGTGGATTTCCCAGCATTACATAGGAGCTCTGTGTCAGAGGCAGGATAGAATCCAATTCCCCAGGGCAGCAATCAATGAAACTGTCTTTTCTTTTTCTGCCAGTCTCCTACCACATTCACTACATATCTTCCAACTCCTGCAACAAATGAAATAGGCATCCTTCAGACAACAGCCTCCTTCATTACACAACACTGATTCCTCCTGTGTACTGAGTGACATTTAAACACCAATTGTACAGCCCCTAGTAACACACTCACCACCAGAATCCCATTCAACAACTTCACCACCTACCAGCTCTCTGAGCCAGAGAGAAGAGGAATTATGATTTAGTCTCTAGAATATATTGCAAAAACAGACTGATGTGTATTGATTCACAAGGTGACAGAAAATGTGTGTTAGCATTAAGGAATACTGCATAATTTATAATAGCACCTCTAGTTTTATCTCAAATTGCATCATTTTCTTTTTGAATTGTGACTTTATTAGACCGAAAGTCATTGTTAGCAACATCAGTATTAATATTTCTGTAATAATCATTCTGATATGTTGCTCTTTCTTGATTTATTGTATGCCTCTCTTCCAGAAGGAGAGACGTTCTGACAGAGCTAGATGCCAGCATCACAATCTTGAAAGGATAGTATATCTTGCATGACTTAGCATCTGTATCTTATGAAGGTCACTAGTTCATGGGGATTCTGTTAGGGATGGTCGCTGAACCCCTCTACTGAAAGAAACAGAAGAGAAAAAGAAAGTGTTTTCATGCTGTAGAAACTAGCTAAATGAATTGGATTATACTATGAAAATTATGACTTTTCTAACAGTGGTATTCATTTTGTCTCATTCAGGTTCTTTAAATTTATATTTATGGGTTTAAATCATTAAGCACTTTTTCTTAAATAAAACAGAAATTACAAAAAAAATTTTTGAAATTATTCTAGAAGATTGGGAAGCATTTGTCTATAGTAAATAAGAGGTAGAAAAAAAATATGATGCCAGTTCATAAGTATATGAACGTACAAAGTTTGTAATGGGAAGCTGAAGCTGAGTCTAACACCTCTTCCCGCGGTTGAGAGCTCTGATTAACTGAGATAAAGGGAAATATCAGAGACTCCTCTATTTGATTTACAGAGGTTATGACATTAATTCTGCCTCACTTTCTGTGCACCTGAACCTAAGCCCTGAACACACTTGTCAAGCACTGACACCAGCCCACGCATTTGACAGACTTTATGGACACACAAAATATTTATCATACCCTTACCACATAGGAGTGTTGTGTGGCTTAATTCTACTATCTATCTCTGTATAGTATATCAAATGAACTGATCACTTTACTATCTAAATACTGCTATATCTTGGTATCTTATTCAAGAATACTGGTAAAGCACTTCGAGGAACCCAGATGTAACGTGGCACTGAAGTGCAAAGCATTATGGCACTCTAATGTTTGCATGCATAACAGCTATGGCTTAAATAAGGAGCTCACAGGTGCTTCCAAGCACAAGCTTGAACACACAGAAAAGGAAGTAATTATTTGAAAAATACAGGCCCACAGTTTTTCAGTTTTCTCCCACCTAACAGTATAAATTATTGGGGGGGGGATGGAAGTGGAAGAGGAGAGTGGAGGTCCACATGACAGAATTTCTTTGCACTTAATAGGAGCATCAATAGTTAGACGACAGCATGTAACTAAGCAACAGGCATGCTTTTCATACCACATCATAAAATACACGTTGTTGATATGTAGCTCCAGAGCTAACACATTAACAAAGAAAGCAAACCAATGAAAACGACAATGGAATGTTCTAGTCTACTTCGTAGTATTTCCCAGTAAAATTTGGAACAAACATTTTGAATTAACAGTTCTCAATACATAGCCACAGAGCTAAAGGTGATTGGTGGGATAGATGTACTTGTGTCTATTTGATATCCTGAAAGGTTGATTTGTTTTTTTAATCCCTTCCCTTCTTTCCTCCCCCTCACTCAAACCCTTCCCCCAAAAAAGGCAGGGGTTAAGAAGAGAGTTCTCCTTGTTTTACCTTACAAGTGTCAGGTCTTGCACTTTTTTTGCTGGAGAACTGGAGAATTAGTGTGAGTTTCTCACACTACAAGAAACAAGAGACTCATAACGGAGCAACTGAGAGGGGAAAGAGTTTGTACATAGTATAAAATTCTGCGCTTTTGTTTGTTTACCTGAACATCTATTTTATTGAAATTCCTCACAAGCACTTGGAAAAAAAACCTTTGTTAAAAGTTCAGCACATTTCTCCTTTGCGTGAGGAATGAGAGAGCTCCAACTCCTGTTCTCTTGCTCTCAGAGGAATCACTTGCAAAGTCTATGAAGTCAAGACCTGATATTTCTAAACATGAAAAATCGAGGGCAAGGCACCTCCTTGGGGAAATAAATATTTCTGGCTTGTTTTATGACTTATACAGAAGTGGAAATAAACACAAACTTTTTTTTTCTTTACTGGTCTTCTTTACAGATCAACAAGATAGGCCAAACCAAGCACATAGAATACCAAGAAAGTCAAGAAAGCCATTGTAAAAATCACTGCTTTGTTTGGTCAACCATCAAAAGAGACATTTCAAAATGGTTGCATTCTCAACCAACCCAACCTGTCTGTACAGTACACCATCCTATTGAGCAACCTCCCCAGTAAGTAATGACAATAATCTGATCTTGTGGTAAGAAAAGCACCCACAGTATAAACAAATGAATCACTTAAAGGGACACAGTCAAAACTGCTAAGCTTAAGAACAGGGTGTTAAATGCAAGGCAGCATGCCAGGAATACATAGAATGGATGGTCCCTCCTGTAAGTTACTTATCCACAAAAGGGTTCTGATGAAGGATGAACATAAAATAGAACACAAAATTAGTGAGATTGTCAGTGGGAAAAAAAATGAGTTTGGTCAATGCTTTGGTAACTGGTGAAAGAAGACTATGCATCATGTTATTGAGGCCCTGAAACTTTAACAACTACTGCCTTAATGACTTAGGAGCATTCGCAGAGAAAAGAGCCAGTTTGGTCAATAAGCCAAATGACAGGTTGTTTTAAAATAATACATGGACACCCCAGGAGAAGGTTCTGCCAGATGAGTTAACAAATCAGCTCTGCTAGATCAGGCCATCAGAAAGATTTTTTTATTAATTGCTTACAATTAAGTCCTTTACAAAGGACTCTCATTTCATATTTTTTAAATAAAATGTATATATCTAACCTGTGTTTTTTCCAGCAGGTATATAATCCCTGCAGTATTTTGCTTGCATATAGCATTATTCAGGCATGTATTGTGTGTAGGTGGAATTTTGCTGGATGTGCATAACTGGGAAATTCAGGGTAATGGCACAAAGAGTCCCTTTTTATGAACATATAAAGCATCAGTGTTTTTCTATTGCAAAGTCTTTGGGGCAGGGGCAGTCTACATTTTTTTTTATCCTGCAAAGTCTTGAGCACTCTGTTCCTGACATAAGAAAAGCACTGAGGTAAATGCTTAGCTTTAAGCACACGAGTAGTCCTTAAGAGGCTCAAGGTTATATACATGTTTAAATATCTTGCTGAGACAGGCCTTAAGTGTTTGATATAATTTTTGCACAATTATTACTTCTTCATTTACAACAATAAGCCATTGCCCTACTTAGACAGGCAGCTGTGCAGCTTGCTGCTCCAAGAAGGACTCAGCTGCATTAAAACTTTTAAACATGTTGTGGCCAAGATATGGGACGTATTGTACCCTGTTATATTTGTAGTGTAGACAGGGACAAAAGAGAAACAGATGTAGAATGTTCCTTCTCTTTTCTCTGTGGTGTCCAGATCCCAAACTGAAGCAGCATTACTGAACATCCATCATCATGTTCCCCTGCCATGTGTGTGAACTAATTCCAGCAATTCCAAAATCCTGATAATTTCAAAAATCAATTCATAATGGTTAATCCTGAAATATCTTGTTTTTTGAAAACACAAGGTTGATTTTTCATCCTTGAAAGACAAATTGGTTTCACAGTATTTGTCTAGTTAAGATTGCTCTATTTAAAAAAAAGTTGTGGTTCTCAACCTGTAGTCTGTGGGCCCCTGGACTAAGATTTCCAAAGGGGTCTGCACCTCCATTTGAATTTTTTTAAGAGTCTGCAAATGAAAAAAGGTTGAAAACCACTCTAATACAATGTTTAAGATTTCATGTCTGCCTCCACTTCTTCCTGTCCATTGCTGTCACTGCCTATTGTATTGTTAATGTTGACCTGGTCCAGCTGTTTCTCAGCTAATTGGGAATCCCAAACTACTGAATACTTTATTTTTGAAGATTACTTTAAGCATTACTGAAATCAGTATTGTGGCATTGATTTCCATTGCCTGAAACACCTGAGGAACTGGCACTAACTCTTTCCTCTTCAACTGCATAGTGCCACTTAGGTCCAGGAAGAAAATGGATTTGATCTTCTTTAAAAGCAATCCCTTTCAAACTCTGCATCCTGTGAGTTTCTCTCCCTGTCTCATATATCCAAGAGTGCTATTAGGAAAGTTTACTCAAAGAAAGAGTGAGAGGAATTAATCTAATATCCCCTTTAAATATATACTGGGTAGGACTTAGTGTCCTGTTTCAGTATTGAGGGTACAAGGTTTTCTATACAAATTATTAGGCTCTCCATTTCTATATCACTGACTGAGTTACTTTTAGTTTGACAATTGGAGATTGCAGCTATATCAGTCATTCTCTTATCTAACATTTATTTCTTTGTTTTGATAGTTTCTATGTGACCCTCCATATTGTCCCTTCTCACAGCAGGAGGAAGATAACTAATTTTTCATCAATGGATGATAAAGTACCTTGTATTTAACCAAATTTTTCAATGATCGTTTCAATGTATAGCTTTAGTAGAGTCTCTGTATGTGGACAAGGTCCCAAGGCAAACCAACAACTATAACAACTGAAAAGAGGAACAAAATTATAAGATTCACTTTCTAAGTGTAACCTTTGATCTATGTTTTCCCAATTAGCAATTTTTAAAATTAGGGATAAAACCAAACTGAATTCTTTAACATTTGAGCCGCCAGGGGTGTTACAGATAATTTAATTTAGCAGAGGACTGTGAATGACACAGTGAGTGATAACATTAAAAAATTTATTTAATTCAAATAGTTAAGTAAACAGGCATTACAGTATAACCACACACTGTACTGATACTCATATTCCAAGAGGAATTGCTGCATTCAGGGGTGATCAGTCCCTAAATGAGGGGAATGGATATAATCCTTTCTCTAATGGTACCCTAATGATGGATGGGGTGCTCCTGTCTAAGCCCAGCATGCTACCTTTTTTGTAATCAATTATAATAACCCTTTCTTAATTAATTAACATTAAATCAACCTTTTAACCATAATTAAAATAAATTATTAAATTTCCTTTAAAATCTTAATTTGCACCTGTGCAAATAGCATACCAATAACTATTAATATAGTTGGCATTTTTCAAAACATTAACATTTTATTCTAAAACCACTTAAACTCAAGTCATCTTGTAAATATGTTTTGGTCCGATGTCCTAACTTATCTCCAACTTGCCTATGAATTGTCTCACTTCACTTTACTAGTGTCAAGCCACTTTTAGGAAATAGATTTTTGAGCCTTCTTTCTTTTCAATACATTTCTATATAGACAAGCATAGTCTCTATAGGCTACATAAGTGACCTTGTTGCCTCTGTTCCAACTAGCTATGTGTTAATGATTTATATATTTCCTTAAATTATCCCCACTGCATATGGTTTTTTAATTCCTCTTGCAGTTTTTCTTGACTAAAACCAAAGGAGAAAGCAGAAAGTCTCATATCTGAGAGCTTCTGAGTCTATCTTGTGGATAAGAAACTGGGACTCTAGAGCTATGTATTATGTTCCTGACTCCACCACAGATTTACTATATGTCCTTGGGTATGTCACTTAAGGCCTGATCCAAATCCCACTGAAGTTAATGGAAAGACTCCCATTTACTTCAGTGGATTTTGGATCAGGCCCTTTGTCTCTGTTGTGTCTCCATCTGTAAAATGATGCCAACCATACTTTCCTACCTCACAGGAGTATGCATTAATTCATGCAAGGTGACCAGATTTTATGGTGGTAAGAGCTATAGAAAAGCCTATAAATAAAGAAGGAGATCCCTACTCCTTCACTGCTACGACAGTCACTCATCCAGAAGTATATGAAAAACAGTATTTGTCTGCATATGTTACTGTATGCAATTTTGGTGACTGTCTTAAATCCACATATGTGCTAGCTTTTTATAAGAAGAAAGAAATAATTTTACAAGGTATGAAGTAAAAATCATGAGAGGAGTTGCTCATATTAACTTGAACCTTTGAGATACAGATTCAAGCATTTGCTTGTATTTTAGCATACCCAATGATTATCTGGGCTATAACAATCCTCTGTTTCAATCTTCTCCTTTTTTGCTTTTATGTAAAGGTAAGGCAATTTGAAATATGTGCAGAAATCTGGATGGCATATTACCAAAAAGTTTTTGTTCTTTGAATGAGCAACACATTGAGTTTGACTTTCCGACAAAAAATAAAACAGTCATTTAGTGATATGAGCAATTGGGTGACATGCAGTTACTGCAATCATGTATACGGTCGTGAATGCACATCACCTGAGCAGACAATGAGACATATACTGGTCATTTATGCATGAATTCACCCAATATATGCACATAAGTTAGAACTCATTTGCATGCACAACTGTGTGACTAGCGTATTAAAGCCAGGCCCATTATTCCACATTTGTTTAAATTGCCTGGAGCTCAGCAGAGGCCAGAAATTCTATTTCATGAAAGATTCTGAGATTTCAAAATCTGGCTCTTGTAATGACCCACCTAAACCCAAGAATCCATCCAAGGCAGCAGAGTATAAATGTAATGCAGCCACTTTGAAAGTTTTAAGCATTCACAAATTTGCTTAATTCTGCTCTCACCTCCTTTAAAAATAGATGGACTTATCCAAACACTGAAGAGAACAAAAATTGCACCTTATCTGCATTTTGAATAGCTATGATCTGATCTGAGAAATGTATTTTCTCATATCAACTTTGACTGATATAGGATGTCTTATATTTCCATTATGCTGTGTCCTAAGTCATTGACACTGAAGTAATATTATTTATATATATAAAATGTAAAAGCGTGCAAAATATTTGACAACTGTTTTAGGCAGTGATGGAGGAAATGTGTACTTGCACACTGTTATTTTGTCTTTTTGCAAATCTCATTGATTCTCTAAGTAAAAAAATAACTTCCTGGCAGCTTTCCAAAATTGAGGTTAAGCAGTCTCCTTATATATTAGCTTTTTATTACTGCAGACCCTAAAATTAGTTTAAAATATCTAATGTGTTGTTGGTTAGCATTTGAGAAATACTGTACACTGACATAAGGACTGCTTCACTCCTGCTCATTTAATAACCTGTGCTGCAGAATTCAAAGTTATGGGGGATATCATGATCCTTCTATAATAGACATAATTGTAAACATGTACTGTGATTTTAATGGTCCTATGTCAGTGTGAATTTTTTTCCTGTTTCCCATAGGATGCCTGTGGAAAAGAACTGAATATTATCCTCTTCTTTATTTGTACTCCTTAGAGACAAATGAGATTACTGATTTCTGAGTTATTATACAAGAAGTTTCTATATATGATGGGAAGAGCTCTGTAGTGGACTTCCTGTTCAGCTTTGCCTGTGTCTATTGTAGGGAATGGGAACTTGGAACTGATTCCCTATAATTCCCGTGACTAGAATTTATACTCCACTTGTCTACAGTGATTTTTGATTTTGGGAAATTAGAAAGCTAGACTATAGCTATAACAACAATTTTACTGTACTTGAACCAAATTCTTTCCACCTGGTGAAAATGTTTTTATTTCTTTATTTATTGCATGTGATGAACTCTTGAACTTCATCTTTTAAAACATCACAGCTTGCATCTGCTTCAACCTCAAGCACTAAATTGTGCCTGTAAGGTAGAACTGTTGATATGGGTTGGTGTGGAAGCACACAACCTGTCCCTGCAGGAACTTAGAGGGAGAGCAGGTATGTCACAGTCCTTTGACAGGCTGAGGGGACAGTTCTGTTGGTATCTGTACAGATGGATGGTAACCTGACCTTAAGCCCTCTCTGTCTCCTACAGGAAGCCAGAAACAACAGCACCAGCCTATCAGATGGCCATGACAAGGGCAGTCTATCCCATGGTCAGAGCAGGCGTCAAACCTACTGGTTGGAGCAAGCATCAGGAACCAAGGACTTGGGGCAGAGCTGGAGTCAGTAACTGGAAGGTAGAGCCAAGGATCAAAGTGGAGGTCAGAAGCTAGATACCAGAGCAGAGGGTCAAGCTGGAGGGCAGGAAGTGGACCTTGCAGGGTCGCAGACAAGAAAGGGTTCAAAGCAGCGGCAGGACAGAGGCAAGGCTGGGTTCAAGACAGAAGCAACAGAAGGTAGCACAGGAACAGACATAGTGGTGGGCATGACCATCTAGCAGCCAGTGAGCTGCTGCTGGCTTAAGAGTTGGCCTGCCACACTCCTATGCACTCAGGTGCCATGGCTGATCAGGCAGCCTGCTGCAGGCCAGCTGTACCGATGAGGCTGCCTGAAGATTAGCCCTGCTGGAGGCCCTGATTTCTGACATTGGCTCACAAAGCCTGAGTACACCTGCAGCGCCAGTCCCATCACTCTAAGAAACAGTGCTTAGCCTTTAGCTAAAGATAGCCCGCCTGAGTTTATTTCCTTATGGTGATGCTGACTATTCACCATGCCTAAACTTCAGCCACAGTCTAGTTCTCTTTATTCTCCCAAGGGAATGCACCTTGTGGCTTAGTGAAGGTCTATTCAAGATAAAGATCAGATTATAGCTTGCTCTCACCAGCCCAAGGAAAATCCTGAGTTTCTGACCAGACAAGCACACCCTACCCCTTGAGAGTATTAACCTCCACTAACCCAACGCAGGAGCACCTTAAGTTCACAGAGCTCTGCTTTCTGAGATGGCTTGGCTTTCTGAGGATAGGAGCTTAGCTCTAAGGGGAAGCAAGCTATTTATGGCAGCAGCTGAACTGAACCTAGCCCAGTCTGCTTCCTCTTCTCCTTGAGTCACTGTTAACTCCTTCTCTGCCTTACTGATGCATGAGGGATATGTATCCCATCACATAGCCTCTGTGCTTCCTAAAGACTATGATTGTGCCTATTCCCTGTGCATGGTAGAAGGGGAAAGAACGGTGGAGTCTACTGAGGGCCAAGCACATCTGACCCCCACATGATACAATGTTTTAAGATTGAGACCTTAATTTTCAGCATTTGTATTAAGACTGTACATGCTATGAGTGCTGTATATCCCCTAATTCCACTTTTAGTGATATATAGTCATAATGCAAAACCGTTCATGTAGTGAGAATTAATATAATTACAAATGACATTAAGTCACTCTGGTACAGGGGCATTTATGCAAGCTGAATGCAGCATAATAACTACAACGGGCACATCTTGGCAAAGTGCCAAAAGTCTTAAATACAAACTGCTTGGAAGTTATAATTTAAATGTCAACTATAATTAACTTTATTTTTAAATGCGATACAGCTAACTGCTGTTAAAAGAATATTCTACATATACCAGATGCTATATATCAGATGCTATTTGAGTATCTCATCTCGCTAATCAGCAAGGATGTTGTATTGAAGCATTTATAGCAGACTTCTCCACCTTTTAAACTAAATACATTCCGCACCAATTTCACTATTGCCATTTGTTCTCCAACTATCTGTTTCTAAGAGAGGACTGAGTGGGTGGATGGGTGGGATGATGATTGGTTTCATTATAGTACTTCTTGCTAGAATCTACTTCACAATTTGTTAAACTCCAAAATGGTTCTTATCTCATTTTTTTTTAAAGTTCACACTTGTGAGAGCATGCTACAGAGCAAAATATATGGGTCACTGGAGTCCATGTTCTTGAGCTTATTATCATCAAATACAACTATGGAAGTTATTTCATACCTAGTAATAGCAACACATTTGGCATATGAGGAAATCCTTCATTTAAAGGCAAAGACTTTTGATCCTCCCAAAATCAAACAGTTGTTGAAACCAGAAATAGTTATAAATAGAAAATATAACAGAAATAAGGAAATTTATATCCATAGATTTTAAGGCCAGAAGGGACAATTGTGATATCTACTTTGACCCCCTGCATAGCCCCAGCTAGAAAAGTTTACCCAGTAATTCCTGGACAAAGCCCCATGCGTTGTGATTTAATGAAGCTCCCTTCCTCCTGCACATCAACACTGTTATAAATTAATCTCATCACACTACCTGAATAATACTTTTCTACCCTTTTTCATTTAGAGTCATTTGGTGGCTGACAGATAGAGGCAAATACATGAAACTGACCCTTAGGCACCAAACTAATAAAAATGGCCACTTAATGTATGCCAATATAATATTCAAAGAAACCAGCTGCATGTACAAAAAAATGTATTCTTATACGGAAACAGGGATTAACATATGCTAAATGGGTAATGGCCATGCAAACATGAACCTGGACACAGATACCCATTTTCCAAACACAAATGCCCAGCTGCTCATATCACATTACTAGGATGTGGGCAGTCATTCTTATTGGTCAGAGCAGGAGTCAGCAGCCAAGAACCAGAGGCAGCATCAGGCATTGGAGGCCAGATGATAGAGGTGAGGGTCAAAGCCGGAGGTCAGGAATCAGAGACAAGGGTAAGAACCAAGTTACTTGAAGTGAGGCAAGGTGGGTCAAGACTTTGTTAAACGTAGGAGCAGGCATTATCACTGCCATGGGTACATGTTTTGAGCAGCTATTACTGCTGCTACTAGGCTTAAGAGCTGGTCTGCTGACTCTTCCAACCAAATAGCCAGTGAAGCCAATCAGGCAGCCTGTTCAGGCTGGCTGCACTCATTAGTTTGCCTGGAGACTGGTTCTGCTGCAGCCCCTAAATCCTGACAACATGCAAATATAGTTTTTGTGCAATCAGTGGGTGAGCATGAAAATTTTGCAGGCACAGTTTAGCTGGTTATATTTAAAAATGACTTAAATGGCTAAATTCAACCCTGACATCAACAAAATTAGGCCCATTTACACCAGGGTTAATGTGGTTTGTGATATCTGTTGCATGAAACTATACTTATCTTCCAACAGCTGAACAACAGAACTAGATGAAATTTTCTAAATTTTGAGATTTCACTGAAAATATTCATCAAGAAATTAATTTTCCGTCAGAAAATTCCAAAAGCCTTTTGTGAAAATTTTCATTAAAAGTTTCCAAATTTTCAACCAGCTCATTAAGCTAGTCAAAATTTTTCAGTAATTGAAAAATTGACTTGCAATTTCCAAATGTTAAAATCAATACAAAATAATTTCTAAAACAAAATTTACTGATTTTTTTACTAGCTCTACTAAACCACTATTCCTCAGGAAAAGCAATGTATAGATATTGTTCTTTATTACAAACTCTTGTGCAGTTTCATTGGTCATGAATACCACTTGCCATGATCAACTTTGAATATATCTCCACCTAAAATATGAGTTATTATTATGACATTGATTTTGAGGATCTGTATAGTTTAACTTACATTCACACTTGACAGTTCTGTCTGCCAGAAATTTCTTTTATTGAATCAAAAGATTTACTCGATTCCTTTAGAAGCACCAAGATAGCCAAGAGTCATGACAGCTAACAGCTACTATTCTGTTTTTACTTGATGATGGAATATTAAAATTAAGATATAATTTTCTATAACTTTAATAGTTTAACTAAAACCATTTGATTAATAGTTTCAGATTAAATACCATGAAAAATTGTCACACATTGAAATAGTTGAAAGCCAGTCTTCCAAACTAAGAACAAAATGGTTCTCCGTGATTCTAACTACAAGTCTCTATTGACCACCAAGGGAAGTTCAGTAAGTAGAATTAGTGCAATCATATTTTCTTGGGTTTTGGGTTTGTTTGGTTTTTTCCTTCTCTTGCTTTAGAAGCATCATGCAAACCTAAACAGAAAAGACCAGATTTTTAAAGATATTTGCTAATATTTATGCCCAAGTATTTCTGTGCCCATGCATAGTATCACTCAAGTCAATGGGACTACGCATAGATCTAATGGCATTCATGAATGTAAATCTTTGTAGGAGCAGCCTGTCAAAGTGATTATACGTACATAAAGTGACGTCAAATGCACAGGTTTTTTTTTTAAAGTTAAACTGTAATCTCTTTCAGTTACTGTTTTCAGATAGAAGTGGATGACAGTGTCCCATTTATCACCTTTTTTTTTTCAGATGATAGAAAACAATTCATGAATGATAAAACAGTTTCTTAAAGCTCTGACAGTGTGGCTTAAAAATATGTGCAAAATGTCCATAAATAGACTATTTCAGTACAAGATTAACAGTGTAGTTTCTGTAAATGGTGCATCTATTCTGCTCTTACAAGGTCTTTCTTATCTCTAAATAGATGTAATGATCCTATGATGAAGTCTGCCAGCCAGACATCTCCCAAAACTCTCTAGAATGAGATGAAAAAGAAGGCAAATTAAAGGACTTTGGAATAAGTCTCACTGGGTATTTCTCAAAGATTTGATCATGCATCACTGAAGTCAATGAGAGTTTTGCCATTGACATTAATGGAATGAGACAGAAAAACACTTTGGTGCATAATGAAAAACACACCTCTTATGTTCCAAAGATCCTCTACCTGTCAGATAGGATTGTAAGTAAACATATAGGTATTTGAACAATTGTATGATGATGGAAAGAAACAGCAAATTTACTTTTAAAAAGTGATTAAAATAAATGGTCATAAATGTGCTTTTGTTTTCAGTGTGCTGCTATGATTTGACTATTTCACCTAGATTTTTCTCTGGGAAAAATACACCATCTGCTTAGTTAGTCTGTTTTCTTGGTATCTTGCCCATTTAAGCTTTTCCAGTTTCTGCTCTATTTCAAGTAAAACACTCATTAGGGACAGTCACAGCTGCCATGCAGTATTATTTGAAAAGAAGTATTCTCCTGTTGCCTCCTTGTGCACTGAGATAATAGAATATCACCTTTGAGGCTAATAATTAAACTTATCTCTTCTCTGTCGTTTAACTCCTTTCATCTACATCACACTTAAAACTTACAAAAGGTAGGTGCCAAAACCTACCCTAGAGGCTTTTGCAAACTGCAATAATCTGAAGTGGAAAAAGCTGTGGCGTGGTCATTAATTGGATGTGCGTTTTCTAAGTAACATACAGAGGATATGGAGTGCTTTGCGACTGGTGGCATTCAAAGCTGCTTAACTCATTGATGTGGCCACAGTGACTAGAATGCACAGAAAGTCACTTATTGCACTTATTTTATTCAGACATTGTGGACATTTTAACACAGTATCATTATATCTTTTTGCACTCTGCTACACTGCATACATTTTCAACCGTGTAGTCCTTTACCAATAAGCTGCTAAGGCCCTTAGCCTGGATGTGGTAAGAATGACTGCCTACTTTGTTGTATATAGATTTAACAGACCTTAAAGAATGAAATATTGTTGTATTTTAAAATAGCTTCCCATGAAGAATTCATTTTCTGATATACTGTATTTTTACACTACCTGACTTGACTATTCAGACACCCTACATTATGCATTGACAGCCATGTGACAACAACCATTCTGAGTCTCTGGAGAATGGTAAATGGACTAAAACTAAAACTGGAACAGAATGAAAAACATTCCACAAATATTCAATGTTTTAAATGTTTAATGGTAATGTGGGGAGTGATTAAATGTAATGACATGTACATTACCATAAATATTTTACATTAAAATGGAGAAGATAAAAATAAGCCTAAAGGCCAATAATTACTCTTTCTAAACCAGGTCGGTTACATTGTTAAGATATGAATATAGTTTAATTGACAAGTCACAGGAATTCTACACCTAGCAAAGACAGTTCTCAAAGAAACTTTAGCCAAGCAAGCTTTGAACAAAAATCTGTCAAGATGAACAAATAGTGGATGTAGCAGGAGGAGTGTCTAGAACGGTCTGTTTCAAGAAAAGTCCCAAATGATAGTTCCATATAAACAAGAAAAATTAGGTACATTGGGTTAAATCCTGGCCCCTGTGAAGTCAAGTAAGGAAGGCATGTAAGAAGAGGAGAGTTTTGAACCATCCATGCTGAATAACTAGCTTAGAAATTTCAGACTGAGAGCATTGTCAAGCCAAGGTTGTGTGCCAAAATGAAATTTCAGTATGTCCGCTGGGGGGGTGGGGGGATTTTTTTGCTATGTACAATGGAAGTCTATAAAAAAGGGGTTTAGTGTCCCAAATTCCTTGTTTGAACTAGCAAAATTGTGAAGTTCATGCATTAGGAAAGAGGTTTTCTTTTCCCACTTGGCTACAGTCTGAGTACCAAAGAAACACTCATTTTCCTAATGCATGGACATCACAACCCTACAACAGAACTGAAAACTCTCATGTTGCTGCTCTTTCTGGGTGTTGTAACTCTAGGGTCTGAGAGGAGCCTTACAGTGAACAATACCATTGGGAATGTAGATGTGCTGCATGCTGTGCTGCAAGACAGAGTTTTGGGTCTGTTAAAGGGAGGAGCAGAACTGCTGGTTACTGAATGGGATGATGTTTACATTCTGGGATCCACATATTAGGTTACACCATCTCAATAAATAACATATGAATCATATACTGAGTTATTCACCTCCCACTGATTGTCATAATAAAATAATAAAAATCATTTAAAAATACCTACACGTGGAACAAAGATTTGATAATGGGCTCTTCAGTTTAGCAGACAAAGGTGTAACAATAGCTGGAAGTTGAAGTTAGACAAATTCGGACTGGAAATAAGGTGCAAAATTTTAATACTGAAAGTAATTAATCATTGGAACAATTTACCAAGGGTTCTGATGGAGTCTACATCACTGGCAACTTTTAACTTAAGACTGGATGTTTTTCTAAAAGACATACTTTACTTTAAAAAGGAATTAATTCAGAAAAGTTCTATGGTCCATGTTATGCAGGAAGTTGAGAAGATGATCGTAATGCTCCTTTCTGGCCATATAATCCATGAAAATCATAATACTTAGCCCTAAACATCTTTAGTATTGTGTAAAAAACCTAATTAATTAATCCTCACAACAGCACCGTGAAGTAGGTAGGTATTCTTATTCTTCTGTATAATAACCGTAGAAACTGAAATGGGTTAAGTTACTTACCCAAGGCCCCATCAGCCAGTGACAAATACAGAACTAAAACTCCTGAGTTCCTAATCCTGTGTTCTGTTCAGCAGAACTTGCTACGACTGGACTCTTGTCTGTCCTTCCGATACTAATACAAGCCCCAAATACTATGTTTACTGCACAAGAAGCTTATCTAAAACGACAGACTCTGGAAGTGTTGTCAGAATGGACAATTTAAATCAGTGGAACTCTCCACAAGTATTAAGATTCATCCATGGACTTTACGCTGCAGGATGTGGCTTTAAATTGGAAACTCTGCAGTAAGGACACTTATCTTCTGTCTGTAAAGGGCTTAGCGTACTTCCATTTTATCTGTGATGTGAAATTTCAATATGACCAAGTTTAAAGTACATTGGACCCACTAGCCATTACTTGAAAAACTCCTATATATGTTATCCCCCAGGTTTCCCCCCCACCCCTGAAAACTAGCACACACAAGTTAGAGGAAGCCACCTTATACACTAACGTAAGGGCAAGTCTAATTTACTCATTAACTAATGTAATTTTCACCAGCCATGACAACACTAGAAGGGGGCTGAATGATTCTAGCATAATTTTGTCCAGGTAGTGAGAAAGCAAGCATTTTTGTAAACATCACGCAGGCATATATGGTTCCACCTCTTCTTTGGTCCCAATACATTAATACAAATAATGACCCTCTCTGTCTCCGTGAAAGTTTGAGTAATGGAACCCAAGATGCAAGTGGTGGAAACAGGAGCACAGTAGTGCAAGCCATCTTCCTTGTCCAAGAAGTCAGGATACCAAATATGACCTACCAAATGTGTCGGGGAGAGGGCAGAATTGGCTGTTTCTGAAATGCATCTATTTAACAACTCTCCCAGGCAGCATCTGATCTCTTGTGGAGCCCTTGCCAGAATACGTAACTGCTTTCCCCTCACAAAACCCAGGAAGGAGGGCTGTAGCGGCCATTTGCTCTCCCCTGGGGTGAATCCTCAGATCAACTGCCATGGCAGAGCCTGTACACCAGTAGGTGCAACTCTGGCCTTATACAGTATTAGAAAATATTGTCTCAAAGAGAATCCTATAAATATTTATGCTGCATTAATGTATTTAAGACATCACTCCTACAAAGTAACAACAGTGTTTAAAATCATTTTATTTGAAAATCTGTGAGGGAAAATAAACAACAGTAAACAAAAGCCCACAGAGAGTCAACTACAAGAAGATTATTTGAAATTACATTTTGAATAACGAAATATGTGTCTGTGGAAATCAGACATGTAAGATATTGCCACTGAGGCTACAATTTTTTAAACAGAACAACAGCAGGGTATAAATGTGTAACAATCCTGCAAACTCAGGACAAATTTTGTTTTCATTGATGCTGACACAAATAAAGAGTATCTCCATTGATTTTAGTGGTGCAACTACAAGCAGAATTTTGCCTATAGAAGGTACGGTCTGAAACTTCAGTTCAGCAGATAAAAAGTTGTGGGCTGGAAAACTATGGAAGTAGGACTATCAAAATATATTTGTTTTGGTGGTCTCTGGAAAAATTCACTTAATGCTTCTGGATAGTGCAAAGCGTTGAAAACCTGAATATTTAAATGCCTTCTGAGAACACTTGAGACATATAAGCATAAACAAATAAGAGAATGTACGAAGTCATAACAGCCTAGAGAAGAAAGTAGAAGCAAAGAGGCAAAAGTGTTATTTGTTAGCTATTTTAATTGTGTAAGTCTAAAGATTATTTTGCCTAGCAATGTGTTAGTCACATAGATCCTGTTCATGCAAGCACGTATATGTACTTAACTTAATACATGTGACTAGTCCGATTGAACTCAATGGAACTACTAACAGGCATGACGTTAAGGACAGGCATAAATGCTTCAGGGTCAGGACCATAATAAAAGAAAAGGATACATTTTCATAAAGGTACACAGTAATAAATTATTGTTAACAATAAAAGGAGTTGTTCATACAACTCTTAGAAGATTGCACTGTGTATATCATAATAGCCAAACAAATATACAGTACCTGGTGTTTCTATGTTGTGTTTTATTATTACTATTGGAATACTATTTGTATATTTTTATGGTATTTTGAAGAAAAAAAGGTGAATTAACAAGGGTAGGTTTCTCAATGGAACACATGTCATAGACATGTCATAAATAAGAGTGCCTGCAGAAATTAAATGTGTTAGTCTTTCAAGTGCTACAGGACTCTTGTTTTTGTTTGTTTTTTTGTCATAGACTGTTATTGGTGTGTAGGGCTGCAATTCCTTTCCAACCAAGCACTTCTTTAGCTACACATTAGGCCACTTCTTTAGTCTTTATGTGCACCCAATCTCTGCTCCACTGCGCATGAGTCAGAGGCACAGAACTGGACATGACAGCATAGAAATGGAAAGTGCAGTGCTCCCATGCTGAAGAGGTATTAGATAAAAGTGGGATAAGGACTCAGAAACCCATGACACTAGGAGTAAGTGCCCTGTACCACACTTACCTTTTTTTCTGTGGTCCATTGACCAACACTTTGCAAGCCATTCCAGAAACCCTGATTTATTTTTGAGGGTTGAAGATGAGGATAGATTGGGTTGTATGAAATCAGGTGCAATGGCCAGTCTGTGGTTTGACAAACTAACTCCCTTACTGGTTGAGTTACTTTCCAGTCACTGTCAGATTAACATATTTGGGACTGGACTCTGCTGCGCTGGAGACCCATTAGCCTCAGCAGTAGTTTTTATATGGGATTTAATTGGGAACAGTATCAGGCCCAAAGGTTCTGAATAAATGTTAGATCTAGCTGAATCTATCCATTTTTGATAAATGGAACTTTCAAACTAGAGGACAAGTCTAGCAGGTTCTAGTGGATCCCAACATAACATCACTGCAAGAACCTGGATCTGACACCTGATTCCCATCAGATCCAGCTAAATTTAGGCCACAAACTCAGAAACTGTACCATCAAAATAGAAGACAAGTGTGTTGGGTCTACTACTTCTTAAACAAAACAACCACACAAAACAAAACCACCAAACTAAACAAAACCAAATTTGGATCCTAACATATCCTGGTACAAGAAAGCTCTACAAGAAAACTATGGCTGGATTCCAGGATCCTGCTACATCTGGTTACCCTTTGGCTGCCCAATTGTCCCTGATGCATCTGCAGCTCCCCTTAGTCCAAACCTAACCCGGATCTCTGTATGTCGATGCAGCAGCACTGCAAAAGCACACATGCGGCAAGTGAACGTGACCAACAGGATCCATCCCAGTCCTAGCGCGGCTTGTGTGGGTGCTGTTGCACTGGCACGCATCAGAGCGCACTGGTGCGGCCCTACAGGAGTGGCTCCACGTGCTCTGTATTTAGGCAGTACAACGGGGTGGCTTGGGAGCAAAGCGGTCACGATCCGGGGTGTGTCGGGGGGAGGATTCTGGGGTGCAGTAGACTCGGCCAGGCTTGTCCTCTACCTCGAGCCGGCAACCCGGGAAAAACACCAGCATGCCCCAGGTAGCCCCAGCTCTTCCTTTTCCCCCGGCGCTGCAGCTCCAGGCGGGTCCAGCTTCTCCCTGCCTCCCCGACCCAGCGAAAGCCAGGCAGGAACCTCAGGCGCGCGCCCTTCGTGCACGCGGTCAGCTCAGTCGCAGCCTCCCGCGGGCGGCCCTGGCGCGCATGCGCGGGGAGCCGCTCTCCCGTCTCCCTCTCTGTTGCTCCCCCCGCCCAGCCGGGCCCGTGGCCGTTCCGAAGCTGCGTTGGCTGCGGGCGGGGTGTGAGTGAGTCTCCGCGGGAGCCGCTCCCCTCCCGGCCGCCGGGGGATGAGGCAGCCGCGCCGGGGCCCTGCCGCGCTGCCCTGAACCCAGCCCCCGCCCAGCCGGGTGTTGTTCGCCGCCGCCGGGGAAGTTCGCTCGCCCCGGCCCCGGCTCCGGCTCCCGGCCCCGCTGGGGTCTCAGCCCTTGGCCGCCTGCCCCTCCTCCCCCCGGCGTGCGGAGGCGCACCATGATGGCGGCCGAGGCCGGAGGCCAGGAGGGCGGCTCGGCGAGCGCCGCCGGGGAGCCGGGGCACTGCCTCGCCCTGTGCCGGGGCAAAGGGCCGCAGGGCTCGGGCGGCGGCAGCCCGGGCGCCGGCCCCCCTTTGTGCCCGGCGCTGGGACTCCTGGCGCTGGGCTCGGGGGCCGCCCCTCCGGCGGCGGCAGGCGGCGCGGCGGCCGCCGGGCTGGGGCAGGAGATGCCCAAGGGGGCGCTTGCCCCGCCGCCGGAACCCGGCCCAGCGGGAGCGGCGCCCGCTGGGGGCTTCCCGCCGCTGCCGCCCCCGCCGCTGCTGCCCCTGGCCGGGGGGCTGGGCACCGTGGATGAAGGGGACTCGCTGGACGGGCCGGAATACGAAGAGGAGGAGGTGGCCATCCCGCTCAACGCACCCCCGACTAACCAGTGAGTAGCGGCCCCCGGCCCCGCTTGCTGCCCCTCCGCGGGAGGGGACGGGAGCTGGCTCCGCGGACTGCGGTGCGGCGACTCTAGCTCTCCTCCCCCCGCCGTCCCCAATGGAAAGTGTGTGTCAAACTCTGGCCAGGCCCTGGAAGTTTTGCCCCCGCCCCTGGGAGCCCGTTGAAATAGATTCGGTCAGTCAGTTCCTCGCATGGAAAGTGTTGACACTGGTGGGCTGCTGGAATCCGGCTTTCCATCTCGGGTGGAGCTGCAGCCTGGACAGGGAAGCTACCAGCTGGAGCAAGGGGCACTTGGCTTGCCACTGAAGCACAGAACAACAGCCATGCTGGGTCAGACCAATGGGCCATCTAGCCCAGTGTCCTGTCTTCTGATGGTGGTCCGTGCCAGATGCTTTAGAGGGAATGAATGGAACAGTGTAATTGTGGTGTGATCCATCCGTCCCTGTTGTCCAGTCCCTCTGAAAGTCTGAGGCTTAGAGACACCCAGAGCTTTGGGAAGTCTGAAACACACTTGTGCTGCCCAGACAGGGTTGGATGCCAAACTGTGTCTTGTCTGTTACCCCATGCTGAGTTACATGTTACTGATCACTGTGCTTATGTGTACATTTTGAGGGTCACTTGTGTGCCAAGCTGTTTCCATTTCATCCAAGTAATGTAGAGCCAGAAAGACATGAAATCTGTCATTTTCAGAGTCTTGTGTTTAAAATGAACAAAGAAATCCTTGTGCGATCTAGTAAAAATAGTATGTCTTAAACACTTGACTAGATATTTGATTTAGTCTTTGGGGTTTTCAGTACTAATTACTGTGAATTTTCACAAATGGTAAATAGTGGCTCAAAAGTATGGGAAGCCCAGATTATTAAACTGGCCTTTAGGAAACTTTGTCAGGTTTTTTGGCAGTGTGGTATCCATTTTCATACTCTTCCAAAATGTAATAGTGAATAGCCATTGTGGCATTTAGGTATACAGCGGTAACTATTTTTTGTTTTTTGGTTAGGAAAATAAGCAGTCTTTCTGCAACATAGGAAACCTCTATTTAGTGCAGCATGCATCTGAGGTGTGTAATTACACACAGAAAATTTTAGAGATTGCACCTTTTAAAAGTTGATATGGTTAAATGTCAGCATTTTAAAGTATTAGTATTTATTTTTCATAAACAATGAATTTAATAGCCTGGTGTTCAGTTGACTTTATTGGCCTTTGTGTTTAATTGGATTGTTTGAATAGTATTGGGAAATGAGTAACAACAGTAGGTTTTTTTCAGTAAGGTATCTCTATGCTTGTCTTTCCATTAGCTCAGTAAGGATTCCTGTAGAGTCGATAATATTAATGAGAATCTTACACCTGTTAACATAATACAATTGTCCTGCATATCTGAAGTTTGTCCGTACTTTGTTAGTGTGCAGCATTTGTATGTACAATTAGTGATAACTCTAAATGCAAGAAATTGGGATGTACTGATAACCTATTTGTAGGTGTCTGAAGGTTAACATGAAACAATTTCAAGGCTTATATTAGGATAGAAAGTTACACTCAAACATGTCTGTTTATTGTCCTTGAAACAAAATTGTTTGAGGTGTTTAAGTTGGTATTTAGGAATCAAATATTAACTAAGTTAAGGTGACATTTTATCCAAAATATAAATTAAGGCTATAAGTTGTAAAAGAAGTAACAGATTTTTAATAGAAAATATTCAGATTGGTACTGGTAATGTTTATCCAAGTGTATGCTAATATAGTCTTGACAGTTTGTCAGAGTAAAGTGCTGTGTTCATTTGCACTTCGTACAATATTTATCATTCTTGAATTTAACTTTAAATTCTTCTTGCCTAGTTCTGTGCATGTGAATTTGGGGCTTTCGGAAGCTTCTTTATTCCCCTAAATCCCCTTCCCCTCAGTCATTTCTTCATTTCACTCCTGATAGATGCAAAAGCTGTCTCTTCTTTTTGTGTGTGTGTGTTAAGATACCTTTCCTAGTCTTCTGTCCCTCTACTTGACCGGAATTAAATGAGTTTTTTATAAAGTAAATAAAATAGACTAGCATATACTTCTATGGTTGTTTTTGTTTAGTAACAGTACAGGAGAAAAAAACCTTTCCTATCCTGTAATAGCTCGCTTATCGGAAACCGTTAAACCTCCATATCAAGTCTAGTCTCTTTTTCCAGAGTTCAGGATGATAATGGTATTAGGTGTAGAAGGCATAGCTATTGTACAAGAGTGAGGGCATAGAGTGTAATATAAAACATGTTTTTCACACATTTTTTAACCTTGCCAGTTTTTCCAGTGATGGATTATGCATTTATTTATTTAATGACCTTATTGCAACAGTTCCTAAAGATTCAGGGCCTCATTGTTCTGAGGACTCTAGAAACACATGAGAGAGAGTCCTTGGTCCCAAAGAGATTTTAAAAAAAATCTAAATAGAATAGACAAAGGGTGAGAAGGGAAATGGAGACAGAAAAATGAAGTGACTTTTCCAAGGTCACACAGCAAGTCAGTGATGGATGGAGAACCCAGACTTCTTTCTCACAGTTCATTTCCCTATGTACTAGACAACACTGTCTCTTTTTTGCTGTAAGAACATATTTCTCAAATGGAAGCATAGGCAGATATCTTGAAAGTACCTGTTGTTTTTGAAATGATTGTTTTAGGGTATTGAGTAGTTATTTAGAACTGTGAATAATCACTGATCTAAAATAAATTTCATTATGATTGCCAACACTTTATTAAATGTAATCACTTTCTACAGCTCTGTTGAAGAACATGTGATAAATTTGCTGGCATGACAGCACTGCACTAATTCATGCTTTTTAGTCTACTGTAAAACGGTAAACAATGTTTCTAACTTTATAAGTACATCCTTTGCAAAGACTAAGAAGGCGCCAATCTTGCAAACACCTAAGTACATACTGAACTTCACTTGCTTAGTAAGTGGGACTACTCACATGATTAAAGTTAAGCATATGAATAAGTATACTGGATCAAAGCTCAATTGTGTAACTGTGTGTTTTCTTTCTAATGGCTAGGAATTCTTTAATGTACTCTTTAAAAATGAGATTATGAAATATTTGTATTTCTTACATTAGACCACCAATTGGAAATGTAGTTAATTTCAGAAAGAGTAGTTGTTTCAGAGAACTACACCTAATTGTTTCAGAGAACTACACCTACACTTGTTAATTTTTTTGTTGTTTTTTACTTTAGAATCCCTTTTCTATATTTTAATTTTTTTTCTCTGTTCATGTGAAAGAACCAAGACAATGGGAAATCAATTGATTGTACAGGAAAAAACAGTGACCACTGACTTTATACAAAGTAAGCAGAATAAGAAAAACGTATCTATTTCCAATCTTTGTTATAGTAGTTTTAGGTGACTCTGAAATTGGCTGTCCCTTGTATCTTTTTAGTTTTACCACCTTCCATGTAAACAAACATGCCTTTGTATTGCTGATAACAATAAATAAATAAATTCTATGATTTAACTACTGTTGAGACTAGGATTTAATATGTGCTCCTAAGGGCTGTTTCTTTTTCAGCAGTATATTGTAAGGCTCTGAGTAAATAAAGCCTTCAATATTAGTTGATCTCCCAAAGTGTAACATATAAGAAACAAAAAAAGGATCAATATTCTACATCTGTTTATAATAATAAAGCAGGTCTAATAAAATATTTAAATTACAGGTTTAATTACTGTTCCTTTAGACCTAAGTTAAACATTAACCTCTTAAAACATGATCACAATTTAAATTTTAAAAGCAAGGCTATTATAATATTCCATTAGTTTAAAGACGAGTGCAGATTTCACTCTTTCCCACTTCCCACTAGCTAATTCAGCCCTTTTATATGGCGCATGATGTGGATTTCTCATGTTCAGTAAATGTAACTTCTTCATTCTTTAATCATAAAATATTTTACATATGTATTAATGGTTGGGGGTGCTTCTTGTTACTACTAGATGATGGTCTTGGTGATAATTACTCTTTGGCCGCAAGGGAGGAGGCAGCAGTATCTTCTATATAACCGTAGCCACTACTGGTGGATGTCTTCTACAAGCATCCTGGTTGGGGGCTGATTTAAATGGGTGGAGTTAGCAACCTGATGTCCAAGCTCTACTTGGAAAGATGCTGCAGACTCCATTTGGGGAACTGCTGGTATACAACCTTTGTTAGCTGTAAGGGTTATTGAAACTTATAGTGAGATTCTACTTTGATAAATACCTTTATATATGGAACATGGTTTGGCTTTGTATATTCTAACTTCCAGATAACTTTTTCTCATGTTACCAGTACAAAGATATATCTTCTAACTCCTAATCCTGCAAGCTAAACCTGGGATATGAAAGTGAAAACTGTTCTTCCTTGTTTGTATATTATCACAAGTAATACAGCTGCTGCCGACCAAATACTCTGTATAGTTACATCTGTGTGAATGTCTACACTGCATCTGGGAGCAAGCCATTCAGCATCTGTAGACAGACTCATGCCAGTAGAGCTGAAGCTGGAGCACTAAAATTGCAGTGTGGATGTTGCGGCTCTGGTGGAAACACAGGCTATCCACCCAAGCTTAGTCCAAGGATGGGCTTGAGAGCCTGAGTGGTCACTCGGGCTGCAACATCCACATTGCTGTTTTCAACGTGCTAGCTTGAGCCCAGTTAGTATGAGTCTGTCTACCTGCACTCAAAGGCTCACTCCCAGGGGCAGCATGGGCATACCTTTTGAGGTCTTTATAACTGTACATCACGTGGAAACGAATGCAAAGGAAGATGGGATGGGGAAGTGAAGCAGGGACAAACTGCACTTCTTACTAGGATGCCTTAAATGTTCTCTTCTGTGAGAAGGTGTATTGCCTTTGGTTAGCAAGCACCAGCTATTGGGAGAAAGGGGGAATGTGTCTCTTTCTTACCTTTACTTTCCTGGACATTGCAAAAGGAGGGTGGGGAAGAGAGGGATTTTTGGTTTATTTTTATCCCCAAATACTCTTGCTCCAAAAATCTGAGACCTTGTTTACACTAGATACAAAGGTTATACTGACTTAAGCTCTGGTGTAGACAGCACTATGCCAGGAGAGCTCCCGCTGGCATAGCCATCGCCTCTCGTGGTGGCAGGAGTTATTAAGCTGACAGGAGAGCGCTCTCCCATCATCTTAGAACGTTTCAACCACAAGCAGCCCAGCTGTGCCGATGTAAGTGCTGTAGTGTAGATGTAGCCTAAGTGAAATCCCGAAGAATTGGGTCAATTTCATGTCTTCATAAATTTTGAACAGCAAGTGTGAAACTGACGTGAGTCGTGTCTCTTTCACTGTTCTGCTGTAGAAATGGCAATAGCAAATGTGTACTCTGTTCTTTATTGCCGGATAATGGGGATGGGGTGTTCTGAAAAAAGGATAGTGCTTTCCTCTTTTTTTCCTTACTGCCCTGGCCCTGTTGAAGCTTCTTTTGTAGCTGCTGCCACGACCTCCTCTTGTCCCCATTCTCCCGAAAAGAAGCATTTCTAGAAGTTGTGAAGGAATGCTGTCTAGGCTGTTGCTTTCTGTGGCAGTACAGTTGAATATACAAGAATTTGGTCAATTTTATGCAGGTCTAGCAGTCATAAGGCTGACGAGATTCTTCTAAGTCTTACAGTGTTGCTTTAAAGGTTGCAGTAGCATCAGCAGAAGTTCCAGTATTTTCCAAAGATACTTTCACTTGTATATGGTGCATTTTTTGAATACTGATTATTAAAAGGTGCTTGTGTTGAATATGAACAGATAACCAGCAGCTTTATGGAGTAAAATTGCTTGTCAAAATATTCTGTTCAAAACAAAACGTATCCCAAGCTGATGTATCTTTACTTCCATTTTTGTTACCTGTTGAGACAAAATATTGAACAATAAAAGACAATGAGGTAAAAGCTAAAGCATGAGAATCTAGTGGGTGGGAGAATATTTTTAAAAAGTAGAAATAGAAGTTAAACATTTATATTTGAGTTTAGTGTCAAGTGTGGGTTTCATCAAATGAGTGTAATAAATAACATCTACAAAATTCTATAGCACTTCCGTCTGTTTCAGCAGCAAGGGTGAGGAAAAATACTGCACCGGTGAGAGAACCTGACTGCAGTTCTACAGTAGAAGAATTGCTGGAGCTCATGTTTAAAAATTCTACGGCATAAAAACACCTTGTTTGCAATTAAATTCATGTATGCTGGAGTGTTCAATGCAAACCCTGGGAAATAGTTTTAATGTCATATGTTGGTTTGTCTGCATAGCAATAAGAAAGAAAAGAAAAAGAAACAAATAATATAATTTATGTCTTTTTAGTATGTGAAGTTTCTCTTCCCTCTCTTTAGCAAACTGATGTGGTAAACAGATAAAAATATCTACAGATAGAGTTTTTCATTGCCTCTTTCTGTTCTTCTTAGGTAATGTATTAGGTCTTATCAAATTCTGACCCTGGAGTATAATGGAAAGATAAGAAAACTTTGTTCCATTTCTATAAACTTGTACACCTGTTTTCTTGAGTTTTTTAAGATTACATACATATGAAGAAAATGCTTTTGTATAGTAATTTAATATATCGATCATTTCATAAAATTGGCAATTGAAGTAGTTTTTTTTGCCCAGATTAACTGGGGCAGCCTGAGTACAGCTAGCTTTCATGACTCACAAATAATTACAAAGCAGAATGTGAAGATATTCTTTAGTCTTGATTTGCTTTACTATAACAGAAATGTGGTATTAATACACTCTTCCTGTTCAAAACTATCTTGTCCTGCTGTTTTTAAAAAAAAAAAAAAGTGAAAGAATGATAGGACGTTAAATAATATGTAAACCTAAGGTGGTGGTGATGATGATACAAAATGGAAGCTTCAAATCTAAAAACAAAAACAGAATAGCATTTTAGGATGGGAAAAGTTCAAAGAACAATGTGTAGATGTTTGTTTAAAGAATAAACATTTATTTAACACCAGAAGAGGATCACTTGATCTAAACAGTAATTTGATTGTGCTTTGTGTTTTTTAAAATAAATATTTGTAAAGAGCATTCATGTATAATGCATAAGACACAGTTGAACAAATTTGCCAGAGAATGGACTCTGTTGGCTATAGGTGAGAAGCCCAGTGTATCATGCCTTTTCTCTTTACCTCCTCCGCTTCCTCCCAGCCTCTGGGCGAAAAAAGGAGGCTTTTCCATCAGATACTCTTTCTAGACCTGTTAGTTAATAATTGGCTTTATGCTCCAAAGCATGAACAATTGTCTCAATTTTTATACTATTTCATGAAACGGGGGATATTTTCTATGTACATTTTTAATCATTTCCATTGTAAGGTATTCAGCATGTGTTTTAGAAAACCAATTTTACATGAAGGTTTCCTAAATGATAACTTAAGTTGCTCTTTCCGATTTAGGAAATTTCTTAAACTCTTGTAGTGTAGTTTCACCCTTAGGCTATGGTTATTCTTCCTGTAGAAAACTGTTGCTTGAGAGTTCTGAATGCACCCAGCCACAGGTCAATCAAGCTAAGAAGTCATATTCCTTTTATCAGATTCCAAAGAAGGGCTTAGAGTTCGGTTGCTCTTGTTTTACCTTTTGCTCCTTGGTAGTTTCAGCAGCTTCTGAGGCCACATTACAGTTAGGGGTATGGTTTTTTAAAATCTATTTTTAAACTGAAAAAGTTATACTGGGACAGTCCCCTAGTGTGGATATAGTACTATATCTTTATAAAGGTTAATTACAGAAACAGGAATAAGCTATAA
>ML675629.1:48886685-48973337 GCA_007922155.1 Mesoclemmys tuberculata
ATATTGGTATAAAGCACCATTAGAGCTGTATAACTGCATCCACACTAGGTGCAGTTGTGTAGGTTTAACTACATTGATATAGTTAAAGTGGTACAACTTCTTTGTGTGGTTAGGACCAGAGAATAGATATTCAGAAACCTTCAGGCCATCTTTTGAGAATAAGGAATCCAACAGCTAGATCAGCTGGATAGAAAGTTGTACTTTTCCTAATGTAGGTGTTAATTGCTTCTGTTAGCAGCTGAATCCATGAGGGAAAGTTTCCTTTTGAAGACAATCATCTGGAAGCCAAAAGATAGTTGGCAATAACTGTTGATGTGGATTTGGCCAACCATGTCTCCCAAATTGCTTACCATATTTGTTCTATGGTACTGGCCTTGACTCGATAGGAATTCTTGGCTAAGCAGCTGGTTTTGTCCTCAAAATCCAGTCAGTGATCTTAAATTTGTTCTTTATAGGCTCCAACTTGTTTTTAAAACACATTAGAAAAACTAAAGGTTACCTGGTATGTGGCTATTCCCAGGGTTTTGCATGGCCATTTTATAGGTGGAATTCATCTGTAGCATCCTTGAGACAAGGTTTCGTACTGTTCAGGGCTGCTTCACTTCTGTGTAAGAGAAGTGATTAGCAATGTTTAAATAACCAAGTCCAGATTAGTGAGCTGGTAGGCTCAAAACTAATTAATTTCCTTCCTGTGTCCCCAACTCTGTTAGTGTAATAAACCATCCCCAACTTTCAAGCTTGAAAATTCTTCACCAAACCTATTGAATCCTGAAAATTATGGAAAAGTGGTGTGTGGTGTTCACCTCAAATCTTTGTTAAATGTCTACTTCCTGACTCTTTCCCATTCCTCTTTTCAGAGATTTCCCATCCCAAGAAGTTACTGGGGAGTAGGATGGTGTGGCTCTTCTAATCTGGGGTGGCAGTTGAAGTGGAAACTTTCTGTAACTAGAGGTTTTTACTTCTGATACTTTCTGCTTCCAAAAAAGAGGATCTTCATTGGAGGGCTTATCTATACAGAAACTTAGCGTATGGCAGGCCTGCCTGACTTTCCATTACGCTGGCTTGCTGCAATTTACTGACTTGCCATGTGGACCCTGCTGTCATACATTAAAAGTTCTGTAGTGCACGCTGATGTGCTCAAACATGAGAATAACAAAGCACACTATGATTAATGCTCAGTAGCAGGGTCAAGACAGCCAGTTAATGTGCTGTAGAGTCACACCATGAGTTGCCATGCAGAAAGTCTCTGTATAGATAAGCCCAAATTTTCCACTCAGACCAAATTCCTAAGCAAAAGTAATTTTTGCTTGGTATCCTTAGGAAATATAATCCCATATCCAGAGCTCATTAGGAACTCTGACCTTTTGACATGCCTCTTTCAGCCTTTCAGGATGAAGACACAAGCAGTTACTCACGTTCAAGATGGACAACAGTTATTACCAGCTCAAGGTGCCCTTTCAGACGCAGAAGGTTTAGCAATGTTCATGTAGTGAATTACAATCTTTCTTGTAATTTATAAAGTAATCATTTAGATAACCTGTCTAGAAGATTACTATTAAAAAAAACTTTGTTAAAGTCAAGCACTCTGTATGCATTATGATAAACCTTGAATTACATGATCACATACTTTTCCACAAGACCCCCTCCCTGATTCACAGGATGGATAGGGCTCATTGAATGAGCAATTGTTCAATATTTTGTTTTATTCTCATGGTTCAATGTGTGTTTCCATGCCTTATTTACTGCACACCATTGAGAACCTGCTCTGAAATCAGAATTATTAATTTCCTCATAAACTTTTCTGTGGAGGTCATTACAATTGTATCTTGAGTGCTTCACAAACATTAATGGATTTATTTTCACAGCTCCTCCTAGTAGGGTTCTCTTCTTTCTTTTCACTGCTGCTTCTCCCAATCTACTCCCCTGTCCTCACCCCTTTGCCGCCCCCCCCCCCCAATGTGCCTGCTATTTCCCATGCTTTCAAATCAGATGGCTTCCTCCACGCTGCTTGGGCACTAGCTGGGGGGAGAATTGTCTGTCCTATGCTTTCATTCTTCCTTCTCTCATTTCTGCCAGTACAGTGGCCCACAGCAATAATTGCAGGGAAGGTCCTGCTTAGCCCCTGCATTCCTGGGATGGAGCAGTCCCAATGCATTCAGATTATGCTGAACTTTAATAAGTCTCTACTAGGCTCATTCAAACTGCAGGGTTTTTTACAGCCAAATTGGTTGGTTGTGGGCAGAACAGCCAAAGGACATCCTTGGCACAAAGCACCCCACCCCCTCAGTCAAGTCCTTGCTCCAAAACAAGGAGTTGTCACAATTTCAGGACAACTGCACCTTTATTTCTCCTTGGTGATCCACCAAGGCACCCACATTAGCTTTCTGGTTCCTAACCATTGCCTCTCTTGGGCAGAGATTAGCGTCTCATTTCCTCCTGCAAGTTCATTCATCTTAAGTCCAGAACAGAGATGGGGCAGATGAGAAATTTCTCTATACGGCTCAGGCCTTTGATCGTGGCCCGGGCATAACAGGAAATCAGCAGACAATAACTCTTTCTCTAGGGTATAGATTCAAAAGTCTGGATTTTTGCATAACCAGAGTTGGGGAATTTGCATTAACTGCTCCTTGGGAATTCCCCAGGAAATCCACTTAACACTTACGGTATGTCTACACTGTAGTGTAAGCCTGGGTTGAGACTCAGACTCAAACCTAAACCCTGCTTTAATCTATCCAGAAATCTGTCAGACTAGAGTCACTAAGCCTTCTGGACCCAGACCATAGGACCTAGCAAAGAGGGGAGGGGTCCGAGCCCAAGTCCCTGTGGGACCCCAGTCCCACAAGTCCAGAGTGCATCATTTTGCCCGGATCACCCAGACTAGTGACCTGATAGTCTGCCAGTGCTATCCCACAATCTCACGAGCCAGTGTTTCTATCCTTTCCATCTCAAGACTAGCCAACTGATTCCCAGGAAACAGAAGCACCCCCTGGTTCAGGTGCGACTGTTTGGCATTTCACCCTTTCATTTCATTTCATTTGCTGAGCTGCAAACAGAGTGAACCTTCTTGTGCATTAGCTGTGGCCACCAACAAGAAATCCTTTACCAAGCATGCTGCTACCAGGTCATGGGACTACAGTCCGTTCTGATAAGTCTCTGGTGTGAAGTGAGCAAGACATTTGAATTCAGTAAGATTACCAGAAATGATCATGTGCACCAAGAAATAGCAGACAAGTTGGTAATGGTGGGGGTTCAATGGATTGGTAATCAGTGCAGGGAGCATATTAAGTGGCTCGAGCACTGGAAAGCCAGTGTTGAGAACTATATCGTTGGGAACTCCCTGTCATCCTGCCTGTTTATGAAGACTTTGACTGGGAGGTGGGTACTATGTCAAGCACTGAGCCCCCAGCAGTTCACAATAGCCTGGTCACCTGGGGGCGGTGACTTTCTGATCTCCAAATCTAGTATAGGATTGGAGGTGAGTCAGCTGCCACCCGATCATACTAGCAGAGTGACTCTGGTGCACACAGCGATCCTGAGGAAGCTTGGCTGCTGGGATGACTACAGCACGTTCTGGCTCCATACTTGGAGGAGCTGTTTGATGACCCCCAGCAGAACATCCTGCCATGGAATTGGCGGCAGAAACAAGAAGCAGAAATAGCACTGGAGCCTGGTAAGTGTTTTGGGTCCATATTTGCTGTTAATATATGAATTGGAAGGATTTCCAGTTTATGACCAAATGCAATTTTTATTACAGGCCATGGGTAGCAGCATGTATCTGCTAATGGTGCAATGCATGCTAGTACCTTGGCGTCACCAGCTCCCCCTCCCTCCGTGGAATTCAAAATGGAAATCAGGAAGTGGAAATAATAGTTAAACAAGCATTTAATGTTTAGATACTTGAACATTCTTACAAAGGTGTGTTGGGGTGTAAAAAAATGTATATTGCCTCCCCTTGTAGTACATTGCACCTGAGAAGTAGGCCATGTCACAACGGTACTAGCTGCCTCCAAACAGTAAACTGTACTGGGGTGGTGGGGAAAGTCAATGTCGGAAATAAGGTGAGTGGCTGTATGCAGTCCATGTGTCGGGGGAGGAGGGACTGGCTATGTTGTTCTTTGTGAGTCTGTGTTATCGTGTGTTTGCATATAGTAGATAGGTAGGTGTAGTCAGAGCAGGCTGTAGGGAGATAGTAAACCATAACGTGGATGCTAACATGGCATCCTATTGATTCTATCATGAATTTTGATCCAGTCCTGGGTGCAAACTTTTCCTGCAGTATGAACTGCAGATATTTAGTCACATTTTGGGGAGGGCATGTTTTCTGGGCCCTCCTCTATAGGACACCAGTCCACTCCATGTGTAGATGTGTTGCTCAGTCATTGTATGCTTGAAAATCTCTGTGGCATAGATGGCGGGGTTGCCATGAGTAGCTTGGAAGAGAATGTCCTTTTCCCAATCAGGACCCTCCAAGATTGTTCTCCAGAATGTGGAATGCCTGACAGGATTAACAAACTGTAGGTGGTTCACCATGGCACACATCTCCTCTGATCCTCCCACCCACCCCTGATACAATATTCTTAAATTTTTAAACATATAGCATTTGTAAATTTTAATTTACCAATGCATGTGTACTCTTTTCATTCTGCTTAATTTATGTCTGGTCTACACTAGAAAACTAGGTCACTTTACTGTGTCAGTCAGGGGTATTGAAAATCTACACCTCTGAGTGGCATTGTTAAGATGACCTAAGTTCCCATGTAGATAGTGCTAGGTCAACAGATGAATAGCTACCTAATGTCTCTTGGGGAGGTGGATTACATATGCTGAAGTTCTACAATGGTACAGCTGCAGTGGCACAACTGCACCACTGTAGCATTTTAAGTGTAAACAAGCTCTTAGTTGTGTCTATGGAACTTCTGGGAGCTGAAGCATTCCTCTAAGACAATTTTCAGACTGAGTTCTACAACATAAAACTGTGGCCTTGAGATTCACAGGCATTCTTCTCTGAGAAGCATTGAACCTTTTTTGAAGTAATGAGACTATATACTTTTTGTCTGCTTTCAGGCCTTTCCACCTCAGTAGCCCAGCCACACTGCACCAGGAGCTTGGGATTTTCAACTACCACAGACCACTTCAAGAGGAAACATTTCTGGACATCTTGGACAGAGCCAACAAACAAGTGCAGTACCAAAAGGAAAAGGATTCATGACAAGTGGAAAGGCACAGACAGGCAGCAGAGCACAAGGAGAGACTTGCAGTGTAGTTTCTGGAGCAGGAATGTTGCCTGAGGGACAACGATGGAGCACAGCAGAAGGACCTATTTGAGAGACTGCTTGTGCTAATGGCCACAAGACTTCAGGCTCCTGCTCCACTACCACCACATCCTGAGTCCCCTCCATGGTAGCATGTCCTGCAGACCAGGACAATATCACAGTTGGGTGGCCTGTGCAACCAGGCCTGAATGGCTAATTGGACTGGCCAAATGTACTCCCTGCAGTGGCATCAAGTGTATGCTAAACTTGCTAGAAAGGGAAAGAGAATGAGGGCCAGGAGACAGTAGGGACTTCGCTTGCATTGGTTTTTTTTGTTTTGCACCGTTAAATGTTTGTTATGCACTTTATTTTGTTATATGTTTTGATGTTGGTGCATTAACGGTGTTATGGCATCTTGATGGCAGCTGGCTTGCCAAACAATGTTTTAATATTATTTTTCATTATACAGTCATGTTCACAAATAAAGTCTTTTATTTTATTAGTTTTATACAATCACTGCATTGCATCATATAATGTATATTTCGAAGAGTAAAGATTAAAAAAAAGATCAGGCACACCTTGACAGTTGTATCCAAACACATTGTCTCAGTGCATCTGTTCAGATCAGTCCATAACGAAAACCCACAATTCATGTCACACAAAACACTGTCCTCCCGTGTAAGAAGTCATCTCATTCACAATTACAATTTGACAGTCACCAATCCATTCTCATTCATAGTGTACTGTGAGAGTACTTCATTTACTGTAAAAAGTGCAGTGCAAATCCATCTGTAAATGTTCTAGTCTCCCTCTTCCATTGGTCCTTACAAGTCCATCATGTGGGTTCAAAAGGCATCCCTGATTTCTTTTGCCTGTGTGCATCCTGCTCCAGCTGTGACAGGTGAATTTTCTGGTTGAGTGTACCAGTTCAGTGGTCCATTACTGTTATAGGTGCATTTGGGAACAAATGGCTCACCTTTGAGTTCTCAAAGATTGTGAAGAGCACAGCAAGCCAGAATAGTGTGGACAGCATTGATGGCGCTGGATTCCAAACAGTTCTGTAAATAGTGACAGCAGGATTTCAGTCTGCCAAACACACTTTCAGCCACCATTCTCCACCTCCTGAGTGTAATTAAATCTTTTGCTCAGGCCTCTGAGGTTAGGCTTTGGTTTCATAAGCCCTAGTATAGCAGCGGGGACATTGTCACAGAGTAAATCTCATTTGATGGAAATAGTGGCTGATTGTCCATGAGAGTAGGCTCCTGATAGGTGGAAAACGTTGGCATCATAAACTTTTCCTGTGCAGTCCATATTGGTGTCCATAAATTGGCATCTGTGGTCCACAAAGGCCTGTGTAACAATGGAGTAGTATCCAGTAAACTATTTATGGTTTATGTACTGGTGCTCCTTGAGGAGGGCAGACTATGGGCACAAGTCCCATCAGTGGCCCTGGGGATGGGCAGACTGGCTGAAGGGAGAGTGTGGCTGCAGGAACACATGGGGGTAGGGGCAGATGTGCCTGACAGAATGGGAGAGGCTAGGGGTCAGTCAGGATCTGCATGGGGGTGGCTCCCCAACTCCCTAACAATCCCTCTCCCCCCCAAAAAACCTGTTCCATACTTCTTCCACCTACAGCCACCAACCCTCCAAATTCACTCCTAGGCTTCTTTCTAGCAATTACTTCTTTCTCCCTCAGTTTCTCTGTTAACCCTAACTCGCCTAGGCCTTTGCACTGCTTTTGAGGGGTGCAGGAAATACTTTTCTGTATTGTAGTTTAAATGAATTATTTAGAGTTCTGTATTAATATGCCTAGGAAGGAATCTGTTTCCTTGAATCTTTTTTGTTGTCTGTACTGTTACAGACATTTGCTGACTGGTATTTTGAAATAAATTACCAAAATAATTGAAACTAGCATGATGATATTGTGTGTTTACAGAAAATATGCAGAATTTTAAAATATCGTGTGCAACATTTTTAACTTTTTGGCACAGAATTCTTCCAGAAGTAAGTGGCAAAACATTTTTCTTAATTTCATTCTTGAAAATGGGTAAACCATTTTATGAGTTTTTAGCAAAAGATACATAAAAATCAACCTGAGGCAGACAACCAGACTGGAAAATTTCAGCCTGAATGGGCAAAGTTTGGCAAACTTACAAGTAACTGAAAAAGAGTCTTACAATGCAAAGTGTTGGGCATCCTTAAGAAAAGGCAATGCTACCATCTTCACTGAATTACAATATGTAAGAGCTCAAACTTCTGAATAGGGTTTCCAGATACTCTGTTTAGAAGTCTGAAATTACAGGCAAAGAACACCAACTGTATTCTAAAACTGCTGCACACTTACTTAGCTCCGGATCCAGGCTCTTTCAGGAGGGGAAGCCCTTAAGTTCCTCTTTAGTTTTCCTCTTTAGCATTCCTCAGCTGCCTTCTTTGGGATTGTTACTGCTTGTTAGGGCTTGTACACACAAGCCCTTATGTCAGTATAATTTATATTGCTGGGGTGTGAAAAAGCCATCCCCCGAGTGATGTAAGTTACACTGACCGAAGTGCCAGCATGGAAATGCCATGTTGGTGGGAGAGTTTCTCCCACCAACATAGCTACTATCTCTTGTGGAGATGGAGTTGTTATGCTGATGGGAGAGCTCCCCATTGGCATGGAGCATCTGAACTAGCTGCGCTACAGCTGCATTGGTGCAGCTACTGCTGCTGTAGCACTTCTAGTGTAGACTAGTCCTTAGTCTTCAGCAAAAACAAATCGGTGAGGGAAAAATAAAGGTTTTTTCCCCTGGTAACAAGTTCCTCAAATATGTTGCTTTTTGAATGAGCACTTCCCCATTCTTCTGAGTCATTCATTGGGGATGATGATAAGGTGAAGATTTTTTAGCTTGGTTTGAAATGTTCAGCTCCATAGTATGCACACCCCCAATTGTTTTAAATAGCATGGTGGCTCATGATGCAATGCATTCAGCTGTTATCTTATGGAATGGGAGAGCTAATAAATTGGAGGAAAGCCAGTAAATGGAGTGTCTCTTTCCTTTCCAGTTTTAGTCTGCTGAATTTTACTGTCCTAAAAAAGTGAAATACAAATTTTAATAATCTTTTATTCTGTGTACTGTGGCATAAGAGCAAACAGTTAGGTTGTACTGATTTTGTTCTTGTTTGCACATTAGTTTAATCTCTCTTGCCTCATTATCTTCTGTATTTTGTGTATAAACTGGAATAAGTTTTCACGAGCCCTCCTGGAAGGGGGTGCTGTATGCTTTGGAAGAATGAAAACATTCAGGAGCAGGCCAGGAACTAACAGGCATGTGACTATTTCAGGTGAGCTGACATGCTAGAGCAAGTCAATGAATTTGTCAAACAGCCAGACTGGAGTGAAATTTATCTTGAGTCCATATTTGCACATACGTATAGTGCAGAACTTTTAGCAAATATGATGTGACAGCCTGTAATACGTATTAGAAACATCAGGTGAGCACAAATGTTCAAAGGCATAGTTTAGGTTCAAAATTCAGGTTTCATTAAAAATAAACTTTATAAAACATCATAATTTATTCAGTGAGAGATTTTTATGGATACAAATATTCTAGGGGGAAGTTTAAATATAAACATTTATATTGTGCTAGACCATGAGAATAACTCCATTTTAATTGTCCAAAATAGCAAAATCTAGATTGATTTTGCTTTACTAGTTTAAGATGTTGACTGAAAAGAATGTTTTAAAATAATTTTAATCTAAATTTAGAAATGAGGGAGCTAGTAACAAGTTCTTAAAGTCAGAAGTAAAGAAATTACCTTCCTTAGATTTGACATTGGAAATTCCTTAGATTGGAAACTACCTGAGAATACAACAATAATTTTAAGATGGGGTGCATATCGCTAAACAAAGGAAGCAGAAAAGGGAGAAGTAAACAGAATGTATCCAGTAACCTCAGAAAACTTTACTTTTAGCCAAACAAATATCCTACAGAAAATCGAAATCCCAGTCTTTAAATGCAATTTAATGAAGCATAAAATGTCTGGCAACATTGAGAGAGGAATTTAGGAGGGCTAAAATTAAATTTGAAAAGCAAATAGCCAAAGATATAAAAATATTTATCAGAAACAGGAAGGTTGAGAGAGACTCAGTTGGAACACTAAGACTAAAGGGAACAGTTAAGGCTAAAGAATATTTTGTAATCTCACTGTCCCTGAAATAGGGACTGTGGTTCAGCTAAAACTTGGTACACTTCGAGATCTGTTTGTCATGTGAAAGTGATGCTTCCCTCCTTGGCTCTATTTTGCTTCTAATGGGATTGAGGTCATGGGATACTCTCAGGAAATGGCTATCTTCTGTGCTCTGTGAGTACGAAACTGAGAAGAGACAGTTTATGTTGCTAACCTCTGACAGTTAAGAGCAATGTCCAGGGTTCTTTGGGATAGAAGTTACTAGTGTTGTGGTCTCTCCAACCTCCTTTTGAAGTTTTGCAACTTCAACAGAGGCTCCTCTACTCTGAGGATTGCTAGCTGGTACAGCAGAGCAGATATAGCAGTTGATATCAAGCTTCCCTCGCACCAGGTGTGTTTTGCTAGAGTAGGTAGATAAAGATGGACCCATGGGGCCTTCCTGCTTTAACTTTACTTTCTCGACTTCCGTTCGCCTTAAACATCCTCATTTCTACTATATTCCCTATGAAACCCTTTCTGTGCCTACTAGCACCCTCATATACTTGCTGTATTAAAACCTCTATTTTGTTTGTTTATGGATATTCTATAAACAAAAATGTTGTTGTATAAAAAAGATTGATTGGTTAAGTTTTACATCCTCAAGGGAAATCCTAAAAAGTAAGGAAGTATGAATTAGGGGGCACTGCTCAAACAGCCTGAATCTGTTAATTTGCAGGGTGTTTTGTAAGCTTTCTCAATGTCGTTCATAAATAAATGATATTGGATTTTGTCAGTGTGGAATTCTGGGAATTGTATGGGGATGCTCATTCATTTCTGTTATATTTATATTACACTCTGGTTAGTTGATTTTGGAGAAATGCCAGTGTTTTGATTTTTTAGTGTATTTTTGAAAGCTTGTCAAGGGTATTTAGAGAATCAGATGTATGCTCTTTAATAGTTTGTAAAAATCCAAATAAATTTATTTTTTGCCTTTTGATACTCCCTCCAGAGAATCTATATCCATTTTATAATTTTTGTCCGAGGTGTGAATTTTTCCTCTTTATTTTTACAAGTGGCATGGTTTTGCACTGGTCGTCATTTTGAATAGGCAAGATTGAGCTGATTCTTGCGAGTACCTTTTTCAATTAAAAAAAAAAAGTCTATAATTATGAAAATTGCCATTGTCTTTGTAAAGGCATAGATCGCTCACCTAACTATATTAACTTGATGTGCTTAAAAAAGGTTCTGAACATATGTAATGCCTGTAATTCAACTACCTCTTGTTGTTTAGTAATGCTGACTGGTTTGGAGTGACTAATACAATGCGCAATGTAGCTGTGTATTTCTTCACCTAACACAGATGTGTAAAGACAAAAGGAGGTTGAGATTTAAAATTTAAGATGGATGGTTTTTGAAATACCTTGAATATAATTCTTCTGCATGTCCTCTCTGCATGGGTCAGTACTAGTTAGTGTTAAAACTGTACTTTCTCTTTAAAAAGAATGCAGCTATTTCCTGAAAAGCATTTTGCTTACTGTAATGATATCTTCAGTGTGGCTGCTTTAGCGTGTATCCTGTTTTCTAAAGATATGTGCTATCTGCAGGGGTTTCCTGAGGATATTCACTGGAACTGTTTTCTGTCATCACTGCTTAATACTGACGATATACTATTACTATGGATGCTGTTCCTGTCAGTTTTTAGTTAAATAAAAAGATGTCAGAGCTTATTTTCATAACTATTTAGGCACAATAATTTAATACAAGAATAGATACCAACTTGAAAAATACAAGCTTATGTGTTTGCTGATAGTAACTGAAATATACCTGATCTCTTATGCAGAAGCTGAAGATTTTTCTTTTCAGAAACAAATCTTGCTATGGTTTTTTTTTCTCCTTTTTATTAGTAGAGCTATTTACTAGAAGAGTTAATTGTGTCAGGAGTATTCTTTTAAGTGGGTAATAAACTGGCAAATTTAATTAATAAATGAGGAAAGAAATAAAATTTGTACTTGCATAGCCCATTTCATTTAATGATATCAGTGTTTTACAAATAACCATCTTATGGTTATTTTGAGGTGTAATAAATAGCAATCATGTGCATTTTATAGACTAATAAACTGAGACGCAGGTGTGAAATAGTTTACCCTAGATAAGTCTGTCATTCACAATTGTCAGTAGAGTCCAGGACTCCCAGCTGAGTCCTCTAGTGCAGCTTGTGAACACTGTCCCAAACAGAAATGATATAGAAACAACATTGTTGTTATGAAGAAATAAAATCCTATAAGTTGGCAAGTATGTTTTATAAAGGACTGTTAGGAGAAACCTCTTTTTATCATTTAAAACTTCCTTTGTAATGTACAGCTCTGCTCCTCACTGTTCATCCACTCCTCACTGTTTCCTTCTTTTCCACAGTGGCAGTATTGATAGCCCATTTATTCACTTCAGTCACTTCATACAGTCATCTTCATGATTTACAGCATCACTTCCTATACTAGTCCGTAAGGCCACCTACCATCTCTTTAAAATCTCTTTCATGGTGCCTACAAGACATAAGACAACTAATGATGGATAGGTTGCAGGAGGGCTGGGTAAAGTAGATATTTTATTTAAAATATATATACGATGTACTGGGCTAAAATAAATGGCTCAACATGTAAACAGGATATTTTCCTGAGTGAAAATATGTTGAACCTAAATTTCAATTAAAAAAAATTACAAAGAAATTATTTTGCCTGATGCCTCAGTTTCCTTCCATGTTCTTCCAGTGATTCTCTTGGCCTTCAGTACAAGTCAGTTGCTGAAGTGACTTAGCCTTCTGGTCAATTTACAAAACCCACCCCTTCTGGGATGTCAAGTTCAAACAAACACAAGTGTCTTGAGTCCCAGTCTCACCAAGCACAGCCTTTTCTTTAAGGGATCTTTCGTCTCATCCATCAACTTCATCTCATTTCCAGCTCTTCCTTTTGGGCTTAGCTGCCTGTCCTCCTGAGCTCTAATCAGACCTGTTCTTCCCCTTATATACTGCACAGGGTGGCACTGGGGGAGGGGGTGTGTGTGAAACCCATTCTCATCTTTTTCTGTTGCTCTGGGAATTGTAGTTGGGTTGTCTGTTCCCTGTAACACAACATCTGCTTCTCAGTGCCTTTTCCTATTACTAGCCTTCCTGGTTGTCTGCCTGCTTTTTTATAGAGAATTATCTCCCAGAGCCCCTATCGCGGAAATCCCTCTCTGCTTTTAGTTCTCCCGTCCCACATGGCCCCATCTTGAGTTCCTCTCCACTTAGCTCCCTACTATTTACTAAACCATACTATGCCTTTCTGTCTCCCAGCATGCCAGACTGTTAGTCACCTGATCTTTGTCATATGACACTACTTATTTTTTCTGTCTGGGGAGCTGGACTAAGTTTGGCATGGATGCATTTGTACCCCCAATGATTTGACAGGGCTAGCTTATCCTGTGACAAGGCCTAAAGTGATTTATTTAATTTATTTATTTTCATCGGCTTTTTACTTAGTTCAGGAGTATCAGGAGTTTCACTTCTGGTCTTCCCCAGTTTTTCTAGTGGCCCTTTCTGGGTGTGTCATAGTATGTATAGTGCCCATCTTCAAGAAAGGAAAGAAAGAGGATCCAGGGAACTACAGACTGGTCAGCCTCACCTCACTCCCTGGAAAAATCATGGAGCAGGTCCTCAAGGAATCCATTGTAAGGCACTTTGGAAGAGAGGAAGGTGATCAGGAGCAGTCAACATGGATTCACCAAGGGCAAGTCATGCCTGACTAACCTGCTTGCTTTCTATGAAGAGGTGACTGGCTCTGTGGATGTGGGGAAAGTGGTGGACGTGATATACCTTGACTTCAGCAATGCTTTTGATACAGTCTCCCACAGTATTCTTATCAGCAAGTTAAAGAAGTGTGGGTTGGACGAGTGGACTATAAAATGGATAGAGAACTGGCTATAGCAAAGGGCTCAATGAGTAGTGATCAATGGCTTCATGTCTAGCAGGCAGCCGGTCACAAGCGGAGTGCCCCAGGGGCCGGTTTTGTTCAACATCTTCATTAATGATCTGGAAGGGGGGGTAGATTGCACTCTCAGCAAGTTTGCAGATGACACTAAGCTAGGGGGAGTGGTAGATACCCTGGAAGGGAGGGATAGGATACAGAAAGACCTAAACAAATTGGAGGATTGGGCCAAAAGAAATCTAATGTGGTTCAACAAGGACAAGTGCAGAGTCCTGCACTTAGGACGGAAGAATCCCATGCACAGCTACAGACTGGGGACCGAGGAGCTAGGTAGCCGTTCTGCGGAAAAGGAACTAGGGGTTACAGTCGATAAGAAGCTGGATAAGAGTCAGCAGTGTGCCCTGGTTGCCAAGAAGGCTAATAGCATATTGGGCTGCATTAGTAGGACCCTTGCCAGCAGATCGCGGGAAGTGATTATTCCTCTCTATTCGGCACTGGTGAGGCTGCATTTGGAGTATTGTGTCCAGTTTTGGGCCCCCCACTACAAAAAGGATGTGGACAGGTTGGAGAGAGTCCAGTGGAAGGCAACAAAAATGATTAGTGGGCTGGAGCACAAGACTTATGAGGGGAGGCTGAGGGAACTAGGTTTGTTTAGTCTTCAGAAGAGAAGAGTGAGGGGGGATTTGATAGCAGCCTTTACGTGAAAGGGGGTTCCAGGGAGCATGGAGCTAGGCTGTTCTCAGTGGTGGCAGATGACAGAACAAGGAGCAACAGTCTCAAGTTGCAGTGGGAGAGGTCTAGTTTGGACATTAAGAAAGTTTTTCACTAGGAGGGTGATGAAGCACTGGAATGGGTTACCTAGGGAGGTGGTGGAATCTTCATCTTTAGAGGTTTTTAAGATGCGGCTTGACAAAACCCTTGCTGGGATGATTTAGCTGAGGTTAGTCCTGCTTTAAGCATGGGGTTGGACTAGATGACCTCCTGAGGTCCCTTCCAACTGTAATATTCTATAATTCTATGTATATTATGGTCTCCCACCTTAATTGAAGGAAGAGGAACGTCTGAAATAAAAGCTTCAGTTTCCAAAATGGTTGTCATTGGTGGTAAACAGGGATTAACAAATATAGTTTTAAGCACTCCAATTATAAATCCCTTCCAATTTCAGTTGTACAGTTTTGACCTTTGTGATATATGGTCAGTTCACTAATTTTTCAACCATTATAGTCTTCCAAGCTACACCAGACACCTACAATTTTAATTAAAACATGGCAGGTTTTTTGCTTTTTTTAAAAGGCCTGGTTTTTGGTGGGTTTTTTTTGTTTTGTTTTTTAACATAAAGAATCCAAAAAGTGGCACAATCCCCTTATTTCCTTTGGTGATAACCTTTATCTGGAAGGAGGGAAAAATCTCTTTTACTCATGTTTTCAGAAATAGTATACATGTAAGTTAAATACTGTGCATTACATTCTGTGCTGCGCCTTTTAGTGGCAAAACACCAAAATCACAGCACTAAGGGAGAGAGGTTCTCAGTGTTACACAAAGTCTATGGCTGAGGACAGATTCCTTTCTTGGATTGCAAACATTACAATAAGAGAGGGACCTGAATCAAAATGTCAGATTCTGGATACCTGCTTTCCCTTTCTCTCCTCTGTTTTTGATTTTAGGCCTCTTTCTAATTTTGAACTAAATTAGAGATTTTTTTTAAGAGGGAACTTTGAATGAGGCCTGAGATGACAAGGATTTGGACAAATCAATGAATTAATCCATGCTGAGAAGAAAGTTCTGAAACACAGCAATCCATCTAAACAGAGATCGATGCATTAAATCACCATTTTAAAAAATAGCTAAGCTGGTAACCAACATTAAATTTCAAATAAAATTAACTTTAAAATAGCAGCGATAGAAATAAGGGCCTTCATAACTGAAAGCTTCCATCAGAGTTTTACACGTCAGAGTTCAGATGTCTTACGTTTAATGTGTTATAGTAAAGCTCTTGCAATACCCCAGATGTTCTTATTGTGGCCACAGTTTGAAATTGGTGGGGTTGTTTATTTTACACTCTTTTTTCCAGGTGGTATCATGGAAAACTTGACAGAACAATCGCAGAAGAACGTCTTCGGCAAGCAGGAAAACCTGGAAGTTACCTTATTCGAGAGAGTGATCGGAGGCCAGGGTCATTTGTGCTTTCATTTCTTAGCAAAACAAATGTTGTCAATCATTTTAGGTGAGTACTTACTGTCATATTTGAAAGTCTGATAGCTATTGTATATGTAGGTGTAGAAGTCCTTATAGTACATATGAATAAACTTAAATGTTTACATTACAGTCAATCTTAACTATCAGTTATGATGGTTCTGAATATATGTACCCCTCGTGAGTATATTTTGCTGTTCATTTGCTTGCATTCCATTAGTTGTTTTAAAATAGGTATAGAGATTTAAAATACTTTTTACATAGATCAACTTTTTCAGCACCCAGAGTAGAACACAGAAGCATCAGGAAATAAATGGAGCTGCAAAGTGGAAAAACTTACTATCAAACAATTTACATTTGTAAATTGTAGCAAATAGGTTAACAGGCAGTGTTACACAAGTCTCTCATTTGTTAATCAGCCACTGAAAATGGATGGTTCTAAATGTGTTCCCTGATAGTTATTACAGTTAATATTACATATTATTTATTATTATCAGGGTACCAATGTAAATGAATTCTATCTTTTTTGAGAGAGAGAAAAAAGTAAGGAATCTGTTGTGTCTAATGGTTTTTGGGTTTGTTGGAAACAGCATTCAGTGCATGTTGGAATGGATTGCTCTTGGTATTAGTAGTCCTTTGCCCACTGTCCCAAGTTACGACTAGGATTACAGTTTTAAGGAGTATATTAGGTCTTGTTAGTATGAATGAGACTTACTGTGTGTAAACTTGAACGTTGGCCAACATATAGTGTGCCAGTAGAATAATAATGTTCAGGCTCCACAAAAGACAACTGCTAATATCTTGAAAGCTGAACCACTCATTCAAAGAGATAATGGGAAAGTAGTTCCCCAGCGGACTGTTTGAACAGGACACAGCAGAACTCTAGAAAATAGTAACTGATTGGGAGTATTCTAGTCTGTCAAGCCTGAAGCAGACCACAAGTGGATCTAATGGCCTTCAGGAAAGACAGGTTTCAGATGTTCTTCAGGTTCATGGAATCTAGGTCAACCAGAACAGATGAACAAGCAACCTATTAGATCTTAATAGTACATCTTTCCCATACATCTCTCCCCAGTCCACTCCCCAGGCCAGGGGGAGAAGAGTTCTCCAGAAGATTTCTGTATGTTGGGGATCCTTCATCCTAATAGCCTCTCAGTGCGTGAGGTAGCTGTGTTAGCCCAGAATTAATGAATTTGTCTGTTGCTAGTGTGATCAGGGTCTTTGCTGTAGAGGACTTCTTGAGATGAGACCTACTGTTCTATGAAGATTTGGCATTCTTTTGGTCCTGTCATTGACCAGGAGACTTGAAAAGAAGTCTGCCAGTCAAGACACTTGTCAATGTGAAAGTCCAAAAATCTGTCAGTCTCAAGAGTGTATTTTGTGGATTTGGAGAACTTTCTTGTGTAATATTGGCATCATAATTCTACAGTCCTCTGTTCAGCCTTGCAGAGACTGGATGATTCTTCTTTACTTGGCCATCATACTATTATTTCCAGGTATCAGAAATAGATAGACCAACTTTCCCTCCATGCACATCTCTGCCATCAAAATCCTGGCCTCCTTAATGGAGATTTGAAAGGCTATGACTCGAACTTTGATAGATACCGTTAAGCTGATGTAACTTTTGGCATGAGGGTGGTGCGTGCATCTGTCACAAACTGAACCCTTTTGGGCTGAAAACTGATGTGCTGATTTGGGGAAACCAAACATCTAGACTAATGCTGAAGATTGAAGAGAATGAAACTTCCTTTACATTTTTAATTTTCTTTCAGGTTTTCTATCACTCCAGACTCCTTACATAAATATTACCTTTAGATATTCTGTAGCAATTAAGTCACCCAGGGGAGAGTTTAATCTGAAGTTTAAAATTTTGTTTGTTGAATGGCTTTTGGTAGAGTTGACCTAAGTCTGATCGACCTAGATGTAGTCAAAAGACTTGTTTTAATCTGTTTGAGAGGAACAACTCAGTTTAATAGGTATATAGTCTGATATAAAATAATCTTTAAGTAGGAAAATTTCCAAATAAACCTGTATCTGAAGTGCAAGACCACAGGCAAAGGACATGGTGAAAGTGAAGAAACAGAATAGCTGCAGCGTCAAGAATTAGTGTGGGAGTGTGCGGGAGAGGAGGTGTAACCTAAAGTAGAAACAAATTTCCCAAAAGCTGAATTGTCCATTTGATTTCTGGAATGATCACTAGCTTTGGAAAAAAATGAGCATGACAAGTAGTTCTCGATCTTCAAATGTTGAAATATTAGATTTTCAAATTCCAATAACTAATTTTGTTAATAGATATTTCCGTTCTTTTAATTCCAGTTTTATCTTCAAAATAGAAAGTAAAAAATTTAAAATGATTTTTCAGATGTTAAATCACTCTACTTACCAAGTCAAGGCTTCAAGCTTGTCAATAGTGCTTCGTATCAGCCCAATTTTTTGTTAAATTTAATTATTTGTATTTTCTGTATTGACTAATAGACTGGTTGCACAATTCATTTGGCGATAATATTCTTGTATTATAACTATTTTATAAAGTCAGATCAGAAGAAATACCTTAGTCCTTTCTTTTATCCCTGTGCCACCGACATTCTTCAGTGAGTTGCAATAAACTTTCTCCCCATTTATTTATGTCTCTTCAAGTGGTGTCAACTTTGATTACTCCTATAGTATGTCAATAAACTTAAAATAAAAGCAGCTATATCTCCAAAATGTAAGTTACTTTTTATAAAACTCTTTGATCGTTACTTTCCAGTTACATGCTGAACACAGTACAGTAACTTACCCTTCCTTGCTAGAATGCTATAACCAGAGGAATTGTTCAGTCATTATGTTGATAATTTAAAAAAAAATCAGACTGATTAAATATTTTTACAACCACATTATCACACAAATAGTACTGGTTAAGAATGTAATCAATCTGTTTCTCCTACTGATTTCAGACTTTGGTATAGCTAAAAACTTCAGCTGTTATTGATACCAGCAATTATGCAATAAGTCAATTGATTGGATTTCTGATTGTATTGATACTGCACTTGCTTGGCTTTGATTAAATCTTTCTGTGTGCAATTGACCATTAAATTAAGCATAGGGGAAATGTTTTAAAATATTATTGTTTTATTTTAACCCACAAATTCAGGTAGTTCATAATTCAGAGTTAAGGCTGTCACTCTTTTAACTTGCTGAGGTATAGTCATATAAGCACACATGGTACTTAAAATAGCACACAAATTTACAGTAGATAGATACAGTACAGATAGAGACAGTATGGGTAATGAAAGCTATAGGTATAGGTAATGGTATAGGTAATGAAGTATAATGTATACCTATAATGGTATAGGTAATGAAGGCTATAGACCTTAAAGTGTTGCAGCTGTACTGCTACACACCCTCAACTGACAAAAGTTTTTCCAACAAAAGTTCTAGTGTAGACAAAGCCTTACTCTTTCATTTTATTTAAGGGATTAAGTTAAAATTTGGGCATAACATATTTTTAATGTAATTAACATTTTGGTAATAGGAGTTCATTAATGGTGCTTATTGTTTTGAATAATACAATAAACAATCATATCAGAATTTTACTGTCTCCTATCTTTTACTGGACTCTTTCTTTGTCAACTTAAAACATTTCTGTTCATTTCTGTAAATTTATTTTTGTCATCATATCTGTTAGCATATTTGCAAACAAATCAAAAGGAAAGCAAAAGGAAAAATTGTTCATATTTTGACAGTTTTAAAGCATACTTGACATTCACAGTAAATTTCACAATCTAAATAATTAAAAATGAGGTATTCAGTGCTTTGCTGGTGTACAATCAACAGTACAGCTTTTTCATGTTAATGAAATATTTTGACACTTCTGTCAAAATAAGACCTTGTTGGAAACTTAGTTGCACTTCTAAGTTTTAACTTTATAGGAAAAACACCTATTAGATCATTTGATCCAGCTCTGTGATTTAGACTTGCTCTTTAACACACATTCTAGGACAATATTTTGTCTGTTGGTTTTAAATGCTCAGAGTAATGGAGCTGCTGCTTCACTTAGTAACTTAATATTTTTCATTATCAAAACTATTCTTGATTTTAATCTTAAATTTTCCTGTTTCATCCTTTTACTCTTAGCTTATTACATCCTTATTTTGACCCTAAATAAATCATATTTTTTTCAAACTTCAAGTATTGTAAACTATTATGCCCTTGCTCTATCATTCCTTAGAAGTTACGTATACTTATATATATTTAGCTGTGGAAAAATGTATTTTGTTAGGTATATGCTTTGAAAATAGTTTGCTTTCAAAAGCAAATACTCTGAAAAATCAATACTGTAGGTTTCCTACTATTCTATAAATTATCCATGCACATTTATAGAACAAAATGTCTTTTTGGGGTGTATTAACTTTAGTGTTTCTTTCTTAACAGGATTATTGCCATGTGTGGAGATTATTACATTGGTGGCCGACGTTTTTCTTCACTTTCAGACCTAATAGGTTATTACAGTCACGTATCTTGTTTGCTTAAGGGGGAAAAATTGCTTTTCCCTGTAGCACCTCCTGAGGCAAGTAATAACTTCCTAATGAAAACATGTTTTTCTTTATTTTCTTTTTAATGAATTGTTGTCTGATCCGATATTTATCATTTTATAGTATGAGGGGAAAAATGTTTCCCCTAGTTTTATAATCACCTTTTTCCTTCACAGCAAAATATATAAGGATGAATATATTATATAGATGCATTTTTGCCGGTGCAAATGCCAAATATTACATATCTTATAATTAAAAAATACAACAGTCCCTTAGGTATTCATGTATTATGGAGATATCCAAATACTACAGTGATTAATATGATATGAAACACAACATAGACCGAAAAGAAATTATAAGAAAACATACACTATATGGAGATAAGAAGTAGAAAGAGGTAAAAAGCACCATTATAATGTAGTTAAATCAATATGAAATCCTGGATAAAATAGAATGGCAACATTTCAGACTATCCAGTCTACATCTAAAGAATTGAGCTGTCTGAAAATCCAGTTCTGTTGAGGTGTCTCAAAAGTAGGGCACTGAAAATCACTAGTCACTTTTGAAAATCTTGGTCTGAATAAAAACCTCTTTCAAAGGCACAAGCAGGTGGAGATCCTAACCTGCTATATGGAGAGGATATAATCCAAATTTATCTCTTTCCTGGGGTTTGCCCTTACTGGTAAATTTTATATAACAAAAAATGTACAATTCTAACATACAATATTTTGGGACATTCCAGGGCTAGAATCAAATTGGGAAGCTCCTGAGCTAATGGTATACGTCACCCATTTCTAACCCTGATCAGTCTTGAGCTATCATAACTAAAAGTTAGGGATATTTGACTGAGTATTGCGAGTCCTGCACCTTCAACTTGCAGTAAGGTTGGGAGGAAATTCCATTTAGGGGAGAGCAAGAATTAAACATTTTTCCCCTTCTAAATTGTAGCCAGTGGAAGACAGAAGGAGAGTTCGAGCCATTCTGCCATACACTAAAGTGCCAGACACAGATGAAATAAGGTATGTCTTATTAAAAGATCAGATGCAGTTAAGATATTCGAGAGCATTTATCAGTACTAATGAATACAAATAATTTTCATTTACATCTCAGTCTTCCCACTCCTAGGTGTCAAAATCACATTTCTTAAGGGCTTAGTTATCAGATGTAGAAGTAGCAGCATTCTGTTTTGCGTTAATATGTATTAATGTTTACCAAATAAACGTGTTCATTATAAAGAGAGCTATTAGTTTGTTTTAATTCTCTTTGATCAGTCCCACTATAACTTTCTGAAATTTTTAACATGTAAGTTTAATTTCTCTAGGCTTCATTTTCCCCCAGAGAGAGGATGTGTATGTACTTTTTGTTTTTTTTTAAATTATAAAATTGAGCAAAAATGATTGATCTGTTGGGGAGGAGGGTGGTGGTGGTAGTTGAAATAAGTGAAGAATAATTTTGAACAGGGAATTGAAAGGCTGAAGTAGTCACTGGATGGAACCTGATATTTAGTGGTAATTACTTGGCTTGTCTTTTGGGAGGGTGACTTAGCATGCTAACTGAATTGAGTCTCTGGCTATTGTGATCTGCTTCTGATATCTGGAGGAAGATTTCATGAATCTCAGAATAAAGTGTATAAGAGCTGGAGTTAAAATATCCTTATTTGAGTGGGTTCATCAGTAGAATGAGCTTCCAGTGCAGGTCATATTAATTCAGTCTGACCGCCTTAGAGCAAGTTAGGAGCTGTCTTTTTGAGAGATTTTTCTTATCATAACCAGATTGATAGATGGAAGAGAAAACATATAACTTTATATAGCAAGTAGAATGTCCTCCACCAGGTGAGGAGAAAGAATGGAAAATTCCTTGAAGTTGACTAGTGACCTTGCCATGCATATCTAATTTACCTGGGAAGCATTTGTGCGATAAGAGCAATAGAGATGTTAAAGTTCTTCCTTTTGAAAAACAGGCTGAGGAGAAATTCCATAGGCAAGAGCCTACTGTTTTGATTTTCTTAAGTATGCTCCAGGAGTCAGAGGTCTTATTGCTAGGGATATTGGGCCTTTTGAAGAGAAGGTCCATCAATTTTTCTTCTAATGTCCAGAAGTATAGTGTCAATCAGTTAAGTTTGGTACCATGTATCATGCCTTGACTTAAAAGATCTGATCACTGAAGTGTCACTGTTCCCATTATAATTTGCTCAAAGGTACTTGGACTCCTCCAGTCAACACAGTCCGGTGCCGAAGACTTCTTTTGTTCTTTAATATATAGTTAAATTAATCTGTTACACTTATTTGGCTTAAGTATAACTTTAATTTTAGACTTGCATTTGAAAAAATAGTTCTAGATATACTTACATTGATAAACGTCAGCACTACACACTGTTGTGGTATACAGATGTTTTTGGAAATAGAATGTAAGCAGGTAGAGTCCCCATCCTGCTTCAATATATACTCTCACTGTCAACAGTTCTCCCCCTTTCTAGGATTTAGCTTTTTTGGGAACTGAAATAACCATAACAAGACAAATCTCAGCCTGAGTGTTCTCAAGCTTTGCTGTTTCTAGATTTTCCCTGCAGGACTTCTATAACAGTCACTAGTTCTCTTTGCTGTGGCTAGGTCTCCACTGCAGAGTTGACTCCCATTTACTGAGACAAGGTGGGTGCTTCTGTGAATGAGAGACAAGCTTTCGAGATACACAGTGCTCTTTCTCAGGTCTTGGAAAGATACTTGAGTGTCACAGCTAAATATTAGGTGAAGCAGATTGTTTAGCATAAGTAGTTAACATACTATAAGAGACCATTCAAAGTGAAGTAGCCTCTTAACAGCTCTGCATAGGACAAAAAAGGAGGTGTTCCTGGGTTGTTGTAGTAAGCCATAAATCTAGTGTCTTTATTAGGACCCTGAATTTTAAAGTGTAGCAAATTTAAGCTCCCAAGTTTGTTGTTTTAAAGGGTTTTATCTGTTTCCTTTGAGGATGAGGACTGAGAGTTCAAATATGAAGTGATCATTTTGTGAAAAGCGTTTACCCATGGGTAATGATGATGTATTGTCTTTTGTTATTTTTCTGTGCAAATTCATTAGAGAGCATAATGATTGTTTGGATTCAGCCACATAATTGTTATTGGGTTGTTTAATGCACTGGATGAGGTGCATCACATGTTGTGATAGGCATGGATCTTAAAATGTGTGTGATGAGGCATATTGATCATCCTAGCAATGAAGATGTGTGCGCAGCTTTTGCATCTGTTGTTCCATCAGTGTCTGGTGCCACTTTGGGTTAGTTGGTCCTGATCAGTGGGGAGCTTGCTTCTTATGATGAGTTTGGCAATATTGGGAGGTGGTTTGAAGGCCAAAAGAGGGGGTTCAGGCAAGATTTCTTTCAGAATGTGGTCCCCATTGAGTACTGGTTGTAATTGTTTAGTGATACTCCGTGAGGTGTGGTGGGGTTATGTGATCTGAGGAGAGTTTTTTCCTGTAATGTAGCAGGTTCTCTCATGGTGTTTGAGTGGCTCATTCTATGACACCATTCTTTTCTGTGGTGGAGTGTCTTTTTTTGGTGAAGGCAGTTTTAAGTGTGTTAGAGTGTGTATCCTGGACTTTCTGCATGGAGCATGTTATGTGGTTACTGAGTGCCTATTTGCAGATAATATATTTCTTGGTATGTTTGGGGTGATTAGTAGGTCTGTGAAGGTAGATGTATAATCTATGGGTTTTTGGTAGATTGTTGTCTGTATGGTTCCATTATTGAAGGTGATGGTGATGTCCAGGAATTTGATGCTGGTGTGGGAGTATTATAGAGAGAGTTTCATGGATGGTGGTGGTTGTTGAGGTTGTGGAGGAATTCTGTGAGGGAGTTTAGATAGTTTGTTCAGAGGATGAAAACATTGTCAATGCATCTCAGGTGTATTATTGGTTTCATTATGCATTTGTCCAGAAATTCTTCCACAAGGTGGCCCATAAAGAAGTTGTCCTATTGGGGAGCCATCTTAGTACCCATTGGTGTTCCCATGGTTTGGACAAAGTGTTTGTTTTTTAATGTAAAATGGTTATGGGTGAAGATAAAATGGATGAGTTTGGCAATTGGTGATTTGTTCGGGATGGATATCTGTGCGTTGTCCATTATCTTGTAGATATTTGAGCCAGGCAGTAATGCAGTCATTGTGAGAGTTATTGCTGTACAGGAAGGTGACAAGGATGGTGGTCTGAGGGAGGTTGTTAATGTTGCAGAGGTTCTGGAAGAAGTCTATTGTGTCCTGGATGAAGCTGGCCCTTTGTGTGCTAAGTGATTTGAAGATGTTTCTTAGTCCTGATATTCGTTCAATCAGAGTGCCACAGCCAGATATGCTAGTCAGCCTGGGTTCCCTTGTTTGGGTATTTTGTAAAGCGTGTAGAAGGTACCTGGGAAGGGTTTGTGGAGGATGAGGTTGTACAGCTTCTCTTGGAGTTGCTTGGGGAAGTATTTGATTATATCTTTTAATTCCTGGGTGAAAGGTCTTCTTTGAGATCTTTATAATAGGTGGTCTTGGAGAGTTGTCGGTTGGCTTTGTTAATGTAGTCATTACAGCTAAGAACTATGTTTGCAGCCCCTTTGTCCGTTGGGCTGATTACTATTCTCTGGTGATTGGGTTTCAGGAACTGTGTAGCTATCCTCTTTCAGTGTTGAGATCGTGGTAGATGTGATGTTTGTTAAGGATTTTACAGTTAACTTTTTTCTTGAAGCAATCAATGCAATGATCTATCAATGCAATAATTGTCCACTGTGGGGTATCTAGTCAGGGCATTCTTTTTTCTTTTGATTGTTAGTGGTGATGTGGTAGCAGTGGGTAATGTCATTGTTGTGAGAGAATATTTTGAGGTGGAGTTGACAAAGAATTCTTCTAGTTCTGTAGGATTTTAGTGTGGTACCATGGTCTGTGGTGAGATAGAAGTTTAGTTTCTTGGACAGTACAGATAATACAGCTCCAGTTAGGGGTAGTCTTGATAGTGGATGATGTTGAGGTGTCATGTATTGTCTACATGGTAGGTCTTGGTGCTCTGTGGATTGTGGAATTGTTCTTGGTTCTACTTTTTATTTTTGTTTTGGGTTGCTGTCATTATGTTTTTTTTTTATTGGGGGGAGGCGGGGCTTCTTGTATGATTTCCAGGTAGGTTTTCTGATTTTTTTTTTCCCCTTCCATTGTGTGGGAGTATGTGATTATTTCTTGTTTGAGGTTGTCCCTTCTGGAGTATGAGAGTTGCTGGACATGGTTTCTTGGGTTTTTTTTTAAGTTCTCCTGCAGAGCTGTTCATCGTCTTTGGAGTTGTATATAGAGGTCAGAGGTTTATAGATGTTGAGTCCTCTGGGGATGATGATTTGTTTCTTGCATTTGCTCAGGAAGCAGATGTCATTGTCAAATTTTGCTTCCTTTTGTTTCATGTTGTGGAGTTCCAATTTCAGATGACAAAATTCGTTATCTTCCATTGTTGGTTGCAGTGTTGTAGCCATTTTGGTCCCAAGATATTAGAGAAACAAGGTGAGTTAGGAAAGTACTTGAATTGTAACTTGATTTAACAAAAGTAAAGATCATCTATATTCCTGATTGTAGCTAACAAGATCCGTCTACCATAATGATCCAGTGGTAATTACGGTACTCTGTGGTGTTCTGTAAGTCTTTAGCACCTTCATTTATAGTGACTAAGAGGCCTGGTTTTCTATAGGGTCCCAGAAACCTCTCCCTTCATACAATTTTGTGAAATTAGGTAAAGCCACTATTTTCTTCTATGTCCATCCTTAATTTTCTTATTTTTATTTGGGATTTGATTTGACTTGATAAATTGGATGATATTGTCTCTTTCCCCTTGATTGTTATGTGGTGCTAGTGTTGCATAATTCATTAGAACATTAGAAATTAAAAAGTATTAGAAATCCAAATAAATCTAATGTGTCAGTATCTAACAGGTTCTTATTCCAGGGTGTGTGGTGTAAGCAGACTGACTTGTGACACACTCTTGGGATAGCAAATACAGTGTTGTTTGTGCTTCAGCTATCTTTAGAATTTTGAAAATATAACTTTGAGTTATGTTCAATTTATTATCATCATCAAAACTATTACATCTAGATTGAAGTTCTAGTTTAATAGTCTTTCTGTAACTCTCTTCAGTTTCCTTAAAGGAGACATGTTTATTGTCCATAATGAGCTGGAAGATGGTTGGATGTGGGTTACAAATCTCCGAACAGATGAACAAGGTCTTATTGTAGAAGATCTGGTGGAAGAAGTGGTAAGTGTTGTATACTTAAATCAGTTCTAAAAATTAAGATTCTCAAAGTAGTAATACACAAGAGCCACAATATCTAGTCTAAGTGCCAAACTTACTGCTGTGGAGTACCTTCAATTTTCCTTTAAAATGTAGTAATCAGATCTCCCAATTATCAACATGTATAGTAACTCCTCAAGCTTAATTTTTGAAATCATAGGCAGTTCTCTTACCCATTTGTTCCTACAATAGAAGAGACCCCGCCATTTATTGTAAGTATTTTGTGGGGCTTGCTGGAGTGCCACAATACCTTCCATTTTTCTATTGAAGTATCCAGATTTGTGAAGTTTATATGTACATGGAGGGTTCCCCCTTATTTGAGTTCCATTCACAGGATGGGACAGGAGGGTGTATCAAGTTGTTTGTTAAAGCTCCCTGATTTAGCATCCTGGCTCCAGTATTTGGTAGGACAACCCAAGTCCCCTTGACCCTAAGACACCGTATGTCAGGGGAGAATTGGTTTAATGGAGCTCTGGACCACCTGTGGCTTGGTACCAAAGCACCCTTACTCTGTACATCTCTTCATTAGAGGCAGGGGGCAGCATCATCGCCTCTGCCAGGTATAAACTAGCAGATAGCTCTCATTCTCTGAGCATGCAAAGTGAATGGACAGTATTGGAGAATCTGGGCTCTGGCCTCTTGTTTACAGGGTACAAAATCAATCCACCTCAGGTCAGTATTAATTGAAAATTACCATTTCAAAAAAATTATTGTTGGTCCTATATGAAGGGATGTTGTTACATTGGTTCCTTTTTGAGTGGACAGGTCTCTGCTTCACCAAAACTACTACCACCCAAGAATTGGTCACATCTGGACCATTATACACTATAATGTGTAAAGTATAAGTAGGCATGGGCACTGAACTAAGCTCTCACTTCTGGAGGTAATTTAACCAGGTCATGTTTGATGCATTTTATCGTTGTGATATGAAGAACTGTACTGCTCTTGCTGTACTTTTTCATGAATAAGTAGACTAATTCAGTCCTAAGAACTGTCAAGCCACACAATTCATAATCAATTTAATTCATTAAATCAACATACACATAGTCTAATTCAGAAGGACAATGAATTTCCCTGTACAACTGTTGTCTGAGGAGAAGCTATTTATAACAAAGTGCAAAAGATTGGACAATTTGTAGCAGCTTATTGATACTATGCAGATAACTGGTGGAGCACATCATCTAATTTGAAGACTCTGACAATTTGCAATATGTTAGCCCATCCTGCAACATCTCTTACACTTTGAGGGTGGATACAGTATGCACAATATTATTATCTACTGAACTCTGTCTCTCTATATGTGTGTGTCTATATATATATTAGTTGTAAGTTTCAAATCTTAGGCCCAGTCTCCATTAACAGTCATGGATTAAAACCAGGAGGAACGACTGTGATCATCTCGTCTGACCTCCTGCATAACACAGGCCATGGAATTTCTCTGAATTAACTCCTGTTTGAACTAGAGCATATTTTTTAGAAAAGCCCGTCTTGATTTAAAAATGGTCAGTGATGGTGAATCCATCACAGTCCTTGGTAAACTATTTTACTGGTTAATTACCCTTACTAGTAAAAATACGTATCTTATTTCCAGCCTGAGTTTGGCTAGCTTCAACTTCTAGCTGTTGAATCTTATTAAACAAATGTCTGCAAGATTGAAGAGTTCTCTACTATCTGATTTCTGTAGCCCTTGAAGATAATTATACTGATCAAATTACCCCTTAACCTTATCTCTGATAAACTAAATAGATTTTACTCCTTGAGTCTTTTGCCAAAAGGCAAGTTTTCCAAATAGTAAGCCTCTTTCATACAACTATGTAAAAAGCCCTTTTGCTCAAAAATGTCTCTCATTTCTCAAATATAAATAGATTATTTTTAGCATTATTGACCTCTACAGAAAAGCTAAAAACATAAAAAATAGACCATATATCGATTATGTGAACTGTTGCATCTTGCACTTACTTTGTTAATTTTCTCATTAGGGACGTGAAGAAGACCCACATGAAGGCAAAATGTAAGAGTTCTTCTTCTTAAAGAAAAGCAAATATTGTGGAATAAACTATTTGTAAATTTTAGCTATGAAGTTATCTGCATTTGAAAAGGTGAATCTAACCATTCTTTCTGGCCTCATGTTTTTCCTGTACTAATTGTGAAGGTTGATACCCTCTTCTGTCCAGAGGGCTTGTACATTGGTCTTTTGTGCTATGTATGCTTAGCCTCAAAAGGTTTTCATATTGGATAAATCTTGTGTGAGCCCTGTGGATAGAGGTGATTTTCACCCAGAATATTCAGCAAGGGTTACCATTTGAATATAGAAATTGATGTACTAGAGCTGACCTCAATCTAACTCTGAAATCTTAACATTATAACACTCAAGTTTCTCATTGAAATTGCTTAATCTATTAACAATGATATCAAAAAATACCAAAATGTTAAGTCATCAATTTTTATTTTTATTAAGAAGAATGAAAATCATGGACTCATGACATACAGGATTCAGTGACAAGAATCCTGTCATCTGTAGAACCACTTGCAATGAAAAAAGATAGTGGTAACAAAGTATTTCAACTGAATATCTTGCTACTTATACACTTGATTGGCTTTAGGATATTTTGTCACCACTGTTGCTGTCTCCAGCCTCAAGTATCCCCAGATTCACAATCTCTGAAAGGCTGATGAATGAAGGCACTTCCAGGTATGTTGGGTGGGGACAGAGAATTGCTGTTCTTGGGTTGCAGCCCATTGAACTCTACTGGCAATTCTGACACCTAATTTGGTATAACACAGTCTCATTAATTGCATCATCTTTATTTATTGAGATTATCCCCTGCACCATTTCTGGAAGTTACTTCAAGCCCCACCATTTTCAGGCCATATGTATAAATGATCCTGCTGCTCAAAGGTCCTTTGGAGAAGAGTCCTTCCAGTGTTCAAGCAGCAGGAGACTATCCTTTAAAGGTGACCTGGAAAGGAAAATAAAAATTGAGCTTATTTTCCTTTGATGGATGAGGTCTGTTTATGTATTTTAAAAAAACAAAATCCCTTGTTTATGTATATATTAGAAACGTAGGACTTCATTCAGGCAGGAAGGCAAATCCTGTTTCCTATCTGTATTGGTGCTGGAAATGCTGTGTTTATGGAAGGGGTAGGAAATGTGAGGATACACTGCACTGCCTATGTGCTGAATAGACCTCCTCCATAAGGGTGAGAAAGTTATCATGGAAGGGTATGTCATTGTAGTAGGGGGATGACCAGTGAGAAGATGGCTAGATCGTGTGCGATAGATCATTGGGAGGTCAGCTGCTGACTGTTAAGTTAGAGATGGATCGAGAATTTTTCCAAGAATTCTGCTATGACAGCACAAGTATTCAGACATGAATAAATGGACTTTACATTTGTTACATAAGGGCACCCTGCAGAGCCATGTGTGTCAGTTATTTGAGGCTGGACTGAAGCCTCTGGATTTGGCATGGCATGGCTCCCCACACACAGGGCTAAATGGACTACTTCAGCCATGAGATTGGAGTGCTCTGCTGCCCTTTGGCAGGTTGGTTCTACAGGTCCTGTGGAAATTCACAGCACAACTCCAGTACACTGTCTGGGTATTGAAGAGTCATGGCAGGGAATTTACGTTCATAATTCAACTAAATTGCCATAAATCAGTTTCAGATAATTACTGTAAAAATGATGTAGTATATACACTTTGTACATGTCAGCTCATATATTTAAAACTTATGTACTCTGACCTCTACTTCAAATAATTAATTTCATTCATAATTAATTTTAAATGTTTATATTCTGTCATTCTAAGAACTGGATCATTGTGTAACATAATTTTATAATTTATGTTCTGTTGATTTACTACACCTTCTAGGTCTTTAAATAAATATTAGTTCATAGGTACCAGAGCCTTGGAGGCCAACAATCAAAAAAGAGACCGGTGATAATCTTGCTTTCTTATTTATTCTTTTTATCTTTAAGATGGTTCCATGGGAAGATCTCCAAACAAGAGGCTTACAATTTGCTGATGACAGGTATTTGTCTTTCATTGCTGGGGTTAAGGCATAAAAGGATGAGCACACAGAATAATTCTATGTATAAATTAGATGGTAAAATCTTTATAGTAGATTTTTGTCTTTGTGTTTGAATAGGATCCAGAACACTGAGCTCCAGATCCTGAGTGTGGGTTGTTTTCTCACCATCATAATGCAAATAATATGTTACAAGAAATAAATATTAATATTATTTATAAAAAATTAGTATTATACTATCAAGGATAGCTGGTCACAGCTTTCCTTGTAATAGCTGATATGTATACTTGTATATGTATACTTTAAATATTTGCTATTAATAAAAGTTATACTTTAGTTATCTGAATAAGAGTATATGGAAAGTACTGTAGTGTCATAAACAGTGTCCTTTTTTGCTTTTTCTGCTGGAGGGCAATGTTTCTACAGGACTTAAAACATCAGGCTTTCTAACCCAGTTAAAGCAGAAGGTTAAAAAAGGTGAAATAAACTGTAAATTAGTATTTACCGTCTGAATATTTTATCAGATCAAAACTATTTTTCATTGTTGGAACCTACATCAACATGTTGTCAGAATGGTTATCTTCTTGGAGTGTCTCCATCACTGACAATTTTTAAATCAAAATTGGATGTTTTTCTAAAAGATATAGTCTAAGAATTATTTTGGAAGATTTCTATGGCCTGTGTTAAACAGGAAGGCAGACTAAATGATTCTGGCCTTGGAATCTATGAACCTGTAAGTGATGTTGGGTACTGCCTACTTTGGGGGTTTAAAGAGTGGGAAAATAAATTAGCAAATGTCTCGATTCCAAGTTAAATATGCACATATTTGTTCCAAATTGCAGTTCATATTTATATCCACTGACATTTGGAAAATGCTCTTTGATTGTACTGTGAAGGAAAAGTAATAGTGATGGGCACTTCGTTAATAATCTTGATATCGTTTCAGTTGGTCAGGTGTGCAGTTTTCTTGTGAGGCCCTCTGACAATACACCTGGTGATTATTCACTTTATTTTCGGACCAGTGAAAATATTCAGCGTTTCAAAATATGCCCTACTCCAAACAATCAGTTTATGATGGGAGGCAGATACTATAACAGGTAAGCTATAAACAGTTGTATAATACGGCATAAGTTTTTTTATACATATATAGAAAAACTAAGCATAATTTGTCAATGTTCATTATTGCCTGGTGTATATATAAAAAAGATTTTTTTAAAATATATGTTTATGTTAATCTTAAGAATTTATCTAACCTGGTTACTGGTTACGTAAAAACACTGAAAAGTTTTAAACATTTTCTTAATCCTAAACAAAACATAATTAGTTGGTGTTTATTTTTAAAGTATCTGACAGTTTCTCTTGATTAGAAATTGTGGATTATATATGATTTCAAAATGACCATGACAAAATGGAGAATTGGACTGTAATCAACAAGATGGAATTCAATAAAGACAAGTGCAAAGTACTATATTTAGGAAGGGAAAGACAAATCCACAAATACAAAATGGGGAATAACTAGCTAGGCAGTAGTTCTGCAGAAAGGTTATGGGGGTTATAGTGGATCACAAATTGAATATGGGACAACAATGTGATGCAGATGTGAAAAAAGGCTAATATCATTCTGGAATGTATTAACAGGTGTGTTGTATGTAAGACACAGGTGGTAATTTTTCACTGTTGAGGCCTCAGCTGAGTATTGTGTCCAAATTTGGGTGCCACATTTTAAGAAAGCTGTGGACAAACTGGAGAGAGTCCAGAGAGGAGCTATTGGGTTTTAGAAAACCTGATCTATGAGGAAAGGTTAAAATTAAAAACTGGGCATGTTTAGTCTTGAGAAAAGACCACTGGGGAAGGGACTTGATAAGTCTTCAAATATGTTAAGGGCTGGTTGTTAGGGGGATGGTGATCAATTGGTCTGCATGTCCATTGAATATAGGGATATTTAGGCTAGATATTAAGAAAAACTTTCTAACTACAAGGGTAGTTAAATATTGGAATATGCTTCCAAGGGAGGTTGTTGAATCCTGTAATTGGAAGTTTTTAAGAACAGGTTGGACCAATAAGTTTCAGGTAGTCGTGTGTGTGCGGGGCGGGGGGGTGCTGGGGGTGGTCCTGGACTAGATGACCTCTCGAGGTCCCTTCCAGCCCTACATTCTATGACTTATAATAAGTTTAGGATCCTATGTTGACATATAAGCTACAGATTGAACAAAGGTTATTTTGTACATACAAAAAGAAAATAAAACAAACATTACTTCTGAAATAATTAACAGTGGTATATGAAGGCAAGAATGTGAATGGTTAAAAGTGGGATGGGGAATATTTACAACAGGGAGAAAATAACTTCATGGTTAAAATGAAAACAAAGCCCACTGGATTTCTTATATTGGATCACATGATTGATGTCTGGATCAGGAAGTATGAATCAGCTCTTGCTAGAGTGAAGATCCTCAGGATGGATCTGTTTGGCCACTGGCATGAACAGAAAAATGATAGTAATCTGAACCCAATAGAAAGGAAATGACAAAATAGAATCATTCATCCTTTATAGTGGGAAGTTGCTGATATTCTCAAACACATCTTATTTCCAAGGTCCTAATAAACTCAAGACTATAGGGCTTTCTCTGTTTCAATACCTCTTTAATAGCAACAAGCTTCGCTCCCTCATCCAATGGAGATGGTGACCGCTTATCCCATAGATTTGGTAATTTGTCAGATCTGAGGACCCAGAATCAGGGCATTCTTTTTCATCCCAACCTAGCATTTCTCTCACTTCCAGCTTGGCTTCTGAGTGGGTAGAGATCCAGTAGCGGTTGTGTCTGAGAAAGTGTCAAGTTCTCCTAGCTGAGAAGTTCAGTGGATGGTCATATGACTTCAAGTGGAAGATGGTGTGAGGCTAAACAATTGGATCCCTTTGCAAATCCCAGACACAGGCTGCTTGAGTACCTTCTACATTAATCAGTCTGGCCTCCAGACATCCTGACTGAAAATCCAGCTAGCTGCAATTTCAGCCTTTTGTGAAGGTAAAGTATCTTTTGCCCATTCTGTAGTTGTCTCATTTATTAGGGGTCTGACACTTGAATCTTCCAACTAAAATCTCTGCCAAGGGAGATGCAGAAGCAATTAATGAGCTAATTAAAAACATCATTACTCTCTTGCTGGGTTTATTTAACTTCAGATAAGTTATACAGTTGCTTTTTTGACAATACTTTATCACTAAATGAGAAAGCTTTGAACTCCCAGTGCTGGATCCATCTTACATTCCATTGTATAAATGTAAGAAAGTTTCAGATATTCATCTGAACTGATAGTTTTGGAATTCCATTATAGTCAGTCAACATCAAATTACAAAAAGGAAATTTCTTCATACTAGTACAGTAACTTTAATGTCTCATCCTGGTATTGTGTAGTCTATGGAAGCTTTTGGCATTCAGGTTGCAAGCATTTAGTTCCCAGTGAAAGAGAATATACTCAGCTTCCTATTTTGGGTTTAGTTTTCTTGGAAGTGTTTGTTGGTAGGATAGGATTTGTAGTTCTATTTGGGGATCTTTGAGAACTTTTAATATAGGGGTCACAGGTTCAAATCCTATCCAGATTGGTATTGACCAAAAGTTGTTGTAACTTAAGCGCCAAGAATGTATTCAGCACAATGACAAAGATTCGGAATGAAGACAATCTGAAGAGTTTGGTCTAAAAGATGGAAACAGAAATTGTGGGACCCAGTGGGAAGCAGGGAGGAAGGAATAGTAGGGTTTTTAATGCTTGCGCTGAGTCTCACTTCTTGGTGGCACTGTGGACGAAGCAAATGTTTGGATTCAAGGAGGACAATGATGTGGTGTATTGCAAGTGTGCTATATGTGAAAACACTCTGAAGTGGAAAAAGGCAACAAATGGGACATTGAGGCTGGCATAGTTGGTGGAACAGTAGGGGCATGGTGTAATGTGAGGCGATTGTTTTAGCTTGCAGGACAGAGGAAGAGTTGCATTTTAGATATTGTGACGGGGTCAGGCCAGACGGCTATGCAAGAGTACTAAAAGGCATGTATATTAGCCCCAGGCTCAGCAAAGCCCTATTCCCTGGGTGATTCACCTGGGGCTGCTTAGCTAATTAGGCCACCTGGGGCCAATCAAGGAGCCCCGCCCCAAACACTTAAAAGCCTTCAGTTCAGGCAGGCAGCTGTGGAGTGAGGAGTTTGGAGTAAGAAGGTGTGGAGTTTGGAGAGTAGAGGTTGAAGTTTACAGATTGGAGTTTGCAGTTTGAAAACCTGCAGATTGGAGTTGGCAGTTTGGAGCTGGCAGTCTGCAGTTTGCAGCCTGCAATCTGCAGAAGCTTGGAGTTTCCACAGTTGCTGCCACAACACCGGAGGCAGAGGACGCAACTGGAGAAGCAGGGAGCAGACCACGGACTGGCCCAAGGGAAGGTAGTAGGACTCAGGGGCAGGGCAGACCCATCTCCTCTCTACCCCTCCAGCTCACCTTCCCCCCAGCTGCACCACTGGCTGGGCCGGAAGAGCGCAGGACCCACGGGGGCGGAGTACATCTACCTTTCCCCCCCCCTTACCCTGTTACAATATGTTGTATAGGAAGAAATTGAAAGATTTGTGCAAATGTTGGATACATCTCTCCAGGATCTGAGAACCCTTTCGCAATCACTACTTTCAATTAAATGCAAATATTTTTAAGAGGTCTCCTGTTAATGAAAAACTTCTAGAATTAATTTACTGTTGTGATATGTAAACAGTTCATCTAGAGGTTCTCCTTTTCACTGAAGTTTTTGATCTGTTACTACCACTTTATTATATCTTTCAAAATATAATGTATCTTTCAAAATATCTTTCAGTCCTACATCTGTAAGGCAGTTTGATCTTTAACATTTTATATTTGTTAGTATGCAGTATCTCTCAAGTGCATGCAAAAAGATCCAGAGATGCATTCTCTGGACAGGTTGGTTTGCCTTCCTCCAGCAATTCTAGATTCCTTGTACTGGTGGGAGTCTCCACACAATGTGTTCCAGGGAGGCCCCTTTGCTTGGCTTTCTCCAACCAAGTCAGTGGTTACCAATCCTTCCTTTCTGGGTTAGGGGGTGCAGTTGGACTTGTTGAGGGTGCAGAACCTATGGTTGGAACAGGATGTCTCGCTCCATATCAATGTGCTGGAACTTTGGGCCATCCACAATGCATGTCATTACTTCCAGGACCGTATCAGACGCTCACTGGTTCACATGCTCACTGACAATTCCACTGTGATATACTATGTGAACAAACAAGAGGAAATGCATTCCAGGTTACTCTGCCTAGAGGTGATCAGCCTGTGGTAATTCTGCATTGAAGAAGACATCACTCTGGCAACAGTCCACTTGCCAGGGACACAAAACCATTTTGTGAACCATCTCAGGTGGGCTTGCGCCTTGAGCCACAAGTGGTCCTTGAAGGCAAGTGTCCTCCAGATTGTCTTGGTAACATGGGACACTCTGCAATCAACCTGTTTGCAACGAGGAAAAACATAAAGTGTCGCCTTTTTTGCTCTCAAAGGGGCCTCAGTCTGGGCTCCGTCCCAAATGCCTTCCACTGCAGCTTGCAGTTGACTCTTGTGTATGCCTTTTCCCCTATTCCAGTCATTCCCCAGTCATTCTCTAGCTCAATGCAGATTGAGCCACGCTCATCCTAGTTGCACCAGCATGGCTGAGGAAGTGCTGGTTGTCAGATCTTGCTCTGTTGATTCAACCTCCCATACCCCTTTTTTTCCATTCCAATCTTCTCACTGAGAACCCTGGCTTCATCCTCCTTCCTGTGATCAGCACCCTGAACCTTACAGCATGGCTGCTGCATGAAGAGGAAGAGCAGTGCTTGGAGGCTGTTCAACAAGTCCTACTGAACAGTAGGAAGTCCTCCATTAGGATGGCCTACTTAGCAAAATGAAGATGTTCTTAGTGTGGTCCTTGGCCCATGGGATCCAACAGATAGGGCATCTTGGAATACCTGTTACATCTTTAGAAATTGGGCCTGGCGCTCAGTTTTCTGAGTGCATTTGGCAGCAATATCATCATTTTATCCCGCTAGTCAAGGAAATCAGTTTTTTACAATGCCATGGTGACAAGATATCTGAAAGAGCTTCTCCACTTGGACCTAAACATGCTTTTGACTGCTCTGATGAGCCCTACATTTGAGCCCACTGTGTCTTGTCCACTACATCTCCTGTCTCAGAAAATCACATTCCTGATAGCTATCACATCTGCAAAAAGGGTGTGTGAGTTGCAGGTCCTTACACTGCCACCTTATACTCAGTTCTCCAAGGACAAATGATGCTGCAGCTACATCCAATATCCAAGGTGATCTCTGTTTCATCTGGATCAGGTGGTGTATTTACTTGTGTTTTTCCCTAAGCCATACTCTTCCCTGGAAGAACAGTGCCTCCATACTCTGGATGTCAGGCAATGTCTAGCCTTTTATTTAGACAGGACTAAATCATTTCATGCTTCATCTCACCTGCTTGTGTCATATGTGAACTGCATGAAGGGGCAAGCAGTCCTGCACAGACCATCTCTAGATGGATAACATTCTGTATCAAGACAGCCTATGAGATAACTTTGCCTCTGCCTCCTCAGTGGCATACGGGCTCACTCCGTGGGAGCACAAGCAACGTCGATAGCATTCCTCAGAGACATTTCCATACTGGACATTTGCAGGGTGGGAATGTGGTTGCCCATACATGTGTTTACACACCACTGTGCTATTACCGTATCTTCCAGAGTGGATGCAGGGCTCGGAATGGCAGTCCTGTAATCTGTATTTCAGTAGACTCCGAGTCACATTCTGAGTTGTGATGCCACAACTGCATCAACTGTTTTTATTTTCAGGGTGATACTCAGTATAATCATAGTGTGCTAAGAATCCCTACATGTTATTTGTGTCATTGCCCTCTAACTTAAATCAAGGACATCTCAATAAGAACTATTTTAAATAAGTAAAAGAAATATGTTGAATTTTAGTTTGCATCTATCGCCACCTCCCAATCCTAGATCCTTCAAAATACAATTTCAACCTGACTCACTCTGGTAATTAGAATGCAAGCTTCCCGATAGACGAGTTCTGCTGACAGACTATTTAATTTAACATGATAGCTCAGTGACTTCTAAGTATGAACTGTGTAATCTGTGTTATGGACCTTTTCTATTTCCTATTCCCACCCCCTCTAGAATGAAATTGCTTTGCACACTGAAATGGGCATTCCCCTTCCCTAGTGATGGTGAGGCTCGGAACAGTGTTAATAAAATAACAATTTTCAGCCTGGCTAGAGAACTGGGAATATATTTGCCCTGACTTGAACATTGAGTTTTCTGTGTCCTTATCATCTACTGTGTCCTTATCATCTAGCATTTTGAGCAATGGTTTTAAACTCTGTAAGGTTAGTTTAGGAGTCGTATGTTTTTTATTAACAAAACTAAAAAATGTGATGACTGACTCCTGTGTTCTTGCTGATACAAGTGAGATCACCTTTCTTAGCATTTGATTTTATTAAAGATTTATGTGAGAAATTTAATGTGTGAGTTTTATGTTGGAAAAAAGACCTATAGCAGGAGTAAAAAACTAACTTATTCAAGGTTCATAATTTTTTATTTGAACAGTATTGCTGACATCATTGAGCACTACAGAAAAGAACAGATTGTGGAAGGATATTACCTTAAAGATCCTGTCCCAATGCAGGTGAGACATTTAATACCACATAATATTTCTAAAAAGTGTGGTCTTTTTAGAGTGAAGACAGTTCATGGCTTAACTGATAGAAACTAATTTATAATTTAATTACAAGACTCTGTTACAAATGGCAGAGACAACAGTGATGTCAGAGTAAAGATAAAACAAATATTTTCTCTTAGCTTATGTATGTCCAATGTATGTTAACTTGTTTTTTCACTTAGTTGTTCTGGCTTTTTTCTCCAGTCTCCTAGCCTCATATCTGCTTTCACTTACCAATGAATTAGTTTCCTTATTTTCAGCGAATGAGGTCAAAATAGCCCTATTTTGAAGCAGGCATTTTGTGGAGCGGAACTGTGCAAACTACCTCTCACAGACCTGTCAAGGCTTTTTAATTTTAACCTGTGCCACCCGTGTGGCTAGGCTTCTTCAGATTTCTCCTTGAAGATGTCCTCAGTAAAAGATGTGAAGTAAAATATGTGAAGTAATGAGAAAGCTTGAAAAGGTTTTCTAATGAAATCCTTGAGAAAACACTCTCTGTATGGGAAATAACTGTGTATCCTTCTTTCTTTTTCTCTACCCATACTTAATGAGAAGGGTGAACAGCATGCGTGTTCCTTGGCATGTAGGAATAGATCAACTTTTATTTTCCATCTCTCAGAATAATCATCTGACCACATAAACTATTCCACACTAACCAACTATGATACCATAAATGTAGGAAAAGTTACAGAGGGTATGATATTAAAAATGAGATCATGAACATGTATCAGCCCTTTTATTAAATAGCACAAGATTACAAGAGATATTTGAAAATTACATCAGTAAGATTATTTCCATTTGCAGCATTATAATCAATCTGGTGTTTCTGAACTGAAAAATGCTGATGGCTATGATTTTTCTTTACCAGCATCAAGAGCAAGTGCTTAATGATACAGTGGATGGAAAAGAAATATATAACACAATTCGTCGAAAAACAAAGGATGCTTTTTATAAAAATATTGTCAAAAAAGGGTATCTTCTGAAAAAAAGTAAGAACATTTTACTCCTAAGTATAAAGAAGTTTCCTGAAAATTAAATTAAAATCTTACATTTTGATAACTTGTTCAAAACTACTTGTTTATAAATGTTTCATGTAAATTAATTAGAAATTTGATCATTGTGATAGATGGACTGTAATTTGGATTATTATTATTATTATATTCATATACATGTCCCTGTATATTACAATGTGTACATACACGTTTATGTTTCAAATATTCATAAATCTTTCCTATTAGATGGAGGAGTCACTATATAGGTAATTTTAAAAAATAATTTCTGTAGCAGCTAACACTGTGGTTCTTTGAGTGGAAGGCTTTTTTATAACTCAGAATCAAAATCTGATGACAGAATTAAATAAGCCAGAGTTTCTAAAGGTTGCTGAGGTTTGTGCTGTCCATAATCAGTTGTTTATAGTGGTCAAGTCCAGAGAGGACTGTGAGGAACTTCAGAGGAATCTAACCAAACTAAAAGAATGTGCAACCCAGTGGAAAATAACTTCAACATTAATAAATATGAAATAATGCATAGTGGAGGAAAATTTTAATGCTCATACACCTTACAGGTTTCTAAATTAATTGAATCTACTAAAGAGTACCTGGGCATCATTGTGAACAGCTCATTGAAGACCTCACCTTAATGTGCAGCTTCAGTTAAAAGAGCATACAACATTAGGAATGGAATGGAGAACAATCTATGAATCTATAAACATGGACAGTATTGTAATGCCATTATATAAACCAATGATACAGCCTCATCTAGAATACTTTGTGCAATATTGGTCATCCTCTCTCAAGAAGGATATTGTAGAACTTCAGAGAAGTATTGAGGTTCAAAGAACGCTGATGAAAATTATTAGAGGCATGGAAAAACGTGTAGAGAGTGGATAGGAGATAAAAGAACATAAAATAAGTGGTATAAAATGATAGATAGGGAGAACAGAAGTTCAAAGTATAACTGTAAACCACGAATCATCATGGACTGGGTGTCTTTCTCATGGGGCTCACAGGAATCGGTTCTAGAACTACACTATTCAATATTTTTATCAATGACCTGGAAGAAAACATAAAATCATTACTGATAAAGTTTTCAGATGACAGATTGAGAGAGTGGTAAATATTGAAGAGGACATGTCATTGATACAGAGTAATCTGAATCACTTGGTAAACTGGACTCAAGCAGACAATTTACATTTCAATAAGGCCAAATTCTAAGTCATACATGTAGGAACAAAGAAAACAGGCTGTACATACAGCGTAGGGGACTCTATCCTGGGAAGCCACGGACTCTGAAAAAAGACTTGGGGGGGTCATAGTGGATAATCAGCTGAACATGAGCTCTGTGTGTGATGCTGTGTCCAAGGGCTATTTTGATAATTTGGATGGATAAATGGGAACATAGAACAGGAGCAGAGAAGCCCTATTACCTTTGCATTTGGCAATGGTGCAATCGCTATTGGAATACTATGTTCAGTTCTGTTGTTCACAATTCAGAAAGGATGTTCAGAGCTCCCTGCTAAGTTTTTCTCAGTTTCTTCTGCATAGCCAACTAGTTATTTCTTTTCCTGCATTGTAAACAAGTAGTTAATTGTTAGTTAGAAAGCCTATTTATTGGGTACTGTCTTTTGTTTTATTTCAAATTTTAGTCACTCCCATGCTAGGCACCAGTGGCGTCCAGACCTTGCCAGACTTTAAGTACTGTGTGTCATATGGGGAGTCTATCCCAAATAGTGAACCCTTGTCAGGGATTTGACATCTGAGTTCGGCAGTACTGCCCAGCGATGTGAGTCCATGACCATGCCGCCCAGTGGTGAGACAGGGGAACCTGGGCCCTCCCTGCTACATTGGGTTCCAGCCTAGTGGCCTGTGACTGGCAGCTGGAGATGTGGATATGGAGGGGAGACATTGCTGAGCCTGCTCCCTGGGTCACTTGCTACTGCATTCTCAGCTCCCTCCAAAGTCACAATAGGAGTCGTCTTAAGAACTCCTGGGGAGTAGGGGTTCTCATTGATAGTGGTCTAAAGGCTCTTTTCCTTCAATCACGACCCTCTGTTCCTGTTCTGCATGGGAGTCTTCAGTGTCTTTGCAGCAGTCTTGTCCAGGCTGCATGGAGCTCCTGCAGCCTCTTCAGGAGCTATCGGTGTAGGACTCTTCCCTTGCTCCATCTTCCCTGACTGAGCTGGGCCCTTCCCTTTCAAGCTCTGCTCCCATTGTGAGCATGCCCAACAGGTGTGACTTGGTTGGACTTTCTGAGCCCAGAGCTGCTTGTTAACTCCTGGTTCCCTTGTGTGGGGCCTATACATTCCATCATACTCCCACATGTGCTGTCCTTTCAGCTTTGGTGAGTGAAACATTAGGAGAGGTGCAACATCTGTTTTCTCAAGAAGGGAATGCATCATTCCTTTGTTTCAAACAGCACTTCATGAAGCAGGCAATGATGCCCGCCTCGGCTCCGGGGCTCTCTCCAGTGAGCGTCATGTCTCCTGCACTCAGTCTGTTACAGTGGTTGCTCCTGGCAGACCTCTGGATTTGGACTCTTTTCCATGAAGAAGGAGGGGTTGATCTTTCTCTCTGGGTCCTCCCAGAAAAAAGACTCATAAAATGGACCACAACCATTTAAAATTGAAGAAGGTCTTTTCTTCTTCCTCAGGAAAGGAGTTGGAATATTATTGGGCTTCTTCAGGTACTCAGAGTAGAGCTAGGCTGCTGACCACTCGCTTCCTGTAATGTGATGTGAAAATAACAGTATCATCAACTCAGGTGTCATCTGCAAGACAACTGTTGAGTCCTGTAGTGATGGACACTGTCTTGACACTGTACTGATGATGCTACAAGCTTATGATGCAGCAGAGGATTTGTTTTGCCTTTCAGTCCTAGACTCTGCTGTTGTGCAGGAATCTGTTATGCTGATGGCGCCTTCTACTGGTCTGGGGCTGTCAAGCTCTTCAGCTCAGGGATTCTTAGCAATACCAGTAATGGTACCAACTAAGAAATCTGGCAAAGACTCGGCATCAGTATAGCTTCAACTCTGTCCTCACCCTTAGTAAGGTCACATTACCTGTTTTTGGCACTCATGGCCTTCGTATCAGAACACTAATCAGAAAGCATACTGTTTATGGGCTATTCTTTGGCACCAGCTATGAGATCTTTCCCAGTACCTCCCAGTACTGACATACAGCCACGTGCCATTGACATATCAGGATGTGTTTGGGGTACCAATGACTTTGCCTACCTTAGTCCTGACCTTGGTATTTGCTTGATGGACTAGGGATAAGTTTGATCACCCAGTAGCACCTCAGGCTTTTACCTCCAATGCATACTGACTGTTTGAATGACTTCTTGTGATCTGGTTTGGAGTCATCCAGTACTTCACCTTCCCCATCTTAGTGTAGATGGTCTAGCAACTCCTTTAAGTCACAGTCAGAGGAGAGCATCAGTACCAAGACTGGGATCAATTATATAATAGAGATGGGTCATCACAACCTGGTACCGACTAGCCCATGCCTTCCCCAGTGACCTTTTTAGAATCCCTGGGCACCACTCACCAACCTGATCGAGAGGAATGTTACTGGACTGTCCAGCTAGGCAGCCTTCAAAGCACACAGAGATATTATTTCTCTTGAGGACCCATTGTGGTTAGAGCCAGTTCCCCATCAGAAGTATCCTGCATCCCTTGTTCACCTGGTGATGCCATGATGCCAGACTTTTTCTCTTGTCCCAGAGGACTATGTCCTGTCAAGACCTGCTGAGGACAATGGTGGTGACTTTAAGCATATAATTTGAGTTTGTGCAAGAGAATACTCATAAGCTTTTGAAAATTATTCAGACAGCTAACCTGGATGGGTGGCCCTCCCAATTAATGATCCTCTTGTAGAGTTGGCAAAAGCTTTATGGCACATGCCAGCCTCCTTAGTTCCTACAGATAAGTGCACAGACAAGCATTATCATTTCCAATGCTGGGTTTTGAGTGCATTTATATTCATTCTGTGACAAACTCACAGATGGTTACTGCTGCTAACAAGAAGTTACATCAGGGGAGATTTAAGTTAACCCCCAAAGAAAATGAGCCTAAGACACTTGATGTGTTCAGGAGAAAGATTTATTCCACCTTCTCTCTCTCTCTAGATGAGCATAGAGACACATTAAGCCCTGTTAGCCAAATATCACTTTGTAAACTGGGATGCAATGGCCAAGTTTACTGATGAAGCTTCCAGAAGGATGCACAGGATGAGTTAAAGGTTTTGCTGGTGGAAGGTTACGTTGCAGCAAAGATGTTCCTCCAGTCTGTACTTTGTGGCAGATGCTTGTTCTAGGGTGATAGCCTTTGCAAGAAAAATGGGGAGAGCCTCATAGTTTCAGAACTCTGATATAGCATCTGACATACAGCAAAGCACAGAGGACCTCTTGTTTGATGGTCAGTTTTTATTTTCCAACAAAACAGATAACACATTACATTTGTTTAAGACTCCCATGCTATGCTCTGTCCAGAGTGGCTATAATCCCCAGCCCCCAAGAGGTATCAGTATAAAATCTTTCAACAATAGTACTCTCAAATTCTCAGCAGTATTATAGGTAGCCACAATAGCCACTAGGCAGGGTGACTTTTTTAGGCGGAAAAACAAGCCCTACAGTTACAACTTGAGTCAGCCACCTTGTCCTCAGGCAGCTGGGGGAAAAGCAGAATATTTTGATTTATTTCTTAAGGGCAGCGATACAGTCATCAGCAATTATTGGATAATCTTTCTTCCCCCATTCTCCATCAGTTGGGGCCTGATTGTCCCACTTTTTCAATGCTTGAGAAGCCATGACAATGGATAAGTGAGGCCTTACAATTATGAAACTGGGATATTTTATATAATTCCTCTCCGTCAGCTTCTCCCACTCACCTAACCCACTTCTGTTCAGTGGAGTCAGTAGGAGTCAGTGCTCCTTCAAGAAGTTTAGACTCTGCTCTTGCTTAGGGGCCAACCTTATTCTTACTTGCATAAGAATCTCTGGACGGGATGCAGAGATGAAGTTTCTTGACACCTTAAATGACTGCTTCTTGGAGCAGCTAGTCTTTGAACCCACAAGAGGAGAGGCATTTCTTGATCTCGTTCTAAGTGGATCATAGGATCTGGTCTAACAGGTGAATATAACTGAATTGCTTGGTAATAGTGAGCATAACATAATCAAATTTAACATCTCTGTCAGGGGTAGACACCAAAGCAGTCCACCACAGTAGCATTTAATTTCAGAATGGGGAACTACACAAAAATGAAGTTAGTTTAACAGAAATTAAAAGGTACAGTACCAAAATTGAAATTCCTGCAATGCATGGCTTTTTAAAGACATTATAATAGAGGCTCAATTTAAATGTATACCCCAGATTAAAAAACATAGTAAGAGGACCAAAAATGTGCCACTGTGTGGATAAACAACAAAGTAAAAGAAATAGTTAGAGGCAAAAAGGCATCCTTGAAAAAACGTAAGTTAAATCTTATGGAGGAAAATAAAAAAGAGCATAAACTCTGGCAAGTGAAGTGTAAAAATATAATTAGGAAGGCCAAAAAAGAATTTGAAGAACAGCTGGCCAAAGACTCATACCTTAGAATGAGAGAGCCTGCTAAACAACCAGGGGGAACACTGGATGATCAAGATGCTAAAGGAACATTTAAGGAAGATAAGGCGATTGTGGAGAAATTAAATGAATTCTTTGCAGCAGTCTTTACAGCTGGGGATGTGAGGGAGATTCCCAAACCTGAGCCTCTTTTTTTATGAGACAAATCTGAGGAATTCCCCAGATTGAGGTGTCATTAGAGGAGGTTCTGAAACAAATTGGTAAATTAAGCATTAATAGAGCGCCAGGAACAGATGGTATTCAACCAAGTGTTGGAAGGAACTCATATATGAAACTGCAGAACTACTAACTGTGGTATATAACCTATCATTTAAATTAGCTTATTTACAAGATGATAGGAAGATAGCTAATGTGACACCAATTTTTCAAAAAAACTCCAGTGGTAATCCTGGCAATTATAGGCCGGTAAGCCTAACTTCAGTACCATTCAAATTGGTTGAAACTATAGTAAAGAACAGAATTATCAGACACATAGATGAAAACGATTTGTTGGAAAGAGTCAACATGGGTTTTGTAAAGGGAAATCATGTCTCATCAATCTACTAGAATTCTTTGAGAAGAATCAGCAAATGTGGACAAGGGTTAACCAGTGGATATAGTCTATTTAGATTTTCAGAAAGCCTTTGACAGGTCTCTCACCAAAGGCTCTCACACAAAGTAAGTGGACATGGGATAACAGGGAAGGTCCTCTCCTGGATCAGTAACTGGTTAAAGACTTGAAAAAAAGAGTAGGAATCAATGGTCAGTTTTCAGAATGGAGAGAGATAAATGGTGAGATTGCAAAATTTGCAGATGATACAAAACTACTCAAGATAGTTAAGTCAAAAGCAGACGACGAAGAGTTAAAAAGGGATCTCTCAAAACTGGGTGACTGGGCAACAAAATGGCATATGAAATTCAATATTGATAAATGCAAAATAAAACACATTGGAAAACATAATCCCAATTATACATATAAAATGATGGGGTCTAAATTAGCCATTATCACTCAAGAAAAAGATCTTGGAGTCATTGTAGATAGTACTCTGAAAACATTCACTCAGTGTGAAGCAGCAGTCAAAAAAGCTGATAATGTTGGGAATCATTAGGAAAGGGATAGATAGTAAGACAGAAAATATCATATTGCCTCTGTATAAATTCATGGTATGCCGACATCTTGCATACTGAGTGCAGATCTGGTCATCCCATCTCAAAAAAGATATGTTGGAATTGGAAAAGATTCAGAAAATGGCAACTAAAATGAAGAGTGTGGAAAAGCTTCCATATGAGGAGAGATGAATAAGCCTGGGACTTTTCAGCTTGGAAAAGAGGTGTCTAAGGGGGGATATGATAGAGGCCTATAAAATCATGACTGGTGTGGAGAAAGTAAATAAGAAAGTGTTATTTACTCATAAAACAAGAACTAGGGGGTCTCCATATGAAATAAATAGGCAGCAGGTTTAAAATGAACAAAAGGAAGTATTTCTTCACACAACAGACAGTCAATCTGTGGAACTCCTGTCCAAAGGACATTGTGAAGGTGAAGACTATAGCGGGGTTCAAAAAAGAACTAGATATTATTAATGGAGGATAGGTCCATCAATGGCTATTAGCCAAGGTCGGTAGGGATTGCTGTTTGCCAGAAGCTGAGAATGGGCAACGGATGGATCACTTGATGATTACCATCATATTAGTGTATGGAGAAGCGAACACCCATTCTCCAGGGAGGTTGTTCACTCATTTAACAAGAGCTTAAACTACCTCAGTAGCATTTCTAAGCCTTGTCCCTGTCATATGCAGTGCTGCTACTAGGTTCTGTCTGCATACTTTCATTGTCACAACTATTTCATGATCAATTGCTTTCGGAAAGCAATTTTGCAGTCACTGTTTAGGTGGACTCCAAGCCCACCTTCAACCAGTACTGATTGTGAGTCACCTGAGTGGAGTACACCTAGGTGCAACTACGTAAAGAAAAAACAGTCACTTGTCTGTCTTGTAACTCTTGTTCTTCGAGATGCAGTTCATATGAATATTCCATGATTCACCCTCCATCATCTCTTCATTGGTGTTCTTACCCATTGTCCGCTGTGAAGGAACTGAGGTGGGTTGGGGTGATGCTGCCTTCATATAGCCTCAGGATGGTCCCTGAGAAGATGGAGTGTGTGTGTGCCATCCCAAGTACTGCTATAGAAAACTCACTAGCTGTGGTTTGTTCAGTGTGCACACACCTGAGTGGAATACACATGTGAATCACATCATAGAATCATAGAATATTAGAGTTGGAAGGGACCTCAGAAGGTCATCTAGTCCAACCCCCTGCTCAAAGCAGGACTAATCTCAGCTAAATCATCTTGGTGAGGGTTTTGTCAAGTCGCAGCTTAAAAACTTCTAAAGATGGAGATGCCACCATCTCCCTAGGTAATCCATTCCAATGCTTCACCACCCTAGTGAAAAACTTTTTCCTAATGTCCAACCTAGACCTCCCCCACTGCAATTTGAGACCATTGCTCCTTGTTCTGTCATCTGCCACCACTGAAAACAGCCTAGCTCCATCCTCCCTTGAACCCCCTTTCAGGTAGTTAAAGGCTGCTATCAAATCCCCCCTCATTCTTCTCTTCTGCAGACTAAACAGGCCTAGTTCTTTCAGCCTCTCCTCATAAGTCTTGTGCTCCAGCCCCCTAATCAAAGAACAATTACAAGACAGGCAAGTGACTGGTTTTTCCTTCTGGCTTTATAATCTGTCAATTACAACAGGATTTTATTGAGTCCAAAAATTTATCAAGATTAAAAAAAGACTGGATATTTTTGCAGGGAACAAGAATATCCAGAGTTAAAACAGTTGATGCTAACATAAATGATTGCTGGAATATTAAACCTACGCTTCAAAGTTTAAGCAAATCTCTTAACAACTAGGAATTAGGAGGTTTCTTACACCTTCCTCTGAACATGTGGGGCTGGCCACTAGAAGAGGCAGGATACCGGATTAGATGGACTACATTCTGATCCAGTATTGCAATTCCTGTGTTTCTGTCTTAGTCCTTCAATTAGTATTGCCTAGAGAACTCATGTTGATGCAGGTTAAAATGTGCTTTCCAAACAATTTGCCAAAGTACAAAAGCGACATAATTCAGTACATACAATTTCTGAATTGTTGTCATATGTCCAGAGTCCATTTTTTTAATTTATCTTTATTTTGTATTTTCAGTCAAAGCACTGCATGGACTGCATGTTTTCAGGGACAGTACCATGGTTTCCAAATTGTTCAAATCTAATGGAATCTTGGAAGATGGACCTCTTCGTCCATTGACGTGAATGGGACTTTATGCTGGCAGCCCTTATGCCTTTGCTGAGTCCTGCTGAAGTTAGAGAAACTGCATAGGGGTCAGCTTGCACATATCTGATTACATGACTGAGACCAAAAATGAAGGTTTTAGATTTATTATTGTACAAAATTGAGTCTGGTTAGATAAATTCTATATACTAAGATACAATAACTTCATTTCCAAGAAAAAATAGTACTGTTTATTGTTCTACTTTGCAAATGGCAGAGCAATTTTATTGTCCTCTTCAGTTTTGACCTGTATTGTTCATCAAGACTTAGGAAAAATTCTACAAAAGATTACAATATGTTGACAGGACTGATTTATTTAACTGCTTTATTTGTTTTTCTCCAGGCAAAGGAAAGAGATGGAAAAATTTGTATTTTATTTTAGAGGGGAATGATGCCCAGCTTATTTATTTTGAAAGTGAAAAGCGAGCCACAAAGCCCAAAGGATTAATAGATCTCAGTGTGTGTTCTGTCTATGGAGTTCATGACAGTCTGTTTGGCAGGTAAGGTGGTAGCTTTCAGTTCCCATGTATGCAATTGTACTCTGTTTAAATATTACAGTTTTATAGGTACATAACTTCATTTGTTTCCAGACATTTCTCTTTTAAAAGGGTAATAAATTAAAGATGTTGGAAATTTTAGAACTCTTACAATATCAGAAGTTTTTAGTGTGAAGGATTAGGCAAAATAACCACTCAGGTTTTTAGATTAATATATTAACTCAATGTTGAGCACACTGTGTGTTCCACCCATTAAAAATGAAGCACACTGTATTATTAAAATGATAATTGAATATCTTATGTCACATGAAATTTTGAATAGAGACCAACCATGTTGTTGAAATTGCAAAGAAATGAGCCCTCTTTTGTTCAGATGTCATCTGAAAGTTACATTGGTTAAAATTTATTTCACAGAATATTAATTTTCAAGTAGGAAAGCTCTTTTGATGTTAAACCAATAATAAAACAGAATGGATATGAATCATAAAGAAGTATATGAATTTAATTCATAAGGAAAAAATTATATAAACCCTTTTTGGGAAGGATGACCACCAGGAAGAGATTAAAAATAACAGTTAGCTTTTTATTTTAGCATACCAGGTACATAATGCAGCAAACACATCCAGTATTGAGTCACATCCCTAGTTTATCCCTATTTGAAGCCTTTGTGTTCAAAGGCTGCTATTCACAGGAGAGATGGTGATGATCATAGTGGCGGTCAGTAGTAAAGAAGTTAAGAATTGCAGGTGGGGTTTTCACATTGAATTTCTAAATACCAAGAAATGATTCTTAGCATCTTTTCTGTTAATCAGTTTTTTAAAAATCTTTCAAAAAATAATTTTGTGTTATAACTAGTTGCTTACACCAAATAAGAGTAAATACATAACCAGCTGTATAATATAAGGGATTTTTTGCAACCTGGCTGTAAAAATCCACTTAAATCAAATGGATTTATTTTTAACATTTTTTACAAATGGTTTGATGTAAGTCTGCTGATATTACTGGCATTTCCATAGCCAGAAAGCAGAGAAGAGCCTTCAGGAAAACCCACACATTAATATCCCTAAGTAAGAGAATGAGAGAGACTCAATGAGAAGATATCGGTGGAAAGAATAATTGAAGCTTAGTTCCAGTGCTTCTTAAATAATGACACTATGATGCCTTTGCTCCATCTCATTGTTAATACCGATTTTAAGTAATTGGGAGGCATTCAGATAACACTGGGCTGGGGGCCATATTAATAGACAGAAATGTCATACAGTAATATTGAAAACTTGCTGGCCTGTATAGCCCACCTACATTTGTAACTAAGCTAGCTGCATAGTTAACCGAGCTACGTTTTGAACTGCTCCTAAGAAATACTGCTTGCTGCTGGTTGAAATTAAATTGGTTAGTGCATGACAGCTGTATATGGTTTGGGTTGTGCCTTAAAGCTTGGTCCTTTGTAAGGGATGATACATGGCTGAGCCACACCAGGAGGCCTTGAAGCGGGGATTCAGACTCAGTCATGATTCATCCCCTGGTGGTCTCTTGCTCGGTGTGGCGGTAAGCTACTTCACTCTGTTTTTGGGATGCAACTTACTCCTCCTGTACCTAGCCAGCTCCAATGGCTAAATGATTGAAGTGCAAGAGAAGACACAGCTTTGTTCCATCTCCGATCACTTGCTCACATAGGGAATATTTTGTATGCAGCCCCTTCTCTCCTGGAACCATTGCACTTCAGCCACAAAGGGAGTAGCAGCTATGTGACCACACTTAGGGTTGGGATAGAGGGTATGGTACATTCCCTTGCATGGTTATGTAGGGCTAGGGTACCATTTTGCTCTAAATTATTAAACAAATGCTTTAAATAGAAAAGAACTTGCTATTAAAAGTCTGTCAGAAAAAAACTGCTCCATTATGATAAAGGAAATAGTGTAAGTATACAAAGATAAAGAAATTGCTACAGGTGTATCTAAGGCTATCAAAATGTATTTGAAAATGTTTGTGATCATATATATACATTTTACTGAAATGATGAACGTGTATTATAGCATCAGAGTAAAAGTTGTACATGCAACCTAGCTTTTTATTGCTTAACACAACTTCCTAAGATTTTTGAAAGAGAGAAATTCCATAATGTGGAACTACTTGACAAGTACCTAACATTGCACCATATGTCATGCATCTTTAAAATGTCCATAAGGGAGAGTTCCACATCAGTGAACCTTAGTGTACTTCTTTTTACCTTACAAGATGGCATCACCACATTTTGCACTATATAGCCTCACCTCCATGTGCAGTTCAGTCTACCTTTGTCTTAAAGATTCCTTATATGTTCTAAAATGTACTTAGCTGTGCTGCACGCAGGTGAAGTGTGATTTTTTTAAAGGCTCGTAACTCAGTGAAATCGAAACCTATTTTCACTTGAAAGCTCAAAGGTAATTTTTCTATCTTCTGTGAAAATTCAGCTTTCTGTTCCCACACTCTTTAGTAATACAACTGTCCAAAAAAAGAATTTTTTTGAAGAAAAATCATTGTGTTTTTAATGCTGTTTATATTGAGATTGAACTGTGGTGGCTCAGATTTTCCAAAAATATTTGCATTTTGCCAAAGATCAACAAGCAAAGCAGTTGGTCAGTAGTGTGAAGATGATACTGTTTGTTACTAAAACTCTTGTTTGTTTGTTATTTTAAAGGCCAAACTGTTTTCAGATAGTAGTTCAGCACTTTAGCGAAGAGCATTTCATCTTTTACTTTGCAGGAGAAACTCCAGAACAAGCACAGGTAAGAGGCTTTGGCATATAAAAGAATGCAATTTTTTAAACAAGCTATGTGTGTTTTGATATTTAATGGAATTAAGGTTTGTGATAGGAAACAAGTGTGCTATATGTAGACAATGACCAGTATATAAAACTTTTCAAAGCCCTGTCCTTTGTAGTAAATTTTCAAACTCATGGAACAATTGTTTCCTTATCGACGTGGGCCTGGATCCTACATTGAGAATTGTGTGGGCACAGTGGTTTACCTGCATGTTTCTTATTGCAGGATCAGAACCTTGACTCTTTTGATGTCTTGGGGTTAGCAGCTTCTTACTCACCTTCTTTCCTTTGAGTTCAGAAAAGCAGCTCTGATTGGTGGGAAAGGACTTGAGTGGCCCTCTTCTCCCCACCCCAATCTCTTTTGTGTGTGTGTGGTGGGGGCTTTTCTTCTCGATCTTATGGAGTACTCTTACCCCTGCAATGCCAGGTGTGTGCTTTCTCTGGATTCCCAGTGCTGCAGGTTGTATCAGTGATAACAGAAAGAAGTAGCAGCAGTAGGACAGAGTCATTGTCTCCTCCCTTGGCCTTTCAGGGATAATGCCTGGGAGACAGGAACTAATGCCCCAAAGGGAGAGGGAAGAGGTGACAAGTAAGGCTTGGGGAAGGCGAAGGAGGGATTCTTGTCTCAATCTCCAAAATATGGATCTTTCACACCTCACCCCCTTGTCACCCTTCAGAAAGTGAAATCAACCTTGCAAGAGAATTTAAGTACCGCAGCTAGCTGCCGTGTACTTTATATAGTTCTTCTGTTTACTTTCTTTAATTTAATTTGATTCAGAACCTTGTTGTGTGTACTCTTCCTTATAGCTTTGTAGCAGTTAACTTTCTTTTTGTTATTCTCGCACCATTTAAAAACATTTTTCCATATTCCATATCCTACAATAATGCTAACAAGTCTAAAAAATGCAAAATAAAGACGAAAACAGCTAATTTGACAACATATGAAATGACCTTAAAATATATTTTATATAGACGTCTGTTAAATGTGCTTCAAAATCAGCTACCTTGTGCATAAGCTACTCTATTATAAGGTAGTATAATATGATACTCATGCTGGGCTGGCTAACCAACTGTTCTTATTGTTGCCAAAAAATGACCAGTTAGGAGAGTATATTTTAGGTTTTATTAACCTTTGAGCCAATGCAATTATTTAACAATCAACTCCTGATGCAACAGATGTATTATCAAAGCCATGAAATTATACTTCTATCAGTAAAACGATTGAGAACATTTATCTTGTAGATTTAAGCCCTCAAGTCAGGAAATGTCAAAATTACACTTACACATAGAAGCATTACTCTGCCCCCCTTGTATGTATTCTGTGGGAAGACCAAATTCTGCTGCTACTTTGTTGCAATCCCATTGACTTCCATAAATTTTCACTAGAGTAAATGAGCAGAGTTTGGCATGTAGCCTTTAATTACAATACCACATAACCTAATTAAATATATTAGTTCAATGCATACATGCAAGGGATCAGAGTTGCTCTTTTTATCTTAAATTAATCATTTTCTAACTTGTAAGCATGTGTGCATACGCACGCGCACGTGTGCATATATATATATATATATATATATATATATAAAAAATATATATAAAGGATGCTACCTTAACATTGCGTTGATATAGCTAGTTATCACATTTAATTACTTAGGATTTTTAAAGACTTAAAGAAAAAAAGATGATAAAGGGGAAAAATCCCAGTCCTGAGAGGCACTGTTGGGCAAAGGCTATCTGGTATCCATCATCAGCCTGTTTAGTAAACTTCATACTTCGGACCCTCTAGACTTAACATACACCATTCCACCAAGGAGCAACTAGTGCATTGCTATTTTGCAGGCTAAAGACCTGATCCAGTGCCTTTTGAACTCACTGGACTACCTTCTATTGACTTTAGGCCTTAAGTACACACTTCTCTACTTGCTGTGTGTGTATTAGAATTTGCAAGCTCTATGCACATTTACAATTTGGAAATAAGTGTATATGCACATACACATTGTATTGTATCATATTGTATACAATGTAAGTGTGAATGTACTTATTTCAGACCTTGAGAACCTTTCATTTTAACTGTTTTGTGTGGCAACAAATGTCAGTTTTTGTAGTAATGTACTATTATTAAATGTTAATGTTGTACTATATTGGAAATGGCATTTTATAATTTCCTAGTAATTTGTTAGTTGACCTTTCTTAATCTTTGCAAACTTTAAGGGGAAGAGTTACAGTTGGGTGAGTGAGTGAAGAAGAGCAATATGACTTTAGGGGGCAGATGCAATCCCTTAGTTGTTCATTTTCAGTCTTATTTTAAAACATACGCAATTTTTTAAAAAAAAATAGCCTGTTTTGGGGTGGGGAGAGGGAGGAGGGCATTAGCTGGACTTCACAAATACATTTGAACTTCAACTCTTGGCTATCGCTTTTGTTTGAGTTTACCTGTTGAGTTTTTTAAGCGAGTAACAAATGTTTAAATCAAGTTGACACATAAGGTCTGTAAGAGAGGAGCTGTGCTGTGGCACATCTTATAAGCTGTGCCAAAGTGGAGCTCTCCTGCAGAATTTAACAAGTTCCTAGGTGTTTCTCCTACCTAGGAGACGGGTGTAGAGAATGGAGAGAGAGGAGGCTTTTCTCCACTTTGGACAATTTATAGTCTTACATATAGAAAACTATAAACATTTAAAGTTTTATATAAGACTAAGACTCCATTTCCCTGTTCCTTATCTATTTCTTCATTCACCTTGGGTCTTAGTCCCTTGCATCCTCATTCCTTTCTTCCTCTATTCCTCACCTGTCTTCCTCTCTCTTCCCCCTGCCTGCAAACTCCAATGTCACAGAGCTTCCATATGTCAAGATTGGGAAGCGTTGCTTTGTCACCTCTTCATGTGTTCCCATAGTTTATCTCTCATGGTTCCCTAATGCCATTTCTTTTCACTGTCTTCTAGACTCCTGCCCCATAACATTTCCTCTTACCTCCCAATCTTTCTCTCCACTCACTTAGCACCTTAGCAGCAAGTCAGTTTATAAATATGAACACCTCCAATTAAAAATAGTTCCTATAGGCTGGTTCAGCAAAGCACTTGAACTTGTTCTTAAGTGTTTTGCTGAACTGCAGCTTTTATACCTGTACAAATATACAGTATACAAATGTGGCAAACAAAAAATGGCTTTCTTTAGATAGAGTTGGTATTATCTTATATGCAATATAGTCCTGAGTAAGCAAGGTGATCAGTTTTCCACAAGAAATAAATTTAGCCCAAAATATTTTGGAAAACAATAAACGTGTGAAATTGGACTATAATGTAATGTATAATGTAAACTGTTTTATAAACTTAATTATAGGTGTACTACCAAGTCCACTATAACAGTGACATGTAATTAACTTTTTAATGTTTTATTACTCTTCCCCATAATTTTCTTGAAGTACTAAGACATGACAGTTGTTTGAGCTAAAGATAAAAAGGAATTATTTAAAAAATGTGCTGAGCTTAGAAGAACCTGCCAAGCAAACAAGTAAAATCATTATATTTTATGGTAAAATGTGATTTTTGTTTCCAATGCTGAAGTGGTGGTACTCCAATACTTCCTTCCATCCCATTTTACTCAGCTGCAGAGCATTGGTGAATTTAGCTTCTGTAATTTGTCCTGGAAAAGGGAGTTTACTTGTCAGACTAAGAAATTAATTTTCCTTTTCAGCACTTTTCAAAGTTCTCTTATTTACACATGTGGATATGATCTAAAATTAAGAATATTAATCATTAGAAAGGTATTTTGTGAATAAAATGAACATATGCAAATTTCCATCTCCAAGCCTGATCACAATGGCCACTGCCATCACAAGTACAATATATGCTGTGGCATTGAAATTGGACAGGTTCTCCTATGATTGGGAAAGGGACTGGAGGACTGTATTTAATAGAGCTAGAAAAGTAAAAGTAAATTATATGCCCCTTTTGCCCCAACAGAAATGTTGTGTATAATAATTGTTAAGGTATTCAGTAGCTGTGGTTGGCCTTACCCCCACCTAGAAGGAGAAAGTTATTAAATCTTCCTGTGAAGATGTAATCTGAAAGCCTTTTGCATTATGGAATGTTTTTATTAAAAAAGAAATTGATTAGCAAACTTGTTTACTTGAGAGCATATGCAATGTACTTTATACTCAGTATTATGACAATTAAGTCTGCTCATATTATGTGTCAATAATTTAAACATACAAAAAATTAATTGAATGGCAAAATTGAACCGACTTTTTTTAATAGCAGCATTGTATAGCATTGGGAAGTAGCTAACAAGAATCTACTTGTGATAAAATATAACAATGCAAATTTACTGTTAGTCTAAAAGCTAAATCCTCAGCTGCACTGGGACAGAGCTCAATGCAGCTTGAGGAGATGCGAAGGCTTGCACACTTTTCGCTTCCAATCCTTGGGCTATTGGGGAACTACACTGGTCCTCAGCACAAGTTAGAGCAGCCTGAGGGCTTTTCCAGATCTTGCCCTTTGCAGTGGCTTCTAAGCATATGTTTACACAGGGATTTTTAAAAAAATGGCTGGCCTGGGTCATCTGACTTCAGCTCACGGGGCTCAGGTTTTGAGGCTGACTGTTGTGGTGGAGTGGGGCGCAAGAGGCCCAATCCCCACAATGCAAGAGTATGTCCCAATCGAGAGATAAGAGACCAGACCACTATTTTTTGGTTAACCACTATTTATGTAACTTTTATTGAAGTATATAGAGTTATAAAAAAGGAAAAATGAATTAAATGAAAAATTCCTATTATTACAATTTAAAAAGCTTCAATTCTTATCAAATCCTACATACACCAACCCCTCATACACAAGCCACATTCCCAAAACTTTACTTCCTTAAAACATTCCAAAAATCCTTCAAGTGCAAACACTAGCACCACTACAATCCCAATTCCCGTGCCCAACCCTGAGGCAAAACCTCAGTGCCAGTCTCAGTAGGGTAAGGCTCCTACAAGACAGAGAGAGCACAATCGGTGGGTGAAAAGAATTATTCCAGCTATATACACACAGTAATACACAAGCACAGCCCAGGACAGCACAAACCCCTTGCTTCTCCCCCTTGCTCCACAGACAATATGGGTCACTGCCCGGTGAGGCTAGCCATGGGCTGTTTGTGGCTAGGAGTTACAAGGGTCAGCTGGGGTGTCTGGTGGGGAATACAAGTGGATTCCAGCTTGTTTTTAATCTGTGGGTTAGTATGGAGCAGTGATAATACATGTACACACAATTCCCAAAAAACATTCCCCAATTTAAATCCCAAATTGAATCAGATTATATTTACCACATGTGGATGTTATCTTCGGAGTGACAGACAACAAATCTGTTTTCTTGAGATGGAAAATAAAGTAAGAGAAAACAGCCTGGTGTTAAAACGACTGCCACCAAACTTGCAGCCGACTGGTCTGGTGTCAACCAATTGCGTGCTTTTTAACAAACCTTGCACTTGACCAGCCTGGTGTTTAAATGGCCCGATTAAGCTTACAGTCCCCTATGGATGCAAGCAGCCATAAAAATCAGAGCCCACCACAACCAGTTGTAATGTTTGAACACCCCTTTGCCACCCCTTTTGATATGCCAAGGCATGCGGCCCTGCAATCCAGGGTGAGCAGGTGAACAAAGAGAATCAGGAAAAGAAAAATCCAAAGGCAGAAAAAAGATCTGCAAAAAGAGAAAAAGAAAACAAAACAAAACTTCAGGCTCCCTTGGTGATCAGGCAAGGGGGTTTAACACTCTTCCTTCTGAAGAGCGGGGAGGTGCCCAGGACTGGCCAGGTCTGTGGGTGAAACAACAGGCTACTAACCTATCGTCTCTCCAATGTGTCCAAACCAGAACCCCCGCTTTATGACTGAGACCCCAGAAAATTAGCATATTGCCTGTTGGCATGGAAACTCACTGACCTTGGTCAGTAAAGTTTTCTCATGAGCTCTGCAGCTGGTAGCTATAATTTATCTTATCACCTTCTCCAGGATTGGTTCAAACCAGTTTGGGACCCTGGCAGTGAGTTTCTTAGAAAGCTGTTATTGCTTGCAGTTTTTGGAACTGGTCCTGGAAGATACCACCCATTTATTTATTTATCTATTTGATTTGAGGCTTAACAAGCTGCATTCCATCCCAGGCTGGAGTTTGGCCATAGCAAAAAACAAGTGGAAAAATCCACTTCTAACACTGACAAATTGTTGTGTAGACGTTCAGGCTCAGAGTGGAGTTGGAGGGTCCCAGAGCTCAGGCTTCAGCCCAAGCCCAAATGTCTACACAGCAATTTTTAGCCCCACAATCTGAGTCCTGCAAGCCTGAGTCAGCTGACCCAAGCAGGCCACAGCACTTTTGTCCCTGTGTACACATACCCTAAAGGACCATTAAGCTGAGGACTGCCCTCTCTAGCACACTGCTCTGGGGAGACTAGAACACATGGTATAGAGCCAGTTGTGGTGGTTTTGCACCTCCCATAGATACCCTCTGCAAAGAGAATTTCTGTTTGCCCCTTTAGGGCAGCTTTTATGGCTGAGGATATCACTTTCATTCATTTTCTCTAATCAGCTTCTTTTAGTGTTTGCAGTATTTACAGCTAGAAATGAATCCGCAGACAGAAACACTGTGGGGGAGGTCAGAATTAGAGCACTATACTTGGCAGTTGAGTTTTATTTATCAGCAGTAACCAAGTTTTGCTTCATTCTGTATACTACATGTAATTTAATCCAGTATCATTAGAGTGGAAAATTGGTAAAGGTCACACTATATATCTATTAGTAATGCTTGATATATCTAAAAGAGAAAATCCTCCTGATTTGCAAATGCTTTATTCAGTTCAGCCAAGTAAGGATATGAATGTAGCTTTCATTCAAAGTAAACAATTTTGGAATACTACATATAACTTTTAACATATAATACGTGAAAACAAGACATTAAGGAATGAAATATTTGAATAGTTAGACATTTTGTCAGATTGTATCTATCAGACTTTGAGAAGAGAGATCAGACTTCATTTGGTTTGAAATCTTGTTTCTTTTATAGGACTGGATGAAAGCTCTGCAGACGTTTTGCAATTTACGAAAAACCAGTCCCGGGACATCTAATAAACGTCTACGTCAGGTGAAACTGTATTGATATTGTAGTTTTTCTAAACTGTTTTGATCAAGTTCAGTGTTTTACTTTGAGGCTGTTGTAAACTGTGAATTATACGTACGTGCGTGTGTGTAGGGGTGTGTGTGTGTGTGTAATACAGTATTTTTGTTAAACCTGCCATAATAATTTATGCTTTAAGAATTGGTTGCAGAATCTATATATGATCAAATAAAACACTTTATTGGCAGGCTTCAGGATTGTTTCCCGGCACTAATGTCTGAACACTAGAAAACCTTGGGTAAAATTTTCAAAAGTGCTTAAGTCCCATTGTCAAAAGTGACTTTCAGGTGCTTCTGAGAATTTTACTCCTTGTGTTTGCCATTTGTTTTTAAATTTTAAATCTTGAAGGCATGTGCCACTAATTTCCGTGTGCCACTAATACTTTCATTCTCATGAGCTTTGAGACAAGTATATAATGAGTCATAATAGCATTTTTTTCATCTTAATTCATTGGATGAGAGCACTGTCATGGGGCAGAAAGTGGCTCGGAGATGAAAAACAAAGAATTGACATGTTAATTTTCTTAACAACTGAAGGGTGGCAGTAAGGTGCCATTAGGAATGGTGATGGTGAATATTTTTTATAATTATCTGAAAAAAGAAGGGTGAGCAGTGAGGTGGCAACATTTTGCCAACAACACAAAATAATGTATTAGTTAAGTACAGAGAAAATTGAGGTACTTTTGCAGGACCTAGGTAAGCAAGGTAAATGGACAACATGATGGCAGATGAAATTCAGTGCTGTCAAATGCAAAGTAATGCACATTAGAAAGCGTAATTTTAACTACTCAGAGTTAGCTCAAATTAACTATAACAACTCAGGAAAAACACATGGCTATCATTATTTAGTGACAAATGAAAAAAGCAAGGAAAATATTAGGATGTATAAAAAATAGACTAAAAAACCTCCCTAAAAATAGTTTGCTATTTTATACATTATTTTTACTTATCTAGAATGCTGTGTTTAGTTTTGGTCACCTTATCTCAAAAAATATAAGCAATATACCAGAAATAAAGGGTGGTTCAAAGAGAGGTGACAAGAACAAGTAGAGAAAACTTCCATATAGAGTGTGAAACAAATGGGACTGTTTAAAGATGACAAAAGTAAGTAGATGGGGGCATGATAAAGGTATATAAAATAATAGATGGTATAGAAATCATAGATCAGGTACTTACATTTACCATTTCTCGTTTCTAGTTAGCCTTACTTATAACCCAAGAACATGAGAAGATCGATGAAACTGAAAGGCAGTTAATTTATAACTAAAAAAGTATAGTTTATACCACATGTAATCAATATGTGGAATTCACAGCTACAAGATATCAATGAAGTCAAGAATATAGTAGCATTTAGTGATTACTTGTTCCTTGTCTTAAGAAGTCTTCTGATGAAATTAAGAATAAATTTTCCTATGGGCCTGTTATTCTATAATGGTCTATTTCCTGATTTCTTGTATCTCCTTCTGAAGCTGTTATCGTTAGAGATGGGATACTGCATTTAGATGGACCACTGTCCTAATCTACTGTGGTGTTTCCTGTGTTTACTCACTAAATGTTCGATCTGACTCCCATTGACAACAGTGGGAGTTGGATTGAGTCATAAATTACAAATGTGAATGTTAAAAACAAGGAATGCTTAGTAGTAGTACTGTACATAGTTCTGAATGTGTGCAAACTGAGTTCTCTGAGAAGAGTTAAAACTTCACATATTTTAGTACATTTTCTAATGTCTCAGGAGAGCACAATTTGAAGATAGTATGACCATCAAATGATAGTATAATTTGACCATCTGTACTGCAGATAGATCTGTTCTCCCGTTGGAAAATGGAGGACGTTTGTATTTAAATAAAACTTGTTTCAAAAAAGAAATTGCAAGTCATTATTTGTATTTTGATGGCAACCAGGTCTTAGTCCCCGTAGCATTGGTTGCTGTCTGTGGTCCCTGCTCCAAAGGACTTGTAATCTAAGATCCTGATTTTGCATCTGGACCTGCTAGTGCAAACTTCACTGCCTATTTGGAAATCCTGTTGACTTCACTCTCTGCAGTTGCAGCAGTCAGCACGAGCAAGTCCTAATGTCTAATAAATATTATGGCCTTAAAAGACAAAAAACAGATGATGGATTGGGAGAAAAAAGAGAGAAAAAAAATCAAAGTGATCTGAATGGTTGGGAATTATCCTTTTTTAAAATTATCCCCACCTGCTCCTCTAACAAGCTGTTGTGTTACTACCTTTTGACAATGTTTTGCTATTATTCCTGGTTTATTTCCTATTCTTTCTTTTCTTTTATTTAAGTTATTGTCTTGGTTTGAGCAGCAAATTTTACTTTGTGTCTGGCACTTATATGTTAAAACTAAGGCTTTTTAGAGCTGAAAAAATTCATCATTTTATATATTAGGATTAAATCTTGTATGTTTTCTTTAGGTCAGCAGCCTTATTCTACATGTTGAAGAAGCTCATACACTCCCAGTAAAACACTTTACTAATCCATATTGTAACATCTACCTGAACAGTGTCCAGGTAGCAAAAACACATGTCAGGGAAGGACAGAACCCTGTATGGTCAGAGGAATTTGTCTTTGAGTAAGTCTTGCTCTTTTTGAATTATAATTGCATTTAAAAACCTGATAATTCTTAATAACAACATTTTATAGATATTGTGTTGATTCATTGAATTTTCATTTCTCTCTTTTTAAAAATTGGCTGTATAGCTGCATATACATAATCTTCTTTGAGCCTCACATTCACGGGCAACGTTTTCTGTTGCACCCTACATATTTTTGTTTAATTTAATATAATGGCAGGTATATGGCTGCTAATCTTATTTCTGGATTGTGAAACTAAAAAATGGAAAAGAACAGAAAATGTATAATTTAACTTCTTAGTTTAATTTAACTGTCAAAAGAGTATAATATTAATCAAGGTTTTCTAATTTTTTCTCTAGTGATCTTTCACCTGATATCAACAGATTTGAAATAAGTCTTAGTAACAAAACAAAGAAAAGTAAAGATCCAGATATATGTAAGTCTTATTGCTGTAAAAGAGAGATATATATTACAGGAATAGAGAACAAAGTTGTTTTTCCTTTGCACAACTTTTATCACTCTTGCCCAGGTTGGATTAATTTAAATCAAAGCGATTTAAATCACCAATATTAATCATGATTTAAATCAGCAAATAGGAAACCTCATTTTAAATCACTAAATTAATCGTGATTTGCATAGGTACTTTGTATTTTCCTGCAGAAGGGGCCACTGCTGTCCAAAGGTGGTTTAGCTCTTCAAGAAACTCGGTTTCCAGGTGCTTAGCCAGTGACTTCCACTAGTTCAGTGGTTTTACTTTCTTTAAAATCCAGCAACAAATATATACTGCTTACTGCTTTTTTATATTTAATTTAAACAATTTTAATAGATTATAATTATTTTAGGCCTTAACACAGATTGTGAATTCAAATATAATTTTAAACAGGTTTATTTTTTTATAAATAATCCTTTTTTAGAAGTTTTTTTTAAAATTGATTTTACCCACCTTGCTCTTGCCAAAACAATAGTTGCACAACATAAGATAAATTTCTGCATTTCATTTTTACAATTACTCTACATTATTAGTGTATTAATTCCTTAGAAGAACCTTATTGACATATTAAAGCTTTAGAAATAGTACACCTTCCCATAAATAAAATAAAATGGACAATGACTTAGTTCAAAGTTATCTCTTCTATGCGTCTCATCAGATCTATCCTAAAATAACCATTACATTGTATTATGACATTACCTTTCATCAAGCAGGAGGAAATAGGCTGTCAATCTTATCCTGCCCTATAAAAAGGTAGACTCCACCTTGAGTCGTTTTCTTGATCTTTCAGATCTCTCGAACCCTGGCACTATGGAGTTTGCTTAGTTCTCTCCAGTTTTTTGTAGTTTCTAGTGAGGATAGGAAGGAATGAAAGAAAAGGGAACCGGAAAAGGAAAAGTGAAAGTTCTTTATAGAATGGAGAGACAGTGCTGTGTAACAAAGCCTCAGATCTAACCTATAGATTCAAATAAATAAGCCTGTCTTCTATCCCATGTTTCATCATTCATGGCCTCTCTTTGTTCTACTCTTGGGCTCGCATGCTACAGTAATCTCAGCTGCCACTTTGAGAATTGGGAGGGGTATCCTCAGGCCCAGTGCCCCCTCTCTGGGTATACCTCTCTGGGTATACAAGATACTCTCAATATACTCTCTGGGTATACCTCTCTGGGTATACAAGTTGAACTGATGCAAGATAATCCAGATAAATTATTGAATATTTTGAACTATGTGGGGCCTGCTAGTGTGGCGCTGCCCACAAAGGCTCCAAGAGAGCTTCATATCAAATCCTTTGGTAAATGCCTTCCTCCTTGCCACCTACAGCCAAAAGAATGGACAAAGGATACCAAGTACCTTCTCAAGGACATAAGTATTTTTATTTACACCCAACCCCAGGATCTTTGGCAGTGATGGTTGTGAATGAGGAGGCAAGACAAGGACGATCTAAATCAGGGGTGTCAAACTCACTTCCTATGGGGGGGCCACATTTAAATTAAATTTAGTTCAAGGGGGCCACTAACACGCTTCATGCTCTAATCTAAAAACAGTCAACGCTAAAACACATCATATTCTAGTCTACTGTGCTTTAGGTACTCTACTCTCCGCCGTGAAATTTATCCTGCCGGGGTTTAATTCGGCAGCAGAGTAGGACAGCGGGACTCACGGCAGGTACTCACAGGCTCTACTCTCCACTGTGAAATCTCCCCGCAGGGTGAAATTCGGCGGAAGAGTGACAGAGTCAGAAAAAAACCAGGGCCAGAGAACACGAGAACACCAAAAACCTGGGCCGGATTACACAAGGCGGCGGACTGGATTCGGTCCGCGGGCCGAATAACACTGAAAACCTGGGCCGGATTACACAAGGTGGCGGGCTGCATTCGGGCCGAGGACCAGATAACACAGGCCGGCGGGCCACATTTGGCCCGCGGGCCTTGTGTTTGACACCTGTGATCTAAATCTACTCCCAAACATAAAGATACAAAACCCCCTTTATTTGAGAAAAAGGGTTATTCATCCTCCAGTTTACACTTCAGAATTGCAAGTCATCAAGCTGTTATGGCTAGTTACAATAGTTTTTCTTAATAGGGACAAAGTATCAGTTTTTAACAGGTTACCAGATGATGCTAAGGAGAAATACTAAGCACTTGTTTATGAGTCATCTAGTGGCATGGTACACAGAGCCAGTTGAGCAGCACATGGGATGACAGCTGCGGTCACTATGTGACATGCTTCTTGACTGGAATCTTTCACTAATACCGACAGACGTTCAACAAACTGTTGAGCATGTACCTGTCAAAGGGCCAAATTTATTTCAGAAAAGACAGATGAAGCTCTGCATTTTTTTTTTTTTTAGAGACTATAGGTCAACCCTAAAGTTGACTATAGGTCAACCCTAAAGTCTTTGGGTATTTATACCCCAGGCCCTCAGAGGAAACAGTTCTGCTTTCAGTTCCAGCAGAGAGATCCATTCTATCCACAAGGCACTGAGAGCACTCAAAAAGGTGCCACAAATCTCAAAGGAGGAGATCACTTTCTCCTCCTTCCTTCAGTTTTGGCTACCTCTAAGTCAGTTGCATCTAAGAAGTCCATTTGACTCTTCAGTCAAAGACAGCGTACCAGTCACTCTGATTTCTCCTCCCTCTGGCAGCACTTTATTCCACTTCCCACTTAGCAACAGATCAGTGGGTACTAAGCATGGTGGAACTGGAGTATAAATCTGTCCATTGTTCCCACCTCCCCTCCCCATCCCTTTACAAGGACCATTCTGACAAGACTGTTAATTCAAGAAGTTCAGTCTCTTTTACAGTTAAGAGCCTTAAAGGAAATCTAAGGAAAATAAAGGAAATCACTCTAACATCAAGGGAAGGGATTCTGTTTCTGGTATTTTCTTATTCCAAAGTCCGGGAGGAAGCATGGGGAGGTCAGATTTATTCTGGACTTGCAAGATTTCATCTACATAAGAAATATAGTTTTGAATGGATATCCTGTGGAAGTGGGAGCAATATCACCTGATGAAATTAAAGTAGCTATCACAGGCCTCAAACAGGGAAAGCTCCTGGGGTTGACAATTCAAGCAGAGGTGCTAAAGGTAGAATGAACAATTCTGATTGAGAGCTAAAAACACCTAACAAAATATGTGTGAAAGAATGAGTGCCACAAAACTGGGAAGATAGTATCATCGTGGCATTGCCAAAAAAGGGTGATCTTCGTGCACAAACTGTATCAATCCTAGGCAAATGGCTACCCTCAGAAGATGATAGTGGAAGAAAAATTACAAGAATAACAGGCTGAGTTCTGTCCAGGCATATCATATCATATATGTTGTTCTGTCCAGGCATATCATGTTGTGAACAATTCACTCTTCTGCAGATCATTGAAAAAGCTACTGCTTGGCAAAAGCCTATCTTAACCAACTGTATTGACTTTAAGAAAGCACTTGATATTATCCACAGAAAGACTTCATGGAATGTTGCTTAAAACTATAGGATACCAGACAAGCTGATCAACATAATAAAGAGTTTATATAATGAAAGTAGATGCGCAGTAAGGTCAGATACAGGATTGGCTGATTGGTTCAATATTGTGATTAGATTTAGACAAGATTGTGTGTTATCAATCCTCTTTGCATTAGCAATGATGAAATGGGCAGCAAAAGTCATTGTGGGTGGTGTAAAATGTGTTAGCAGAGATGAGTCACATGTCCTTTACTTTGCTGATGACATTGCTTTACTAAGTATGATGTGAATTATTGGCCTTACATCAGAGGTAGAACTGGAAGCAGCAAGAATCCTTTTGGTAGGATGAACATCTGTTCAGAGGTCGCCACACCAAACTAAAGTTTACCTTCTACCATGTGATTGTAATGAACACTGTATGGAGCAAAAACTTGGCTTATGACAGTGGCTAACAAAAAGAGATTGGAGACCGCCCATCACAGATTACTACACATTTCATAGAAAGACAAAATGAATAAGAGTAAGAGACCTGACGGAGCAGAAAATATTATCAAAGAAAGTAGGCTCAGCTTGTTGGCAGCTCCTCAAGTCTTCATAAAGTGCATGGCAATGGTCACAGCCCATCTTAGGGTGGCAGGCATCCAGATGGATCCTCAGGTGGATGATCTGTAAGTTCAGGGTTGATTCATATATTAAGTGGAGATAGCCATCAAGAAGATCCAGTCCCTTTTTCATTTGTTGGGCCTATTGATTAACAAGGACACGTCAGCTCTTCTCCCTCTGCAGAGCTTGAATTCATAGTGGTTCTCAGCTTCATCACAGCAAGGACATATTTACCTCAAGCCAGGTTTCAGAAAATTTTAGACTTGTGCAAATATCTCAAGCTGCACCCTCATACAATAATAAGGAATTTCCTGAGGTCTTATCTACACCGTGTGGCAGTGTAAAATTCATGGGGAGTGATTTCTAATGCACACTAATGTTATGCACCAGTTGGATCATGTAGACCAGGGGTCTCAAACTCGCGGCCCGCGGGCCAACTGCGGCCCGCGGGCTTGTGTCATGTGGCCCGCAGTCCGAATCCGGCCGCAGGCTTGTGCTGTCATTATTTTCTGAGCGGAGCTCAGGCAAGTTGTGGCCGTCTTAAAAAGGAAATGGCCGCCGAATGTGGCCCCACAGGGAGATTTAACGGCGGAGAGTGGAGTCTGCAAGTCCCTGTGAGAGCCTCTCTCTCTTCTACTGTGCCGCCGAATTTTACCCTGCGGGGAGATTTTTTCGGCGGAGAGTAGAGCATGAAAGGTACAGCAGAGAAGTGTGTGTCATGCGTGGCCCCCCTGAACTCAACTCAATGTAAATGTGGCCCGCCATACCAATTGAGTTTGAGATCCCTGATGTAGACCCTGCTGATGCTCACAGAAAGTTCCTTAGTGTGCTTTAACATAGTGCTATTTAAAGTGCACTAGGGAATATTTAATGCATACCAGTGGGGATCTGCCTGGACCAATTAGTGCCCAATATGTTAATGTACTTTAGAAATCTCACTCCTGTTGTGTGCATTTGCAACATTGTGTCGACAAATCCTGAGACTTCTGGGACACAGGGCAGCTTGAATGTATGTGACTCAGCATGCCAGACTTCATCTCTGTTATACAGAGGTTGTTGAAGTTTGTCTGCTGTCCCTTACATCACTTGCTTGACACGCTGACTCACATGCCTGCAAGTTTCTTGTCCTCTCTGGATTTCTGATGGGTCCTGACTGTGTACAGAGGGATTTTTTTCTCCCCAGCCCTACTCTCTCATGGCTTTGGTCACAGGAACCTCTTCTCTCAGATGTGGAGCTTACCTGAGAGACTTCTGGACTCAGGGGTTTTGGATGGATCAGAAACTCTCCACATCAGCGTTTGGGGAGCTTTGAGCAATCCACCTAATATGTCAAGTATTCCTTTTGCACATCAAAGGATGTGACATGCTGGTGTACTTATGGACAACACTGCTGCTACGTCCTGCTTGAACAGGCAGGGAGGCACGAGGTCAGACCCTCTTTATCAAAACACAGTGGACCTTTGGAGTATCTGCATCAAGAATGTGATCTCACTCTGAGAGGTTCAGAATTGTCTGACAGACCATCTCAGCAGGACATTCTGCAGAGATCACAAATGGCTCCTCAGAATGTACATAGCAAAGTCAATTTTTCAGACTTGGGGAATGCCAGAAATAGACCTCTTTGCTAAACAGGAACAGGAAGAGTGATCTGATCCAGAGCAGCTCACAGCCCCAGCTCCATAGTGGATGCCTTTCTACTGTCCTGGAAGGGGAAAGTTCTGTACACTTTATTACCTGAAGTTCTGCCAGCCCGAAGCTCTTGGCAACTTTACTCTATGGGAGGTGTGTGAGGAAATAAATCAAATGGAGACACAGCTGTCGAGCCAATAGATAGATTGGTAGAAACAGTATAACACAAGAGTGCTCTCACTTAAAAGCTATACTTTACTTAGTCTCAAGCACTTACACGTGACAACAACAGGTTGGTAAAACTCCCCCCAACCCTCAATAATTCCCTAAGTTTGAGATGGCTTTCTAACAGTACCACAGCGGCTTTCCGATTGGCCAGTTCTTCAGCTGCCGTTGGGGGATCCCAAAATCTGTGTCCAAGAACTTGAGTCCAGACCTCTCCCACTTATTTATCCTTGTTAGTAGGCAATAACACATCAAGAAAAAAATGTGTTGGGCAAGCAGTTTCAAAAGCTAATTAACTAGATGTGTTCCTGTAGAATCTGCATGTCTTGATGCCCTAACAAACATCTCCTAGAGAGCATGCATAGATAAGCTTCTTGCTTTTCTCCTAAAACAGATCCCAGCACATCCACCAGAGACTTCATCAGGGAGGGTTGCAGATTCAGATAAGGTTAAGAAAAAAGCTCCCTTCCCATCCTGGCTGAGTCATGCCAAGGCTGCACAGGCCTGAAGAAAGGCCTACTGATTTTGGCTTGATGAAGTAGAGAAGATTCTCTCTTTCGTCCCAGCAGAAAAATATTCCTCCTTTGCAGACTTTCAAACAATATATTCCGGATTATCCATCTAAAAGTGAAATGTCGCTGTCAGTTTCCTGAAAGTTCCCTTGGCAGTCATCTCTGAATTCCACCCTTCTGTGAAGAGGAAATTTTTTTTCCACAACCACAATAACTTTTTGTTTTTTGAAGGGGTTCGACAGACTCATCCCACATTTAAGAGATCCCACCCCTTTAAGAGACATAAATTAGGTTTTGTCAGCTCTAACAGATTTCCCCTTTTGAACCTCTGACTACTTGTTTACTTTCTCATCTCTCAAGGCAGTTAGCATTCTTCTTCGAGTGCTTGCTCATGTTGATTGTGCACACAGGTCACGGGAAAGCTTTCCCTTAGAAGTACCCGTAGGGTTGGCTGTGGACTCCCCTGGAGTTGCGCCTTCATGGCGCCCTTTATAGGGCCCTATAGGACCCTCCACCGCTTCATTTCCTTCTTACCACCTGTGGTGGTTGCTGGAACTGCAGTTCTTCTCACTGTAAATCTTCCCCTTACTTCATTGTTTGTTTAAGTACCAGTAAATAGTTCAAGTAACAGTTATTATAGTATAGTAATTAATATAGGATAGGATAGAGCACTCCCGCTTATCAGGTAGTCTCCTTTTTCCCCGCCTGGGGATAGGGCATTCATGGCTCCAAGTTGTGTAGGTCCTGCAAGAAGCCTATGCCCAGAGATGACCAGTGCTCTTCTTGCCTCAGGTGCTTAGGGGAGTCCGACCTATGGGATCACTGTACATCTCCAGCCCCAGTGAGGGGTTCATTGAGTCTGGGCCCTACAGCCTCCCTGTTTGGGGATACACAGGAGGAGGATTTGCAGCTCCCCTCCATGCTAGAGGCCTATAAGGCAGCAAGGGAGCTGATAGAGGTCACGGTTCTGCCACCTTCTCCTCGCCGGGACTGAGTGCAAGCGCCTGTACCAAAGAGGCCTGTGGTGCCCTCTCAGGGAAAGCCGGATATGATGTCCAGGTCCCGCTCTCCACAGCATCGCTCCCCAGCATCGTCTGGCACTGCACCTCCATGGTCTTAACGGAGCATCCGGTTCTCTTCAGAATCAAAGGAATCTGTTTTATCCCAATGGGACTGGCACTGTGGCAGACAGCAGATGATGGTGGCGAAGCAAACCTTGGTGATGCTATGGGCCCCGCAGTGGCAGGTGCTCTCGCAGTGGCCATTCTGGACCCCAGTTGGGCAGACCTCTTTTCTTCCTGTCATCGGAAGGGTGGACCAGGAGACCTTTGCACTCCGCCAGAGCCATGCTGCACGGCACTGGGAAGGGCTCCGTTCCTGGCACCGGAGTGGACTTTCCTCATGACTCTGGCTCGGAAGAAGAAGTGGCACCGCGTGACCCTTCTGTTGACGAGGGACAGGATGGGTTGGCACTAGCAGTTAGAGTATCCTCCTCTTTGTTTCCAAATGAGGTGGGAGCAGGAGCCAAACCAACATCGGTGCCAGATGACACCAGAGCACACCAGGAGCTTCTCTGTAAGATAGCTCGGAATATGGGTCTACAGGCGGAGGAGGTATTGAAGGGTATGGACCCCATGGTAAACCTTCTAACCCCCAGAGGGCCCCTCCAGGGTCCCTCTTATAAAACTATCAAAGAGACCACAAAGACCTCATGGCAAACCCCAGCCTTTCTGCCTTCTACAGCAAAAAAGGTTGAGAGGAAATATTTTGTGTTGACAAAGGACCATAAGCATTTTTATATGCACCCTTCTCCAAGGTCACTTGTAGTAGCCACTGCAAATGAGCCTGAGAGGCAGGGACAGCAAGGCCCCACACCTAAGGCCAAGGATGCCAAGAAGTTGGAGCTCTTTGGAAGGAAGGTGTACTCCATCGGAGGGCTTCAACTTTGTATAGTGAACCAGCAGGTATCCTTAGTAGGTATGCCTTTAACTCCTGGCACTCCATGGAGAAATTTCAGGAGTCAGTTTTATCAGACAGGTCATTCCTTCGACCCTTTTCATCTACAGGGTCCCGGTGAAGATCAGGCAGGAGAAGGCCTCCGTGATCCTAATAGCCCCCACTTGGCCCTGCCAGCACTGGTTCATCACGTTCCTCGGTCTTTCAGTGGCCACACCGATCACTCTACCCTTGCTCCCAGTCCTGATCACCCAGGAACACGGCATGTTGCTACAACCCAATCTCAAATCATTACCCCTCACAGCATGGAAGCTCCATGGCTGAATCCCACGGAGCTAGCATGTTCAGAGCAAGTTAGGGAGGTTTGTCTTGGTAGTAGAAAACCCTCTACTAGGACTACTTACCTAGCAAAGTGGAAATGGTTTTCAATGTGGGCAGCTCAAAAGGGTAGCCAACTTTCGATGGTGTCCATTCCATCCATCTTGGACTATTTGCTGCACCTTAAGCAACAGGGCTTCCCCAGCTCATTAATCAAGGTCCACTTGGCTGCCATTTCTGCATCGCAACCCTGGGGATCTGCTCAGTGTTCGCTAACCCCTTGGTGGCACGGTTCCTAAAGGGGCTAGACAGACTCACCAGTGGCACAGTGGGACCTTTACCTTGTCCTCTCAAGGCTGATGGGACCTTCATTTGAGTGTCTAGCAACCGGCTCACTCCTTTACCTGTCCTGGAAGATGGCCTTTCTTGTAACCATAACTTCGGTTTCCCAGTGTATTTCCTCTTGGATCGCTTTTGTATTAAGGCAAGTTATGACCTGGCACAGGTTCCCGTGCCGCCGATAATGGCCCATTCCATGAGAGCACAAGTATCCTCCACAGCATTCCTGGCACACGTGCCGATCCAGGATATCTGTAGGATGGCAACATGGTCATCGGTTCACATCTTTGCAACCCCCTATGCTGTTACCCAGCATGCCAGAAATGACCCTGCAGTCGGTAGAGCAGTACTGCAATCTACCAGTCTTGAACTCCGATCCCTTCTCCTAATGGTCTGGCTTGGGAGTCACCTACTTAGAATCGACATGAGCAAGAACTCGAAGAAAATTGGTTACTAATCTTCTGTAATTATTGTTCTTTGAGATGTGTTGCTCATGTCCATTCTAAGACCCACCTGCCTACCCCTCTTTGGGAGGCAGCTGGCAAGAAGGAACTGAAGAGGCAGAGAGTCGACAGAGCCCTATATAGGACGGATGAAGGCGTGACTCCAGGAGACTCCACAGCCGACCTATGGGTATTTCTAAGGGAAAACTTTCCGGCGAGCTGTGCACATGGCGCATGCACACCTACATGGAATAGACATGAGCAACACATCTTGAAGAACAACAGTTACAGAAGGTTAGTAACCATTTGTTTCTGGTGGCTATTACCTCCATCAGGAAAGTGACAGAACTACAGCCTTTAATTGCAGAATCCCCATATCCTGTAAAGATAGTCTGTTTTACATCCATATCCTAAATTTTTCACTAAGCAGGTGACTGATTTTCACCTAAATTATTCTATATACATATCAACATTTTTTCCAAAGCCTCATTCTCATAAAGAGACTCCATACTTTAGACATCTGCTGCGCATTAGCTTTTTACCTGTACATGACTAAACAGCTTAGTGTGTCCCTTCAATTATACATCTCCTTTTCTGACAGAATGAAAGGGCAACCTCTCCCCTCTCAGAGGATATCCTCCTGGATCTCTTCTTATATTCTGCTGTTATGATATTGGCTTCTACACCAGAGAGTTTTAGCACATTCAACAAGAGTACAAGCCTGCATCAGCTGCTTTCTTGGGTCAGATATGCATCAGTGAGTGACATTTGCAGGGCTGCACCTTGGTTGTCTATTCATATTTGCACTGCTCATTATGCTCTCCCAAGCTTCAAGAGACAATGCTAGATTTGGAAGAGTTGCACTGCAGTCCTTGTTCAGCTATACTCTGAAACCTTTCTCCAGTTTGAACAGCTTGCAAGTCCCCTGCAGTGGAGTGGACATGTGCAGTTGTTCGTAGAAAAAAGTGAATATTTACTTAGCATTGCATGTGTCCATGAGCACAGTGTTACTTCTTAGCCTTCTCTGTGGTTCTTGGTGTTCAGGCAATTTGCAGGCACAGTGTGTGCATATTGGTAACTTAGCTTACCACTTTGCCCTCACCTACCTACTTTGTGTTTTCCGTCTGCTTCCCTTGATTGCTGTCCATCTGTGCTGTTCATGTTGCCTTTACTGCTTGCCATGTTCCCATGTAGGTTAGCTGAGACTCCTCCTGAGAACTGCAGTGAGTACATTCCTGTTCCAGACCTACCTTCCACAGAGCCTGTACACTTAGCTCTCTGAGCAGATTTGCTTTTTGCAGAGCAAGTTTCCTTTTGTGCAGCAAACACTAGTATCTCCTTCAGTCCTGGTCCCACCCTCTTTGAATACCTTTACAGGCTCTTTGATCTGCCTTGGAACTCCCACAAGATATCTCCCATTTGGAAACTGCTATAGAAAATTATATTGTTGCCATTTGGACACTTCGGATGAGTTTAAGAGATGATCCTACAATCACCTAATGCAGCTCCATCTCCATCAATATTCCCTATCCCGAACTCTTTCTTTAAACATTGATTTAAGATGCATTACCTGCCTCAAAAGTCCAACACATGGATAACTATCCCTCTTAGAGTGAAACTGCGTTTGTATGAGTCACCAGATGAGCCACTATTAGTAGGAGAATCTTTCTAAGTTAACTGATGCACAGAGGCTGTGATGTACAGAACCCTTAGCTTCTCGGGTCTGGAAATTTACCATCTCCCTTTGCCATCATCTTAAAACAGACACTTCCAAGAAGGGCCATTCCCCTTAAATGAAGCTGTTCTAGAGATAGTGAACCAGGAGAGGAGTCTGACAAGGTAGTCAGAAGTTACAGAGCTTTCAGATATAAATAGAATCATAGAAATGTAGGTCTGGAAGGGACCTTGAGAGGTCATCTAGTCCATCCCCCTGTGCTAAGGCAGGACCAAGAAAATATAGACTATTTCTGAAAGGTGTTTGTCTAATCCATTCTTGAAAACCTCCAATAAACGGGATTTCACAACCTCATTTGGTAACCTATTCCAGTGCTTAACTGCCCTCTAATTAGAAAGATTTTCCTAATATCTAACCTAAATCTTTCTTGCTGCAGATTAAGCCTATTACTTTTTGTCCTACCTTCAGTGGACATGGAGGATAATTGATCTCCGTCCTCTTTGTACTAGCCCTTAATGTATCTGACAACTGTTATCAGGTCCCCCCTCAGTCTTCTTTCCTCAAGACTAAACTTGTCCTGTTTTATTAACCTTTCCTCATAAATTAGGTTTTCTAAACCTTTTATCATTTTTATTGCTCTTCTTTGGACTCTCTTCAGTTTGTCCTTATCTTAAAGTTTGGTGCCTCAAATTGGACACAGTACTCCAGCTGAGGCCTAAACAGTGCTGAGAAGAATGGAACAGTTATTTCCTGTGTCTCACAACATGCATGTTAATATACCCCAGAATATTAGCCTTTTTCACAACTGTATCGGATTATTGGCAATTTGTGATCCACTCTAATCCCCAGGACCTTTCCAGCTGTTACTACTGCCTAGCTAATTATTCCCCATTTTGTATCTGTGCATTTAACTTTTTCTTCCTAAGTGTAGTATTTGAATTTGTCTTAATTGAATTTCTTCTATTGAATCTTGTTGATTTGCCCAATTATTCAATTTATCAAGGTAATTTTGAATTCTAATCCTGTCCCTTATAGTGCTTGCAACCCCTCCTAGCTAGGTGACATCTGCAAATTTTACAAGCATATTCTTCACTCCATTATCCAAGTAATTAATGAAAATATTGATTAGTACTGGACCCAGGATAGACTCCTGTGAGACTCCACTAGTTATGTCCTCCCAGTTTGACAGTGATTCATGGATAGCTACTTTTTGAATATGGTCCTTCAACCAGTTGTGCACTCACTTTATACTAATTTCATCTGGACCACATTTCCCTATCTTGCTTATGAGACTGTCATGTGGGACAGTGTCAAAAAGCCTTATTAAATCCAAGATATATCATGTTTCTGCTCCCCCTCACCTTCCGCATTCAGTAGGCCAGTAATCCAGTCAGAAATGGAAATTAGGTTAGTTTGGCATGATTTGTTCTTGACAAATCGATGTTGGATATTAATTATTACCCTATTATCCTCTAGGTGGTACCCTTGTTTCTTTCCAGAGGCAGATGTCTCTAAGGTAGATCCCCAGGGGGTGACCCTTAATGAAAAATCTTCACTTCCCACTGAGTCTGTGGCTGTGCTCCTGATTTCTGTGACAACTAGGTGAATGCTTCTCTGACACACTCAGGAGATCACAGGTACCCACTTTAAGTTGATGTCCAAGGGCAATGTTGCTCAGGTAATAAAAGATGACTTGAGTTGCAAATGCTATGATTCAGCTTCTGGAGGAATATTTGGATGTTTCCTTTGAGTCCCGCCCAACAGGTAAGGCAGCACTTCCACTGTGGGGCTCTGGTTCTTAGATCATGGCTATGGTTTTGGAACAGTGAGAATAGTAACAGGCTCCTGCCCTCCATAATAAGCATTAGCTATTTGTGAGTGTGACAGCCTATTTTTGAGTGTCACAGTAATATTACAGTGAGAAAACCTTGATATGAGGCACAAAAATTCTGACTCTAGTGAATGCTCTACCCCATAACGCAAATCAGCTGTACTCTATCTTCCCCTTTCTCTCCTCTAGTAAGGATAATTTTCTTTCTTGCCTTTTTCCCTGTGTATATCTTCTCACACAGAAGAGGATAGTCTTATCAGTAACTGTAACTTTACCCAGACCATGTCCCTGACTACTAGACAAACTTTTGAAGGGATTCTCAACATGTGAAACTTATTTAAAGGTAATTTGGTTTCTGTAGTCTTCCCTCTTTTTAGGGCAAGGTGGAAGTATCTAACCTCAGAGAAGTGAGTAGAACCTCTCTTTATGTAGGACAGGATGATTGACAGCCTTTCTTGCTTCTTGGTAGGTGGACTCTCATAACATACTGGTGCTTTTATTTAGAATGGGGAATAGGAGACTATCTTATCTGACATTACTAGTAAGTCATTTCCTCTTATTAAGCATTTACTATGTGCTGTATAGAAGCTTTCTGTCTCTCACACATACATTATGCCAAACTGCCAGGCAGCCATTCTGGAGTCTAGGGATCGTTGGAGAGCAGCGGTGCTCTGGTCTCCCCCACTTTCCCTCAGCCATTCTCCTGAAACACACCCTACACTCAAGTGGGAGTTGTGTGTTTTCCCTTATACTAGGAAATTCTCCAATCAACTAATCAAGCCTGCTTTTCCAGCAGTGAAAATCAGACTGTGGGGCTAAGGTTTGGCCCTTTATCTTGAACTGTTGGAAGTTACAAGACTAAGAAACCTATACAGTTTTTTTCAGTGTTTTAATTCTCCTGTCATAAGCACAAAAGTATGTGTCAAAGAATGAGTGTAAATATGACTGTCGTTCTGAAACAACAGAATATTTCCTTTACTGTTTGTTTTTGAAGTTTGCATGTTATGAATATTCATTACACACAATTATTTCATAGTTATGTTCTCTTTTAAAGAACCTCTAATATATTCATAAATAATTTTGCAAACCATTTGATTGGGAAACAATTCTGTTTATTCAGTACATATTTTCTGTATGTGACACTAATTTGTGTTTAAAATCTATATGTATATGTGTAAACATAATATGTCTGGCTTAAAAAAAGTAAAGGGTCTAGAGTTCCAGATTGTTGCTTGAATCTAAACAAATAAAACATATTTCTATACTTTATCTACTTCTGCCTGTTCCTCACTGAAAGCAACAATGCTTTGTCATAATTGTTTTTGGTAAGGATTAACATCAAAAGATGATAACTTCAGGTCAGGAATAAGCTCAGTAGCAGACGTACAATTCAGAAAGCTAGATACAAAATCATTTAAAATAACTGTCATCGTGTGTTTTCACTTGCATGAAGATAGCATACACTATTTTTATGTATTAGTATTTCATCGTAAAGGGTAGATTGAAAAGGAATACATTTCCTTTACTTTTGACTAACAGTAGCCTGTTATCCACTACAATGGTCCAGTACAGTTTCTGCAAATCACACCATTCCTAGCAATTGTTGTTAGGTAGCATAAGTTTATTTTACTTTAAAGCTTGATAACACATGTTGTGTGATAGAGAGCAACTGCTCTTCAGTCTCTTTGCTCATGTCATTCACTTTGATTTTAAAGTCTAGGCATCAGGGGCATAGTATTTTGAAGTTTGAATTGGGGAGATGTTCTAGCTCAGAAATACTACCATAACCAAAAGAAAAATGAGGAACTCCAGAGGAAAGCCTTGTACCTCACTGTTTCTATCAAGTAAGGTAATGTGCCTGTAAGAACATACATGCATCAGCAGAACAACAACAACAACATTGAACCAAACTCTGCATAAATGACTTGTGAAACACATTAAAATTTAGGCTCTTCACTTGGGGGGAAAATATTCTAGGATATCCAAGATTCATATAAGTCAAGGATTGCACTTACCTAGCCCAGTGAGATCAATCCATTCTCACTCACAGTAGGCAGCATAACTAGAAGATGAAACATCTTACCCCTCTATCTGACTGACCTGGATAAATGAATTACCTCATATCAGCCCATATCAAGGCCAATGACTACCAACTGGAAGGTCCCAAAGGATGCACAGTGGAGGTGACAATATTCTGTCCTGTTACCTTGATACTTCAAAAGATATAAGTGCTGCAAAAATTAGGCAAGTTGAAGGCCTGTGGTGATTATTATTATATTACATAGCATGATTCATATGCAATATGACTGGCAGAGAAGTAAGATGACAGATTTGTTCCCTGAGGTGCTTACAGTGGAAAAATAGACATATCTCATAATGAGCAAGAAAAAGAAACAGATGCTTGCATGACAGGTCCAGGCAGTCTGACATATGAAAAGACTTGAAACTAGGGCTGTACCTCTTACATCACAGGAGTCCGTATGTAGGATGTGACTTCCACCAAGTGTCTCTTGAGGCATCTCAGTGAGGAGTTGCCTTGTTCAGGGCACTCAACACTCATTTCTTGAAATAATCAGCCAGTAGAAAAGTGCTACTTGTTTCTACCAAGCTGCCAGGTCAAGGAGTTTGTTGCTGTGGGGTGTGACTGGCAGTGAATGGACTTGCAAAGGTTATGGCTCAATTTTAGTTCTGTTGATTGGATATGTTCCTTGCATGACTTTTTAGGTGGTGGTATAATTTATTAGTTGTATTGAGATAGTGTCTAAGAATCCTAGTCATGGACCAAGGCCATTGTGCTAGATGCTGTACAAAGACTCATTCTTTCACCTTTTAATCGTTTAACAGTCTTGGACTGAGTTGAGGTTCACTTAGGCTGTCAGATACTTGGAGGAGGGAGACTTATATCTTTACTGTTTATACAGTGCCTAGCGTGGTGGGTCTCTGACCCTTGATGGGGCTTACCAGATATTACTGTGATACAAATATAAATAATCTTGGGTGAAATCATAGAAACTGAGAGCCACAATGATTACCTAAAGAGAAACATTTAGACTGTGAAATTTATTTCTTTTTCTTTTTTTTTTTAAAGATTTTCTAACTTTAGCACCTCAGTCTGGTTTCAAGTAAATTTTTAATTTTATCCTAAAAAATAATAAAAATTAGATGGGTGACATTAATTGTGTTATGCCAATTTTGTTTTAGAGAGAGAACAAAAATTGTCCTACTTAACAACTAAGGGTATGTCATCAGATCGATTTATCCAGATCGATTGAGCGAAAGTTAAGACCCACTCATTCGATCCAGAAGTTGATTTAATAAAACCACCTCCACAAAAAGCGTAATGCTGCATCGACAGGTACACATTTCCCGTCAGCGCAGCATAGTGGAGACAGCACGCAGAAAGGAATTTGCCTATCAGAGTAGATCAGGCCCTGTAAGGTAACTTGAGAATGAACAGTGTGGATGAATGAGCACAGGGTTGAGAATCAGGAGGTCCAGAGTTCTAACTCTAGCTCTCACTGATTCATTGTGTAGCCTTGAGCAATTCACGTCACCTTCCTGTCTTCCCTTCTTATATGGATATTGAGTATTAATTTGTTAATGTCCATATAGTGATTCAAACATGTAAAACATTCTAAATCTTACTTTTATTTAGACTCCAGTCTACAAGGGGTTTATTAAATCCTCAAAGGTGTAATTTACCAGTGTAGCAGTGTGGAATTCTAACTTTGGTTTTATTCATAAATATTTAATAAACTGCAGTGGATGAGATAAATGCACTTGAAGTAAATTAATATTTTATATTTAATACTGCTGCTATCCTTGCTGGAAGTAACTTACTCTGAACAATGTTTTTCTTTAAGTGTTTATGCGTTGTCAGTTAAGCCGGTTACAGAAAGGACATGCAACAGATGAATGGTTTCAGCTGAGTTCCCACATACCATTAAAGGGTATTGAACCAGGATCTTTGCGTGTCCGAGCACGATATTCTATGGAGAAAATCATGCCAGAAGATGAGTACAGTGAGTTTAAAGAGGTATTAAGTTACTTTGAAAGTTATTTAACATAAAACATTAAAACATTTTAAATAGAACCCATTAAATTAAAATAATTGTCTAGCTTGGTGGTTAAAAGCTTATGAAGGCTAATGTGTTTGGTATTTCGAGGCTGACTGTAGTTACACACCCTTTATAAAATTGTTAATGCAGTACTCACCAAGCAATATATAGTGGCATCGTCATAGGAATAGGCTCCTCTTGTCAGTTGTCTGAAGCTATGGTATACTAGAATTCTTAATGTTAAAAGATTTAATTTTTCTTTTTAGCTTATATTACAGAAGGAGCTGCATGTAGTCTATGCCTTATCACATGTATGTGGACAGGACCGAACACTATTGGCTGGCATTTTATTGAAGATTTTTCTTCATGAAAAGCTGGAGTCATTGCTGTTACGAACACTAAATGACAGAGAAATAAGCATGGAAGGTACAGTAAAAATGTGTTAATGCTGAATTTCATTAACTAAAATGTTTGAGAAGAAATTATAGTCCAGGCACCTATTTTCCCCCACTTTGTGAATAAATCAAACTATTAGGTAGGCATAATGCTTCTGGCAACTGTTTTCCTTCCTCCTCCCTTCATCCTTTAAAATAATTGAAGTTGCATATTTATTTCATAATGGTAAAATACTTTTTTTCAGATGAAGCTACAACCTTATTTCGTGCTACCACACTGGCAAGCACCCTTATGGAACAGTATATGAAAGCTACAGCTACACGTTTTGTTCATCATGCGCTGAAAGATTCTATTTTAAAGATAATGGAAAGCAAGCAGTCTTGTGAGGTGAGAACTTAGATATATCTAATTATGTTCTGAAACAGTTGGCTTTGTTGAAAAAAAGATAATTGTGTAGTGGTTGTTCTGGTGTTCCATATTTTGTCTAAGTTACTAGCTTTAAGGGAATGTTAACCTTTCTGAAACTACATTCTGATTATATTAAAAATGTACAGAAATTAGAAATAGAACTTCTCATGAAAATGCGTTCTATAATTGGTACACTTCCTAAAAATTCATTTGAAAAATGTGCACAGCTCTGCTTTATAATGTACATTTTAAGGATTATTTTTTAAAAATTGGAGCATAAATTCCTTTGTTCTTTCATTATTGATCATAGATTATTCTAAAGGGGTAGCTCATCTCCCCCCTAACTTTGAGAATTTCTGGGAAATTCAAGGAGTGATTAGAATCAGTTTTTGAAGAAATTTTTAATTTAAAACTTCATTGAATTAATTACTGATTTTTTGCTTATCGATGCAGGTTTATTTAAATGGACCCTACTAATTTCCTCTTTTCACCCAATGAATTAAATATAAAGAGATGCATGAACCCATTCCTAATGAATTAAAATAAATTTTCTAAATTAAAAAAATGGACAATATTGAATATTTTTTATATTTAGCGTTTTGCGCACACTGTTAGAACTGCTAACATTGAAGAATAACTCCCAAGAGGTTCCACAGACCTGAAGTTTATGCATGGCAGCACGATGCTTTACCACCATGCCTCAAATCTTAATGTTTAATGAATCTTATAGTTGCATAATCTATTTATTGGTATTTTGGAAAAGAAACTTCAGTTGACCTGATGGTTTTTCCTTTCTTTTTTTTTTTTTTTTTAAGCTAAATCCTTCAAAGTTAGAAAAAAATGAAGATGTGAACACTAATTTAATGCATCTGCTGAGCATACTTTCAGATTTGGTGGAGAAAATATTCATGGCTGCAGAAATATTGCCCCCGTAAGTTAGTGCTTTGTGTAAATAGCTGTTCAAATTCATTCAGAAATTCCATTTTGTATTCCTAGCATTGTTTCTTAAAAAATCATTTATCAGTGTGCCCTCTGCTCATTTTATGGTAAGATTAATTTCCTTAGTTTTTGTTGCTGGTAATGAGCACATACCAAACTGCCTCTGTCTGACAGGAAAAAGCAAAACAGTATATGCTAAGAATTGAATTCTTTTTGCTGCACAAGTGCCTCCTGCGAGCTCGTTCATGGATTAGCTGTTAAATAGTGGTAACTTTTCCTTCCTTCCTTACTGAAGGAAGAGTATCACTATCATAACTGTATGGGAAAAAAGTGGTGGTGGTGTGGGGGGCAATAAAAGGCAAAATTCTGTATTCCCATCATAGAGGAAGGGATTCTCAGGCTGCTGGGGGAACTATATACTAAGAACCAATTATAAAATGGCTGAATTGAACATAACCTTTTTCCCACCTCTTCTCACTGAAAATAGGGACATTATGGCATCACTAAAAACTGTGTGGCTGTGGTGAGATGACACTTTTACTATAAATGCTTCTGTACTGATCACTAGTCCTTCAGGGCTAGTGCTGAAAGTTTAGATGGGAGTTATAGTTTTGGCCATTTGACACCACTAATTTAGAATCAAGATAATGTCGCAACCATTTCTACTTAAAATATAAAACCCTGCACTTACTCCATGGTTTAACTGTAAATCACTTATCTAAAGTGGGTCAGCACTGTGTGCTTTTTATCTTCTTTAATCAGTTTATTAGTTTACTGCATCACTAACAATTAATAAATCATAAGCAGGGCCGGTCCTGCATTTATCATGGCCAGCTACTACTGACTTTTTTCTTTTGTGTTAGTGATAGTTTCAGCTGCCGTCTTGTGCTGTCTGTCTCCTTCAAGGAACTGTAATTCTCCAATATGTGTGTAACAGGCTGGAAGTATTTGCCTGGAACACCTCACTTTGTTCTCAGGTGTTCTTCATATCAGAGGGCTAACATCCTCATTTATGTGATTATTTTTAATCACATCTGTATGTCTCAGTGAGGTTCCATTCACCAAATTAAACCTTTCATATAATTAATTGTTTTAATGGGCAGAGGACACAAACAAATGGGAATAGAAAAAAAGATTCTTTAATCAATCTCATTTGTTCTTTGACAAAAGGAAGCCCTACTTGAAAGCAATGATACAAATGCTGATGAAGTACCTATACAAAAGTATACACAGATGTAACCTTACATTGGTGAAAGGCTTTCTGTGGGATTTGAAAGTGCACAGTTCCTACCATTTATTACAGTAATAATTATTTAAAATTGTTTAATGTGTCAAGGCTATTGACTCTACTATTTTGACAGGACATTGAGATATATTTATGGGTGTTTACAGAAGTCTGTCCAACACAAATGGCCAACCAATACCACAATGAGAACCAGAGTTGTTAGGTAAGCTGCTTGTCATTTCATGTATTTATATGTTATAACAAGTTCAGAAAGAAGAGGTCTTACATTGAGAATGTGACACACATTGTTAGTGTGCTAGTTAGTATGGCTTGCAGTGCCTAGTATTTCAGCACTTGTAATACATAACATTATGTAATACCATTGTAATATCTAAGCACAATTCATGAGCTAAGAATTGAGGGCCTGATTCTAGATGAGGTCACTGGAGTGATGTTGTAAAACAGTGTAAGCAAGAAGCAAATATGGCCTTGAGTATTGGATTTTAACTTTCAAATAATGCAGCTAAATGCAAGTAAATTCAGATTGCTGTGTTACTTTCCTTTTCATGCATTTAAAAAGGAAAATACCCTGTAGCTGGGTATGAAAGGAGACATGAGACTGAGATGCCTTTAGAACAATGTCATTCTATTCTGTTAATGTTTATGCATGTCAGAAAATTTAACTTATTACCTCTCAGTAGACTTTGTAGTCATGCAGTACCTTCTGTTTAAGACTAGTCTGCTTATGATTGTAAAATACAAAAGCCAGTTTCTCAACTTACATGTTATCACCATTAATGTGTTTCGGCGTGACTGATCAAGAAGGCAAACTTCAGAGGCAAGCTCTGTTGTTTTGAATGTGAAGGAACAGTGATTACTGATCATCTTCTGATTAAAAAATAAATGAGAGCAGCTGTTTGCAGTGTTCTGTAGGTTGGAAAAATCCTCCTTTGCTAGACAACTGGCTGCAGAGTGAAAAATCTCAGAGAGAAATAATGCATGTATATTAAATGCTGACTCAAAGCTAACAGAAGTTCTCTGATCCATTTTAATACTTTTTACTGCTGTGTTTTTTTGGAATTCTGGAATTTAAAGCAGAGAAATGTAGGGTTGAAGGAAGATGTTAGAGAAACATATTTTCCATATTGCTGCAGAGAGAACTGTTCTAGGAAATGCAACGTTTGTTCTCGTCAGATTTGCCAATCTGTTACGTTTCAGAGAAGCTCCATTGCTTGCTTGTAATTTAGAAAAACAAATTGGTATGGATAATAGCAGAAACATTCAGAGTGGTTGAAAAACTAGAACCCAAACTGGAAAAAAAGAAATGTTCTTCTTTATATAGGCTAGGCACCCTATAGTAGAGGGAGTAAGGAATGCCTTCGGATAAATGTCTAAGGACTTAGTGGTTTTGATTAGCAACACTATTTTTGCTCAGTCTTTTGACCCTGCACCTGAAATCTTGGACTGCAAAGTGGACATGGGAGAATCACCTTATTGTAGGAAGGAGTCTGACAGTGTAGAGCTGACATGCTATTTCTTCTACCCTCTGATCAAAAGTTTGATGGTTGAGGCAGTGATTGCTGGAAGAAAGATTGGATGCACTGGTACAGTGTTCCAGAACACTAATCATCAACACTGATTTACTTGGGTACTGACCAATACTGAGCTGAAATACTCAGTTTCAGACTGGAAAGACAGGCTGTCATGGGTAAAGGCCATGTTGAGCTTTGGAAGGTGCTTGTTTTAGTTATGTGCCTTCCCCAAAACAAGCATCAGATGCTCAAAAACCCATGCACAAGGACATGGACCTGGCACAGCATAAGAGCGAGAGCAGTCTTCACTGCAGGTGTGATAATAGTAAGGTATTCTTAATAAACAAACATATTCACAGCAGCTAAGATGACTAGTTAAACTATTTCAAAGAGATTACCATTTCCACATCCACTTGAAGCCTAAACGAATATACAGTTTTACATTAAATACAAAAATGTAATGAAACACTTTTCTCCCCTTTCAGTGGCTTTGTTTTTCTCCGTCTGATTTGTCCTGCCATCCTGAACCCAAGGATGTTCAATATCATCTCAGGTGACTATGCACTTCAGACTATGAATATGCTATATGGTACCGTAGTTGAAATGGGTTTACCTTAATATGTCACTGTATCCTTCTGTCCAGACTAGTGGTTACATCTTTAATATTTGATGTTGATACATGGCTTTGAACGCTATTTGGCCAAAAAAAAAACCAAAAAAAAACTTTAATTGGCTGGATTGGTCTTGTTTTTAACTCATGGGTAAATTTCTCACTAAACATGGGTATGTCAGAACCCATATATCTAGCATACAGGCATCAGCAGAAGAGGTAGACAAAGCCTGTGTTTCTAGTTTAACTACAGTCCCGTTTTAAGAGCCAGTAAAATATGCCCTGCTATGTCTTAATGATATATTGTTTGATCTGATCATGATTAGTTTAGTAGCATTCATAAATTACTTAAACTTTTGTTTTGCCCTCAGATAGTATTTTAATTTTGTTGCATAATTAAGTGCTCAAAAACAACATTGTCCAGTGGCACCTTGTGCCCTTCCAAAATGTGGAGAGTGACTTAATCCCTGAAAGCCAGGAAATACAAAATTTAAGATACACGCCATCTCCAGGATGCAACCTTAACTGTGTCCTCTCGGAGTAATGCCGCAGCACACCAACAACACACATACCAAGAGTACGTTCTTACAAATGCTACAGAACACTTTGGAAGAGAACACGAGTTGGCAAGGGCCCCCTAATCCTGGCTCACCCATAGGAAGGGGGCTCAGGGAGAGAGATTCATTCCTCCCAGAGGGTCAGGAAACCCCTTGATCCTGGTTCATAAGTGGGGGTCAGGGAGAGGGACTCGTCCTCTCCCCCACAACCACTCCACGTTTCCCCTCCCAGGCTGCCTCTCCTTACTTGCCTCTCCCGTCACCCGCTTATCTCAATCCGCTGTCATTTTACTGCAGCCCTACTCCTTCCTTCCATGTGCCCTGCTCTGACATATACCTCTCATTTCCCCTCACTGCTCTAAGCTCTCCTTCCACCCCATCCCTGTACTCTGCACCAAAAAAAAAAAAAAAAAAAAAAGAATGCTATGAACAGTTCATGTTAGGATGATGGAACTCCTTGAACAAATGATCTAGTGACTTACTTTCTTTTCATCACACTCAAGTTCCATTGCTTAAGAAACATGACTGTGTTATTCTAACAGTCTTTCATCTTCCCCTATTTAATCAATGCCAATTTTCTTGACAGTATTTCTGAAGTAAAATCAGGCTCTGCTATGGATTTTACAGCACTTTAAAAACTACAAATTTTGGTCTCGGGGCAGAACTTCCAAAAAAACCCCACCTCTGCAGAATGCAGGCAGAGAGCAAGAAATGTGCACAAGAAACACTTTCTGAAAACTGCCAGAAGTAGGGTTCTCACTGTGTGCATAGGTGCAGCTCAGGTTCAGGGACTATAGCATGTGTCCTTGAGCCCCACCTAGTTATTGTGACAACATACGGCCTTGAGATCCTCTTGCTTTAATAGCTCCCCAGTTTTGCTGAACATGCTCATTTCAGCCTCTTTGGCTTGGCATTTTTTTCCATCCTAACCTAACATGCCAAACTGTAGGGTTAATAATTGTCTGTATTGCCTTTCAAAAGGAGCAGTGAGTACTGTTCACTAGCAAAAAAGGCCAGGTGGCTGAAATCAGATGTGGGGCAATTAGAGACATATTTGAGCCCCTGATATATATGGAAAGCTACAAGAATTTTATGTTAAAATACTGGTTTTTAGGGGACAGTATATCAGGAATCCCTTGCTCAAGTGATCACAAATTTGGGCCACTAATGCTACACAGCACTTCCAGGATGTACTGCAAATTGTATAACAATCTGAGTAAACGCGGATTTTAGAGCCTTTAGAATAATCCCATTTTAACAAAGTGAATCTGAACTTTACTCATAGCAGAGCTAGCTCTCTGCTTGTAACCACCTCCTGGTACTAACATTTTCTCTGTGTCTCATCTCTGGCAATTGAATGGGCCAAAGAAATCCTAACTACTTGAGCCCTCTATCTTCAACATGTGAATGCTTACTTTTTGATTAGCGTGCATGTTTACTGTACAAATTCACTGATAAAACTTAAACTGATGTATAATGTCCAGCTTGTGTTCCATTTTCCACTGAAAGGAAATGGGCATGGTTAGTAATTTTTAATTTAACATATAAATTAGTAGCCAGATTTTCATGACACTGCAGGATCACTTGCATGTGGATACAAGTATTCTCTTTAGGTATATTCCTGAACTGAAAAACATTAATTAATTTGATGATAAAGTAGCATCCCGCAGTAAGAAAACTTCCAAATTTTATGGAAATGTTCTGTTTGTTCTTTTACGTAACACACAAAGGCTTAATGTCCATCTCAAACAGCCTTTTCAGAAAGCGCTACTTTTTCATTTGAAAAATGCATTTCTGCATAGGCAGAAAAAAAAATCCATTGCTGTAGAAAGTCTGGTGTGAAAATGCCACACTGATTTCCTTTCATGAATTTAGTGAATATTTTTTAAATTGACTTCACCAATTGTTTGAGGTCTCTCTCCCTACCCCCATGCAATTCTGTATGTAGTAAAACCGAACCTTTATTTTGGTTATAATACTTGGATCACTCTTTGAGTGTTGGATAGAAAAATTAATATTTTGACATGACTAACCATACAAAATTTTAATTGTAGTTTCAATTGAAATCAGCTGTAACATTTTTACATGTGTTTCTCTAGATTCTCCTTCTTCCACTGCTGCAAGAACATTGACGCTGGTCGCCAAGTCTGTGCAGAACTTAGCAAATCTGGTTGAGTTTGGAGCTAAGGTGAATATGTATTATTAAAATATAATTAAAGAATGTGAAATCTTTGCCCTACATGGCATAGGTCAAACAAGTTACAAAATCAATGATTATCCATTTAGTGTGGTGTATTGTAATATTTGTTAGTTTTCATATAGTATGAAAACTTAACCCCAGTTATAAAATAGACTCATAGACTCATAGGTCAGAAGGGACCAATATGATC
>ML675629.1:48978337-49014528 GCA_007922155.1 Mesoclemmys tuberculata
TACTCAAAGAAAGGAATTTTTCAAGTGAGGACAGAAATTTTCATATTCTTTATTGTGCTAAAGTATACAGATCCATTACAATGGGATTTTCACAATAGTGTGCCTCAAGTTTGGGAAGTGAGATCATCCTTTCAATATGGACATCCAAAACAGGTTATAGTATACATCCTCCTCTCCCCCTGGATACTAGGTCTGGAGAAGACTTCTGCCAATAAATGGCATTGTCTGAAAGATTGGATTGGCCAACAGGTGAAACATGGGTCAGTTTATGTATTGATGGCCACGTGGCTGACTACCGGATCTCAACACAGGAGACATGCCTTCTCTGTCCAGAGAGGCTGTGAAGAACTGGTTGACAGAGGGAAAATATTTCTTGAATTTACTATTTGTCTGAATTAAAAGCACAATACTGAATCAACTCCAAGAAAGCTCCTAACTTCAAAATTCATCTGATTTGAGATAGTAGCTATTGGAGATCTAACTTTTATTGAGAGGAAGTACGATACCTCCTGCAGAAGTTCAGTGTGGACAGTGCTGTAATGAGAAGAATGAGGTTCTAAGGTCATGGTCTGTGACCTTGTAGGGTTCTTGCCCTTAAGAAGCATTTAATGTTGGGGTTTGTTAAACAAGCAAAGCCCCTTCATTTCCTGAGTGTGCTAATAGAATAATAGCAGTGACTTGACTGTTTTGCTTGGATACTTTCATGTAGTCAAATCAAGGCCCTTCTGGAGAACCTCAAGGTTATGTTTCACTTGTTTAAAACAATAGCTAAAGTGTGGATTTTGTGTCAGCCAGTAAAATAAGATAAGTTCTATTTGTTGACATTTTTAGGTGTATTTGCTTCATCCAGATATCCATTTTGAGTCTATCTGGTGCTGGATGGATGATTCGTTTTTGCAATTACAGACCCTTGTGAGAGAGACCTTATTAACTAACCTAGCACTGGATCTTCTATGTCTGAGAGTCATAGCCTCTTCATCCAGAAGGGCAAAAAGAACATACATTACTGGTGTTCTCTCCTTCCTATCTTTGGTATGAAACCGAGGAGCACTAGAAAAGGTGAGAAATTATATGGCAGGTATCTTACCCAGTTTTACGAAAGAGGTCACTCACCACCTCGCATCCCAGGTACTGACACATGGAGAGGCCACAGTGTACTATGCAGCTGTTTTCAGATGCAAAGAGGTCAGTCGCCAGCCCACCAAATTGATTTACAGTGAGTGATGGGTCTTGTGGGTACAGGTTCCATTCTGTTCAATCCAACTTCTGCTATCTAAGCCTTGGATTCATCTCCCTCTTGATGGGCAGTGCACATAGAGATGGGAAACTTTCCTGTTAAGGACAGGATAAATTTATTTTTATTTCTGGGGTAGGGCAGATCATATTCTTCCTTGATTGTTTATGACATGCTGACTGTCACAAGTAGAAGAAATCTATTCATGGAAGGAGCAGTGCTCTGAGACTTCAATGAATCATTGTGTTCCCGCTGATGGATGCTGTGCACTGTCTCTGGTACCTATTCCCTGGATTTAATTGGGACTTGAATGAGCCCCCTTCATTATCTCCTGCTGGCATCTGAGGATCACTCTTGGTGTTCTCTAATGGCTGTATCAGTTCAACATTTGATTCCGTGTACTCAGTTGAGGGAGAGTGGAAGATTTATAATGGGACCTGGCTGTCTTCCAGCAGATGTGGTAGAGTAAGATTTGGAGAGAATACCAGGTATTATTGGATAGATTTCATGCACCATGGTTCCCTGAAGCACGTCTTTGTATGAGAACAGCATTCCCACCAGGTTCCAGGAAGAATTTAATTTTTGTTTCCGTTCTGGCCATTTTTAGTTCTCATTCTTCTGCACTCAGACCTTACACCTGCTAGAATACATCCTCATCTTATGTTTGTGACTGACTTCCCTGGCACCATGTGTCTGTGTTTAACATGAATCCAAGATACTCCAGAAATTGAATCACTGAGTGTCTTTCAGCTCTCTCTGTACACAGTCCTGAACAGAAAAATTGCCCATGATGAAAATGATTTTCCTTCTTCCTTAAAGCCAGTATTAATACAACTATGATCCTGGAAGAGACCTTGGGAGCATTTTTCAGATCAAAGGATAATGACTGATTTGGCGGTGGGAGCGAAGAGCTGCCATCCCTATCCAAAATGGAAGAATTCTTTGTGAGATGGTAAAATGGGAAGTGACAATAAACCTCCTGTGTAAACTTATTCAAATGTTTCAGAAAGACCCCTGCCATTTGTTCCTGAATATCTGAGAAGCTTAGAAACACTGAGTTCCTGACTACCATAGAAGATAGACACTTTCACATTTAGTAGTGATACAAGGTTGAATTTGAACAGGTGTGCACTGAAGAACCTTTTGTCTTCATAAAATGCAGGCCAAGGGTATAGAAAGAAAAAAGTAGTTAGCTGAGAGGCTCCTAATTGTCTGATTATTCTTCTGCATTTGGTCTGCTGTCCCTCTTGTCATTCCACAGACTGGGGGAGGAGGTGAGGCTAGCTGAGGCATAGCAAGCTACAGCAGAAGCTGGGAAAAATATCATGGCCCTAAGGGCATAGTGACCCACAGCAGCAGCTGGAAACAAAAGTCCAATAGTTAGGGTATGGCAACTTGCAGTGGCAGGTGGTGGCAATAGCCGAATAGTTTACATCTCTTTTAGGTGTGGAAGAAAATCCCAATTCCTCTATTGAATCTTTCCTGGAAGCATCAGGACTGATTTGCTGAGGCTGCGCCTGCATCTTGGTCAGCAGAGCTAGTCTCACTAACATGCCTGGCTCCTTTTCTGCCCAGGGGACAGTGACCCTGCCTAGACTGGCTGGAGGTTGGGGTAGATTAGACAGAGTCATCTGAGCTCCACAGTGAGACACTCAATAAAGGGGATAAAGCAGGAAATACAGATCTTTCTTCCTTGCCTTTGACTTTCTTGGGCAAGTTCACTCCATAGGGCACTGTAATTGCCACTGAGGGGACAGTCTCCCCAAAAGGCAAATGCAATCCTGGAATGCAGGTGGGAATTAGACATACTGAGCTAAAACCACTTTGCAATAAAGTTTGGAATTTCTCTCAGGAAAGCTCTGCAGCAGAGAGGTCTCGCTGAGCTGCTAGAGTGGCCAGAAACAAGGGAGGAATCTTTAAGGGGTGGGACATTTTCCTGTTGCCAGTACCTGACAGTCCTGATTCATCTCCCAAGCTGCAAATGGCCTGATGTACCACTGTAATGGATCTGTGGACCTTAACATGTTGAAGAATGATTTCAAACTGTTTTGTCTTGTTTAAAACACCCTTGTTTTGACTCACAAAAGTAATTTGAAATTTAACCACTTTAAAAGGACAAAATCTAGATATTTAGGCTCCAGATATGAAAGTGTATTCTAGTAACATTTCTTATTGTAGTTGTGAATTGAGGAAATTGTCTGAAACATCTTTCAGAACTGAATAATTCCAAACATATAGCACAGTCAGCATACATATAAAGGCAAACTGTGTGTGAATCAATCTGGAGTTTAAAAACTGCAATAGCAAATTAAAGTTATTTAACGTTCTTAAGATTCAAGTAGCAACTATCGAATGTAAGGCATAAATAGGAAGTGAACCCAACCCATTCTGAAAGTGTATTGCAAAGTTATAAGTTCTACAAACTATTGTATGTTTATTGTAAGTAGGTATGTATGACTAAATTAGTATCTATTTATTCTAATACTTTTTAAATTTTAGGAGCCCTACATGGAGGGGGTAAATCCATTTATCAAGAGTAACAAACATCGCATGATCATGTTTTTAGATGAACTTGGGGTAAGAGTGTATATTGTTAATTTACAACTTACTTTAAGGTCTCAATACTCAGAGATAGTGCAAATCACTGATCTTAACTTAGTGTGCCATGCCAACACATGCTGTATAGCTATCTGACCCACAATAGAACACCTCTGCAGATATGAATTGAAGCAAGCAAATCCTATTTCTTTACAGTATTGCAGAGATTTGCCAAAAACACCATTTTGCAAAATCATATTTAAAAAAAAAATACTGTTACCTGTAGGCTTGCAGGATCCATTGCAGAGGTTGGCAAATTTGACCCCAATAGAAGAAGAAAAGTTGCATTTTAATTTACTAAGGTGCTGAATGCTTAACCTGGCTACTTAAGACAATCTGTGCATTATTCTAAATTTTCAAGGTTTAAAGAGAATTTAGATTTACCAGTCACTTTAAATCAAACAGTGTAATTTAGTACCATGCAAATACTGTAACAGGAGTAGAAGTGTGTGTAAGACATTACTTTTCTAAACCAGGAATCTCAGTTTTAGAGGATTGATTCAAGAAAGCATGGAAACTTGTGCCTAAGTGCTTTGCTGAATATGGATGCTGTCATGAATCAGAGTCTAAAAAAGTAACTTTGGAAGATTCTTCATACTAGTTTTTGGGTACAAAGTCAATAGAAATTGCTGTTTACAAGGGATACTCCATTAAGCTACGTAATAAGTCACATTGCCATTAAGGCCAAATAGTTGTTTTTAAATACTAATTACAGTAAATGTCTGAAGACTTGGAACCTGTTGATTTTCAATAAATAATTTTATATGTGCAAATACATTTGAATCCACTAATTTATTATTTTAATGTTAACTGATTACTGTATACCTGGTCCACTACTATGTTAATTAACTTTCCGATTAATTTCTGCTCTCCCCATTTTTGCTGTTGCTATCTTCAAATATACAAAATTAAATACATGGATACATCATCTGTAGCTGCAGGGGAAGAGGTAGGGAAGATGAAAATACCACTCAGAGAGTCTTTTGCTAGCCAATTCAAAGAGGTAGCATGGAAGGTAGCACCAGATTATTGCCCTTCCAACTGGAAAAGAAATTGGTGCATTAGTGATCAGCAACACCAGAGTGGCCATTACTAATAAAGTACAGGGGATGCAATATAGGAGTAGGCTCTAGCTACATTCAAATGCCTTTTTAAAAGTTAAATAGTATTATTGGTGTAGGATGAGTGAATAATTGGTATGAGAACATGGGTAGACGTCTAGGCTGACTGAAAATAATATGACAAATGTTCTGATGTAACTGCCTACAGTACTGAAAGTAGTGTTGTGCAGTAGTTGATTGGTGGAATGATATGTTGTGACTTTCTTTGCTATTTTATGAATACTTGCCATTCTAAATACGCTTTTATAATTCTTGTTAAAGAATGTACCTGAACTTCCAGACACTACAGAACACTCTAGAACTGACTTGTCTCGTGATCTAGCAGCCTTACATGAGATTTGTGTGGCACATTCAGATGAGCTTCGGACACTGAGTAATGAGCGAGGCGTAATGCAGGTAAGAGTTGACATAGCAGAAATACCCCATTTCAGATAGCTGAATGGTTTATGCTAAACACTGATACAAATTTAATAATTCTTATTTTATGGTTCTGTACTAAGGAGTTAAGATAAATAGTTTTTATCTGAATCTACTTAGATTATCGCAGTCAGCTATACTTGTTTCATACAGTGAGTAGCTAGAATTGCCTACTGGGGGAACTCTAATAATAAAGAGACTGCTCTTTGCATTTAGTGGTCCAAAAACATATACTGCTTGTTTTTGTGGAACAAATTTGAAAATTGGAAATTTGTGGATGTGGAAATTTGAGATGGCTCAGGGCAGTGAAAGTTAAAATGAATATTACAATAATTATTATTATGTATAATATATTATAAAGTTTAAGCAGAATAATTCTTGAAGGCCGAGAGAGTTTTCTTACCGTTGGAAAAAAAAGCTTGCAACTTTTGCTTTCAAAGTTAATACATACCAAGAAGCCGAAATGAAAGTGTTTGAAAAGATAACAAACAATATTCACATTTCTAAACAGGAAAATACATATGCCATACTAGTAGCCCACAGAGCCTGTCAGATAGGGAAAACTGGTTTCTGGTAAACAGGCCTACTCTAGGCACTTTGAAGGCTTTTTGATTCTGCTACAAAGTACTTCTAGCCATCTTGAGAAAGAAACTTACTGAGTAATATTTGCCTTTAAAGCAACCTCACAGTCATAACACTGTGCTGATGAAGTAATCTATTTGATTAGTTTAAGTACAGCCTTCTCATCTCAAGCCCTGTTTGTGAAAGAACCAGAAAGCACTTTAAATCCAATCCAGATTAATAGTACTCACATTTCAGTGGTTTATGAGAAAAGTGACTCAAGACAAATTCTTAATCCGCTGTATCAACTTAAGTGCATGGCCAACTAATTAACTACATTTGCAGTCTGGTGTTAAAAGTGTTTGAGACACCAAATAACCAAACTCAGCAAAATTTATTCTCTAAAGAGAAAGCAATATGGTGAAGGAAAGAAAGTGAATACATCGCCAGTCCTTCTCAGGAAGTGAATTCTTGCAGTGTTTTCAGTTCACTTTACGCAGAAAATATGCTTCCCAAATGCCCCATGAACCAGCCATCTTTTATAGTATGGCTATTTGCAAGTTTCAAAGCGTCATTGATGTCACTCAAAGTTTAACTAGCAAGCTTGTGCCAGTGTTGTCTTTGGTGTCTTCCTGTCCTTCCCATCTTTTGTCAATTGGAATATTAAATTCCAACTGTTAAGGGGCACAAAGATGCACCTTAATACAAAGCATTCATACATCCTACATTGTTTTTGTACCACACTGTATCTTTGTTTCATAATGCTCATCCAAGTAGTATTTGTATTTGCCTAAGCCAAGTGCTGAGCTATACTTGCCTGGGTCATTGTGGGATATATATCTTAGCGCAAGTGAACAAGAATAAGCACAGTACAATTTAGCATGATTACCCAACACATATATATTATATTAAATTAATACCATGCTCAGAATTGCTATTAATATGGTGTGGGGTGTGTATATAACCTATCTGCATTGATTAACAACTATTACAGTGATAATCATCAGTGATAGTCTTGACAATGAAGGAAAAGAGAATGGTCAAACTAGTAAGGCAGGATAGAAGAAACTTTCATTAAAGTGGTATATATTGGGGAGGTGAGTGAGTGAGACTATAGACAAGGGTTGTCAGTTTGACACCTCTTCTTGAACACTATTTTAATTTAAGCAGCATAAAATAAACCAAAGCATCTTTTTGGAGAGAAGTATTTGAAGGTGTGGATGTGCTATTGGTAGCTTCTTTGATACATTTGTATTTCTGTAAGTGAAGTTTAGTTCCTTTAAGAAAAACTTTCTGAACCTGTTTCTGGTGGGAGGAAAATAGCTGACAGTTGAGAACCACAGCATGAGGCAGTTAAGCACCTTTCAGTTAATAGTTGCATGCCACTTTCTGCCATAGTAACCTACAATTCTGCCTGAAAAGTGAATATGTAAAAATTGCATCTTTTCTATATAACTACTCCCAGTTATTTTAGTAACTAACTTCAGTCTTTACTGATTGTTTTTAGCTTCTGATAGCCCTGTGGAGCCAACCCCAAAAAGGGAAAAACTGTATTTTGATTCTTTTTTGTGCAATGTCAGTAGACTTGTTTCAGTTGCCTGTCCAAATTCAGTTCTGACCTGTGAGGTAACTAGAACTGATCTTGGCTTACAGTATCTCTTTTACTGATGTGTGAGGAGGAGAGAACTCAGCTTGACTTGTAAATCCCAGCTTGAGGTCCTATTTTTTTTTAAACAAACTTCTAAATTTATAACATTGGAGCATTTCTCTCACTAAATCAAACGTTACTTTTACAGTCACTTTTCAGATCAGAACATTGTTTTAAAGACCAAGGAGTCAGATCAGTTGTGTTCATTTTACTTTAAACTGTATAATGGAAAGCCATGCACACTAATGAATAAAAACAAGTCATGAGGAAGTTTATAAAGTTAAAGAACTAGAAAACATGTATCAAGAAAATATTTTCCTAATTATTGCCTAAATTATTTCTGCATAGTATTACTATTACTGATTTTCTTTCTACAGCATGTCCTAAAGAAGCTTTTAGCTATTACAGAACTGCTTCAGCAAAAACAAAATCATTATTCAGTGTCTAATAACATCAGGTAGCAGCATTCCACCTAGACTTCTGCATGGATTCAGCATGCCCACCATGGCAACTCACACCAATATCACTTCCTTCTTGCTCTTGCCAAAAACAGCACACCTTTTCCACATTCCGAGTGATGTGTGAACTATGCAAAAAGAAAACAAAGATTCTGTTGGTGAATGTTTCTACCAGCAGCCTTTAAAGCTATCTGTGCAGGACATTTGCACTTTTTTCCACATGGAACCAATTTTCACAAACAACCTCTGAGCCTTGGTGTACAGATCACCTTCCACAAACAAAAATGCTGTGACTGTGTCTTGAACTTTAATAGCTATTTTCAACACCTTGCCAAAGTTTTGCTGTCTGTTGGAAAAGAATTTATAGTCAACTGACAAGGAAAGAAACACATTGTTTTGACAGCTAAGTATAACTGGATTGAAAGAATTCTTACTGTAATTGCTGTCTGGTTACAATTATGACTTTCACTGTTCAATCATTTTATTTGTATTTACAGTTTCTGGAATTTGACATTATCGTAGGAACAATCTTTTTATACCATGCTGGTATAAAAGGTACACTTTTTATACCATGCTATTTCTCTTGCTGGAATTAGGTTGGAAGAGAATATGCAGAATGGGTCTTGTCAGCTTTATTTTTTAATGTGCCATTGATTCTGTCTGTTTGAATAATTCTTCCGTCAAGGACTGTATATCCAGATAAATCACAATGCTTTTGTAAAATGTTTACAACAGTAAATAATTTGAACTCAATAAATTTATTGATCATTGTATCTGGCATGCATGCATTCATTAAACCATTTTATAAAGTATAGAGTGGTTGGTCTGTTGTGTAATGTAAGTCAGACATGACTTCTGTAGCTGTTTGAAAATACTTTTAAGCATTCCAAAAATCAGTTTTTAAAATAAAATCAGGCTGTACTTAGAATCTCTATGAAAACTAGATAATTTCGTTGAATTTTTTAAATTTTAAGTTTTCTGAACTTGTGTTTTGTAGTCTATGACATGCAAATCTAATCTTCAGAATGGACATTTCAGCCTCATCTTGCCAATTTTTTAGCAGGGGACCTCAAAAGAGCAGTTGTTGTTTCATATTGTACTGTGATGTCCAGGCACAAAAGGGTAAGTGGGAGAACAACTGAGTCTGTGTTTTTCCTTACTGTTGATAGGTTAAGGCAGACCTTCAATTTTTTATACTAGTGTGAGAATTTTTCATGTTGCAAGAAAATAAAGTACCAAATATCTCAGTATAATACAACACAGTACATGCAACAAAGATGGATGTTTCCAGCATTGTATTCAAGACTGTTCTGTTTTTGTAACAATTAAATAATCTTCTGTTCTCAATACTGAGATGCACTGACTGACACAGATCATCAGAAATATGGTCAGTTTTAATTAGGATTGGCAAATTTTTATTTTTATTTTTTTATAATTTTGACTGATAATATTGATGTTTGTTTTTAATCATTTTTTATGTTTGTCTGTTTTAATGTTCATAAGTGAGGGAAATTATGAAGGGGGTCAGACCATAATTATTTAATGACAGTGAGATTCAAAAATTTAAAGCTTTAACTATTAAAAGATAAATTGTAAACCTCGTGTGGCAAACTACATAAAGTAAATATCTTTATATCAAACTCTTAAATTCTCAAGCAGCATTTTTCTTTATAAATTTTTATTACCACCAATGGATATTTTTTTCAGTTTGCGTATGGTGAAATTGTTATTAACTGACATTTATCGCTAAAAATCTTAATCCTTCCAAGCCTAGTTATAACACCATTATACCAGAATGGAGGAGTGGGAGGTTAATGAGGGAGTGGGAGAAGAGAGCGGTAGAGGGATGGTAGCAGTGTTGTGAAACACTGGTAGCACTATTGGATGTGGATATCCTAGAATGTGGTCATTCCCCCATTCATTTTGGAGGGGTAGAGGACATCAGTGTGCTAGGAGGGATTTAGTCAGATTAATCCAGGTAACTGGAATATCTACAGCAGAAGATATAGGATAGGAGCAAGTTGGAAGGTTTCAGAGAGAAAATCAGGAGGGTAAATAGGGATGTGTGGCCTTAAAAAAATGTTCTAGTGAGAAATGAGCTTAATCTGCATGTACAAGTAAGAAAGCATGAAGGCCTTGTCTTCCTTGAGTGTTCCTTTAGTACCTCAATCGTCCATTGTTTGGCAGGCTTTCTGCTTCTGATGTACTTAAAAGAAATTGCTATTAGTTTTTGTGTCTTCCTAGTTGCACTTCAGTTCTTTTTTGGCCTGCTAATTATACTTATACGCTTGTCATAGTTTATGCTCCTCAGTAGAATTTGACTTCCAGTTTTTAAAAGGGATTCCCCCCCCCCCTCTAATAGCCTCTTTACTCTGTAGTTTAGCTGTGGTGGTGGTGTTTTGGTTCTCTTCCTGTATTTTTTTATTATTATTATTTATTTGAGGTATACATATAGTCTGAGCAACTACCATGGTGTTTTTGAAATGTTTCTATGCAGCTTGCAGGCATTTCACTTGTGAGTGTTCCTTTTCTGTTGCACTAGGCGCCTCATTTTTGTGCAATTCCCCTTTTTGAAGCTAAAGGCTACTGTGGTAGATTTCTTTGTTGTTTTCTCTCCTCCTCCTTCCCCCCTCCCGTACAAGGATGTTAAATTTAATTACATTATGATCATGATTACTGAGCAGTTCAGCTATATTCACCTCTCGGACCAGAGGTGCTACACTTAGGACTAAATCAAGAATTGCCTCTCCTTTTGTGGTTCGAGGACTAGCTGGTCCAAGAAGCAGTCATTAATGGTGTCTAGAAATTTTATCTCTGCATCCTATCCTGAGGTGACAGGTTATCCAGTCAAGGATAACTGAAGTCCCTCGTTCTTGGGTTTTGTTTTGGTAGCCACTCTAATCTCCCTGAGCATTTCACCATCACAGTAAGGTGATCAGTAATATATCCCTATTGCTATACTTTTATTATTATTGAAGCATGGAATTTCTATCCATAGAGATTCTGTGGTACTGGTTGAGTCATTTAAGATTTTTACTGTATTTGACTCTCTGCATTCTTTCATAGTGCCATTCCCCCAGCAACATGATCTACCATCATCGTATATATTGTATACCCTGTTTTTACCACGTCCCAGTGATTATCATTGTTCTGTCAAGTTTCTCCGATGCCTATTATATAAATAACCTTATTTAATAAGAGGCACTCACGTTCACCCATCTTAGCATTCAGACGTCTTGTATACCAGCATTTATAAAATTTGTCACTATTTAGTTGTCTGCCTTCATGTAATGTAATTCAATGTTTGGTATTGTTCTTTCTCACTGCATGGAGCTAAATCAAAGGTGGTTGGTGGGGGAAAACAAATAGGAAAGAACACGGTGACAAAAATAAGATAGTTGAAAGAATACCAAGAGTCCTTGAGGAAACGTGGGGGAAAATATTACCTGGGGACTACCCCCTTGCCTTTGTCCTATTAGGCTGGCAGAGTTTATTTTTCCCTGAGTCGAATTAGGGTCAAAGATACCATTAAATTATAAAATGCTGGTCTATGGTTGAGTGTGTTGATTGCAACTGCCCTGGAAAGCCTGACACATAGGATGAATAAAGGAGAGTGCCATGCTTTTCCTAGCCCAGAGATGGAGATAGCAGAGCAGAATGATACTTAAACTTTGCTGGAAAGATTGTTTAGGTAAAGGGAAATGTGTGTATAGACCTTTGCTTTAACCCGTGTCTGACTGATATGTACCTTTGGGTGAATGAACGCTTTAAGAAGCTATTAAAGTCACTAATCTGCTGATGGTCATAGAAGGAAAGGGACTTACAGGTACCCAGAGACATTGAACTGGGTGACTTTCAACCCATCTCCTGTCCCAAGAAATGAAGGAAGCTAGGCCTGACATCTGAGTGGTACAGTTGAGGTGGACAAAGCAAATATAAAGCATAGTATGCCTTGTAGCCCATTGAGAAATTTGGCCAAAGCAAAAAACCCAGGTTTTGTGGTGCATCTGAGTTGTAAGGATCTTAGACCTTAAAGGCCACTTAGTGCTGCTGCTCTTTAAGAAATCCATGTTGCATCAATGGTAACAGTACAGAAGGGTAAGTTCTCTAAGTGTGCAAAGAAAAGTACTGCTCTTTCAGGGAGTTACTTATTTCAAGGGTTAGTTTTAATTTAGAACAAAACTGAATTCTCTGAAAGGGAATAGAGCCCCATCTTAGGGGTCCCTTGCTCAGGAGTTGTCTGTGAGAGCCAAGGTTTCTAAGCCCTCATTGCCCCTGGTGGACCTGCAGGAGCCTAGCAGAGAAGCTGAGTGGAAGGCCAGGCAGACACTGAAGTATCTCTGTGAAATGTTTAGATTAACAAATCTGTATTCTCCAACCTGTTTAAGAATTTCTCCCCACCTGTACCTGTAGATATCTTGTATGACACTTGCCCAGCTTCCCTGACTTTACAGATGTCTTGCACAGCATTTTAAGGTTCTCACTTGATTTCCTAGTTATCCTAAAATAATTAACAGGTAATGCTGCCAGGCAGAAGACCTTTCTTATACTCTTATCACCCCAAGTTCTTGCAAGATTCGGAGTCAAGCATGAAAATATGTCAAAGTATGTGTCCGATTCCAGAATGCTTGCTCTTTCAAAAACATGTAAATAAAGTTGAAACTTGTAACTCAGCCTGCAGCAATGTAATGCAGGAGAATTGGGAGAAGATGCTTGACTGTTCTTGAGGAGCAAAGTAAGTTTATCCCCAATGCCTACCTGTTAGTGTATGAAATGTTTAGATATTAGTCACATTTAAATAATACAAGCATTTTATTATAAAGAGGTAGTTAATCTATAACCCAACACAAACTGAGAACTTGCCATAAATTGTTGGCTAAATAAATTTTTTACAGATAAGAATCCAACATGATGCAGTAGAGGGATGACAAGTAGTGCCTGAAGTTCTGCCAGGTGCCATCTTCCTTTAAAATTACAATGAATCTATAAGGTCATCATCAGTCCATTCTTCCTAAAATGATTGGGAAGAGAGAACAAAGTTCAGTATCTTTATTACAAGCATACACACTATATTCTCTACCATAAAGAGTCCAAACACGACAGGAGTAGGGTTATAACTCAAAGCACATGGAGTAGTAATTCTTTATCTAAATATACACAAAATAATGACTAGATGGGCCTAGATTAACTGTTACCTCACAAAAACCAAATGGAACCATACCTGTAAACAGATTTTTAAGCCAGTAATTTATATACTAACCCTTTAAAATACTGAAGTATGCCCACAACTTCAGAAAAAGATATACCTTAGTCTTGTCACTGTATAGAACTTACACTGTCAAGACCAGAGTTTTACATTCCCACCAGTGGCTACTTGTTAACATTCATATTCTGTACAACACATTGTGACTAGTGTTACAGCGAGGAGCACAACACTAGAAGAAGGGATACTTAACTGACAGTTACTGTGTTATCTACATCTGGTATGTGTACTCCTGAGATCAGATTATTTTGGCCAACAACAGTCATTCGAGCTGTCCCTGTACATCCTCCTCACTAAAGGACATCAAGGGCAGCGTGGTTTCACTTTTCCCTCTGTTCCTTTGCCAACTCAGAATACAGCTCATGTAGGACTCAGTATCAGGACAGGAGGGCAGGCTCTAGCATCCATGTAACCACTACGTAAGAATTACTGTAAATTTATGTAACCGTTCTGTCTTTGAGTTGTCATCTACTCCACTTCTAGTGACTAGCAACCTAACTTCAGTCAGGAGGTGGTGCTAGAACAGCGCTCGACAAACCCCAGGTTGCCATGGCGCCTAGAAATTTTGTTCTGGTGCCTAGTTTTTTCCCCAGGGGAGCGGCTGCAGTGCTCCAGCCATGGTGCTGAGGGGGCAGGCCAGGAGAGCAGTTGCTGTGTAGCATTCCACTGCTGAGCATATGTCATGAGAGAAGGGGCGTGGCCGGAAGGGGAGAGCAGCTGTTGTAATGCCAAAAACATTTTTTTTATTCAGGCTGTACTGAGCATGCTTGGTAATGTTTGCTGCAGCTACTGCCCTCACCGTGCCCTTACTCAGAGTCAGACTCCATTGCCTGCTCTTTAGAGGGGCTAAAAAGGGGTAAAGGGGCAAACTGGAGGCAGGGATCAGCAGGATCTAGTCAGGGGACAGAATTTTAAAGGCCTGGGCTGTTAAGCCGATGGAGGCAGGAGCCAGGAGAGGGGCTGAGGAGCAAAATCAGGTCGGGGGTTTGAGTCAGTGTTAGCCCAGGGGTGAGGTGCTGCCAGTCTGTGGCAGAGACAAAACCCCAGCACAGGAAGGGGCAGAGGGGGTAACAGTGACCCCACTGGGATGAGCCACCTGTGACCTGCCCTGTTTGCAAAAATAGTGCAGGATGGGGGGGAAGGCTGAGGGACTTTTGTTTCTCCTCTCACAGGAGTCTGCAGAAACTGGTGGTACTGCAGAGGGTCACAGGTTTTGTCATCGGGCATCCTGTATGCCAGAAACAGAGACAAGACAGAAACTGTGGCGGCTGGTCACAGGTTTTAACACTCGCCATCTTATGTGCCAGAAACAGAGATGGGTCATCAAATCTGCTGGCCAGAGTTTTTGGCAGTACACCTGCACTCTGGCCAGGGCACCCCGCTACTGGTCCCCCCCTTGTCTGGCTCCTTAAATTTTGGGCTGGGTCCTAACTCTGAAGTAAATTTGTCAAGCCCTGTGCTAGAAGTCCTAATTAAATAATGCTTGCAGGATGGCTCTGGTAAAACAGGCATCAGATAGAGTTCTCAAGTAAGGCATAAGACTGAGTGAAAGCATACACTGATCCCCTGTAGCTGCTCTGCAAGTTTTGAAATGGTCATGCTCTCTCAGAAAAGCTGCAGAAGAGTCCTGAGGCCAGGTGGAATGGGCTTTAAGCTGCATGGATGGATCTAAACTAGCTAACTCACAGCATGATGCAATACAATTAAATGCCCATTTAGTCTTTTGAGTGGATACTGCCTGACTTTTCACCCTATCTGCAAATGCTACAAGCAGCCTGTGGAGCTCCTAAATAGTTTTGTTCTGTCAAGATAATATGAGACACCTTGCTACCATCAAGGATGTGCAGTCTGGCTTCCCTGTAGTTAGAACACTGGCAAATGAAGCATCAAATTTAAGTGATAATTTGAGATTTTTGGTAAGGCCTGATGGTCAGGGTCTTTGTAGGGTGGACTAGCCAGATGAGCTGATGTTACAGCTTCTAAAAAGGCTGTTTCAATAGGTAATATAGGACAAGTTGGTAAAGGCTCAAAAGGCACTCGTATTAACCCAGTCAAAATTATATTAAGGTGGTAGGAAGAACCATGAATGAGGCCTTTGCAAAATCTAGATTCCTTACACATGCTGGAAGGGATCACTGATCATCTAGTCTGAGCTGATTTAGTGGGAGATAGGGGGAAATGGTGTAACCCTAAACAGGAAGACACAAATAGTGCTGCCAAATCGATCCTTATGGCACTGATAGCCCTGACTGCCCCAATAGCTTCTATTCTGGAGGAGGTAGACAGGTGGTTTTGGCTTGTCCAACCTCTTCCTTCATCCGGTCCCATAGTCCTGCCTGCTCTGCATCAATATGTTCTAGACTTCAGGTAACAATTTGCATCAGTGTAGTTAAGCCAGCATGCATGTTACCAGATCAAGCAATGCTGAGAGGAGATGGAGGAGGTGACCTCCATTCTGAGCTTGCATCAGGTGAGGGAGGGAGAGGGGGGGCAACAGCCATGGGCCCACAGTGATAGGATATACTACAGAATACAGTCCATTAATGTGAATATGCTAATTGCCTGCTGAGGTGGTTGTCTGAGAGGGTGGTCATTCGCCAAGCTTGGTTAGACAGAGTTCCTGCTTTGATAATTAACACAAGAGGTTTAGCCCTGAACAGCTTCTTGACAGAGCACGACTGTGCTCCTCTGTGTCTGTTGACAAAACACTGAGGTATATCCATCATCACCTAGAGTGTTAGTCTCTGGAACATGGGAAAAATGCTGCAGACACTAGATTAATAGCTCTGAGCACTAGAATGTTTTTGAAGGTGAGTGTTTGGGATTTCAGAGGTCTTAGTTTTGTAGGTGCTCTAGTGGTGAGTACTGGATCCAAACAGAGGCATCTCTTACCCATACCTTGCTAGGCAGCAGTCAAGAAAACTGTATTATTTTGCATACCCAGAGAGGGCAACTCAACAATGAGAAACTTAACCTGAGAAAAATTCTGAGTGTTCCACACACCTGAGTAGATATGGCTTCCTGAATGGACTGTCAAGGATTTTATTCTTGAGAGATGAGCTTACCAATGGTGGTTGAGTCCACAGTGGTCTGGATCCTCTCCTGCAGTAAGCTCTTGTTGATCTGTAATCTAATGCAGGCCCTGTGGCCTTTTGGTTAGCAACCAAGAGGACTTTTGGTTGATTTTGAATCCCAGTGTGATTAAAAAGACAGGATTGTTCAGCTGTTGCAGTCATCATTCTAGAATTAGCTAGTCCTCAGGGTAAGTATATAGCCAGATCCGTAGCTAGCTTAGGTGAGCTACCACGACTTCTAAACACTTGAATGCCCTTTGTGTTGCTGAGAGACCAAAAGGGCAGAAATCTACCAGTAGTAAGATGCTTCCACTTGAAATCTGAGGTTGTGTATGGCAAGCACATTGATGCATGAAAATATACATCATTGTAAGTCAAGAGCTACAAAACAGTCTTGGATATAATGAATGGATTAGAGGCAGGGGCCATCCTGAATTTGGAACAGTGGATGAACTTGTGGCGGCAGCTCAAAAAACTAGAATTAATTCGACCTTAGCCTTATTTCTTCAGAATTAGAAAAAATGGGAAGATGACATCGTTATGAACTTCAAGGATACTACTTATGCTGCTCCGAGAATAAAAGAGTACACTTCTTACTTTAGCAGAATCTCAAAGTGTCTGAAGAGGGATGGGAAAAAGAGAGGTTGAAGGGACTGAAAAACTGAATGGAATGCCACATCTTTAGTTCTAGGTCTTGGAGCTCATAATGTAATAGATTCAAGGTGTCAAAAAACTAAGAAAAAAGAAAGGTACTGATCCTCCAGAGACTGTGTGAGACTATAAGGTTGATGCAGGCAGTGCAGTACACAAGGATGCAGAAGAAGGCTTTCTGCATTTGAACCTTTGCTTCTTCCTCTGCAGCTCCAATGATCTTTGTAGACTAACATCAACAAGCATCCTTTGTTGGGAATTGTATTGTGACCCATCCTGCTCTGTTCTAAAGACTGGCATGTAAACTCTTAAGGAATGGAGAGTGGCTGCTGAATCTTTCAAAGAGTGCAGGGCTTCATCAGTTCTATTTGAAAGTTGTGACTTCTTTAATGCAACGAGGTCCTCAATCGTCAGGAATTCTTAAGGAAGTCCAGGAGACTAACTATGTATCCCTGTGCATAACGATAGAAAGGTGGCCAGCGAATGAGCTGCAGTGTCCAGCACATACAATGCCACCTGCAATGAAGTACAAGCTACAAAATTTCCCTTTAGATACAATGGACTTCACTTCATCCTTGTGTTGAGAGGTTTTTCAATAAATTACACCACTTTATCCCAACTACTTTGAGAGGAGCACTTGGTAATTTACAATGCAGAAGTGCATACTTGAGTAATTTTTCCTCCCAAATCTAATTTTTTCAGATGTCTCTTTAAAGTCATTTTTGAAGGTCCCTGCTTTCTGGACCTTTCGTGCACATGCAGAGATTCAGAAACTTGTGCAAATAAAGATATTCAAATCCATCTGAAAAGGATTTGCTAGCACCTCTCTGCCTTTTTAGAAGTGGGTCATCCAGGATGAAGGCATGGCCCCCTGCAGCCACTGCTGGCCAAAAAAAAAAATCTGTTCATCTGCATGAGGCACATGCACACCAGTAGTGGAATACATGTGGACAATCACTCAAAGAACCACCTCCTCAAGACCTGAAGGCTTGGTGGCCACCAGTACTTTAAGGTATTTATTTTTTTTAAATCACAAAGACTAAGCCTGACCCACTGCAGCAGAAAGGTAGGGGATAGATCTGGTTCATGATTTCATATCTTATTTAAAGGTCAGTTATCAGGTGATGGTTACTGCATGCCTATAAGGTTCAGACAAAACAATCAGTGTGATTCCTCTCTGGTAGTAATAACCTGTTTTCTTAAAGACAGGATTTTAAACTGAGGTACTGACTTACTATATGGTTAATTCATATTTTGTTTTGCAACTCTCATGATCTTTCCTTCAATTAAATTTCACATGTGAAAAACATGAGACTCCAAAGCTTAATTTTACCAAGAGCCATTGTTTCATAAAGCAAGTTTTGAAGAAGTGCAACATTATGGAATGGCTCCTTTTAGCTAGATTACAAATTTTTGCAGTTTTTAGTACTGGCATATTGTTAGAAATTAAGGCCATTATCATCAGAAGTGTGTAGTGATTTTGGACACCCCACTAGGGACACCTTAGAGAGGTCTGATCTTCAACGGGATAGGTGCTCAAAGCTTCTGTAAGAGCTAGGCCTCACTAAGTTGTCTTTCTAGGGAATTAAAAATCATTCACTTTTTAAAATCATGTGCTAGGTTTCAGCAATTTTCAAATTGATAACTAGTGACAGCTCAAATTTATGAAGTGTGGAAAGACACCTTAATTTCCATTACCAGTCGGTAACTATATGAAACAGAGGTCAGGTCTACACTAAAAATTTAGGTAGAGCCACCTACATCACACAAAGATATGAAAAATTCACACCCCTGAGCAATGTAGTTAAGTTCCTATAACTCCGTTCATAGACAGCACTAGCTGAATGGAAGAACTGTTGATCTAGCTACCGCCTCTCAGGAGAGTGGATTAACTATAGCAATGGGAGAACCCCTCCCTTCACTGTACCGAATGTGTACAATTAAACGGCTACAGCAGCACTTCTGTAATAGTTTAAATGTGGACATAGCCAGAGGGTCCTGTACTTTAGTTACATGACACACACCATTGGCTGTCAACCTAATCCAAGAGTTTTAAATCCTCAACCTTGACAGACCACTTTAAATTCCACTTAATCCTTCCACTGCTGTACATGCAGAGTACACTCCACATTCTGACCTGTAATCTTATAAAAATCCAGTAAGAGCAGTGTTAGTATGCATTTGTTAGTATGCAGCAGCATTATCCAAAGTGCCCAATAAGGATTACATCCTCCGAAGGTCATACCCTAAATACATTCTACAAAGCCAGAACTGCCCACTCTTACCTCCATTCTGACATTACTTTCCCATATAGCAGTTCCTTAATGCTACCATTACAAACTCAAATACCTACCTTACTCCTAATTTACAAAAATTGCCAAGAATGAGGGTAGCACAAGCCAGCCTTTAATTTGTTCTTGCTTTCTTTCTGCTCTCCAAGCTACTAAAACTTTAGTCACAACACTGTTTCCTGCCCACTTTCTGGGCTGAATTCTTAAGTAGCCTATCTACTCTGTGCTGGCTCCCATCTTGGGAACAGGGAAGAACTAGCAGATAATGTCAGTAAGACAAACAGAAGAAAAGATGTTTGGTACAGCTTCTAGGTGAAGCTAGTCCAGATTTAGTCACATTGCTTCTTCCAAGTTTTCAGAAGCTAATTTCCAGATACCATCTAATCTGCAAATTAGCTTGTTTCCTAAAAGTGAAAAACAATACTTGGCTTCTCACAAATTACTGCAATTAGAACCAACAGCAAAGCTGTTTAAAGTATTCTATTCTATTGGGTTCAAACTATTTCTGTGTAAGTAATTTTTCCTATACTATTGTACAGTTAAATTTATGAGACACATCCCAGAAATACAATATGTCATAAGTGTGAAGAAATTAAAATTTCACCACACCACAATTCTTTCTAGAGCTTGGTCTAACTCTACAAGCTAGGGGGAAAGTATTACCCTGAAGGAGATCACAAGTCACATCATCTCTGCTCTTGGACAACTTTCTGTGGCCAACAAAGCCCCTCTTACACTTGACCACCACTTTAACTTAGATCACTCCGATTCTACATGCCCACAAACCCTTTCTACAAGAAGTTGTAATGGAAATAAAACTAGAATATATAAGAAATTAGGAAGAATGTTTATTACTGTAAAAAACATCCAAACTCTGAATAGCAGTTTTTGAACTGCTTGGTTTGTAAAATGTTCACTATCTGAAACAATTTCCAGTACATGTAAAATGAGAACATGTTTTAGTAACACTTAACAAATTTTGCTCCTCTTGCTAGTGATTATAGAAAATAAGAATAGTGCTTCTGCAATGTGTTACTAACCTCATCCATTTTAGATTTCTTTGTAATATATTCATCATCTTCATAGCCCTTCCTCTTCTTTCTAGCTCCCCCCAAAGAAAAATATAAAATGTTTAGACACTTGAGAGGAAAGTTCAGCTCCAATACCAACTTCTTTTCCTTCGTTACCCTTAGCAGTTTAAAATGGATCTGTAACAGTATTTCTTGAATAAAAATGCAGCTAGTCTCACTAACGTTGAAAGTTTCTTGCCACTTTGATTTACTACCTAAAATTAAAGTCTCATATCTTATATGAAAGTGTAGTCTTACAATTTACACAAAATAAAGTCTCTTTCAAGAAAAAGCATATTTTACAATTTACAGATTTGATTAAAAGGAGCTGAGCCCTTGATAAACTATACCCTGTTAGGCAATTATTAATCGTTTTTCAGATGGGAAAATGGCAAATAGAGGCGATTTGCTTCAGGTGCCAAGGTAAGTCATTGACCAAAGCAGGGAATGACCCCTGCTTTAGCAACTGTTACTGATATTTTTGGCATATTGTACATTTTACAAACAAGAAAAATATTCAGTCTAATACAGACCAATTTTCATTTTCTTCTGAATATATTACACAGTGCAAGGAAAATTAACATTTTATAAAAGCAGACATATCACCGAAGAAAGGGACAATTCCAACTGGCAGTATAGGAAATAAATAGTAAAAATTCCTCAAAGCCCCAAGTCTCTACTTACAAGTTTGCATTAAGAGCAAGTTCTGAGCTGTGACATTTCTCTAACTTCTGTTTTAGAGTGGCAACCTCTTCAGGCCGTAGTGGTTCATACTTCTTTATGAGATTTTTCATAGCTATAACAGGTAAAGTACTTTTCAAAGTAATTAGTTGTAATTAATTAATTCTCACAACATTCTTGTAAATTATCCCGATAGTGGCATAGCCATGATTAGAACTCAAGAGTCCTACTCTCAGAGTCCTTACTCAGTCCAGTAGACTAGTCTCTCTTTGGTATACCAAAGATAACAAACGATTCAAACCACACTTCTGCTTTGGAAAGATCTAACCAAGTCACAAGAATTTACTGGCATAATTTGAAGGCTCTTTCAATAGGGCTGTCTCCTTTTGCCTTCAAAATTTAATGAAAGTATTAAAGTTAGCTTTTCAACAGACCTCAAAGAAGCTGCCAGTACACTGCAGACCGTTTTAATTAGATTGAAAGCTTTGACTAATAAAATCCTTTTGTCAAAGCAAATATTAGGTATTTGAAAACGAAGACTTCTTGTCAGATGGCTTCATAAACAAAGTCTTAGCTTAGAAAATTCATCACAGAACACTTAAATTTTAGCGAATCTACGATTACACGTGTAAGAGTCTTAAAATAAATCCTGAGGTAAAATGACAGTTAAGTACTGTCAACATATAGTGGAAGCTCAAAGCAAAGAACTACACTGAAACTAGTAAGCATCATGATTCTGGATTTCCTCAAGGCTAAGTGATAATGCAGAGTTAGTATTACTGTACTAGCAAGTGGCAGGAAAGGTCTGTACACAGTGCTTATTTTCAAGCTCAGTTTCAACCTTGTTAAAATGCACTAACTTCATCATCTTTCAGCAAGCATAAGAGAGAATGAGGACTTATTTTTAGCATTACCAGTTTCCTATAACCACTGGTATGTTTAGTTGTTTTTTCAATATATTTTCATGTGTCCTAGCCTAAAAGCAAGTTTCCCCATAATAATCTATGATGTCTGAAGTATGGGGAATACAGTTTCAAAGCATTCATCTGCAAAAAAAGTTAGCTTGTCTTTTTTTTTTTTAATATAGCATAGAAGCTGCTTGAAGAATTTTTTTTTAAGGGGAGAAAATATTACATTAGACATATCTAACCTGGAAGACACTGGTGAATTAGTGAAACAGTCTTACAAGGGCCAAGAGACCAAAAGTTCAGCAACCAAGAGGTGAAGGATTTTTTAATCATTGAAGTCTTTTGACTGTTTTTCACTTATCTTCAATGACTAAACATTTTAGAGAAAATCTTTGTTATGGATTCAACACCCCATCCTTTCTATTAAGGGATGCATCATATACATGCACTAGGCATGCAACATATTCTCTAGCAAAGCTGGATTTGACATTCTTCGTGTTTCTAAAGAAAACAGCCAACGGGGGGAAAAACAACCCTTTCAATCTTTAGATCACAAAAAGAGTTAAAAAGAAAGGAAGCAAGCATAGTCTTTTAAAAGACAAAACCTTTACAGGTCACCATTAACTTTAAAGCTATTTAGCTTAGAAAATGTACCCTCTAGTGGCACAAGTAGTAATCGGCAGGTTTCTGCTGACTTTAAGAAATGGGTAAAAGGAAATTGCTTGCATTTCTTCTAAATTAACAATAACCAAGAAAACATTTCACCCAAATTCACAAGTATAGCAGCAGATATCAAAAGTAGTGCTCTCACTGTTCAAGATTGGTCAGTCTCCAAGACCTTGTTACAGACAGCAATATTGAGGCTCAGTGCATTACTACTAGTCTCTTCTTTAACGTAACTGTTTTTATAGAAAGCCAGGTTTCAGATTTTTTTTTTTTTTTTGCTGCTAACTAGTTCATTTCATGACTCTTTTTCCGACTTAGCTTCTAACAATTTTGAAGTGAGGAAGATTGGTGTACTGTGTGTCTGAAGAAACAGCTACATAAACTTATACATATTAAGCTCGAACCTACTCCTAAGCCAACTCTTAAATACTTAGTTTGAAAAATAAAAAAATCGTTCTCCTCAGCACGTTTACTTACATTTCATTCCATCTAGTAACTGTGACAGAGATGATCGGTTTTCTTTCAGCGTAAGACATTCTGATAAATAACTACAAAAAAGTATGAAAATGTGGAATTTGAGTTACTACAATAAGTGTATAATTCTAACATTATTCACAGCTGCCGCCATGGTTATTTAAATGACAAACTATGTCAGATTGACTTTTACAGCTTTGTTCAATCTTGTTGCTATCATCAAACTCATTTTCCATTAGTAAAATATTTTACCCCTGCATAAATAGCTAAATTTAACACTATTAAGAGAGAGGCTGATAGGTTTAAAAATTGAGCTTCTACCACAAAAGAAAATCAGGACTCTTAAATGTTGCAAAATAAATTTTCGTAAGTAAACTCTGTCTTCCCAAGTCTGTAGACAAGCCGCTTTGAGGTGCATCCTTGAATCTCACTGGGGTTTTGACACAAGTCTATCCTGATGGTTTGATTTTGTTTCTTTTAAAGTCACTATTTCATTGCTGATCACTTAAGGAGAAACATTCAGCTTATGTACTTATCCATTCTTGGATGTAGTTTATATATAATATTTATAGTGTGCCAATCACAATGGCATTAGTGGCAGATAGTAAATAATACTGTTCCATTTTATCTTTTCATCACATTCTAGTGTTAATGTAGGAGTCCAAAACTTAAATCTGCTTATGTTTAGACAGCTCAGAATAAGTAGCATGAACTATGACCCTTCTTTCATATCAGAGTAACATTTTGGTCCCAGATCACGCTTCAGTGATTACTATGCTTTAGATCTGCTACATTTTAGTACCCTGTCTGTTGCTTGAGCTTCCAACAAAATACTTCAAAAATAGAGACATGCTCTGGAATACACTAAAGTGAAGGCATAGCTTGGTTGTACTGAAACTATAATCCACTTGGGCACCACTTATATTACAGTAACCCCACTGTTACACTTCGGTATTTAGTTTCTAAATCTATTATTTCTCTCTCTTAAAACAATCTCTGCACAGAAATTATAGCACTTGTAGATAAATATTATGTAAACACAGGGCTCACAAGGTGAATTTAAACAACCTGAATTAGCTTAAAATTCTGGTAAAAACTGCATCCTGGGTGTTTACCAAAGAAGCTGGTGTAGAGTGGGAATACTTTACAGCAGTTCCAGAGTGCTATCAGACTACAATAATAGCTGCAGAGCTCAGAGTTTAGAATAATGGGGAGTGATTATCATCCCATTCTAGAGGTGTCATAACTAAACTGAGATGTGATGCAATCTTCTAATTAGACATTGTGGCATAGAGGATACCACAACAGTGATCTGGTGACATGCAAAGAATCAAGGCCAGGCAATGGAAGAGAATCAAGTAGAATTCCAGACCTTCTACCCTGTGCAACATTACCATAGGCCATGAAATAGGCATGAAATATCATGCTTCTCAAATGGAAACAGACAACATTTTTGGGCTTCTGGTGAAAAATACATCCGTCTGTATAAGAAAACCATACCTACAATCAGTGATGATATCGAACCGGTTCTTAAAATAGAAAAAAATTCAGCGAACCAGTTCTTAGCGCTCCCCGCCACCGAAATTGAGGAGGGAGGGTCAATTTCACTGCGGGGAGCCGGGGAAATTGACCAGGGAGGGTCAATTTCACTGTGGGGAGTGATTCTCCCTGCCACCGAAATTGACCAGGGAGGGTCAATTTCATGGTGGAGGGCACTGTGAAGTTTGGGTGCTGGGTTGCTGGGGTGCTGTGTGCATGATGTTTAAGAACCTATTCAGAACAGGTTCTTAAATATCACCTGCCTTTATAGAACTGGTTATTGGAAATTTGGGATATCATCACTGCCTACAATCACATTACATGTTCCCCTCCCCACCTTCTCTTCTTACTCAAACTGCTTTTGTTCAAACTTGAGATTTATTTTAGGACAAAATTCAAAAATATGCAGTCCAAAACAATAAAATTTTTGGAAGTAATGGGTGATCAAAGATGGGATCACAGTGAAAGCCATTTTGCATTCTGAGCTACAGAGGTCCCTATTACACTACAATAGCTACAGCTATTACAGTAATGCAGTCACATTCAAGGTATGAGGCTATGACATAACCACACACACACACGTACATCATGAGGCATAAGACAAAACTGTCACACAATCAGTGTATCCAAATTTGTTATGTATTTCTGGGAAAAGAAGTAACTTCCTGGTGTAAACGATGTTTTACAAAATTCTCTCCCCCTCTCCCATTAAAGTTCATCCCCTGAAGTTTCAAAACTTGTTGAATCTGTAAGTTTCTATATAACATTCTCCCTAGAAGGTAAGAGACTTGGGGTGTACAAAGGAGACTTCTGCCAAATGGACTGCGTCAGTTTAATTGGAAGCTGATCAGCAAAACAGTGCCAGTCCTACAGATTATTTTAAAGCCATTGGGGTATGTCTGCACTGCAACAGAATACCCACAGCTGGCCCACATCAGCTGACTCTGGCTCAGAGGGCTATAAAGTTGCAGTCCTAGAGACCATGCCTCAGCCAAAGCAGCTACATGACAATTTTGTAGCTCTGCAGCTCAAGCCCCATGAGCCCAAGTCAAGTGACACAGCCAGCTACTGGTGTTTTATTGCATGGTAAATATACCCTTAGTCATTTTTCTCTAGTCTATTTCCACGTAAATGGAACAGAAATACTAGCCAGAGAGCTCCTGTAAGTTTTAGCTACTGCTGGCTAAGAGAAGTGCTGCTTTCTAAAGAACACTTAAGACTTCAGAATCAATAAGCTATTAAAGAGCTTGATCACTTTGATGTACTCTGAACCTTTGGTTCTCATTGAAGCCAGTGGGTATCAAGGATGGTTTGAATTCCTCAGGATCAAGCTGAAAGTCTATAGTGCTTTAACTGGGCCACATGACATACAGTTGGAAGAAGCAAAGGAGTCTCAGAGGAATATTAAAAACCAGACACCTATTTCCTATCTACTGCAACATCCTGTTTCCAACAACAAAAGAAAAACAAACAGTAATACCTCACCATTTTAAAACAGCCAGTTAAGTGCCTCATTTCAGAGACTATCTGTTACCGGTGAGTCAAATGCATACTTACACATCTGTATACAGATATCTAGCACCTGGAACAAATAAATTAATACAAGCAGCAAATTAGTCATTTAAGCCATACCTGTGCAAAAAAAATTAATGTCTACCTTTCCATATTAATTCCAGCCCTGGAGGCACTAGATAAGATGGCAGTGAGGGCTATTTGTGAAGGTGTAAACAGAAGATAGGCATCTGTCAAAGCTATTCTATTGAGAAAGTCATCAGCTGTTTTCCGCAAGACCTCAGGATTCTCCAGCAATGGATAACGAGTCTAGAAAACAAATGTTCAGACATTACTTCTAGTGTATTTTAATCTTCTTGATATACTATCTCAGTGTAGTAGGAATTTGTTCTCATTTTTCCTACTGTGAAAGTTCATGACATAAGACTCAAAAGCATTTTGAAAAGCAAAGGCTAAGAGGGCATCTTATTCTAAATTAAGTTATCCTGAAATGCTTAGTGATCGCATATAAAGCAGAGATTTCAATACAGAGGTGTTTCCATTTATTACAGTATAAATCTAAGACTTTCTAGGATACATGTTACACAGAAGAATGACAAAAGATGAACTCAAGGTTTGATATACAAGTTATGATACCTCCGCTCCACACTAAGTTATTGTATACTCAATATCGTAGCTTGTGAGACTGCTTCTGGCTAACAGATCTCCCTCCTCCCAGCATATTCTAATTTATTCAAAAAGGAGTAATACTGTTGTCCTTCAAGTCAGGATTCACGCTTAATTTTTTTTTCCAAAAATACTAGCAGCTACATAACTTCTGTATGTCTGATCCACTAAGAAGTGGGGCCATAAGCAAATATCCACAAAATTTTGAAATATTAACAAATACGGTATTGTAAAATCAAGATCACAAGCCTATTTGTTTTCAGGAATATTAATAAATATTTAACTTGGTACCAAGATTATAGTAGTATGGTGAGGCAAAAAATAGTAATTAAAGTATTACCTTCAAATCAATTAAAAATCCCTCAAATGGTCTATAAGGGTTGTGCACTATAAGATGGAAGTTCAGCTGCTGAATAAGTAGTAATTCATATTCCAAGATCTGTTCAAGTGTCTTCTCCTGCCCTGGAGGGTTCTCTCGAAGGTTACCAACAAACTGTGCACTGGACACATTAAATTCATCTACTTTACATGCCAAGAATGCACATGTTAACCTTAGAAAAGAAACATAATAAACTTAATTTAGTTCTGTGGCATGAATCATGCTGTAATCCCACAGAAATGTTCTTTTTCAGACTCTATTTCCCGTTTTAGAAAGCAAGAATTGTTTTGAAGAATAGAGTAACCTATTCCCAAATGGAAAGTGACAAAAAACCTGTTATTTGGATTCTTTTTTTATTTAAAAAAGATGAGTCCTGAATCTTTAATGTACTCAAGCTTTCATTAGTTACATGACAACACAAACATTAAGAGTAAAATTAAAAGTATCCCGATTACTCACATTATTATTCGAGGGTGATACTCCATCACTGAGTTATTGAGGAAAAAACGCTTGAAATACATACTAGCTGTTCCCTAAATATATAAGAGAGAGTCTGTAAGGCCCATTTGAACATAACACACAGAAGACATTATATTTCAACACTCCATAGGGGGGCAAGTCTGTCTAATTAAGGTAGATATGTGGCCCCCCAATTCACCATAAAATGAGCACCTCACCACCTTTAATGTATTTTTCCTCAATAACCTGGCAAGGTAGGGAAGTATCGTTATACCTTGCACCATGCTCACACAAAAAATAAACGAACAGGGTACGTATACACAGGGAACTGAGGCACAGAGAGACTGAGGGCTAGATCCACAAAGGACCATGGGGCACTGCAATAAACTCTTAGGCAGTCTGCTGGATAGTGGAATCCTTAGCCCCGAAGAAAGTGCTCAGGTCCCCATAAACTGCGTGGATGAATTAGACACCTAAGAAAGGGATCCTCACAAGCCAGCAAGCTGAGTGAGGAGCCATCTAAGCTAGCTAGTAGAAAACAGGCAGGACCAAAGCCCCACCCCGCAAAGGGACAGAAGCGCCTAACTCATCTCAAGATTTACAACCATGAACCAACCCCTGGAGTTAGGCTCCTAAACCAGTTCAGCTCTTTCTCACAAAAAACCCACATACATCATACACAGACAGCCCCCACACACTATGGTCAACTGCCTTAAGGGATGCCTGTTTTGAACAGGGACTTGAACTCAGGTCTCCTACCTCACAGGTGAGTGCCCTAACCACCAGATTATTGGCTAGAATGGAGCACAGCTCACTCTCTCCTGTTGAAGCTGTTCCACTTTATTTATATAAATATTAATTGGGCCAGAGAGGGGGAAAGAAGTATGAGACTGGTGGTTAGGGCACTCCCCTAGAATGTGGGAGAACTGGGTTCAAGTATCCAGTCTAAAAAGTAAATAATGGAACAACTTCTACAGAAGTTAAGAGAACATCACCCAAGAAGTCCTAAAAGCCTGGTGGTTGGGATGCTAACCCAGGGGGCAGGAGATCTGGGTTCAAAGTTCTCCTCTAAATCAGGGAGAATGGGGATTCAAACCTGGCTCTCTCACATCCCAGGGGAGTGCCCTAACCTTTTAACCAGCTGGACAGCAGTCATTCTAGAAAACACAGCAATGTCATTAATATTAAACTAAAAAGTACCTTCAGTACCACTGAATCCCTCCTAAGCCTAAAATTTTCTCATGCGCCTCCTCCCCCTAACACTTCAATTCCTCCCAGTTTAGTTTCAGAAGGTTTCATCTATGGATCATGAAAAGCTTTAGACTATAGTTTGAAAAGCAGTGCTCTGGATGCATGAGAAGTTGTTTTTTGAAAGCATATCTAAATTTCTACAATAAACCCTACATGGGTTTACTTTTGTCACATTTAACACAGGATTATGGTATAATCAAGTGTGTCAAGCCCAGAAACTGAAAGAAATTCAGATCTAAAAAGTGTTTTCTCTCAGTCTTGCATTCATTATTTGTCAAATATTGGTTCTGCAGTAGGAAATCTAGTTCTTTACATGCCATAACTTAAGACTATAACAGGGCACCTAATGGCTAGATTCACCTAAACTGGCTCAGGGAGATGTAAGTTTCACTCTCTACTAGCAAGAGTGTTTTTGCCCCAGGAGACAGTCAACCTGAGCAGGGGCAGACTACAAACCTGCCAGAGACTCTATTGGCCTGATCTAACTCCCATTAAAAAGCCACTGAAAAACTCCCATTGATTCTAGATGAGCCCTTCTGGCAGCTGCATGCAGGATGTCTATCAAGTCAGACCCCCACAAGGGAAAACCTCACCTACAGCTGAAACAGAAACATACAAGACACGCTCCGCAATACACCCTGACCAAAAAAGCCACGAGGGCCGTGTGAAGGACCCCGGCACTCAGCCTCCTGCTCCGTGGGGGGCTGTAAGCGGCCGGTCTCGCCATACCCCACCCCCCACGTGGGAGATGAGGCAAGTGCCCCACAGCCACGCTTGCCCCGCGCGACTCACCAGCACGGAGCGGGGCATGGCGGGTTTGAACACGGAGCAGAAATCCAGCAGTTTCTTCTCGTAATATTTGCAGACCGTCAGCTCCTCGCGGGGCTCCAGGAACAGCGGGTCGCTCTGCCGGGCCTGCGGGAGACAGAACCCGGCGACTTCACCGCGCCGCCCCCGGGCCGGGCTCGCCCGCTGCTTCGGGCGGCCCAGACCCCGCCGCCCCGGGGCCGCCGCAGGAAGGGGCCGGAGAAATGGGACTTTCCCGGGCACGCCACGCGCCCCCCGCCCGACTCCATCTTGGGGGTGAGGAGGGTCTCCGGGCCCGGCCGCGCCGCTCCCCTCCGGCCGTGTGTGGGGCGGACGCGGCGCCTACCTTTCCGCAGGCCACCGCTTTGCAGCGGAACTTGCGGTTGGCGTCGGCTCTGCAGCGGGCCAGCTCGTCCTCGCTGCGGAAGGTCCAGTGCCGCCGCTGCGTGCTGCTGTGGTACATCCCGGCCGCGGCCCCAACCGCCCGGCCCAGCAGCGCGCGCCCACCACAGACCCCGCGCGGAGACTAAAGCGCGAGACACGCAAGTCAGTTACGCAAAGCGCTTTCCAGCTAAGCCCCGCCCCCCGTGAGACAAGTCCGACAGATCCCGCCCAGCGCGTCTCGGGGCACCGCGTGCACCACGGTTCCCAGCGTGCAGCGCGGCTGGAGAACCCTTCTCCCACCGACCACTGCCGTCCCAGCATGCACTGCGACCGAAGGCAACCTACGATTCCCGGGAGGCGTAGCGACATACCCAATGGTAGTTCCCAGCAGTCTCTGCGCTGATCGTGGGCAAGCCGCCTCTCCCAGCAAGCAAGAGAGCGAGCACTGCATGCTGGGAGTTGTAGTCTTTAGCGCTCCAGGCTCAACTTTGCCCTAACCGAAGGTACTCGGAGTTTGTGATTAGAGCGCCTTCTCCCTGCCTAGACCGCGCAGGACAGGTGCACGAGTCTGTGCTGAGAGCTCTGATTGCATACGTGGCCCTTAGACCGCTGCGTTTGTGCAGCGCCTAGCGCAAAGATTCTGATTGCAGCCTCTTGATACTATTAGAGTGGGGTGGAAAATAGAAATACCTTCTTGCAAAAAGGTTTGTATTTTTACAATGCCTGAATCCCCCATTGGCACAAAACATGAAAAACGAAACATTTTTCACTGGATGGGCATTTCAGAAAAAATCAATTTCCAGAAAATTGCATATTCCAGGAAAATCCCTCCTACACAGCTCCAGCTCTGTAGCAGCTCCTCTGGCAGGCTGCCAAGGAGGCTGAGGAGCCTGGAAACCCAAAGAGTCCTGGCTCCCTGTTTGCTTTCCCAGGTGGGAAGTTGTGCAGCACCAGGAGCCCTGGTAGCAGCCCAGAAGAATTTCTGAAAGAGCATTGGCAAGTAAATTATATTTATCTTTGATATGCTCCAAATTAAAGTAATACTGCTGCCATCGAATACTGCTGCAGCCTCACTTGCAAAAAACTGTACTTGACCTCATTCCACTTTATGCCAGTTTGTTGGAGTTGGATTAGCACCTTATCCAGAATAGCATTATGCTCAGGAAGGGTTTTAGCAAAGATCAGAATGTCATCCAAATAGAAACATGCATCGTGATACTATCAAGTTGCTGAGAGACCACTCTCTGAAATATGTCTGGAGCAGAAACTAAACCAGAAGAGAGTCACTGATAACAATTCCTCCAAACGGCATGCTGAAAGTCAGTAACAACCTGTGAACTTTCAGCTACGGGTATTTGCCCATAACCAGATTAGTAATCCAAAACAGAGAAAATCCAGAATCCATTTACCTGGCAGGTCACTTTTTTAAGGCTAGCAATTGAAACTGATCACATTTCACATATTTATTAATTGCCTGAAAACCTCTGCACAGTCCAATGTTGCCATTCTTCTTGATTACGATCACAGTGGGTGAGTTCCAATCCACAAGCTCTTCTCCGTCCAGAATAATACCATTATCTTTCAAGCATTGCAGTTTTGCTCAGATCTTGGTCACAAGTGCAGGAGGTACCCAATGTACAGGCAATGCAAAGTGTCTGGCGTTTGAATCCAACTGAAGAGAACATGTATATTCGGTGGACAAAACACCATCACTGTTAAATAAACCTTGGTTTCTGAACAATTCATAGTCTTTTATTCTAGTCTACATAACCACATCTGAGATGTTCTGTGCGATTTCATGCACAATACCAAGTTGTAAGAACAGCTCGTAGGGCAATAATGGAACAGCATTTGCAGCATGTAAAACTTTGCAATCAAGGCTATGCAGACTGCATAGACTACAGGGCATGCAATTTCACCAACTGTCTACAAAACATACAATTTCCAAGCTTTGATAACTACTGTAGTTGGGCACATGTCCAGATTATGAACTAACCCAGATGGGAGAACGTTAACTTGTGCACTTGTATCCACACCATGCATATCAGCAGTGTACCATTAATTTCTACAGTACAGGATACCATCTCCAGTGCCTTGCTGCATGAGCAGAGCATACTAAAGGAAGCATCAGGATTCTTGGTAAAGGTTGTCTCATTTATAGTATGCCCTTCAGGCCTCCTTCACTGTGAATATGTGTACTGTGGCACATTAACTTAAAGTGTCCTTCCTTCCCACAAGCCCTTTACATACCAGTTCTAGCCACACAGGCAGGGAAATTAGCCAAGTGATCCTTACTACCAACAATGGAAACAGTGAGAAGCTGGCAACTTTTGCTACTGAGGCTGTGGAGTAGGCATACCTAGTGTTATATGACTCTCCATGATGGAAGCAGAAGGAGCAGCTGACTGTTTAAGTACAGACACAAAGGTAGCAGCATTCTGAGATAGCATGTGCCCTCTTACATGCCTCACTCTTAGCAACTGTGTCATAAAAGATAAGAGTTCTAGCATTTTTTAGCCAGTAACCATTTATCCAGGGGTCACTGGTTATACCAATGGCAAAAATATCCTTGAGCAGATATGAAGGGTTGGATTAGGCCCAGAGGCCCCCTGCTGGAGGCCTCAGAGCTCTCCCACTTCCATCCCAGGAAAGAAACAGTGGAGCGAAGTCCTCCAGGTGGCCTAGAGAGACTGTGCAGGAAAGAGCCAATCAGAGAGCTGCAAAGGGCTAGCCAATCAGAGAAGCTGCAGAGAGCATCCAATCAGGGCCCAGGAGGGCTATATTAAAAGGCGCTGCAGCATCAGAGACGGTTAGTTCCTTGCTGGAGCTGGAGGAGTGTAAGTGTTGTTCCAAAGGCAATGGTAGCACCATGATCAGATTAGTGCTGGTGGGGATAGATAAGGGGTGTGAGAAAGAGCTCTTGGTTGGCTTCTGGGCCTGGACACTGAAGAGTCCTCAGTTAAAGGTGAAGCATCAGTGAAGTCTCAGTCTGTGGGGAAATGATCCAGGGCACTGAAGGCAGTTTTGTTAAAGGGACATTGTGACATGAGGATACTATTCTTAGGGTCCCTGGGCTAGGACCTGGAGTAGTGGGCAGGCCTGAGTCATTCCCCTCCTCCCCCCCCTCCCAGGCCACTGGGGAAGTGATCTAGAATTGGGCAGTGCTAAATCCCTGGAAGAGGATCTGAACTACTTAGTGACCCAGCTGGGGCCAGAAGAGCCCAGAGGATGAGATCATTGTCTCCAGGGAGGAATGCCGGGGTTATGGCCTGATGCTAGGGCTGGGACCTTCTAAAGACAGCAAACACACTCTTGACTGGAAGGGGTGCTCATAAGAGTTGGGTGCCATGCCATTACAGCCTGATCATCATAACATCCCTAAAGTCAGACTCCTGGGCCAACCACTGCAACCAACAAACGGGTATATGGTTTTGTTGCACTTCTAGTGAGTGTCAAAAAACATTTTCTTCTTTAGCAGAACAAAATCTCCAGTCCCAAAACACTAGTTGAGGTGCTGTCCAGCTGCATCAAAGGAGGATTTGGGCTCTGGGAGTCCATCATAAATATCATGGGCTAAGCTGTTCTGCAGCAAGGGTAGCCTAACAGCAGTAGAGAGTTGCAGGATCTGTACTTAGTTCCAAAAATTCCAAATAAAGTTTTGCCACTCAATAGCCACAGGATAGGCAGGCGGCATGGATTGCAGAATACAAGCATTCATCATCATGTTATGCTCTGATGCTCCCCAGACCATCAATCCCAAAACACAAGGAAATTGAAGCAAAACATGTAGCTAAGCAGACAATCAAAACATGTAATAACTGAATCAGTTAAGTCAGCATTACTCTGCACAAAATATAACAATGGTCCAAATGGCAGGTATGTAGCAGCAGGCGCTGTGTAATCACACACACTAGTCATCATGTAGGGAGGAAACGATGACAGAACGCATGGTGGAAAATAACACAACTCTAGCTGGTTTAAAATATTAACTTTTGAAGGAGAGTTAAATAAAAGAAGAGACATGGGGAAATAATAGACTAAAACCAGAAAATGATATATAAAAGAAGACGAATAGATTAGTGTGCCAGATTCTGATACCCTTATTCATATTGGGTAGCAACATACTCCATAAGTAGTCACAGTTCAGAGGGACTTCTCAGGGAGTAAAGTTCTATTCTGTATGAGTAAAGGAACTAGAATCTGGCCTACAGAGAGCAAATGGAAGATGAGCAGAAAAAAAAAAGAGGGGGGAGGGTGTGGACAAGAAAAAACAAAACATATAGGCTCTAATTAGTGAATTGTGTTTTAATGTATATTTGTTACATTGTTGGAACATAAGTAACATTAATGTTTGCTTTTAGGCATATGACAGATTAGCAGGATGAGTTTTAAAAAATAGTTTGTCAAGTGATTTTTTTTTTCTGGATTTCATGGAATTAAGTTATAGGAAACCTCTCTACGTTCATGTCACAGGGTGGACTGGATCCTTTAAGGGTATGACTACAGAGCATTTTGGAGTCTGCAGAAGTGAGCATCTCAGCCTGAGTGGACATACTGAGGCTAGGGGAGCTCAGGTGTAGTGCCCTAAAAATAGCCGTGTAGACAGCACTTTGAACGTGCAACTTGTGCTCTGAAGCTTAAGGAAGGTGGGGGAGGGGGGCTTTATTTGGGGGTGGTTGGCATGGTTTATGTTAATAAGTACAGATCCCAAGGAGAGTATTACTGGCCATAAGAAAGTCTCTAGCAAAATCCTTAAGGAGCCCTGAGGAAGGCAGAACAGAGGCAAGATGCTGCAGAGTGATTTCTGGTCATGAGGGGGCGCTCAGGGGATGGCTCACTGTTACAGTCCATATCTACATTGAGGCAGATTTATTTTATTATTCAGAAGCCATCCCATGTCATTGGGAAACCTGATCCTGTGAGGTACTGAGTGCCCTCAACAGCTTCCTTCAGTGAACTTCCACAGTCCATTGTTTTTCAGTGAAACTTCCCCTCCCCTTGGTGTCAGAGACATTCAGTGCATGATTGGATCAGGTGCTTTGACAGTTTCATTTTTGCTGTAGTGAGGCACAGTTACACTTTCAGTCAGAGATTCTTCTTAAAATATCATTAAATGTGCTGCTGTCGCAAGAAATTCTGTCACTCAACTTCAAATAAATACTGCAGTTTAATTTTTATCTATAGTAGGTGTAAAATCATATAATTTATAAACATCAAACAGAACTACAGTTAGCAGAAAATAAGAAGAAAGCAAGGAATCATTTATGTTACACCAAATGTAATCAATCTGAGTGAGTTTTCACTGAATCATTTGGAAGAAAGGATCCTCTAGTGGGTCATCTAGTCTCTACTCCTGCATCATGTTAGGATTGATTCCATTATTGTTAAATCATATCCCATATATTGATGTATAGTCTCATCATGAAGGTAATTTAACAACTTGTCTTGGAAGCTTGTTCCACTGTCCAACCATTCACATAGCTGTAGTTTTTCCCAATATTTAATGTTTTCTTTGCTGCAGCTTGTCTTTTATTCTCATTCTGCACGTGCATGGAGCAAAATGGCATCCTCCACAGTGTGTCAATTCATATGTATGGTGTGTGCGAGGCCACGTTGTGTGGAGTCTGCCATTTTGTAGAGCAGAATGGAGTCCTCCATGCACCATGACCTCACATGCACTGTATATGCTAGGCCACAGTGTGTGAAGCAAACGGTATCCTCCGCACACTAGGAATCACTGCAATCTTATCTGTTGATTGAGTGGCTCATTTGGGAACCTCTGGGCTAATTGATATCTTTGCCTGTTTACACACAGTTATGTCTCCATTCTCTCTTCTTCCTCTGGGCTGAGCATACCTACTTTTCCTTATAGGTCTTATTTTCCAAATCTTGCAATTTTGTTGCTTTCACAAACTGTCTCTGTTTGTTAATGTCTTTTTAATATTCTTTTAAAGATGGAACCCAAAACTCAGCTCAGTACTTCAGTTGAGTCCTAACTATTGTCAAAAAGAGTTGAATACTTACCGTGTATGTTTACATAGACTCATAGGTCAGAAGGGACCAATATGATCATCTAGTC
>ML675629.1:49014928-49098691 GCA_007922155.1 Mesoclemmys tuberculata
GGTAGTCCAGATCTTCCTGAATAGCATCCCGGTCCTTCTCCGTGTCAACTCCAGTTGTGGATGGGTGATCCTTGGCTGCAGTTAAGATTAAAAACTTGAGGCTATTTGAAATGATCTTCCTGCAGCACATTTCTGACTAATTTTTTCAGTAAGCTAGTGCTAAACCTTTGATTTATTATTATTGTTATTATAATCATTTACAAACAATGAATAATCAGATTGGCACACAAAAAGCTACCCAGACAGCATTCAGGTTCAAATTCATCCATGGTCCATTTCCTCTTCTACCCAAAAGTTTATTGGGCTTTGTATAAGGAGGATATTGTGTGGGACCTCTGCACTTGGGTGAATTTCACTTCTAATAACTAAGGCCCCCATCATGCAACTGCATATATATGTACTTAATACATTGCAAACACTTACATACATGTTCAAAGTCAATGGGATAATTGAGTACTTATGGTTAAGTGTGTGTGTAAGTGTTTTCAGGTTCAAGGCTTAAGGTTGTGGCTGATAGCCTGAAATATGGATAGTGTCTACTCTGTTTAACCAAATGGAGAACAGCTTTCAGTAGCCATGCACTGAAACTGTCACTTCTCTGTACCAAACGGCATCAAATTTCTTTATTTTGAAATCAACTGATATAACAAAATATGGTTTAATTTTCAGAAGCAAAGATGCCAAAATGGGTGCACATTTGTTTGCCAAATTAATTCATGAAATCACTGTGATATCATACATATTCATGGAAATTGCATATATAAATAGCCAATCAATCACTGAAAGAGCATGCTGTCACAAAGTGAAAAAGCATGTTGCCACAAAATAGAGGCCTTGTCTCACATCAGTATTGTTTTGCTAAATGGATACAACAATAATTTTTTGTATTTCTACTTCCATCTGAGGTTTCCAAACACTTAAAACCTCAGAGCACCTTTTAAAAGTATTAACATTCCCATTTCTGAAGGGCCAAACATTCAAAGAGAGGATGAGAACCAGATTTTTCAAAAGTGTTAATTGACGTTGGATACCCAACTTCAAACACATGGAGTATGATTTTTCAGATATGCCAATAGACACAGATCATATTGACTTCAACTGGTGCTGTGGATAGTCAGCATGTCTAAAAATCAGGCTCAAGGTGCTTTAGTTTGGGTATCTAAAGTGGAGGCATTCATATACAGAGGTCAGTTTTGAAAGTTTGGTCATAAGTGATTTGCCCACAGTCCCAGATGAAGTCTGTGGCAGAGCCAGGTATAAAACGAAGCACCTCTTTTCCTTAGACCTGTGCTCAAATGACAATACCTCTCTCTGATGCTTTCTCAGGGCACCCAGAACTATAAGCCATTGTGTTATCCCTGCTGCTGCCTCAGCAAAAGAGAGCTTTGCTGAAGCACCTTGCCACACCAGTCTTTCTGCCTCACTAGCAAGCTCCTGGAGACTCTGCCAGTCTAAGCTTTGCCTTGTGGTTAACATTCACTGAACCCCAGTTCCCATGTTCCCCAAAGTTGTTTCTCTACAGTGTCCAGTCCTTTTCACTGGACGCTTACAGAAATTACCAAGTCTGCTTCCTCCAAAAAGACAATTCACACGTCAGCCAGTTAGGTTAGCTGAGGACCCACATTTTAATACAGAACACAGAGATGTTTTATAGTAAAACTAAGAATAAGTTTATTACTAAAGAACATATTTAAGTGATATTAAACAAGAGGAAAAGGGACAGGTATGGTTATGAACAAAACAAAAAATAACACACTAAACTTAACTTTAGCAAATTACTGTCTTTGCCTAAGCAGCTTTCTCAGGTCAAACTATCGGCATCTCTAGTCCCTCAGGCAGGACGAGCCACTGTTCACAGATTAAAAGGGTGCTGCCTCCTTCATCCCCTAAGTGATGGTCACAAAGGAGTCTCTTTTCTTCCTTCTTATAATCCAGAAAACCTACTTGGACCATGCAGACAGACCACATTCTTTTGTCTAGGGCAGGCTTGTGTGTTAACGGCCTCCAAAACATATTTTAAGAACACATTTCCAGCACCCATACGTAACTCTTTATACACAACCTATACATACATCACAAAATGATGTTCATGACCGGCATGTCACCAGTTGTCATATAATACCTTGCAAGCCACTATTTGGATAAGTAAACTGCCAACAGTGAGTTTAGTGAGTTTGTCAGACATGCTGGAATTTATTATTACATAACAGTGTATCCTTTACTAGTTGGCATAAAGGGGCTGTTAAGGTCACACTCTTATGTCTTACTTATCTAGAAACACCATTTTAGCACATTGGCAAAGTCAATTTAAGATGTTGGTAAGAAGTAGTAATAAATTATTTTAATCTTTTTGTAGAGCAAACAGTATAATCTGTTTAATAATTCTTTCAGAAATTTGGTTTAATAAATAAATTTGCAAAATAGGTTTAAAAGTACAGCGCGTTATCTAAATCAAAACTTAAAATCTGAATTGAATCTGAAAATTAAACTTGAAACTAAAATCTAAAAGCAAAAGGTACAAGAATGGCATATTGGGTGAATTTTCCTGAGGCAAGAGAATTAGAAATGCAGTGTTAATTTTACCAGTATTATAATAACTAATAAATTGCTCTAACCAATCAAATATAAAAGTTTGCATACTATGAAGATGTTTTATTTTGCCACTACCCATCCCATGTGCTGGAATATTTGTTCAGTATGTAGTACTAAAATAGCAGAGCTAACTGGGGAGGTAATAAAAATTATACAACTGCTTAGGCCTTTAAAAATGTGCTACCTGAGTTATTTGACTTTCTGACAGAGAACAAGAGACTTGCTATTCTATTTCTTAGGAAAATTACCTTGAGTTATAATTAATGTCCACATATTTAGGAGTAAATGCTCCTCTAGTCCCAGACCAAGGAACCGCTTATGGACTTGGGCTTGAGAAGCAAAAAGCAATAGATGATAGGAAATTGATATGCTCCTATCAATCAATTTGGCACCCGTTGCTCTTTACAGAGCATGGTATATGCACTGATGAGTTCTTTGATGGCTGCTCAGTCCAATGCGTGAGTCACAGTCCCATCCATAAATAAGGCATACCCAAGAACTAGCAAAGCTCTGAATCCTGTTGGAGGCCCAGTATGACTTGAATTGCTTGACCACTGTCCTACAGGCCTAGCATAGCTTCAGTTGCTTGCTTGGCTGTTCTGACCCCTGTAGCATGACAATATTCCAGTTGGCAGAGATGAATAGGACTACCGAATAACTCTGTCTCAGTTTCTGCATACTAGGCACATAACAAGACAAAATATACATGTATGCTTGCAGCTGTACATAGATAACAGTGATGGGAACAACAAGTTATCCTTGAATGTCTGGGGGTACACTTTTTCATTGCCAAGGGGCATATTTTTACACCATCCCTCCAATCACCAGATGTTGTTTTGACAACCCCAATTATCATGGTGAGAATGGAATGCTTAGCTCTCTAGGCTTAGTGAGTCTGATATATAATATGAGCTTCATTTTAGGCTTTGTATTTAACTAGTATATCTATAGAAAACCTTGCACATTAAACCTTATTGATCTGCAAATCGAGTGTACCATGTCTCACTGGTATCCACACTGATCACTAAGTGTCCAGTATCAACAAATCCAAGCAGCAGATTCCTTCCTCCTCTGATGCCAGTCATCACAAAGCTTGATCCAATCTGCCTTGCAATGCTTCACTCCATCTACAAGCTGACTCCGCCAACCAGAGTGGCATTCTGCACTCCTTTCCCAATCACCAAAAGAGATTCCAAAGGATACTAAGTCATCTTTGCAAGCATCCCAAAATCTGTGCAGTGCCTCTCTTTCTAGACCCTTCATGAGCTTCAGAGTGCAGCGCACTCCTCAGGATCCTGTAATCCAGCATTCGCTTGAAATGTCCAAGCCACCTGAATCTTTTCTTACTAATCAAAGTTCCCATGAATTGCATATCAACACGATTCAACACTTCCATGTTTGTCACTCTGTCTTTCCATATTAATTGAAGGATGTTACGCAAGCATCTGATATGAAAGCTGTTTAGTCTTTTGGTATGTCTGGCATAAGTTGTCCGTTATTTCTGAGTCATATAGAAGAGTGGATAAAACACGTCTCATAAATATGGATTTTCACTTTAGTTGACAATTTGCTATTGTTCCAGGCTCTGTGTTGCAAAAGACCAAAGTTTCTGGTTGCTTTGCCAATTCTATTAGAAAGCTGAGCGTCAAGATCTACATTGCTGGTGACCGTAGAGCCAAGGTAACAAAATTGATCAACAACATCTAGATGAATACCATCTAAGATTATATCTGGAGCTGGTTCTGAAGAGCCTTCGTGCATGACAACAGCCATTAAGAATCTGTTCTGGGGGGGAAGAAGGTAAAGTAAGTGGTGAAGTGGATTGAAATGGGAAGCAGAGGGATTTGGAGTCGGGTAGGGGAGAAGTTTGGCCTGATGAAGAGGGAGCTGTAAGGGATGAATGCCATCTACAGGACAAATAGTATGTATTTGTAATGCTGTGTAGAATGCATGTATTTTCCTTCCTCCTTTGGCTGCCTAATCCTCACCAGAATCCACAGAACTCAATTGCATAGTGTTTGCATGAGAAGGAAGAGATTGCTGAGAAAACAAACAGCAGTGCCCCCTCACTTCCCCTCCTGCCTCCTCACCCATTCGCACTTACTGGCCATATCTGACTGGAGTTTGTGCCAGTTTCATATACTTTGCGTCTCATAGCAAAGTGGATGACACAGCCTGTAACGTGGGACTCAACAATTACTGTCATCTTTGTTTCTTTCTCAAATCAAAATCTTCACTGTAACTGGTATTCTACTAGTATACCACCGTAACAGACACGAGGGAAGAGTGAATAACCCATTATTTAGATTCAGACTAAAACTTCCACTGCCTTCACTATGAGCCAGATAGGGTTCTGACTGCTGTTGTTAAAGTTTCCCCACTCTTAGATCTCAAGAATCTTCCAGTCTTTAAAACAGCTCTACATTTTTCTGTCTTCATTACGGTACGATTCTCGCATAACTATGCTCTTGCTGGCGCTGTTCTTGTTGCCATGGTTATGTCCTCAACGTATTTCTCAACAAGTAATTTTCCCCCAGTAATGTGTAAGTAAGAATAAGATTGTTTTTGCTCAAGAGGCTGTAAAGGATAAAGAGGTAGGTATAAAGGAAGATGGCATCTGGTTTCCATTTCTTTGCAGCAGAATATATTGAATAAAGGAAAGTGCTTCAATTTCTCAGCTTAAATATTCAGTTCCCCTGTTCAAATTACTGTCAAATGTGCAACATGACAAGAAACCTGATTGTGTAGATTTAAATAATTACTCAATGATATATTACTGCTATCCTTGAGAGATGCAAAATTGTGATTCCACAAGTATGATCCAGTGGACTAGGAATCAGAAGATCTGGACCCTGCCACTGAAATGCTGCTTGACCTTGGTCACTTCACTTCCCCTCAGTTTTTCCATCTTTAAAATGGGAAGAATGAAGGTTAGGTTTCTTGATAAGGTGTGGTGAGCTCTGTAGATGAAAAATGCTATATAGTAGCTTAGTATTATTTCACATTTATTATGTCAAAATGTTACACAATGGTGCAAAGAAATGAAATATAACATACACACACACAAAGCCATCTTGTCACTGTCCTGGGTAGAAAGATGGGACAATACACAGCAAAGTTAATAATACATGTATTCTAAATGTGTGGCAGCTCAGAAGAGATGTCTTTTATTCTTTCTCAAAGGAGATCCCATGGATTCTATCGTAGCTGTGTTACGTAGTTTGAAGGTGATCTTGGTATCTGTGGGCCTGATTGTACTCCCACTGTAGTCAGTGGCATAATTCTCAGTCACTTTGGTGGTACAGGATCAAACCCTGAATGCTGATTCTACCTCTTAAATTGTCATGTAGCTTACACAGATTACAGTTTAGTGTGAGGGTGAAGGGAGATGGAAGACTGATGAAAGTTGCTGATGAAAGAACATCTGGAGCCTGAGGAAAGAAAGCCCTGAAACCTTCAACAGCATCTATTACAACATCCCACATTAAAGTGATTTTTTCTTGCTTTGATATCCCATTTAATGCTATTTAGAACTGTGAAGTTGTTGAGTCCCAAATTTAACCTATCTTTAAAGTTACATGTAGAGTCTTAATTCTGCTCCACTTACAAAAAAGTACCATGAATATATATAACATAGGGACCCATATTCCATTTTAACATATTTGAAAATTGATTGTCCTCACACTTAAGGAACAGTTAGAGATTAACAGATTCTGCCATCCTTGCTGATGCTTTGTAGTGCTTACTGTTACACTTTCTTCGGTTGCCCAGGAGGACTGTGAGCCCCATTTACCCATCTGCCGAGAGAGAGAGAGAGATTGAGACTGACTGATTGACTTGCTAGAGCTAAACTGAGTGTCAACTCCCTGATGCTCCCAGTCTCTTAGTGTCATGCCCTGGTCATTGGTGGTCATATCTAATGGTCAGAGCAGGAGTCAGGATGAGTCGAGTACCAGAAGGTCAGACTCTGAGACAGGCCAGAGAGCAAACTGGGAGTCAGGCATCAGAAGCTGGAGTCTGGGATCTTGTGCATGCAGAGTCTGAAGCAAGACAGGTGCACAGTCTATGTTGTTGCTCAGACACCTCCCTCTCATGGCTTCCTGGCTTAAGTACCAGTGCCAGCCAATCAGTGGGCTGTAAGAAACAGCTAGTTAGGTCCTGCTGGATGGTACTTCCTGCTGTGTCCACCCTCATAGGTCCTCTGGCAGGGGCCTCACTTAAGCATCCTGTGGTGACATGGAGATGTCAGTGGTCCAGAACCACTATGGTTCCATGTTCTCACCTTTCAGGTTCTTACAGTTAGCCACCCAAACAATCTACTCAGTGGTCTTGCAGCCCTTACTTTATCTTTCAGGTTAACTTTTGGTGTAGCCTAGTCCCCAAACTCCTCTGAAGTATCCCCTTGCAGCATCCAGCCCCGTCACTGGACACTCTCAGTAATTACCAGGTTCACTCTTTCCAGAGAAACAGTATACACACAGCTTAGCTTTTACAACTCAGGATTAGATTCGTTATAACATTACAGCACTGAAATATATTTATAATGAATCAATCATAAGTTTAGCATTAAGTTTTAAGAGATAGTAAGTAAAGATAATGGTAACATATATAAAACAAAATCCTAAATCTATACACGTTAATGATTACCTTTCCTAATTAATAAAGTAGACTTTCTGCCAAGGATTCAGTCATTGACAGAGCTGCTGATTTTCAGTCAAAACCAGGATCAAATTTTCATTATATCCCATGCCCTTCAAGAAGTTTCCTAAAGGTTTGTCTACACTTGAAACAGTACAGCAGCACATCTGTGGATTTTTCACAGCCCTGAGCAATATAGCTACACCGATGTAAGTTTCTAGTGTAGGCCAGCCCTCAGTAAATGGATACCAAAATGGCTTTTTGCTTCTCTGTATATTTCTGAAAACTAATTGCTTTGTTCCCAGAGTCAGGGTAACTCAGCATGGTTCCCTTCCTAGAGTGCTGACTCCACATCCTATCCTAATATTGATTTGGAATGCAGAGGTATCTCCCATTATATTTGGCTTGTAATGCTTAATTTACATCAGAGTCAGGGATAAGTGAATAAGGGTCAGAGGAGTTCTCACTTCTCAATAGATTGAAAGTGTCTTCAGGCTCAGGAAGAAATCACTGAATCAGTTTACTTTCAGTTCTTATTTAGAAGGTTTTCTTTGCAACTATGAAATCTTGAAACATGCTTTTTTAATGAAAGCTTAGATTCTGGAGAATCTGTGTGTGTCCTGCAGGCACATAAACTCTTTTAGTAAGTTTCTATGCCTGCAGGCTATCTGTTTGACACCTCCAATGTAGATCTGTGAATGCCTCAAATGCCAACTTTAGGCATATTGTCACTGACAAAGTATCGTGGTGATTGTTACCTTATACATGCTTCGATAAGACTGACAGATATCATAACTGCACATGGGCCTGAATCACAACATTCAGGTCCAAATCTGGACCCGAACTTTCCCAGAATGTGCAGGGTTCAGATCTGGGATTCTGGTCCAGCTTGTTATAGAAAGAAAATGCTTGTTTCAAAGAGCTGATCTAGATCCAAATTTCTCCACAGTTCTGATAAAGGCCAGTTTCTAATTGTATGTATAATGCCCTGAGACATGATTTGGAAGGATGCTATACAAATGCAGATTGTTGTTACTAAAGAACTGATTTCTGACAATTCTGTTGCCCCTGTAGATACAGCCTAGGGAGATCCATTAACCCTCTCTCTGCTGCTTTCAGAAATAAAAATACACCAGATTAAATTACATGTGCTTCTTGTTATGGCATTTTAAGAAGCCTTTAAACTTGAATATCTAGTGTTTTTCTAGTGTACCAATTTCATCCTTTTCCCTGTCTTTATGCCATGCTGTGGTGTTGTCTCTCTAAGAGCCAATGATAATGGAAGGTGAGATAGACACTGCACACAAGGATTACCAAGAAAGTGGTTTCCCTAGCAACAATAACCCTTTTAAAGCAGACAGAACTACTTCTGCATTGGTCATGTGGGCTTTTCCCCCTCTGGTTTAAATAGCACAGATAAAAGAACTGGATACTACACATCTGCTTCTGAATCTTTTGCTGCTGATGGAATTACAGAAAGCTGGAGTAGTTCGAAGCTGTACATCTGCAAATCTGACAAATGTACAGTAGTCTTTTATATATCAATAAGGGATCCCAAAGAAGTATCTTTTTCCTATTAGTGTCATTGTCTTCACTACGTGGGTGAGACAAAGCGGACCAAGAGGCAAAGTTGAGCATTTATTATCTCCTCCAAACAGAGGACGTGACAGAGACGTCACCAGTAGCAAGTTTAAATTTGTTGTTATGAAGGACAGCAATTTTGTACCATTCAATAAAAAAGGTGTTCATGTGGGTGTAGGAAACCCTTCCCACCCTTATGATAATGGGAAAGTATGATGGGCATTCCATTATCTGGGATGAGATTTTTTTTACAAAACCAGATAGAAAAGTTCAGGCAATCCAGCCATCTGATTCCTTGCTGTTTGTTTTCTTTATAATATTGAAAAAAACCTGTTCGCCTTTGACCCAAATGGAATCAGTTTCCAATTTGAGAATGGAGTTAATTTTTGTGCGTGACTGAAAAGATCAGTTACTAAGTGAAATAAGCTTCAGAACTTCAATATATTAGTAATGTATTTTATGTTTGTGATACTATATATCCCATACTACACAGAATTGCTTACGGAGGGACAAATCCTGCCCTGACCTATGCAGTTGCTTTTAGGGGAAGGAGGACATAGGGACCCATTCCCAAGTATCTTTCGCCTGCCCCTGTGCAAACAGCAGGACAGAAATTCTCCTTAGCACTTGGGAGATGGTTCTTGTACCAAATGCACAGCTGGCTCCACTCCATTTCCCTATTCCTCTGTACAGCTCCTTCAGGAAGGTCAGGATTTTGTCTGCACTACAATATGGCCTCTCCTGCCAGAAAGCAAAGGAAACAAAATAACTGTCCTTAACTGCTACCCTTTCTTCTGGAAACAAGAAACACATCTTTCAGCTTCCAAACCCTTACCTTTTCCCCCCTTCTTTTTCTCTGACGAAGAAGGAGAAAAGGAAAGGGGAATACAGAGGTAGAGAAGAAAAGGGGGAAAAGGGGAAAAAAAGAAAAAGATAAAGGACCTTAGAGAGATGCAGTCATTCCTCGCAGAGTGGTTACTGAAGTAGGCACTGGCTCAGACTCAGACTAATTGGGAGCAGGCCACTCTCTCCCTCCTCCTACCTTTTTTACACATGTCTTGGCTTGGATGTTTTCTCTGCCTGGCTCGCTCACACATGCAGAATCCCGATTATCCAATCTAATTGGGACCACAGCCAGATCAGATAATCAGGAGAATGGGTGGGGCTTCGGCTGTCAGTATGTGCGGTGGAGCTAGGGCTATCAGCCCCGTGCGGTGGGGCTCAGGCTGTCAGCCCGGCTGGTAGGACTCAGTATGGCAACTTAACATTTGTAAATATAGCAATAAAACACTGTGTTCAACTGATACCTATATATATCGTGGCTAGGGAAACTCAAGTTCAGCATTTCATTTTAATCACAGAAAAACATGGATGTTTTGTGATGTTTGTAATCAGAGAATTTGGGGGGGAGTTGTCACAGAAAACTAGGATCCCTGAAGATTTGTTAATTTGTTTTCTTCTCTCTACTGTGAAATCAGTAATTATTTTTTTAAGAGAAAAAATTCTAACTTATTCTCATATGTTCTGAAAAGTCGATGTCAAGTATATTTCCCTACTTTCCCTAAAATTGCAGACTATCCAAACTACAGTTTAGGGACCACTTCCCGGTCTGTCAAAGCAGGTTTTCCAAACCTCAGATAATTCTTGCAGCTGTTGTGTGAACTCTTTCCAGTTTTTCAACATCCTTTAAAATAGATATCTACATAATTACTTTGAGACTCCAGCCCATTCTGTAATTATTGTTGCTCTGTCTACTCTCATTCTGCTTTCTATCTATTTGAGGAAGGTTCTGAAGTAGTCCTGAAGTTCTATGTGCAGAGACCTGCACCTTTTTTGAACATAACTTGTTTGGTAATTTGAAAATACATTTGCATGCATTAATTCTGGCTTCTAAGCACACAATAGACATACACAGTTTTGAGTCGGTAGTCCTTTAGGTATATGCAGAAGGGGAAGGTTAGATCTTAAGAAAAGTTTTCCTGTCATATTCTTTTCATGAGAGGATTTCCTGTTTCAAAGCTCATCAGTTTAGTTCAGTGTGAAAAATGTAAGTCATAGTATATTTTCTTCTAGATAAACAAGTTGAACTTTCCCATCTCCAGTTAGCATAACTAGTACTACTTGGCTTTCCAGCTAATAGAGCCAGCAATGTAAAGAATACAACTGCTGAAATAGACATACTTGACGACAATAGATGTTTTTTAATGTTTTTGAAGATGTTCATAGGACTCACAGGTTGTGTCTTGTGTGTGTATGATCTTCTATGACATAAAATATTTTGATGAGTTCCAGAGGGGTAGCCATGTTAGTCTGTTTTTAGCAAAACAGTGAGAGTTCTGTGGCACATTAAAGACTAACAAATTTATTTGGGCATAAGCTTTCGTGGGCAGAAACCCACTTCGTCGGATGCACAAAATGGAAACTTCAGTACGGTAGGTATATATACACATGCAATGATGGGTGAGTTATGTCACAGTGAGGAGGGTTAACCATAACCGTAAAATAACCATAAAATATTTTGGTAATTGCAAAAACTGCACGAAAAATTCTTCTTGTAATAAGAGATTACAATATTACTTTGCTAAACATGCAATTTATGAGTACACGTTGAGAGGAAATGTTTTTTTAATAGGTCCTCTCTATGGCAGTATTTCCCAGTAAAAGCATGTACAGCCATTCAGACCAGTATGACAGGTTTTTTCTGCTCATTCAGGAAATAACTCCACGGCTGATCAGTATGTTCTAGATATGAGTTACTACTTCTAGTAAGATAGTTCCTTAGTTTTGTGCTTACAAAACATGATTTATCAAAATATCATGTACATTGCAAACTCTCCATTCAATGAGCTTGAAGAAAAATAACTTGAGAGATATTATAAAAGGGTCTTTAAGGGGAAAACAAATTACAGGTAGCATATTGAAACCATTCCAAAAGCTGTATGAATATTAACCCACTCTTTATATGAGAGAACTTAACTGCTTCAAGTAGTACTTCTTCTCAGTTATGATTCAGAGCCAGTCCTCATTTTTATTTACAAAATATATCTGCATCAAAGGCTAGAAGTGGCAGGAATCTTTTGTATAGAGATTGACAGTGGTGTGGCCCACCTGATGGTAGTAGGGTAGACCACCATGGTAATAGTGCAAAGCAGTCAAAGGAAAATGATGATGATGATGATGACAGAGAACTCACACTGTGGAAAATATTTTTATTCTCACAGTAATAAATGTTGTTCTTGCGTCTAAAGAAAAATGAACCACAATGTTCATATGATTCTGTCATCTTTTGGTCTGCTGCCAAGTATATTATTTTCAAGAAATTAAAATGTAAAGCCCCTATCAAGTTTATTTTTTGCTCCATATTACTTTTAAAGTAATAAGTACTTTTGAAAGGACAGTCATGTCATCAAAACTAAACCAGAAAAGATTCAGGGCTAGATTCATACCTGATATGGCTCCCCTGCGACTCCTTGAATAAACTTGGCTGTTATCTTAAGAATCCATTTCCCTATACTTTAGGTTTATTATGTACTGAGCTTAATTGAATGTTGATTATTTGGGCAGTACAGACAAAATTCAGTTTCCCAAGCAAATATTTTCTGGACCACTTAAGCTCACTCCACTCAAATACTCAAGGCCTGATCCTGAGAGGCCCAAACACCTGCAGTTTCCATTGAGTCTAATGGAAGATGCAGGCACATAGCAAGTGCAGGTCTTGAGTTTGGCCTTTTTTAGTCTTTGCCTGACCCCTTGCAATATATCCTTCCCCTGCAAGACCATCTTATTTTAAAAAATCCATCCACAGGGGCCATTCAGGTTTGGCTATCTTTGTCGTGAGTGTAGAGCTATACATTTCAAAGTCCATATCTCAAGGTGTAGTGCTCACCCTCTGTCACACATGGTATGAAAATATTGAAGCTGGGAGAAATGGCAACCAAACTATTTTCCTTTGTTTTCTCTTTCCCTCATACCTTCCAAATGGAATTTGTAGAAGCAGGACGACATTAAGAGTTAGCAGAGAAGGGATCAGAATGTGAGCAGTTCTGCAAATTAGGACCACATCTAGGATGTCTACATCAGTGGTTGTCAAACTTTTTAAATGGAGCCCCCTCGTGGCTTTTGTCTAACAATCGCGGCCCACCCCATTCCCCTGAAGCACACCCCTTTTCCCCCTTATGAAAGAGGGGGGCCCTTTCAGAAAAAAAGCAGGCCCTGTTTTTTCCTGAAAGGCAGGCTTGGGGGAAGAGAGGCACAATTGTTAGAGGGACACTTCCCATGCTGTAAGCCCTAACCATCCTGTGCCTCCTTCCCCCAAACCTCCCCTTTCAGAAAGAAAACAGGGCCTCTACCAGAGCATCTACCACTACCAGATACATCATTATAAAAATGGCCATGAAAAATTAAGATGCAGCTGTTTCCAGGGAACTGATGACAATTCCCAAGGGTGCAGACCTGTTGGCATCCCAAATATTCCTTAGCAAATTGCTCTATGTGTTAGCCAATGCTTGGCCACCATACAAAACTTTTGGCGAGTGCCTTCATTTTTATGACCCCCAGGTGACCTACATGGAGCTCTCCTATGACTCTTAAGTGCAATTTACCAGGTATAATAACATGAATTGCCCACAACACATCTTTGATGTGTGGTAAACTCACTTTTGTGTGGATAAAAGTGTGCCAGATTAGGGCGGTCAGTATATTTTCAGCCCTTCAGAGTTGCTTCATAAACCTGAACTAGTGTAGGATCCCTCATGGTTACTTGCTCAAACTACAAGTCAGTAGGGCACACTCAATCTGAAACAAATTGATAGATTCTGTCTCTTACAGGTGCCTTTCATGGGCAGGCAGGATGGCCCATCTGCATTTGTGTATGCTTCTGGGTCTTTTTAATTCAATGTCCTAGACCTAACCAGTTAAGAAGAGATCCCAGCACTGCATAAATGCTTCAGTTGTCACAGAAACTCCCTTCCTTAGATGAAGGATTGCTACTAGGGATTGATGATCCATGACAAAGGACAATTTCCTCCAAGATAGGTACTGGTTGAATTTCTTTGCACCCCATATCAAATTTAAAACCTCCTTGTCTATTTGTGCATAGTTATGTTCTGCTGCTGTGAGAGATTTGGAAGAAAATGCTATGGGTCTCCCACTGCCATCTGGCTTGGTGTGCAATATAACTGCTCCAATTCCATGTGAGGGAGCATCACGCACTAACTTGATAGGCAAGGATAGGTGAAAGTGTGTGAGCACACTGTCTCATGTGACAAATTGTTTTGCTTCTGGGAAACTTTTTGACATTCACATGACTACCTACTTTTGACCAGTCTTCAGCAAACAGTTCAGCGGATGCAATAAAGTTGCTAGGTTTGGTACAAATCAGCTATATCAGTATATAGTAAATCCTAGAAATGATCTAAGTTGTCAGTGGAGCTTCCAGGATTGCTTTAATCTTCTCCTAAATGTATGTAGGCCTTATACATCAATAATGTGCCAACAATAAGCTATCAATTCACATTTTAAGTGATTGACTTGAAGTCCATGTTCTTCTAGACATTTAATATCCTTTAAGGGTTTTCTGATGTTCTTCCTCACTTCCACCAGCCACAGTAATGTCATCCAAATAACACTGTGTTCTCGGGATACCTTGCAAAACTTGGTCCATTACCCATTGCCAAATAGCAGGAGCTGAAGCAATACAAACACTAGCTTGTTGTAATGGTACAAACCTTTTTACGTGTTGATTGTGAAGTATGCCTTAGACTCTTCCTCACCTTCCATCTGTAGGTAGGTCTGTGACAAATTTAATTTTGCTGAATCATTCCCCTGCCAGTGTAGCAAAAATGTCTTTAATTGAAGGCAGGGGGCATTTTTCAACTTTCAGTACAGGGTTTATGTGTGATCTTAAAATCTCCACACTCCCTTATTGCACCACATTTTTAAAATAATTGAATCAATAGGAGTTCCCCATTTGCTCCAGGCTACTTTTTAAAGTATGCCATCTCTTTTTAGACATTCCAATTCAAACTCTACTTTCGAGTGAATAATCCATCTTGGCTAGGATTATTTTAGTTGTCATGTGTGTTGAGAGTTCCTTTGGCCTCCTTGAATACTCACAATGCCTGATTTAGTATCCCTTTTTGGTAACTTTGGTGTCCACTTCAGTTTGGTATTTTTAAAAGTTTTCTCATATTCCAAACATGAGATAATGTACACTGTGAACCCTGTATCCAATTTCATTTTGAGCATTTTTCCTGCCACTCGAAATGTCAACCAGATGTAGATATGCCATTTTTTCTCACATGATATATATCTGGGCAGGCTACTCCACTTTGCAGTCTATGCCACTACTGCTTCTGTCTGCAGAATGTACACTGATATTTCTTCTCCTATACCCTCATTCGGTCTCTTCCTTATTTCTTTTAGCACAACAAACTGCTTGGATATGTCCTCTTTTATTACAGCTTCTGCAATATGCATCTTTAAATCAGCAAGCAGGAGCATAGAATCCTTTTCCACATCAATATCATGTGTTTGTCTGCTGAAAAGACTGGCTTTCACCTTGGGTCACAGATATTTTATGAATTCCTACTTCTGTTTTATCTCCAGTATGCAATTCTCTTGCATCCCTTGCCACAGTTTCCATCACTGCTCCAATTTCTGCTATGCATTTAAAGGTAAGATTTTCCTCATTTAAGAGCCTCTTCTGTATGCTTTTGTTAGGCAGTCCACAAACCTGTCTCTCAGTGCCTTGTTAAACCCATCCTTAAAAGCAGTGTTCTTACAGTCTTTTTAAACTGTTCCAAAAGAGGAAATGGATTCACCTTCTAGCTGATTCCGCTTGTGAAACCTGAACTTTTCTGCTGTAATCAGAAGCTTGGGTGCCAAGCGTTCATGAACAATTTGCACTCTCTCTTTATAGGTTTTGCTTGCTGGCTTCTCCGGGGTGATCAGACTGTGTTCTAAACTGCATGGGTTTCCTTCCATCACAGCCAGTGAAGCTGTTACATGTTTTCCTGGGGGAATCTAATTTATTTCAATGTACTGTGCCAGCCTCTGCGGGCCAGTCCTCCATGGCACCGTCAAAGGCTTACGTTTTTCGAGTATAGCCTAGCATCTCGCCTCGATGCTGCTGGGTCAGCAGTTCGGAGTACTCACAGTTGTAGCAGACGCCCCTCTCCCTTTCCCCCCTTCCAGGGCTGCAGGCAACATTACAGATGGACTTGCTGCTCTGATGCATGGAACTCCTCATCACGTGTGGTGGATGTAGCGCAAAGGCCCTGATTAGAAACACAGACGCACGCACAAGGTTGGAGCCATGATGACTGACTCTCCCTTACCGAAGAAGAAAGAAATTCAGTCACCACCATATAACTACAGATTCAACATAAGCAACCGCTTAAAGAACGATAAGTGCAAATTCACATAAACAGATTCAACACTCTGCTCAATGCTTTCATATATATCACAGATCCTTTTTTAAAGCAGGAGGGAAGTGAGATATATTTATTAATGGAAGTACATTATACAGCATCTTTTTATCCAAGGAACTCAAAATGCTTTATAAAGATTAATTATTTAGCTTCACACCACGTCACCACGACCAAAGTGTAAGAAGTTCATGGCCATCCAGAAACTTCATGGTCGTTACACTACGCTCCATTCCCCAGCCATTTGTGTAGAGTAGATCCTGCTTTAAAAGTATAGGCCTCAACCAATTGAGTTAAAGGAGAAATTCACTTCACCTGCATAAAGCCTAAGTAATTGAGTTTTATGGATACGAAGTGTTTGTTATTAGGGAGATTTCACCAACGCACCGAATCAGGGAGCAGGAGTTCAATACAGCTCAATGCAGCTCACCACCCCCTCCTTTGTGTTGTGTCTCAGGACCATTGGTTTTCATAATACTTGGATGATTTTGTCTAAAATTCTAACGAACTGTGGAATTGGGTAAATTAAAATTAGAAAAGCAATAATACATGAAGCTTAATCTCCAGCTTTTTCCCTTCTGGGCTCTAGAACCTGACCCAAGTCTCCAGTCCTGTCTCTTAATCACAAAATAATACTTGCTCATAAGAAAGAGAGAAATGTCAGTATTTGCCAAATGAAAAAAGACAAAATTGACATGGACAAATAAATGATATTTTCAAGCCCATCAGAGCATATTGCAATAAACAGAGACTGAAAAATAAAGTAAACCTGTTAAAAATATATTATTGTTAGCATCCCTTTAATTAGTTGGCGTTTCTAAGAGACAGTAAATCATTTTGCTCTTATAATTTGGGTAAACATGCAAAATGACTTTTTTTTGAGGGGGGCAGTTTTTCTTTAGTGTTCTTAACTTGTGGCAACCCCTATCCTGATCCTGCCCCCACATTTTAAGAAGAATGATTAGATGTAATACTTCAGGTCTTCTAATACACATTTCCATCATATTCAAAGGATTCTTGGCACTTCCAAATATACCTGAAATGACTGAAAAATAAATGACTGAAAAATGAATGCAATCTGAAAACCATAGACCTAAGCAGTTTGTTTAGTTAGCAAGACAGGAACTATTACAATTTCTGTAATTGATTCTGATGAATTTTGGTAAATTTTGCTGACTAATACGTTTGTTTTGAGATTTCACATGAATTAAATTCTGTGGTGTGTACGTTTGAGTATAGAAATAATTGTGACTTTGTATCTCTTTACAGGCAATTTAAACAATAAACTACAATTAATATCCATACATTCTAAAAATACATATGGTGACAATGACACTGGATAATCTTTCATATCCTACCTTTTTGTTTTCCAACCAGTTCACTGAGCTGACTTTGAAATAATTCTCTGGCCTGTACTTAGGACCAGGCAATTAAAAGTGTTTGGTATGAAGCAAATTATGTATCACTATAACATGGTAGTAACACTGCCTCATGTAATGTACTGAAGTGTGATAATCAAAAGGTAAAAACATATGAAGATTTGATAAACAGGAAGCTTTGTTCATTGTGTGTGGTATAAGACTATGCAGTGACAAAGAATCATGTTGCTGTGCATTATTAGAGATAAACTGAAAATGAGGACTGATTTTCTTGCCACACTGAAGTCAGTGGCAAAAACCCCATTGACTTCAGTGGGGTCATGATTTCACCTATGGAGTTTCTCCTTTTCCTCAGAACAGTGACTGCCTTCATTTTGATCCTGATGCTGCTCATACTGAATTCAATGGAAAAACTCTTATTGACTTCAGTGGTGCATGTTCAGAGCCTTAGACAGCTGACTAATTTCTCCTCAGAAATGGTGTAAATCACTATACATCTGATGGGCATATAGGACACTCAAGACACTGAAATAGTCTCCATGTGTGTTCCCCTTTCCTCCCAGAAAGCTCTTTTGGCACAAATCTTTGCCAGAGCTCCACCTTGATTGTGTGGCTTCACCCCCTCCCCAAGACAGAACATCGCTTCTGCTCATTGTTTACAAATGGCTATTTGAAAAAAGAATCCAGTTTTCCTATGTGCAGATCTCACAGATTATGGCATCTGAATTATAGATGTTTTTCCCCTTGAAAATCCATGAGGCAGTTTTACTATACAGAGATTAATGCCAATATGTACATAAAACTCTATGCAACCTTGGAACTTTCATGGGCATTTCACTCCTTTTCATTTTATTGTCTGTCCTACAACTACTCTATTCTATAGTCTGCAGCTCACCAGGGAGAAAAGCAGCAGCTGGTGGGTTTTACCTTTTAATAGAGAGAAAGGTGATGTACTATATGTAGATGGGTGGCACTAACCAATCTTTCTCAAGAACTTCCCCATAGCATATTAAGATTCCCACACAGAAAACGTTATTCAAGATAGAGTTAAGGTTGAGAATAAAACAGGAAGTTAGCAAGATAGTTACAGATTCAAACAAGAAAATAAAGGACATTCAAAGTTAAAGTTCCTACATTAAACCTCAACTCTGTCTTTTATCCCCGCCCATCCTTCACATGAAGAGTGGAGATTGCTGTTGTCAAAAGGAATGTCAGTCTGTCCCGTTGAGAACATGCACTGAAGATATATGATGTTTCATCATGGTCTTGACTTCTATTTTGAAATGTTGCTTTCACAAGGATTAAAAGGTCTGTCAGGGGAGATTGTTGGGAGTTCTCTACTTTTAGTTTGTAGGATGGACTAATTATAGATTTGTGGCGAACTGAAATTGGTGAAAATCTGCTTTTGACTTTGATCAGGTATTAGCTCTGACAAGTGTCCCTTGAAGTTCCTATTTTGGGCAAAGGAGCAGCTGTCTTTGTTTTTTATGGGAGGTGGGGTCTGTTGAGGTTGTTTGTGCTTGATTTAGTTTGCTTGTATGGATTATTCTCGTTTTGGAAATGAAGGGCCTTGTTAGAATTCATTTGGTTTCTTTTTCTTTTATTCGGTCATTTATTTGACCGTTTTCTCTAGACACCTCTGATTCTAACTATTTCCACTAGAAACAGTGATTTCCTCTTAAACCATCCAGCACAAGATGGCATGCAGTATCTGTAGAAAAAATAACTTCTCCTTACTCAATCTGTTTTTTCTCCAGCATCGGTGAAATTTATAAAAATGTCACAGAAGTATCATATAGTGATTTGTAAGATTTTTCTGGTTCCCTACTGCTGTTACATACCATATTATGTTGCCTGATGTGCCAACTTTAAACATTTTTGGGTATGTGCGAAAAAATATTTTGATGTCCTTCTGAAGATAACCAACTCATGTTCACTATGTTCACACCGTTAACAACAGAGTGGGCTTGAGACTTTGGAGGGGGGGGGTTAGATGAGGTTATTCTTTACCCAAATGTAAAATTTAAATTTAAAAGGTGTGTAAAGGGATCTTCATGTCCTCCCTTCTCTGCAGCATCATGCTGAACACAATGGGCCTGATTCTTATTTACATTAAGACTATGTTACACCTCTCTGGCAGTGTACTCTGAGCTTAAATTGGGCATAAATTACATTTATACTCACTTTTAAGGCCTCTTTGGACTGCTGAAGTGGTGTAGAGGGGCCCTGTGTAAAAGAGAATCAGAACCAATGTTTTCTGACCAATTGCATATATTTACATTATTTGGCTGCTGTCCAAATGTAAGGACTGAAAAGAAATTGGGGACAGCAGAAAAATAGTAGATGTCTGGAATTAAAATAATAAAATTGGTTTTGTACATGTTTGTGTGTGTGTGTAATCAAGTGATATCATCTTACAAAACCCAGAGATTTGTTTCTCTTCTAATAGGAGATGTCTGGGGCTAGGGGTATGGGTTATTGGTAAATTGGTACTTGACTGAGTTTGTCGTTAACTGGAATTTTGTAAATTGTATGCTCCTTCATTTATTGGCTAGGAAAAGCACTTTATCTCTAAACTGAAGAAGGACTTATGAGCATTCTCACTATCTTTTGTCCTGCCTGCAAAGCTTTTTGGTGGATGCACAGAACAAGATAAGATTTTAAGAGAGGAATTGAATTTCTAAAATTGACTTGCTGCAGAAAACTGAGCTATTGTGGCATAGAAGAGATTCCAACTGCTGTGTGGGGGGGAAAAAATCTGTAGAAGCAGGTTATATCTCTGATAGTTACAAAATATGCTGGGACCTAAAATCAGAGATGTGTAAAAATCTTACCCAAGAAATTCAAAACTACTCCAACGTTACTACTACACATTTAATTGTGGATTCAAAAAAAGACCTATTTTTCTCAATCTTTTTTTTTATGACCATTATGCCAACTTTTTAGTCCAGTCTCCAAACAAAAATGGGAATGAATTAGTCTGGTTTGTGAGTAAAGAAGGCTTTCATATTGAAGACATGCGCAAATGTGTATGTTTTTCGCATGTTTCTTATAGTGAAAATTTAGTTGACACTGAGAATAAATTTAATTTTTGGATGTGCTGATTTGTATAGTGTGCAACTGAAAGTACTCAGGTGAAATTCCCTGGAACAAAAAGTGACAAATTGAAACAAACCTATTTCAAATTGAATGCAAGCAACTCTATTGCCTACTATCCTTCAGTCGTTTTTTTGTTGTTTTTTTTAGTGACTGATTTCAGTGCTACTGTTTTATGGTAGTGAAGTAGGCTACAAAATATTTTCCTACAACATATGCTGAAAGTTTTAAATGAACTCAAGTTAGCCATTATTTTCCCTTTTGTTTGTTTTCTATGAACATTCATAATACTTGATCTACTGAGTGCACTGGACCCTAGACTTACCCTAACACAGGTTCCTCCACTGCCATGTTGTAACATGTTGAAGAGGTGGTGGCAGAAGTCAAGTCTTTCTCCAGGGAGAGGCAAGATGACAGTAGGGCTCCCCAGGACCTACCCCAGCAGCTAGTACATATGTATTTGTTTGGGTCAATGGAGAATCCCACTGCCCTCATCTCCTGCCACACACACAGAGTCCTTTATTAGGTTGCTGTTAGCAGGACCTTTTGCTGCATCTGAATTGATTGTTTACATTCAGATTGTTACATTCTTTCCCTCCTCCCCCACAACCTGCTGCTGCAAAGCCATATTGCACCACTACAGTGTCTCTGGATTCTGGGTCACCAAGCCTTAAAACAGAAAACCATAACTATGGAAGAGCATTCCAACCCCTGACCCATCATGTCCATGGCAATTCACAGTGCTATCAGGCTACACTTTGATGCCGAGATCTTTAAACACAGACCTGCAGGTCATCAGAACAGCTATACTGGGTCAGACCAATGGTCCATCTAGCCCAGTATCCTGTCTTCTGACAGTGGCCAATGCCAGGTGCTTCAGAGGGAATGAATTGAACAGGTAATCATCAAGTGATCCATTCCATCGGCCATTCGTAGCCTCTGGAAAACAGCAATCCCTGCCCATCCTAGCTAATAGCCATTGATGGGCCTATCCTCCATGAATTTATCTAATTCTTTTTTTAATCCTGTTATAGTCTTGGCCTTCACAACATCTTCTGGCAAGGAATTCCACAGGTTGACTGTGTGTTGTGTGAAGAAATGCTTCCTTTTGTTTAGTTGAAACCTGTAGAGCACTCTAGGTAAATCAGGGTGACACTCTTCTAGCCAATTAATTTGCTCTTTATCCTGGATATTAAGATGATCCCAAATGTTGTCTCCTTTAGGATGCATTTTAAGGCTCATGTATGTGCATAAAAATATCCCCAAAACAGTCAGCATTGCCAACTCTCACATTTTTATTGAGAGTCTTAAAATATTTTTCTTAAAGCCTCAAAATCAGAACTGAGAATCTAATCTTCCATATTTATATACAAAGGTACATTTCTGGCCCTTTTATTTTCAGAGAAAGCCTGAATATGTGACCAGAGCATGCCCTAAAAGCTCAGAAACCAAAAAGTCAATTAAAAAGAACCCAAAATATATTTTTTTCTTAAGTTCATGACTTTTAAACCAGTTTTGTGGTTTTGGAGGGACTGACTCACAACTTTTGAAGGCTTGGGGCTGGCAACAGCACAGTTTTTGGGGACTGTTCTCTCTGTTGTTACATCAGTTAAGAAATCACGATAAAACAAGGAAGAGGTGAAGCATTTGGTCCTTTTTTGGATAGAAATTATGCTATTCTGAATTGTGCATATGGCACCAGATCATTAGAAATCTGTAGACAGATTGCACATTCTTACTTATAAGTTTTACTTACTGTCCACTCAGAAAGCAAATGTGTATTTATCAAGGTTTGGGATTCAGGAAATTTTGTATAGTGTAGGAAACAACCATTCATTGTTGGGGAAATGGGCTAGATGATCTAATAGTTCTTTTCTATCTTTGTGATCTACAATTCTAGATTGGCCATTGCAAGCAGTTGAATCAGGAGGGCTTTATAACCAGGGTTGGATAGTGTACTTATGTTTAAAGGAGGAGAAGTTTATTTGTCAAGGTGATGGGCCTGGTATAAGAATTTGAGTGGAATAGAATTTAGCAGATGAGGGATTATCATATGGATGGGAAGGCAGGAGAGTTTGGCAACTGACAAAGGCTGGAGGTCACTTTTTTCTTCCTTTTAAATCACTTAGTCTTTATTTGTTGATAGATGCAAAATTCATTATCTCTATGGTCATCACATCAGTACAAGCTAATTGTAACATGAGATCATGAGTCTGTTGGATATCTGGCGCTGTATTTGGCATCCAGTGGAAAATAATAGCTAACAAATGGCATCTGGTGATTGAAAAAGTGGATTTATTACATCCCTAGTTACTGTTCTTAAGGGAATTCAAAATCATGTCCCCAACATATGAATTTCTGTAAATTATTCCCACTACAAAGCATAGAGCAACTACTGCATCTTCTACATCAATATGATCTTTTTGAGAGTGGAATTAATTTTTCCACATTTTGCATTTGGTGATGTTGTTTTATAGTATGTTGCTTGGCCAATTTTCTTAGCAAATGCATTGGAATAAGCTGCACTGCATGTTAAGGCATCTACTTTTAGAGTATGATAAACAATATGCTCAGGCTCACCTATATTAAACTTTGAAAACAATTTCTTCCTAGCTTTTCTTTTCAGGCAAAGGCCACTATTGTGTTGTGAATGTTGCTTAAATAACAACAAAATGAACTCAATATACGTGTTGTTTACTCAGGTCATCAGGTCCCAAAAGACTTTCATCTTTTTGCAGTACACTTCTCACTTTCTCAACAATTGGCAATCTGATGGAACATGCAGCCTTTTCTCTGTAACAAACTTAAAGGAGCTTATCTAGGAAAGTATTGTCTGGTGATCATGAAATTTCCTCTTCTAGTCCCAGTTTTTAAAAGCTGATAACATTTTTAGAACATTATAGTGGATTCAGAACAGTTGCAACACTGTCTTTGATCTATAAGTGGCAGTGTTTATTTGTCTGAGCTACAGAGTGCAGCATGAATGCCTGATGTTCATGAAGTTCTGTGTGTTAGAGCTTAATTTGCAACTGTACTGTGCGTAAATCATCTATAGCTTCATGCCAGTGAGAAGCACGGTTTACAAAATAGTTGACAACATTTCACAACTATTCCATTTTTACATGTGGAGTTTAGTTGATAAACATTTGTGGAAGAAGTTTTATCAATAAATCCTACTAATATATTGTAATCATTATGAAGATATTCTATAATTTTTTTTACGTGTTTAGAAATACATTTTGATCAGGCCATTATGCCTTCAGTGTATGATAGAAATACATTGTAAGTTAAAAATATTTCTGTTTCTTCAGTATATTCTATTATATATTGTTTCACTATCTAATGTGATTTGAGTTATATCATCTAGTTTTAGGCACATAGCAAGGCAAGGTCTAGATCTAAACATCCCAGCTGTGTTGAAGGGTTTGAGCCACAGATCCACATTTGATGGCTAACTCCTTTCTCTATGAACTTATCTTCACTAGAGCGTTAACTCAAGTTATAATATAAGTGTTGCCTCTATCTCGAGTCCCATCCACACACAAAAAATCATTAACTCGGATAAGGAGCTTTTAACTTGAGTTGGCTGGCCTGTTGAGTGGTGAAGTCTACAGCTTGAGTTAGCATCATTTTTCATTGCTGATTCAATCTTTCTATGAAGCTCCAACCCACCAACTGCCTCCAACTTCTGGGTTTGACAAAACTCTCACTCAAACTAGGCTAACTTGAGAGGTGTTAGCTCAAGTGTAGGTAGCTCAGGTTAACGCTGCAGTGAAGACATACTCTGAAATGGGCTGAACGAGAACTCCATTTCTGCACACCCGTAAACCTAGGGCTGTTTGAAAACCTGGTGAATGTAGAGTTCATGATGGTGTGGAATGCCATAACAATTTTATCAATATACATTTGTGCCAGACCCTTACTCACTTATGATCATCTCATGTGAGTGCTAATTAAACGTGTACAGCTCATCACACCATGTATCTTGTATGTACCACATGTGTTTACTAATCTTGGAGATCTTGGAGTCACTGTGGATAGTTCTCTGAAAACACCCACTCAATATGCAGCAGCAGTCAAAAAAGCCAAGAGAATGTTGGTAATCATCAGGGAAGGGATAAATAAATAGACAGAAAATATCATATATCATAAGACTGTAACACTCTTCATAAATCCATGGTATGCCCACATCTTGAATACTGAATGCAAATCTGGTCGCCCCATCTCAAAAAAGCTATATTGGAACTGGAAAAGGTACAGAAAAGGGCAAAAAAAATTATTATGGGTATGGAAAACTTCCATATGAGGAGAAATTAATAAAATTGAGACTTTTCAGTTTGGAAAAGAGACAACTAAGGGGGGATCTGATAGAGGTCTATAAAATCATGACTGGTGTGGAGAAAGTAAATAAGGAAGTGTTATTTACTCCTTCTCATAACAAAAGAACTAGAGGTCACTCCAGAAGATGGTTCTCCCTGTTGTTAGTACCTCTCAAGTATTTGAAAAGATCACTGTAAGCTCGTGCATCAGACTACCAACTGCAGAAGGTGAAATTGTGCTCCAGACAATGGCACAGTTCCAGTTCCTTTGTTTAGGACTTTTCTTTATTAACTTAGAAGCCAAGATTTAAAACAAAGGAAAGAAACTTAAACCAGTTTTCATTACCCTCCCTCAGAATTTAATCTTAGTCCTTGTCTCCAGGGCTTCACAGTCTGCACAGCCTTCTCCAGCTGTGAGGCTTCTTTTCCCCTACAAGTCCTCTCAGGTCCTATGCCTGAAAGGGGTAGAAAGAACTCTCCTAACTCTTTCTCTGACCCTGGGTCTCTCTCTTGATGTGTGCTGACCAGCCCCTTTCTGGGCACACATCTTATTCAACACTGGAGTCAGTGGGTTGCCAGAACAACCTTTTTACTCCTTTACTCTTCTTCTCAGGATACTTGCCTGTAAATACGAAGCCACATCAGAGCTGTAACATGCTTAGCACCATCCTTTGATCCAGTCAGTGTGGACCAGACTTTGCCTTGAGCCCTTATTTTAAAAATTTTCTCCTGCCTGAAAGTATTTGCCCACCGGACCCCTAAGTATAAGGGGTGCTGCCCCTCAAATCTCTTCTTGAGACTTCAACCCTAACCCAGGATCCCACCAAAAGTTTAACAAATCTGGCGCTTATGTTAAGGAACTGTTACTGTGTGCAGGGTGCACACTGTGTAGTAGGAGAGTGCAGCACATTGACATTCTGCCTAGGGTGGCAGATTGTTTTGAGAAGACTGCTTGGATATGTGAATGTGCCCAAGGACTGTCATTGTGTTACACTCACATACACCCAGGCTACAGCAACCACACACTGAGCCCAAGACTGAATAAATACTTTTGATGCTGAAAGAATTTGTCCCATGCACAGAACAAGAATCTCTAGAAGCACTGAAATGTATGACTGTGACCATCTGTGATTCAGGTGTTGTGAAGCAGTTGTTAAAAGAGACCAGGGATCTTCATGGGTCCCTGACAGAGACTGTAACACTGTCTTTGACAAAACATGCCATAGTCTAGTTCATTCTCAAGAAACCATCTCTGGACCTAGAGGACCTTTCAAATGTCCAGCCACCCATTCCTGAAATAGATAAGAGATAAATTAACTAAGTCACCTTCAAAGACAGTTAATCATGGCTAATGTCCTGGACGCTTCCCAGTCAGGTTTCTGGCCAGGTCACAGAATGAAATAGTTCTGGTATCTCTATGAACGACTTACTCTTGTTCATTCTAGATTGGGGGAGGAAGTTCATACTTGCGTTCCTGGATCTATATTTAGTATTTTATTCAGCTGACCATAGAATACTACCATCTTTCTTCAGAAATGCTGCAAGCGTCAATAGGAAATCACTCAGACGGTTCCAGTCCTCTCCCCTACTACTCCAGAATATTCTTGTTATGCTCCCTTCAGAACACTTATCTTGTACGTCTCAGTTCCCTCCCCCAGCCTTTTTAATATCTGCACAAAACTATTGGGGAACTTTTGAGATGCTATGGTCTCAATTGCCAGACAATTCCCAGGGCTATGTTGGCCAGCACCTGAACAAAGGACAGCTGGCTGAAGCTGAACTCTGTTAAGACACAGGTGATGTTGATGAGAAGAGGAAACCCCTTTGATGATCTAGCAATGTCCACTTAATTCAGCTGTCTCCAGGTTGCCATAATGAGTCATAGACTTTAAGGCCAGAAGAGACCATCTAGTTCATCTAGTGTAACCTCCTGTCTATCGCAAGCCACCAATATCACCCAGCACTTGCCCACTAAACAACAACCAAAATGAGACTACAGGAGACTAGACTATTATGTGCCACAGGCAGAGAATACAAGGCACTGAGGTCCATCAGGGCTCGAGGCCCCCACAGTGACAGGGAAAGGATTAAATGAGATATACACAGATAACCCTGGCAAGTGATCCACACCCACTTTGCAGAGGAAGAAGAAAAAACTCCTAAGATCACTGCCAATTTAACAAATAGGAAAATTCCTTCCCAACCCCACATATGATGATGTTAGACCCTGAGCGTATGAGCAAGAACCAGCCAGCCAAGCATCCCAGAGAGAGAAAGCTCAGTGCCACTTCAGAGCCCTGACCCACCCTGCCCAGTATCTCATCTCCAGCATGGCCATTCCTGATGCATCAGAGGAAGGAGATTAGAAAAAAACCTTCCAGAGTATATTGAGGGTGGGGTGGAGGGCAGAATCCCTTCCTGCCCCCTGCCAGCTACTAGCTGAAACCCTGAAGCATGAGCTTTAGTAACATAAGACATAAACCAAAGTGAGCCTCGTGGCTGTTGAGCCCTGTCCCCACCATCACAAGCAATCCTGTGATCCCCCAAGTTAGGGTCCTTGTGAATGACCTGCTGCTAATGGATTCTCAAATTGCCACAGCTCAGAGAAATTCTTTCTTCTACCTGAGGTTGGCTAGAAGACAGTATCCTATCATGTCGGATGATAACTTGGCCACCATGATCTCTGTCTTTGTGACCTCCAAGATGGATTACAACAACTCATTTTACCTAGGTATGAACACATAGAACTTAAAACAAATCTTCAGTTTGCACAAAGCAGTCATGGTAATTTATGTATGCAAATTAGGTTTGCAATTGTGCACCCATTTTCATGCAATCAATTTGAAAATCAGGTTATGTGTTTAATTTAGAGAATGAAAACAAGAATAATTCCAAATAATATTTATAACAAATTAATAATAATTCTTAACAAATGAATAATAATTAATAATTAAAAATAATATAACTACATTTCAAACTCACTGGGATCAAATCACTAAATTTTTATGCGGTATACGGGGAAGCCTTTTACACACAATAATGTTTGTGTGCTATATGCAGCACTAAGCTGCAGAGGGCTGCAGAGTCAACCAGGAGGTGGAGAGCTCATTTACATGAGCTCTCCTCCTCCTCCTGTCACTCTCAATGCCTGACTGAACAGAGTTTTTTAACCCATCTGTGTCTGCACAGTGAATTTTACCTCTCCCAAAGTTCCTCCTGCCAAAGTTGGTTTACATCTCTTGTATAACGTCTGGCATGGAGAGAGGCATGTAATCTTCCAAGTGCCTGGTTTTCTTGCTAAAGGATAAGGAGTTACTTCCCTTCTCCTTTGAAAGCTTCTCACCCTTCCTTCATTTTATTATATTTTCAGGATGTTATACCAGCAGATCTAGCCCCTTCCAGATACATGTGTATAACTCCCTTAACAGAAAAACTACCACATCTCTCTAGTTCTTCTGTGACTGACTGACCCATGTATTGTAGGGCTGTGTTTCATGTTTACATACTTCCTCGGAGAGGGAAGCTGAAAATATAGCTATCCTACAAGCCAAAACTATATTCGATTTCCATATGGGATGTAACATATGACATATCTTGTTTTAAAAAAAAATGCAAAGGGACATATCCATCAATTGAGATACAGTGGAAGCAGGATATTTATAACATCACCATTTTTCCTCGGATTCTGCCTTAGTATACACTTCCGCCTTTTGGTAATTTACATAAACATACATTGTCTATGAATAATGTATAAGACTTATTTTAAATGCAGGGCTTCCAGCTTCCACAGTGCAGTAGTATACACAACAATTTGATTGGCTCTGCTCTGTTTTCATTACTGGCAATTTCTTGGAACACAAAAGAGGTTGAAAAGGCTGACAGGAATGGACAGTATTTATTTTGTGAGAAATATTTGTTGCCTTTTCAAGGCAATTGTGTTGCAAAGTTTTGCTTGTGATTGTTCCTCATTTTCTGTATCCCACCCCTGGGAAGAATGCTTTAAAAGGTCCATGATTGCTCTTTTGTAGATTCAGTCAGATCTGGGGAGGGTTGTTTTGTTATGATTTTTAAGAATAGTGCTGGATTTGTTCCCTATTTGCATAAACGTGAGCATAAGCTATAAATAAGTAAAGAACCATCAGATTTCTTAAGGTCGCTCAATTAAACTTAAAGTAGCAAGGCAATCTCAGAGAAAAGCAGGAGAAATGATGAGCTATCTTGACACGCAGAAATTAAAAAAGCAAGTTTTTAGAGTTTTAATGATTTTTTTTTCAATAGAGAATCCAACAGTTTCTAGAATGCATATGTGTCTTGTACATCTGGGTCATTTTGATTTTATGTCATCGTGTGTGTTCTTGTATGAAATTAAATCAAAGGTATGTGTAATAATAACGAACAAAGGACCAGTGTCTTAATTAAACATGTGCAGGGTATTGTCTTTGTCTTAGCTATAGCATTTGTGTTACTGTAATAATGAAAATACACTGAAAACATAACAATGATATACTTATCCCTCCTTTCACCACTTCCCGCCCCCATGTCATTTTTAATCAAGGTTGTTGTGCTTCTAAATAAATGCTACTTGTGCTTTTGATCTGACCAGCAATTTGCAGTAATGTGTTATTTGTTTTTTCAAGTTGTTGAGAACATAAGAGTGGGTCAGACCAATGGTCTGTCTAGCCCCGTATCCTGTCTTCTGACAGTGGCCAATGCAAGAGGCTTCAAAGGGCAACTATAAATGGTCCATCCCCTATCATCCAGTCACATCATCTGGCAGTCAGAGGCTTAGGGACATCCAGAGCATGGGATTGCATCTCTGACCATTTTGGATAATAGCCATTGATAGACCTATTTACTTTAAACTTATATACTTCTTTTTCTAAATCAGTTATAGTTTTGGCCTTCACAACATCTCTTGGCAAGGAGTTCCACAGGTTGACTGTGCATTGTGTGAAGCAGTACTTCTTTTTGTTTGTTTTAAACCTGCTGCCTATTTATTTAATTGGGTGACCTTATGTGAAGGAGTAAATAACACTTCCTTATTCACTTTCTCCACATCATTCATGATTTTATATCATCACTCTATCGTATCCCTGCTTAACCATCTCTTCTTGAAGCTGTACAGTCCCAGTCTTTTAAACTTACTTTATATGGAAGATGTTCCGTCCTTTTAAAGAAGATGTTCCATACTTTTAATAATTTTGTTGCCCTTCTCTGTACCTTTTCCATTTCTAATATATATATTTTTTGATATGGGGCAATGAGAACTGCATGTGGTATTCAAGGTGTGGTCATATCATGGATTCATATAGTGGCATTATGATATTTTCAGTCTTATTATCTATCCCTTTCCTAATGGTTCCTAACATTCTGTTAGCCTTTTAGACTGCTGTTGCACATTGAGTAGATGTTTTCAGAGAACTATCCACAATGACTCAAAGATCACTTTCTTGAGTGATAACAGCTAATTTAGACTGCATCATTTTGTATATATAATTGGAATTTTGCTTTCCAGTGTGAATTACTTCGCATTTATCAACATTGAATTTCATCTGTCATTTCGTTGTCCAGTCATCAAGTTTTGTGAGATCCCTTTGTAACACTTCGCAGTCTGCTTTGGACTTAACTATCTTGAGTAATTTTGTATCTTCTGCAAACTTTGACACCTCACTGTTTACTCCTTTTTCCAGATCATTTCTGAATATGTTAAACAGCACTGGTCCCAGTACAGATTCCTAGGGGACAACACTATTTACCTCTCCCCATTGTGAAAACTGACCATTTATTCCTACCCTTTGTTTCATGTTTTTTAACCAGTTATTGATCCATGACAGGACCTTCCTTCTTATCCCATGACTGCTTAGTTTGCTGAAAAGCCTTTGGTCACAGATCTTTTCAAAGGCTTTCTGAAAGTCCAAGACTCAATAGCCACCAGGATAACCCCTGTCTACATGTTTCCTTACCCCCTCAAAGAATTCTAATTGATTGATGAGGCATGATTTCTCTTTGCAAAAGCTGTGTTAACCCGTCACCAAATATTGTGTTAACCTATGTGTCTGATAATTCTGTTCTTTACTATAGTTTCAACCAATTTTGCCTGGTTCTTACCAGCCTGTAATTGACAATATCACCTCTGGAGTCTTTTTAAAAAATTAGTGTCACATTAGCTATCCTCCAGTCATAGAATCATAGGAGATTAGAGTTGGAAGGGACATCAGGAGGTCATCTAGTCCAATCCTGAGCTCAAAGCAAGACCAACCTCAACTAAATCATCCCAACTAGGGCTTTGTCAAGCTGGGCCTTAAAAACCTCTAACAATGGAGATTCCACCATCTCCCTAGGTAACCCATTCCAGTGCTTCACCACACTTCTAGTGAAACAGATTTTCCTAATGTCCAATCTAGACCTCCTCCACTGCAACTTGAGACCATTTCTCCTTGATCTGTCATCTGTCACCACTGAGAACAGCCTAGCTCCATCCTCCCTGGAATCCCCCTTCAGGTAGTTGAAGGCTGCTATCAAATCCCCTCTCGCTCTTCTCTTCTGCAGACTAAACAAGCCTAGTTCCCTCAGCCTCTCCTCATAAGTCATGTGCTCCAGCCCCCTAATCATTTTTGTTGCCCTCTCCTGGACTCTCTCCAGTTTGTCCACATCGTTCTTGTAGTGGGGATGGAGGGTAACTGTACACAATACTCCAAATGTGGCCACACCAGTGCCAAATAGAGGAGAATAATCACTTCCCTTGATCTGCTGCCAATGTTCCTACTAATGCAGCCCAATATGCTGTTAGCCTTCTTGGCAATAAGGGCACACTGTTGTCCACTGTAAAACCCAGGTCCTTTATGCAGAATTGCTGCCCAGTCATTTGGTACAGAAACTGATTTAAGTGATAGTTTACATACCAGAGTTAGTAGTTCTGCAATTTCATATTTGAGTTTCTTCAGAACTCTTGGACATCTGGTCCTGGTGACTTATTACTGTTTAATTTATCAATTTGTTCCAAAACCTCCTCTAATGACACCTCAGTCTGGGAGAGCTCCTCAGATTTGTTACCTAATAAGAATAGCTTTGGAAATCTCCCTTGTATCCTCTGCAATGAAGACTGATGCAAATAATTCATTTGCCTTCTCCGCAATGGCCTTCAGTGCTCCTTTAGTACCTTGATCATCCAGTTGCTTCACTGATTGTTTGGCAGGCTTCCTGCTTCTGATGTACTCAAAAAAAATTGCTGTAATTTTTTGAGTCTTTTGCTAGTTACTCTTCAAATTCCTTTTTGGCCTGCATAATTATACTTTTACACTTGACTTGCCAGAGTTTATGCTCCTTTCTATTTTCCTCACTGGGATTTGACTTCCAATTTTTAAAAGATGCCTCTTTGCCTCTTTTATTCTTTGCTTAACCATGGTGAGCATGTGGTAGTGGGGTTTATTAATTTGTAAAATAAGATCAAGGTCAATAGATCAGATCCTCTGTGCAGTTTTAAATCACAAAATTACTTAAAAGCAAACTTAGCTTAAGTTTGATCCATATTTACAAACAAGCAAGCTTATTAGAACATTGTACGCCTGTGAATAATTTGACAAAACTTTTTATGAACTGCTTGTCAATATATAATATTACTGAGAGTTAGTAGTGAGCATTATTAAATAGAACCTGTAAAACTATTTGCAACTGACTGTGTAGGTAATGAGACTATATAGAAATACATATTGTTAGCTGAGGTGAAATTCTTTTTAGAAGCTGAGTATATCACCAGAAAAAATCTGCTTCTTGTCTTATCTTTCTCTGATTGAATTATATTTTAGCTGCAGCTGTTGCCTTCTGGCTGTCTATGTAAGTACACAAAAACATTACACAGTGCTAAAACATGATATGTTTTTTTTTAAGTGAGATATCTGCAACTTAATAAGGTTGTTAGTTTTTATGTATTTCAAGACTAAGCCTAATTAGTTGGGACAGGTCGCTTGAACAAGTTGAACAATATGGTTGGAGTCGTGGTATTTTTCTCATATCCCTGATTGGCTGATATGATCAGAAAGGTCAATTTAACTCAGGAAAAAACACACACACACAATCCCCAAAAATTGACACCTGGTTTTGAAGAGAGAGCAATGGAAGGGATCCTCCCCGACTTTACACAGCCACATAAGAGCTAAGCAGAATTCAGACCCAGTGCTCTCTGGTGCATAGGAGTTGCTTTTCCTGTATTCCCTCAGGGACATTAGGCAGCCTAAAGTAGAAAGAGAAAAGTGGGGAGAAGGTGAGACCATGGCTGTGTCCCACCTACTCATGTGCTGTGTGTGCCAAGAGTAGTAAACTGTACTTAAAGGATGTAGTAGCAGTTTCTGAGAGCTGAGTTATGATTGTCTGTATCCTTATGTTCATCCTTTTAAAAACTTTGTGAGGTATCATTTGAAAACTCATGATTTGATAATCATTATTGTCCTGGTAAAATATGTGTGGCAACTGTACGTAAAGTTATAAGATTCTACTGTATGATTTTACTGAGACATGCTCCAAGTTTAGAAAAGCAGGCACAAACCAGTTCCTCAAAGATAAAAGGCAGACTGACATCAGCCAAGTGTCAACAAAAATCAAATGTCACCTGGTTAAGTGGCCATTCTTTGGTTGGAAGAAAAGTGTGAGTGAGAAATTTACATCTTGGCAATGGAACAGCTCAACATTTCTGTGCAAACAGACTCTCCATCTCCTAAACTTCAGATGGAGATGATTTTCAAAGAGGAAAATGACTATAAGAAGTGAGAACAGAGGACACAAATAATCTCTGCTCCCTTTCTCTTTGCTCATGACATCCACAATACCTGAAGGACAAGGAAAGGAGCACTGGACTAGGCTGAGGGGTCCTGGCTGTAAGGCATCCAACCAGTAAGACTGCAAAATCATGTGCTGAGAGAATCATCTTGCTTTGAATTCACTTAGCTTGTTAAGTTAGGTATTAGTTTGTGTTTTACTTTTTATATCTTTGTAACCAATTCTGACTTTTATGTCTCAATACTTGTAATCACTTAAAATCTATCTTTCTATAGTTAATAATCTTGTATTATTGTTTTAGCTAAGCTAGTGTGTTTGGATTGAAGTGTTTGGTGACCTCCATTTGAGATAATAAGGTTTATGCATATCATTTTCTATTAATGAAATGATGGACTTTATACGAGCTTGTATTGGCCAGGAGGGAACTGCATTCCCATTGATGCAGCGCTATGCCACTTGTTGGGGGTGGTTTTACTGCATCGGCTTCTGGATTGACTGAGCGGGTCTTCACTGACGGTTGATCTGAGGCGGCGACTTTGCCACCCTCAATGTAGACATACCCTGGGACCGGGAATTTGCTGCAGTCACTCTGGAGTATAATACAAGGGTGGCAGGTTGGCTGGCTGAAGCACTCTTGCAGCATAGCTGGGGGCAATTTCTGTGCTGAAGGTTGTGTGGAAGCAGGCCAGGAGTGGTTGCTCTCACAGCAAAGCATTGTAAAAGGCACCCCAGGTTGGAGAACTGAGGGGACACAGTGGTCCAACAGTCCAGATTATACTCTGAGGAATGTCACACGGGTCCTCAGACAGAAATTGCCTGCATAATTTGAGGATGCAGTTACTGCACATGCAAGTCAGGTATTTCTGCACACAGGTGGATGTTTGACATCTAACATGCAAACATTCCATTGGGATATGTATCATATTCTTGGGTGCAACCCAGACCAATGCATGGTGGTGTCACTGCCTGCCTTGTAGCCCTGGGTACCTCCTAATGTTTTGCTGCTGTAGCACCTAACTTGGGCTGCTTAGAACCAGCATGCAGGCGACACTTGGAGTGTCTGTTTATAGCTGCAATTCTAGTCCAGCAACTCTGACTCCAGAAATTTGCCAGTAACACACCAGGCATGCTCTGGTTTTCATCAGCTTTGGTGACCCTAACACACTCCCAGTCCTGGATTTTCCCAAAAATGTGTGTTCTGGACTATCCTGGACAGTTCAGATATTAAAGTTTGATGCTTCTGTAAAGAGTCAATATTCAACAGTTTGATACTTTAACTGTTATTAAGTATCAAGCTGTGTTCAGTTTAAACACAGCACTGGATTTATATTAAAAATAAAACAAGTTTAATAACAAAAGAAAGTAGAATTTTAAGTGAATTCAAGTATAAGAGAGAAAGTTAGAAACAGTTACAAGCAAATAAAAGTGAAAACACACATATGAAAGCCTGAAACTTAATCTAGCAAGTTTTGGTTGAAGGCTTTGTTTAAGATGAGCTGTCTCACCCATAGTTTTCCAACAAGATGGTGACTGACCCTTTCCTTGGCCAGGATCTCTCCCACAGGCCCAAAGATGCTGGTGCCTTTATCTTCTTAGGCGAAAGAGACACTTGGGGTTCTCTGCCCCTTTATTTTATAGTGCAGTGAATGTTTGAAGTGGATTCTTCCAAGGGTTACCCTCCAAAGTAAAGTTTATGTGCAACCTAAATACTCTGAACTCATATTTTTCTGGATCAGTGTTCAAATCCACAAAATTAGGCCAAAGCTTGTGCCATTCAAGAAATATAGGACCACAGTTTAAAAATATGGCCTGCCTTTTTGTATTTGTGGGTACAGTTTTGTCCCCTTGATTATTTGTGGGAATGGTTAATGCCAAATGGGATGTCTAAGTATTAAATTGTATCTGTACATCATGTATCTGGATAGCACCATAACACAAGGTGCAAATCTGGGCCTGTATTTATGTGTAGCCACAAAATTTTTATTGGAAAAAGAAAGGGCTACTTAAAAGCTGACTGTAAATAACAAAATCTTTTTTATTTACCGGTATTTTGCACATGCCTAGCTGTCATATTATAACCATATATAAAGGAGTCCAGGCTGCTTACATTAGGGAACCTCTTTTCATTTCCTTCTGGGGACCTTTATCTTCCCTTGTTTTCTCTTATGATTTCATTTAGTTTAATTATTTTATTTCATTTAAAAATATTTTAATAATTTTGGTATACTAACGTGATTTTATATGCAGTACAAGCAAAATGGCTTTATGTGTCTAGCCGTGTTTAATTCCAGTAAAAATATTTATGAAGAAAACAGAGTTTAGACATGGCACAGCTCAGGGTCTAACTGATTGCCATATTTGGGATAGGGAAGGAATTTTCCCCAAGTCAGATTAGCAGAGATCCTAGGGGTTTTTAACCTTTCTCTTCAGTGTGATGCATGGGTTACTTGCTGGTTAGAATTAGAGTAAATGGTGGATTCGCAGTAACTTGAAGTTTTAAATTGGTAACTCAGCCAGAGTTTGTGGGCCTATTACAGGAGTGAGTTTCTGAGCTTCTGTGGCCTGAGATGTGCGAACGGCCAAACTGGATGATCATGATGGCACCTTCTGGTGGTAGAGTCTATAAGTCTAAATGTTAATATTGTTGTCATAGTTTATCTGGGGCAATGGCTGACAAAACACACTACCGAAAGACACAGTTTAAGATCCAAACATTAAGCTCTCCAGCCTACAAACCCTCTTGTATTATAAATTAAATTATGCTTCTTCTCTGTATAAGTATGTATAGAGTTTGTAGTGGCTTCTGGGCTGTTTACAGGCTTTCTGAATTGGGGTTGTGCCACAAGCGGTATATTGTTGCAGTGTTCTAGGAGCAGACTGTGACCGAGAAAGTCACAATCTGCCTCCTGGATTTTCTCTGCTACCGGGGAATACACCCTGCAACCAGCGCAACATATGTCCTTCAGCACACACGCGCAGCTGCACTGTCCATCACGTTGTGGGGGTGGGGCAGCCATAGCTTTTACCATTTCCCAAGCCCACCCACCTACATAGGAGGGGGCAGCTCTCAGGAGAATGTTCCCCTCGCCTGCTCAATGAGCACTTTATGGCACCTTAATCCCTGTGCGGGTGCACAGGAGATGTCCTTTGTTGATGTTCTTAAAACACACTGAATACAAGAAGCACATTATGCTTTAAGGATTATTATTCAGGTAGCCATAGGGGTGTTCCCCTCTGATGATGGTGTATTTTAGGATGAAGTTGCATGGCTGTATGTAACTGCTACATCTATGTCTAAACATGGCCTACCACAAAGAAGAAATGATTATAATAGTCCCTTCTGCTTTAAAATCTATGCATCTATGAAAGAACGTTTCCTTACAATCATGGATGCTTACATATCCCCTTCTTCATTTCCCCTGCAGCCATGACTGGGAATCTTTGAGTAATTCTAATCGTTACTTGCTTGATCTTGTTTTGTCCAAGGCTGATATAATTATTTACATTCTCTTTCTGCATGGATTGCAGCACACTGACACAATGCAGTGTGAATTTATATCCTTATTGTGCCTCTTTTGAAGCTCCACCTACTGTGACCAGTCTCCTTCTATTCATATGATAAACTGAAAGCTGCAGCCACTTTGTGTGATTATTTAAACTATTAGTTTTCAGACAGTGCTCTTGTTGACTGGGAGAGCTGTGGGAAAAGGAGCCCTGTTACAAAGACGTGATTGCAGATTTTACATATTAAAAAGAAAAAAAACCCAGCAACTAATCTGCAGCAAAAGGTAAAAAGAGTTTGAAATGAAGTTTTACAGTTGCTCTGGGCCACTGGAAATCTCAGCAGATAAACCTGACACTTTAGAGTCTCCAGCCAGAGATTAGTGAAGAGCATGAAGTGGGATTAAGATGTGCAAAACTTGTCACCTGCTGTGTTGCTGGAGGTCATGTCCAATATAATACCAGAACTTTGGGATATAAACAAACTACGTCTGATCCTGTTAAAAAATGCAAAACAGAGGCTCTCATCATGAGCACTACTGCACTCCTGCTTTCCTAAGCAGAAGATGGCAAACATTAGAAAGAGCCACTTGAAAATGTCAGAACCATCTAGTTAATGAATCATTAATTTGTTTGCCAGTTGCACTTTCTTAAGAAACTGCTGATGTGTTCAGGCTCCCTCTTTTCCTCAGCAAAAGTGAAATTTTGTTGATTATGAAGGCTTTTAATAGCATCATCCAAGCAGAAAGCCAAAAGATTATATGTTAAATCAACTCTCTGTATTGGCCTGTACTGCACTTTCCAATATTTGTATCTTATTTCCCCATGCTTTGTATAGGAATGGGAAGGGGAATGTATTTTCTTTTCATTTTATCTTTTTGTAGCAGGTGTCCTAGATGGCGAATAACTGCTCTTCCTGTTCACCAAGCAAGACCAATGATCTCTCCCCTCACTAAGACCAGTTCTAGTGGAGTCATACTTTTAACTTTTTATTCAAAGCCATTACTACCCCTTAAATCTCGGGAACCTGCTCTCTAATGTAGCCCCCATCTTTCGTTGTATGAATGGTGATTTTTTTCCCCTGTGTCCATGGTAGTGTCCCTTCTTCCTTTGCTTTTTTCTGCCCACATTAATAGTGTCCAGATAAATAAGAAAGAAGGAGATTTGGATTGAAACAAATATTCTTTGAAGCTCTGCTCCATTTCTGGATGGCAAACCAAAATTCACTGGTGGATTCTGCTCATTCTGTGTTATAAAAGATTTACTCTGAGGCTGTAATGGTTAGGAGTGAAATTTGTGCAACATATATATATATATAGCGAGCATACTACTCCGGTGACTGGGTGTGATATAAGTTCCTAGATGAGAAAGACAGCTCTACTGGCTTAGAGCACCAGATGCTCTACGAGTAGCTGTACTATAGGTTGGTTGCTAGCTCCACCATCCTAAACACCAGTCCCATTATGTAACTGTCCATGCATGGTCTGTCCCGTAAATGCAATTGCATCTACACTATTGCTTTCAGTTGTGGGCAAAAGTAGGATGGGATTTTAGAGATAGGAAGGGAGAATTGGAAGGCTGGTGGGATTGATTTCAGAGACCTTGTACACAGTAGACAGGGCTTGCCAGTATAGCTCTACCTGTATAGCTGTAGTGGCAAGCCCTGCTGACAGACATGCATCTTATACTGGCACAAGAGTTCTTTTGCTGATATAGCTTATACCAGTTTCTGAAGGAAATAAAGCTTATTGCTGGTATAACTGCATCTACATTAGGGCTTTTGATGGCATAGCTATGTTGATTAGGGAGTGATTTAAAAAAAAAATCACTCCTAACCAAGCAATGACAGCAAAACATTAAAGGGTAGACCAGGCCTGAGTAAAGATGAAAAGAGCTAAATATGAGTAGCTTGACTAGAGAGAAGTCTACAGATGTTTGAAGGATGCAAACACCAAGGACAGAGGGGAATTGTTTAGGGTGTTATTTTTTAATGGAATGAAAGTATGTAAAGGAAAATGCTGGGGAGGATGAATTTTTGACAGTGCGATTTATTAGGCTGTGGAATAGTCTTGAGACATTACTTAGGATCTTTAAAAAGTCTGCGCAGAACAGTACTAAATGTACTTTTGGTGATCTCTGCCTTGTGAGAGCTTCACCTCTGATACGGGCCACGTCCTGAGGTCTTTACTCAGATTTTGTCAGTGGAAGTTTGCCTGAGTAAAAACGGAGTAAAGATTTTTGAATTTGACCCTAAGAATTTATGATTTGCTAGCTTTTTATTGAAGATAACTAACACTATATACTATTCAGTAGGGTCTCAGATATTCAAAGTGCTAAGCACTCCCATGTGAGGTACTGAATGCCCTCAGCTCCCATTGAGGACAGCGGTTAATAATGGCGCTCAGCACTTTGCAAGCTTAAGCAATGTGGTTGATAGTACTGACTATCCTGCAGTAATCATGAACAACAAAATAATGACTAGGAGAAATAAGAGAAAAAAAAGGAAGTTTAAGAAATGATCGTCTTAATTCTTCTGGAACCTTATGTAATTATTTCCAGCTGTGCACAGTGCATGTAAAACTCTGTCATTCTGATTTGTTAGCATTTTATACAGTGGAAAAGATTACACAAGATGCAGGGCACCAGAGAATCAGGCCCTGTATATTTACAATTGCAATAAATGCAACAAATTCTATTTCAAACTTTGTGTAATGGACTCTAAAGGAATACTATAGCTTTTCTGGGCTTCAGGATTTCTGATTAACAGTATGAGAATAAAACCTCCTGCCCAGAAGCTACAGTACATTTCACCCATGCTTATTAAAATCTTATTTCAGTCCATGTTGTTGTGCTTTTGCTAGCCCTGTAGCATTTATCTATTTTGTATCTGGTTGCTTTTATTCTATAATGGAGAGTTTCCATGCCGTTAAAAATGCGGAATAGTTCAGTTAATCTAGGGGAATGTTCCAAAAGATTACTATTGTTTACTATTAGAAGACTCATGATTAAATAAATTACTTGTTGAAATAGAGAGAAAAATAGTCAATCCTTTTAAGTAATCCTCCTTTTAATAGAATTAAGATAAAATATACCGGTTTGTCTATTCCTATGCAACAAGTTTATCATGTTTTATATGGGCCTGTTCCAGACAAATGATGTCATTGATTGTCTTGCTATTGCCTTCAGTGGGCTTTTGATATATTTGATATATTGTCTTTGAAATTCTCACTGGTTGTAAGTTGTCACAGCGACAAATGTGCTCAGTTTGGCCAGAGTCAACATGAAGACGTCCGGTCTGTCCTTTGTAGTGCTCAGATACCTTGTTTCTTCCAACTCTTCTGTTTTAGGCCAGCTGATGGCTGAGGCTCTTTCTAACTTTTGGTCTTGGCCCTGTCTAGATGGGTGTGCTGTCTGTCACTTGTCCACAGTTCTTCAGTTTCATCTCCACTGCTGTCCTGAGTCTCTGGCATCTCTCGCCATTCCAGTAAATAAGCTAATATGTTAGGTGAATAATATAGTACCTAATTCTTTGTAGAAACTTTTCAATGGTTGCTTGAAAAATATTAACTGTTGTGCTAGACTGGGAAGACAGTAAAGAATTTGAATGAATAATGGTAGGAATCCAGTCTTTTAGGTCTTTCAGCCCTAAATTATACAGAGATGGGGAAGAGGGAGATAAGAGAGAATTACAAACACATTTTTCAAAGTTGTCCGAGAGACAGTCAGAAAACCTCTTAAATTGTAAATAACAGCAAAGGTCCATTGACTTTTCTTCTACTTAAAGCCCTGTCACCGGCATCTGTTGATGGAGGCACATTTTCAGCTTTGAATTGGTAGCCCATGAACTAACATGTCTCCTATATATGTACTATCACTTACGTCCAAGTCCAACACATAATATTAAAATTAAAGGCTATTTGCTGTCAACTCTAGAAAGGGGCTCTAAATTTCAAATCTGAACACCCCAAATTTTTGGGAAGTGTTTTGATCTAGATTGCCAGATTCAGACGCATCTTCAAGGTTTTGGATCTAACTTAGATGCCAGATCTCTGAGGTTGGATTCAGGCTTTTAGGTTTGCTAATACATTACCTTGTCCACTCTGCTTTTTGCCCACCACAGACCTTGCTCTCTTCCTTATACTGTGCCTCCTTCCTTTCGTCCATACAGTCCCCATTTCTCTCACCAATAGGAGTCTTCAGGAAAGGAGGTTTAATGGAGTGAGCAGGGTCTTCAAGAGAAATTCAGGTCCAACTCCTACCTATGCTTGATTTTCTTCCTGGATCAGGTGACTATAGGCTATGACTAGGGCCTGTTGGGAAGAAGGATAAAAGACAGACCCGGTCTCTTGGTAAGAGAGATTGCAAGCAGGAGAAGCAGCCTGCTGGGAGGCTCTCCAGTGACTGAGAAAGGACTGATTGTGGTTCTCTGCTAAGAAGTTGGTGGAGGCTTCCTAGGTAACCAGCAGTGGTTTCCTGTGTTTCATATTTCATGAGATGGGTAACAACATGAAAGGACTCTGTGCCTGTAAAACTAACTGGGCTCTTGAGTAAGAGAGCTACCCGCAGAGATAGCATTCAACCAAGTGCTCATTTGCACTGACTTCCTGGTACCTTCTCCAAACTTTTCCCTCCTGCAACTTGTGCTCCTTCTTCCAAGCTCCATGCAGGTTGGTCTATCTTTACTTTTAACAGATGTTTGTCACTGTCATGTCTTTTGTGCTGATATTTGCTGACTTGGGGGTCAGGCAGACATGGCAAGTTCATAATCCATCCTAGGGACAGGGCCTTTATCCTTAGCCCATTGTGGCCTTTTAGGCCTCATAGTCCTCCAAGTGTGCTGGTCTTGGAACCAGCTTTCCATTCCATGTCTCTATTATCATATTTGGTGGGGGACTTGCTTCCACCCTGTTGCTGCCATCATTCTATTGGTTAACATCCTGTCTGTCCTCTGTATTGCTCAGATATTTCGTTTCTTCCAGTTCTTCTGTGTCAGGCCAGCTGATGGCTGAGGCTCTTTCTAACTCTTGGTCTTGGCCCCGTCTGTCTGGGTGTGCTGTCTGTCACTTCCCCACAGTTCTTCAGTTTTACCTCCACCGCTGTCCTGAGTCTGAAGCTATCTCATAAACCTGTCTCCCACTGCAACCTGGTGTAAGGCTTGAGGTTGTTTTCAGCTAACAAGTTGTAGGTCGCAACTAATTTAAATGACTGACGAGCATACCTGATCCTCAAGGACAATGGCTGGTGTAAGCATTTGATGGCTCAGGAAGCTAGATGTCCTGTTAATGATTCTAATTCCAATGAGAACACACATTTGCTTTTAGAATTTCTCACCTGCCACCTATCTGTCAGGACCACCCTCTTCTTCCTCCACCCTACCCCCACGCTGAACGTAGCCCTAGGATTCTTGATGTAAGTAGAGTGATTAAAGTGTCCTGCATGTATGTAACAACCATTATCACTGTTGTTCTCTCCAGATGGGGCAATGTACATATTTGGAAGTGAATAGATAAAAAAAAATTTAAAACATACTATGTAATCGATAAGAAAGCGTATATAATTGACCAGTGTAACACCATGAAGTTGAAGCTGATTTATCAGGCTTCCTGGTACTGTGAATAAACCTCTTCAGTATTGTCTGTGCTGTCTGATTCTTGGAGAAAGAATCCTTCGTGCCTTACACTGGACTGTTGCCTTTTGCTATTGCTTTTTGTGGCTATTTGATAGTTGGATCCAGACCTGTTCCCGAGTGAGTGGTGGCCTCTGGTCTAAAGCTCCTTTGTTGTAGCAGGCTGTCTGCTTAGGTTGGTGTTCTCTCAACTGCTTCTGCACACTGTCCATTGTTCCTTTGTTGGGTTTCAGTAGACTAGCACTCATGGGAAGCAGAAGCTTGGTTCTTTGACCCAACCATCTTTGTGCTGGGCTACTATCTAGGCAATGGGAGAATGTATTGCGATGGTCCACTATTGCTAGGTAGAACAGTCCTGTCAGCCTTTGCTGTCTGTCTCTTGACTGATATTATTGCCAGCTCTGCCTTCCTGCTTTGTGGGCATCTAGGGGAAGACATCTGGTGCTTAAATTACCATCTTGCACTGAATTGTTTGGATTCTGCTTAGTGTCCTGTGGCCCTTTGTCTGAGCACAGCATGCCAGGATGCTATACCTTACAAAATGTACCTTCAGTTTCCTTTACACAGTTCTTGACTGAGTGTCCTTCAGATAGTTCACCTCCCAGAAACTCTGACCATGTAATTCTTGTCACTAACAGTGAACAGGTCTGTTCTGACCTTTTCCCAGGGTCGGAAATGGATTTCCAAGGCTGCAAAATCTCCGTCTGTTGTTGATCTCTATACTTTTAGCACACATCACGCTGTTCCATGTATGCTCACACTGGGCATTCATACCTAGACAGTAGGTACACTCCCTGGCTCATCTCAGGCATGCTTCTATGCACAATTATGAAACATTTATCCATCCCATGATATTAGCTCTTAGATCAGCTGGGATTATTGCTTCATCCCTATGATGGGGTGTACCTACCCTCCACTGGTTCAGCAGTGGTTGAGAACACTCTGTGGGCTGAAGAAGCCATGCTCCCTCGTCCCTGCTTGGCCTGCTCCAGCTGGAACCAGGATATAAAAGGGAGAAGCTCAGCTCAGTTAGGGATGACTGTTGAAGGGAGGAAAGGAGTGTTGCAGGCTGCTGTGAAGAGACTGCAAGCAATCCAAGGCTCTGAGACCAACCAGGATGCGGTGCTAGCTGACCGACACTGCAGACGGAGAGATTGCTGAATTCCTGAGACTACTGACTGTGGAAGGACAGGTAGGAAGTAGCTCAGGGGAACTAAACATGGTTCCGGATGTGGAAGCAGGGTTTGACTCAGGGTGTTTTGGAAGGATCCCTGCTGAGTCAGTGGTTGATACCCCTGTCGCAGACAGGGCCCTATGCTGTGACCCAGTGGAGTCGGGAGGTCCCAGGTCACTTTACCCTGGCCGTGGCCTACCCCTGGATAGCGGCCTACCCTCTTCTGGACACTAGGCATACTTCCCTGCCACAAACAGCATTTCTATTGACTCTGGATGGCTCTGTGTTGCACTCTAAAGGGTATGCTCTGTTCAATGTATCTGTCACCAGTAGTGACTTCTTGGGCAGTCTCTTACCCTCATATCGTAGCACTGGAGTTCAATAACATGTGTTGTACTTGCTTGGATGCATTCAGCAGTGGCTTCTTTATGATGCTTTCTAGTGGCTTGTGATTAGACTGCATATCTACCTTGGTGAACTGATGGAATTATTCCGTACCAAACAGCACAGCCAGCAGCATCTTTTCTATCTGAGCCTATCCTCTTTGGGAATCTGTCTACTAGCAAATGCTATATAGGCTGCTGGCTTTGCATCAGTGTTATTCACAGGCTTCCCTCTGAGGCATCTCAGTGTAGCTCTAGCTGCTCTGCAGGATTGTAGCACTTCAGGAATGGTGCCTTGCTTATGATTGTTTTTTTTTTTACTCTTGCAAATGTGTTTTCTTGGGTCTCTGAACATTCCCACATTGCATTATCATCTCTTAACAGTTCTCCTGTTTGGTGACTGACAGAGTTATAACAGGCTTCTGATAGGTGTGCGCAGAATCTGGAAAGATAACTGGCCATATCTTTAAATCACTTGATTCCCTTCACCTCCTAGTGGTCTGGCATTTCTCTAATGGCTTTCAGTTTCTCAGGGTCCAGCCAGAATCCTTCAGAAGTCAGTAGTTCTTCTTAACTTCAACTTTTCTGCATTCAGCCTAATATTCCACTCCTGGCATCTGTTCAGGAGTTGTCACAGTTTGGTATCATAGTCCTGGATTGCCTCTTCCCTGACGTCTCCTTCTACAATAAGAATGTCATCATCTACAGTCTTGATGCCTGGGAGTTCCTTCAGTAACTGATTCAGTTTACACTGAACCCCTCTGGAACCAGGCTGATGCCCAGAGGCATTGGTACCCAGTGGTATATGCCAAAAAGTGTTGCAAAGGTGGCATGGCTCATCTAGCACAATATGCTGGAACCCATTCTTGACATCATTAGTAGTGGACATTTTTTGCCCTGGATAAATCAGGCAATATGTCCTCAGTCATTGGAAATGGTTAGTGACTTCTTTTCAATGCTCTGTTAAGTGGTTTTGGATCAATGCAGATCCTAAGTTTCTCACCTCAACAGGCTGCTGATTTACCCAATGCTAGTTTCAGAAGGTGTAATGATATCTCTTTGCAGGCATGCCAGTTCCTTCTTCAGTGGTTCTACCAGGGCTAATAGCACTCTGCATTTCAGTAGTCTTTTGGGCTGCACATGGTGTGTGTGTGGGGGGGAGACTATTTCTAACTCAAGTTTGCCCTCTAGATATCCAGACCCTTGAAAAATGCTCTGTTAGAATTCTGGACAGTGACTGTTCTCTCTCCTCTCTCACATTGAGGTGTTCTGGTGTGTACTGCAATCAAATCCATAGCTTGCACTGCGCTGCCACCCAGCAATGGATGGTATTGCTGTGTGTGTCAAATGCTATAAATTCCAATCAATAATGTCTCTTGTTTTGCGGGTTTCTTATCAATGGCCTGTTTGTGCCCTCTGGCCTCAGAATGGTTTCATTGTACCTCACTAGCCCTTGCTCACCTTTCTCCAGTCTAATACTGCTATTGATGTTTCTGGGATTACATTGCAGCTAGCTCCACAGTCCAGCTGGAATTGAATTGGTTGCATAATAGCATAGTTGCAAATATGGCAGCTGAATGGCTGGCAGCCTCCTTCAATGTGTGTATATTGAGTGTCTTTGGATCTGCTAAAATCACACTGCAGATAGACTTCCACTGAAGAGGAAGTTAGGTCCTCAGTCACTGCATGTACTGCTGCTTTTTTCTTTCTGAGTAGCAGCAACATTAGGGAAAAATATTTGATGTCCCATCTTATACCATTGCCTATAGGGTAGATTTTTTTACTTTCTGCCCTTTGTGTTGCTTTCCACAGTGCATAAACTGGAAAATGATGCCTGCATTTACAGTTGGTTTCTGTCCTTCTTCCTGTGTTCCTTTAGCTTGAGCCTGTACACTTGTTTTCAATTAGTGGCTGGCATTGTTGTGATCCGTCTCCTGGATAGTTCAGCTGTCCTTGCTATTTAGAGGCATTTCTCTAGAATTAGATCTGTTTCTCTCAACAATCTCTCCCATAAGCTGGATTCATACATCCCGCAAATGCTACTGTCTTTAATTAGAGAATTTTAATATCTCCAAAGTTATATGTGGTTATCTGAATTCTCAGCTCTGTGGTGTTGGCATCTAGTCCCTAATCTGCTTCTTTGTTTCAGATAAAATAAAACAGTATGTCTCTATTGTCTCATTTTGTTTAGGGTCACAGTACTCATCAAATACACTGGAACGTCTGATAAAGATAGTGGGCATTATTTCTGGCAATAGTGTAGACTCACTCACTTCTCATCCTTCCCCCCCAATGAGATAGTATAAAAGCTTTAACTTCATTTTTTCATCTTTATTCCCCCAGGTCATCTTGGTATTCAGAATTGATTTTTGCCTGTACTTTTTCTATGCTTGGGGCTTTTTGTCTGGAAATCCAGCATTCCTGGAGGATTGTATCCCTCTATGCTGCTTGTTTGATCTTTTTTATTTTTAAAGGTGCTGCTTTGTTTGCCAGTTAGTCACACTCTCTTCCTTGCTGTGGGTCTCACTAGACTGACTGCTGCCACCATGTTTCATGTACCTCATGCTGGGATATAACATGAAAGGACTCCATGCTTGTAAACTAGATGGCTCTTTAGTAAGACATCCATTTACAAAGAAACTGAGAATAGTATTCTAGCTATGTACATACAAACTGCCTTCCTGGTGCCTCCTCTAAACTCTTTCCTCCTGCAGCCTGTGCTTCTCATTCAAGTTCCATGCAGGTTGTTACACCCTGCAGAGAGGGAGCCTGGGAAGGGTTCCCTGGGAAAAGATTGTCTAGGAAGGTGGCCCTTGGACAGTGGATCAAGGCATCTTGTGTTTAGCTCAGACCACTGGCCCATGATTTACTTCCCAAGAACCTTAAAAGAAAGTGGACATGGGCCCCTTACAATGCTTCTGAGAGTGATAGATTGGTGTTTGACTGGTGCTCAGTACCAGAGTCTCTGAAGGGAAGTACAGGAAATGCCATTATGGACAATTATGTAATTATTTCCACATAGGAAGTTTCTTCCTAACCTCCGGTGTTAGCTATTTGCTTATGCCATGAAAAATAAGGGTTTATATCCTTATAAAATTTTGTGGATGTGGGTATTCTCAATATTCATATAATAGTCTAATCTGCCTTTGAAGCCTATGAAATGTTTGACTTTAATTGTCTTGTGGCAATAAATTCCACTGCCTAATTATACAATGTATAAAATTATATTTCCCTTTATCATATTTAAATGTGTTGTCTTTTAACTTCACCAAATGTCTCATTGTTATTGTACAATGAGAGAGTACATAGGAGTACCCCATTTACTTTCTGTATACCATTCATTATTATATGTCCCTGTATCATATCTGCTCTCTAAACTGAGCAATCTCTCTTTCTGCCACTAATAATTCTTTGCCCATCTTTGGACCCCTTTTATTTCTGTCATTCCTTTCTTGAGGGGAATGACCAGAAATTAAGAGACTACTCAAGATGAGCTTACCATTGATGTTGGGTCAGATGAGTTCATGCAATTGGTGTGCTGCCCATAGTAAGTGGCAGTGCGTAGACACATTGAACCTGACACACTGAACTGACCTCAGGCCTGGTCTTCATTTAACATTTAATTTAACATAGCTACAGTGTTCACGGGTGCAAAAGCTTCACTCCATAACACTTTAACTATGTCAACCTAACTCCTAGTGTAGATGCAGATAGATCAATGGAAGAACACTTCATAATTCAACCTAGCTACCATCGCTTGGGAGGTGGTGTTCCTACAGTGATGGAGAAGCCTCTCCCATTGCTGGAGACTGCATCTACACTTCTGGATGAAGCCAGCATAGCTGTGTCGCTACCGTCCCCATAGTCTAGACATGGCCTCAGAATGAAACAAACTAAAAAGCTGATACTACTTCTCCTTTAAGAAAGAGAGTAAAGAAAGTGCACAGAAAATCACTTAGCTGTCTGTTTCACAGTATCTCTCTCAGAGAAACCCAGTCACGATGAGCCACATCATGTTTTGTAGCCGCAGCCCTGCCTATGCTTCCTGTAGCTTCCTGCAACACCTCTTTAAGCACGTTCCCCTCAGTGCAGCATGTCAGCTCTGCTGGTTGCTGTTTAGGAAATGGGCAGCAGAGTGACAGTGGCAAAGGGGGTACCAACTACTCTCTCATTCTCCTCTCTCCTTTTGGATGCCTGACAAGTAATTAGGGAACAGTCCCTGTGCTCTTTGAACACAGGGACTGCAGTTTGGCCCTTTTGCAGACTGTGCAACAAGATGAGGAGATACCTTATCCTCTTTCCCACCTCCCAGCCCCTTGTGAACACACATAAGGACAAGGCAGAATCTAGCTAAAAAGGAGGTCAGCCGAGGCAGTCAAGGAACAAATCCATTAGAATAATGTGACCAATGACAGCCAGCCAAACCAACTCAGTTTTAATATCTGCTGTGCCAGTCAGCCAGAGAGATGAAAAAATGCCATGTCCAACTTTGGTAAAATTTCATGTTGAAAACTTTTTATTCACATGTGTGTATGAATGCTACGTAAAAAGACATTAAAAAAGATATGCATTTCCTCACACAATTCTACATGCCACACTAAAACTAGGGGCTGGATGATCCTCCTATTTAAGCTGGTTTTACATCAGTTCCATTCATTTCAGAGGAGTCACTCCTGATTCATACCAGCAGGAATGGGATGAAAACTAAGCTCCTAGACCAGTCTGTAATAGTGGCAAGGTACAGTGGAACTGATTCTTAGAGGCCGGCTGACTGTACAACATGACAGTCTGCTATTTTAATAAACAAATATGAAATCTCAAATAATAAGTAGAGGAAAATGCAACAATGCTCTAGATATATAGATTGGAGGGGATGAAAAAGGCAAAATTGACTTGAGAAGTGTGGGTCTCTGATGTTCCTCTGTGGCATTGGCTGCCTGTGTTCTCTTTGTCAAACTGTAAATAATCAATATCAGTGGGAGTCTTCTGGCTTCTCAAACTTGAATCACTTCCCAGGTATACTACTACAACTACTATTTTCTAGCATGTATAATTATTAGTGTGACTAGGGAAAAGAGCACAGGCATGGTGTTTTTTTCTGACTAACTCACAATAAGCATCTCAGCTGCTACTTTCCATCAGAGAGAGAGTCAAAATAGCTTCTGCCAACTCTCTTGAGCACATGCTCAGGCAATCAGAGCCATGCCATATGACAGTAATGATGTGATCAGTCACAACCAAACAAGCTCAAAAGTACCATGAAAAGCTGTCACAATGTTTCTGCAAGTATCTAGATAATGGAAACAATTCTGCTCTCAAGTTCAACAATAACTTTGCTTGCCTGAATTTTTTTTTTTACATAAAACTTTGCATTTTTTCAGACGCATCATGAATTCCAAAGGATGCATTTTGTGTGTGTTCATGTTTGTGATAAATATTTTGCTCAGCTCACATTGTTGTATAACTAGAATACTCTCTTATGGATAACATGAATCTCAAACTATTCAACTTTCTAAATGTGAATTCCAAACAGAAAAAGTTGAAGCTAGTACACAACAACAAAAACAGATTTGTCCTTCCCTAACTAGCATTTCATGTGTTGCTTCTTTGAGGTGTTTCATAGCCTCAAAGCTAGGAGCTAGGCTGTTTTCAGTGGTGGCAGATGACAGAACAAGGAGCAACAGTCTCAAGTTGCAGTGGGAGAGGTCTAGGTTGGACATTAGGAAAAAGTTTTTCACTAGGAGGATAGTGAAGCATTGGAATGGGTTATCTAGGGAGGTGGTGGCATCTCCATCTTTAGAGGTTTTTAAACTGAGGCTTGACAAAACTCTCGCTGGGATGATTTAGCTGAGGATAGTCCTGCTTTGAGTACGGGGTTGGACTAGATGACCTCCTGAGGTCCCTTCCAACTCTAATATTCTATGATTCTATGAACTCAAGAATGGTCTAAGACACAAGCAATAAAAAGTAAACATAATGATCCAGATTTATTTCCACTGTAACTTCATGGAGTCACATCAGGAATGAAATTTTACCTTAGTTTTCTCTACTACTAACCCTTAGGAAGGTGATTTAATTATCTACTATTAAAGTTTAAGCCTAAAAACACATACCCAAGATGTTAACCACTAAAGCTGGTTTTAAAAAAAAATTGAATTTTGAAATTAGAAAAATAGGAAATTTTGTGATATTTTTCATAAAAATTTTGCCCCATTTTTTCAACCATGTCCACAGCTGGCTGAATATTTTTTTTAATTTCTAGTTTTGAAATTTCAAATTTTGCAAAAAAAATTGAAATTTTTTTAAATGCCTCCTCCCTTTTTTTAAAAACCAACTCTATTTACTATCTTTATGCCCAAAACAGATGTTATTGCAGGCATCCAAACTGCTTGTTTCTACCAAGGGAAGGAAAAAGGGAGCTAGTGCATCTTTAAGACTGGATTTGTCTGCATATATCCCAGCAGAAATTTGAAGAGCTTTTCATTCATGCCTGAATCTTTCTGTTAAGCAAGTGAGTGCCCAAGTCCGTACTCCAATTTAATTTGTTAAATTATATTTTATGACAGAAATTAAATTACTTGTTGTCTATAACATTCCAGTTAAAGTATATCTAACGGTAGTTGTGTTGTTGGGTTTTTTGAGTTGCAAATAAAAAACAAGTTTAGCTGTGTTCAACTTTGGTGATGTGTTTGTAACTTTCTAAATGAAAAACACAATCTTACAGTGCTAACATACCTGCTTAACTTATTGATGGGAATAGACCCATTGCATTTGGAGGTTTACACAAATTTGTATGTGTGTATGTGGTCTTTTTAAATTAACTAAAGTAGTTCGAGGGTTTTGGATCAGCCCTAAATCTTCCAGATTAAACTAAGAGTAAAATAGCCTAATATTTGGAATTCTAGCAGTGGAACTTATAAATTTGTTAACGTGGAACAATAAAATACTGGTACCTGCAAATTGATGTGTGATGCGTGTTTATTTAAGTGCACAAATTTACTTGTGCACAGTAGTTTATTAAATTGTTTTAAAAGTTTTGTGTGAAGTGTTGTGAAACCGCTGGGCTTTTTAAGTATATTTGAGTTTTATACATTCCCAGGGATGTTTTGTACCTGTGTTTAAACCTTACTGGTGTGCAGGTTGACAATGATTTACTATATCACAGAGTGCTGATTGCATGCTTTCCGTTTAAAATGATTCAATCTCTATTATATACATACTTGGTCTGATCCTCTTCACTCTGTTTGATGTTAGTACATTGACCTTTCCAATGTGATTAAAAATGGTGACCTACACATACCAGTGCTGTAATCTAAGAACTGTGTGTTACAATCATATATGTACCTAGGAATGGAGAGTTAAAAGGAGCTGGGGAAAACAGTGTATAGAAATTCTTAATAAAGTTCTGAATAGATGTCTTCTGCCCAAAGTCCATTAAATCTATTGTCCTCATGCAGAGTGACTGAGTCTGTGCTTTGGAAAGTGTATAAGCCTGTGATATAGAAGTAAATATACTGGATCAGATTCTCCTCTCATTTACACCTGAGTAGCTCCATTGACTTCAAAGGAACTACTCCAACTCACACCAGTGGAGATGAGATGAAAATCATGTCCACATAAGGGAGACCATTCCCAAGGTTCTTACAATGACTTAATCAGTGGGTTAACTTTTCAATTATGTGATCACTTGGTGAGAATGAGGTACTACTTATTTCCAGAGGTTGCTTTGGAGCCTATTTCACAAACGGACCCTAGAATGGTAGAAGTGTCTAGATTAGGTCAGGAGTGGGGCCCTGTGCTCACCTCTGGTGTGGAAGGATCAAATAAAAGTACAATTTTGCATAAAAGCTCCAGAATCAAGCCAAAGGGAGAGCAGAGCTGAACTAGAATGTTCAGAAACAGACAGAAAGAAAGAAACATCATCGCCATCATCTTCACTTTAAAGGTTGCTATTACGTATATGTCCTAGCAACAAAAAAAGAGTGAAAAGCCATTTAATGTTGCGTAAGTTCCAAATCCACCCACGCAAACCCTAAAAGCCAGTTAAAAAGATTATCTTCATTAATCAATACTCCACATTAACTATGTTCAGTACTTATCTCTGCTGGAAAATTAGGCCAAGTTAGAACACGATGTTGAAGAAACTTGTTAGCTAGAATGATATTAAACATGACTTTGTAGTGAGTGTTTCTAGTAGGGTTCACCCATGACCTGACATAATGTTGAACACAACAGTCTCTGTCTACACTAATGCCAAAATTATGTTTAGCATCATGGTAATTAGTGTGACTTCTGAAGTTCATGTTGTACTTTGACCTGATTTTCTAGTGAGGACAAGGTCTCTTGCTTGCACCACTAACATACAAAAATACACATGAGATTTCTTTAACCTGCACTGTAACAGAAATCCTTAATTCTGACCTCAGCAACATTAACACATTTACTATATACATAAGTGCACTAGTTAAGGATTTGATGTGCTGTTTGAACATGGTGACAGTATGGGCTCAGAAACAAAAGTTTTAGATACAAGTCCAATTTTTAATGACCTATAATCCCATTAAGTGGAAATGTTCAGCCCAAACCAACGTTGCTAGGCAGCAGAGAGGATGGAGGAGAAAAGAAGGAACAAAATGTAAGAAAACTGGATGCAACCTTATCATTGCAGAAAATGTCATCTTTCTACCATAAGTAGAAAAAATAGAAACATTGGAGAATCTTGCTCTCAGCTTTTCAGGCAAAATGTATAATGCCAAAAGGAATTCATACCCTAAAATCTGCTATATCCTAAATTCATTATGCATTAGTATTCATAAATACATTTTACAACATTGAATTAATCATTTCAGAACTTTATGTGGGAGCAAAAGAAAAGCCTAGGTCTTTTAATATCCAAAAAGCAAACTCTTGAAACACAATGGATGAAGAGATCCAAATATGGAGTGATAATACTACAATTTAGCACTAAATAGTGTGCACCAAATTATAGTTAGGCCAAACTGTAACACTCCTAGCTGTAGACCTAGACCAACACTTACAGTGTGAGTTCTTAAAGTTAGGCACCTAAAGGTCATATTTAGACATAAAGGCACCTAAGTAATTGTGATCTAATTTTCTGAAGTGCTGACACCTGCAATTCTCATTAGACATCAGTGGAAATTGTGTGTACTCAGCACTTCTGAAAAAACAGCCACATTTATTTATATGTCCCGAATAAAAACCCCAAGTCTGAAAATTTTGACCCAAATGTCTCCAACTACTACCAATCAACTTTGCTTTCAATTCAGTCTTCAATGACAGTGGGCACTGTCACTGGTGATTTTTTTCTATGCACAAGGAAACTTTGAGTCTCCAAATCAAACTTTTAAATGTGCAGCATATAACTGCTGCAAATTGTCCATATGGAATAATCCAGAGATTAAAATGGATCATAGAAAGGTGTGTTGAAATGATTGGATCCAGACAGGGTGTAACAGACTGCTGTGCAGTAATCCCTTAGCCAGCCCTGTCACGCCAACCCCAATTGATAGAGGTAGATTGGAGCTGGCTGGGAACACCTGCACCTGATTGAGGCAAGGGAAACAGCTGTGCACCTAATTAACCAGGGGGTATAAACAGGCCCAGGAGAAGGCAATGGGAGAAAGGAGAAGCCAGGGAGTAGAAGAGGGTCTGCCTGTGGGCTGGGTGAGGGGCTTAAAACAACTAGCCAAACTGCATGAGTTAAGAAGGTGGTAGGACTGCACACTAAACAAACTTCACTGGATTGCTGAACAAGAGGGTCTTGGAGTCATTCATGACAGAGGATGGTGGAAGTGAAGGGGCAGTGTCAGAGAACCTTTACACAGGGATTTTTGAATTCAGACACTTTATAAATCAATATTGCTTTCCTGGCATTTAGACCATTTGAGTGATATATAATAAAGAGAGGAATCAACTATGGAAATCTCATAACTAAGAAATCTATTTGATCAAATTGTGGGTGTAAATATGCCTAACCTATATTAACAATGAGAAATTATTAAACCCTTGATTACCATAGACTTGATATAATAAAAGCTTAGGGTTTTTTAATACATATATATTGATGACCTGTCAATTCAACAAAGATGCTCAGAATTGCTTGGAGCAAAGAACTTAACATATGTCTACATTGGAACCTGAGGATGTAATTTTCAGCTGAAGGAGACATGCCTGTGCTGGCTCTGATGAAGACATTACACTAAAAATAGTGTAGTTATGATATCGCAAGTGGCAGGATGGGCTATTTGCTCTAAGTTTGATACCATCTGAAACTGTAAGTGCATACGTAAGTGAATAGCTGCTTCTGAACACAGCAGCTGCAGTTCTGTCTTTAGCACACTAACTCAATCAGAGCTAGTGTGCATATGTCTGCACAAGCTGGGAATTGCATCTTCCAGCTCTAACGTAGACATACAGTTTAGAAAGGATATGGAGGAAAACTTTTGCAATCAAGCAGAACTAAATACAGTGAGTTCCACTTTAGACTTAATGCTAAATCCCTAAAAGAAGAGAGTTCAAAACTGCATAAGCACATACATCCCTTTTAAGGAGCTCCTTCTAAATGTATCTATAATATAATGAAGGCACATCAAGGATGAGTTTGGTCCATTTATTTCACTAGGGTTGCACCTGCTTACACCAACTCTTAATTTGATTCCAAACACGTTAAATATAAATAAGTGTTTTAAATGTGATGAACTGAATGGTTCATGTAAGTTATAGGACTCCACTAAAAAGTGCATGTGTAAGTTACCATCACCTGTCTGGATCAGATTTTGATAGGGATTTGCCATAGAGCCCAGCTGCTGTGTCACTTATTCTTGGAAATAACAGAAAACTGACAAATTTACCAAATCTTCTGAAGAAATTTGTTCTCAGTACTTATTCTGAAAGAGTAAAGCAAAATAATGGCTTCACCTACCAAAAATGTATTCACCTATGTGACGAAATATATCTGCTGTTTAACAGTGCACAATGACACTAAACTTATTTAAGAGAGGAAGTGGGGAAAAATACTGCTATATATCTAACTTAATCTATAAAGGGACTTTTGAGGTAGGCAAAGTGCAGTTAGCCAGGTTTGAATTTAGCACTTCTGTTTGTATGAAAGAGTCTATGGGAATTTTAATAATCAGATGATCAAGTGATCAGGACTTAGTTTTACATCTTATTTGAAAGGGTCATGGTGCTGGTGGAGGTACCATCTAACAATGTGCCAGGACATTGATTCAACACCTTATCAGGAGAGAGATTGGCATCTACTGAAAAAATGAGGCTCTCAGTCTGTTTTGCCACTGTGTGTGTGTGTGTGTGTTTGTACTGAAGATGAGGTATGAGTGTAGCTCATATAGGCATGCTTAATCTAGGTATCTTGGCTAAAAGTAACAGTGATGACACTGTGACACAGACCCCAGTGTGGGTGACAAAAGTGTGTCACTATGTTGTCACAGCTAGCTTGGCTAAAAATAGCAAGGTTAAAGCTAGTGTGGGTATGCCAACCCATGCTGCAATCACCACCAATTGCATTCAGACATCCCCTGTACCCTACAAAGTTTTTGGTTGTGAGGAATCAGATGGTCTCCCTTTGGAGACCATTGTGTCACTCTGTAATCTACCAAACAGGACACTTCTGAACCGTTAGAAGCACACAAGAATCCCCATTACTCCCCTGTGTTTGTAACTGGAAGGTAGATGGAGATGGCAAAATTCAGAAGCACTAAAAAACAATAAATGCTATGTTCTGAACGCAGTTTATTTATTAAAGCTTCGTAAGTATATTGACAGTCACATCTAGTAGTTGGTGTAATTATTAATTGCACATCAATTAATCATTTTACCATACATGTAAACAATATAAATGTAAATAAACAATGTGTTTGTTTAATCACAAATTTATTTTTAGTGTAAATCAGGAAAGATGAAGGATTACTAGCGATAGAGCCATCATAATGGGCTACATCAAACTGCTCTCTGATCCAATGGTTGGAAGCTGAAGCTAGATAAATACAAATTAGAAATAAGGTACAAATATTTAACAGTGAGAGTAATTAACCAGCGGAGCAACCTAAGGATGTGGTAATCCTTGTTATCTTTAAATCAAGACTGGTTATCTTTCTAACAGATAACTTCAGGTTAAGCTACAGCATATCTCTTAATGAAGAAATTACTGGTGAGTTTGTTTGGCCTGTGTTATGCATGAGGTCAGATTAGATGATCAGAATGTCCATTCTAGCCTTAAAATCTCTGAATCTATTAACCCTGTTTTTTAGATGTCATAAAATTAAATTACTTAGGCTTTGTTCTGTTCGAAATGATGGACTTTTAAGAATAGCAGGTGCTTTAGAGTCGCTATCATTTAGGAACACAAATCACATTAGATTTGAAAGGAATCAGATGTTGCTGGCATTTCTGTTGAATTCACTATATAGTATGATGAAAAATACATGCGGAACAATTATTTTCTCTAAACCCGGAAGCTGTTGCTGTATCTTATATTTACCATTTTTATATTCCTGAATAGAATACTGTTTTGACTCGGGTTTTTTTGTGTTTTTAATGTACACACATTCAGAAGTCTGTGTTAAAATGGACGGGCATTGCTGTTAATTAAATTTAATTATGCAGTTTAGAAAAACTGATTGTATATTTCTCTTCTAAGTGGACTACTATGTGTTGTATTTGCAAGAAGCTTACTACAGGACAGGTTTGAAAATCTATATGACTCATTTAATCAGTGGCTTATTCCTCCAGACCTCAGAATTGTGGAGGCTGTTGGACATGGCAATAATGAGGACTGCAAATTAGAAAGGAATATTTAATAACCTATATTAATTCAGGAATACATTGCAAGAAATAGTCTCTTGCGGCTATTATAGCAAGGTGTACACAATCTCATAAGCACTGAATAAAGTGTATAAAAAGATAAAGTATAGGAGATGCATATATAAAATGCAAAGATCTAGTAGACTTGTAAAACGTAAGTGTTCACAATGCAATTTGCAATCATAGCCACGTCATCCTGAATTGGGTTTTGTCTGAATGCAGAAAATGTTTCTCAATTTATGTAAATCCAACAATTCTGATATCTAAATGTGCCTGCTATTATAGTAGCTTTCGAGCACAAATATTTCTTTTTCCAGTTTGATAGTAAAAGATTTTGTAATATAAAAAGATGCAGCTTTTCAAATATGTACTGTTTGTCCACTTTTCCTCCCGACCTTAACCAACAGCCTGGAATGCAGATCTCAGGGGTATCATGAAGCAGTACCTGCTGAGAAAGATGAGCAATTATATGCTTCCCAGACAACTCTGCCTGCCAGTTCTTATTCCTGACTCAGCATGATGTGCTGCTACAGAATCTGGTCTTACTGCCCCAGGATAACTTTTTTGTTCTGCCAAGGAAAGAAATTCCCGAGTCTACAAAACTTAGCTCTGAAAAGCTGCCACATTTGCACTCTCACTCTCCGAGTCAGAACAAAACTCGACCCATGGATTATGGGCTCAAATCTGGGCCATTAATGTCATTACAAATTTTGCCCTTGATTTTTTTTTAAAAGGAATCCTGCTTGAGCCATAAATGAGCTCAATCATCTAATAAGCAGGTGGAACCACATGCACATATATGAGTGTGATACAGAAAAGTAATCTACCTGTGTATTCTGCTTTAACCCATATTTTGTGTATCCTTAATTATACTACTAATAATAAATAATTTAATACCTAGCTCATATGTGGCACTAATAGTTCTCAAAGTGCTTTACAATGGAGGTTAGTATCATTATCCTCATTTTTTACAGATGGGAAGATGGCGGCAGAGAGTTAAAAAGCAGCTTGCCCAAAGCCATGCAGCAGGCCAGCGTTAAAGACAGGAATAGAACCCAGGTCTCCCGAGACTCAGTTCAGTGCATTATCCATTAGGCCACATTGATTACCTTATGGAAATCTTTGGGATGGCATTTCACTAGAGGGAAAAGGCTTTCAAAAATACTGTTGATTTAATTGTTGTCACCTCATTAATATGGATATGGTTACCTTCAGATTACCACTTGACATATGGTATGTTCTATCCAGGATGTGGTGGTTGGAAACCTATCAAATGCAATACACCTTTTCTCTTTGGCTGCTCCAGGAAGTCCACAAGGGTCATATTTTTCAAAACAGCTCAGTATCCACAAGTGGGCCCATATTTTCCAATGGGCTCAGCATGTACTTGAAAATCTAGCCCTGAGAGTCAGTGGGAACTGCTAAGCTCTTCTGAAAATCTGGCCCCACATGTTCATCCTAGAATGTATGGGTTACATTATGAAGACTCTCTATAGTAAAATATGAATCGTATGAAATTTGTAGGGACTGCTTTATTCATATTATAGAACTTTACTAATGAGAGTCACACATTATTACAATGAGATCAGGATGGTTTAGAAGGGCAGTGAATTCCAACCTACTCTACCTTTCTCTGAGAATCTCCATTGACATGACATTTCACTTTCTTTGACAACCAGAAGAAAAGGCTAGTTGTATTCCCTCTGTTTCCAATCAGTGATTGACATGAAATATGCATGTTGAAACATACCTATCTATTGTAGATCACTTTTAGCAAGCTGATGATATCTTTCAGAGACAGGAAATGTTTATCTTTCATCTGACTAAATTGTTCGATAATGCCCCTAAAGTTGAAAAGAATAGGTTGCATTTGTCATTGGAAAATTCCATTTCCTAAGAAATCTTTGAGTGCTGTGAAACAAGTTTGCTCCATCCTTGTTTTATAAGTTATAACCTGACAAACCAGATTCCAGGAGCTTAAAAATGTTAGCTATGCCACAGTGAATGGAGCATCACATTTCATGTGTTTTTATTTTTTGTTCTTTACGGGTCTTCTGCAGTACCATTGTTGATTTCCTGATGGCACTATAGAATTTTAATAGTCCCAATTTCAGGCACAATTTGTTTTGTGCTGAAGTGTCAGCCCTATTTCAGTGGGTCTAAACTCATGCAACTAGTCAGGTGCAAAACAGCTTAGGGGAAAATCTCAAGAATGGAGACTGCAATGACAGACTATCATTTATTGTGTGGATTTACATATTCAGGTACTTATATTTAATTTTTAAAAGAATGCAGTATACTGTGAAATATGACCATAGTGATTCTTTTTCATCAAAATGCATATTTGTTATCAATCATCTTAACTTCTAGTATAGTTGCAATGATGTTTACTAATTTGTGTGTGTTCAAACTATTTAATTATATTCTATATTTCTATATATTCTATATTTAATTATATTCTATATTCTTCTGTCCATGCCTTACCAAACTATTCCAGTATTTGCACAGTTCCATTTTGGAATGAATAAATTATGGATGAAATAATTGTTATCCTCTTTCTTTACTTTAACTGTAATTATATTTAATAATGCCCATTGGATAGAAACTATTATCAACTAGTATCTCAATAGGAATTATTTTCTTGATTTTCTTTTTTAGGAAAGGCATTGAAAACAGTAAAAATAATTGCAGTCCTTTTTCAAGGGCCTGAGTCTTGTCTTAACTTTTGGTCGGTGTTAAATTATGACTGTGGAACTTGGACATTCAAACAAATTATAATAAAGAAACTACAATCCTTTGAATTATGGTGTTAGAAGAATTCTGAAAATATCTTGGATAGATCACATAACCAGTGAAAAACTACTAGAGATTATTGAAACTCAGCAAATGCTAGACAGAGATCTTATTAAAAGAAAGATTTGTTTTGCCAGTGCACACTTAAAGACATTCAGCAGTCAATTCCTGTTTATGTGCACTGGAAGGGAAAGTTGATGGCAGAAGAACACAAGGCAGAAAAAGATCTTGGATGGATGATGTTATAAGGCAAACCTTCAGCCAAACCTGGGCTGCTCAATCAGTTGTCCTTCTAAGAGAGAGGAAGGAAGCTGGATGGGGGTGCTCTGTGACTATGGGACCCCTCCCTCAAGTCACATTTCTGGGCAAAGTTCCTCTGGGCTGTGTCCACTGCTTCCCTGGATGCTTTCAAGGAGCAGAGGAAGCAGTCTGGGGTTCTCTGGTCAGTGTCCCCCTCTGGATCCTTGATTTTATACCTGTGACACTCACTCCCATCTGTCTTTTTAATTGATTGTCCCCCCCTAAATAATTTGATGGCTGGGTCTGGTGGCTCCTCCCCTTAAACTGAGGGAGGAGTGATACAAGACATTTTTTTAGCTGCTTTGACCTGTGTAAAGGGATTCAGCACCAAGAACAGCTCCTGTCACACAGCTGAAGCAGGATTTCAATTTCCTGATTTCAACTGCTCTGATTGGCATAATTAGAGTGCTGGCAGTGAATCATAATGTTAAGGTGTACATAAAAATACAATTAGTTATAATTGTAAGGGTTTAAATAAGTAATAAACAATAGTTTTCAGTAAGTGTGGGTAAAAATTCAAGATGGTGGCCCCAAGTATTTTACCTGAGAAAATCAAAATGGTAGCCTTAGAATGATTTGACCAATAGCGAGCAGGTAGACTGGGGTGACAAAGATCACTCCAAATGCCTGAAGGGAGGGGTCAGTCAGGTAAAAGGTCAAGTTCTCAACCACGGCCAGGTGAGTCTGTAGAACAACTTAAAGCTAATTGGCAGAACAGGTAGGATTGAAAGAGCAGACAATCAAAGAAGGTCAAAAGCTGTATATTAGGCAGAGAGCTGACAGGCTTCACTCAGTGTGAGTGGAAGACTTCTGTGTGCATGGAGCAAGTGTAGAGAGTCAGAAGAAGGCAGAGAGAAGAAGTGAAGATGAAGAGGAGAGAGACCCAAGCCAAGCTGAAATCACAAGAAGCCAACTTATGAAGCAGATCTGAGATCACCCCCACTGCAGCCATTTTTAAACACAGAGAAGGACCTGCAGAGGGAGAGAATAGAAGCCTTGAGAGAAGTAAGCATGATGACTCCTATGTATAATTAAATAGGCTGTAGGAATGTGTATGTGTGACTTAATAAAACTGTATGAATGAGTATGTATTTCTATTGTTGTGTATAGGTTTTAGAGCTTAGAGCTGATTGATTGATCACATCCTGCAGAATGTAACCACTTAAAGCTATTATTCCTGTTGTATGACATTGAACTATTGGTTACTTTAATGTGTACATTTGTGTTAAGGGGGACTTGTTATTGTGTTACATTATGCTTATGGTATTTAACACTGGGCATTTTAGTGTGTATGTACTAAGGGGATTTGTTGTTGTGGTACGTTTATGGTATTGCAACGTTGGTTATTTCGGTATGTATATATGCGAAGGGGATTGTGTTGCATTGTGTTGATTTAATGTAGAAGTTTAGAATCTACAGTATTGTAAAATGGTATTAAATACAAGTACTTTGTTTCCAGAGAAATTACTGCCTGAGTGTCAATTCTTCAAGCAGAAGGCTGTATCTGTGTGCTCCCAAGGGCAAACTGAGTCAGTTTTCTGACAGGTGAAGGAAAACCTTTGGTAAACCCTTGCAATCCCACTAAGGCGGGCCACCTCATGTTGCCCACAGGTACAGACAGACCTAACAGTTGGTCACCTGACGTGATTAGACTATTGTGGAGGGATCTTAGGTCTGATTTTGGGGTAACAAATAGGCTTTAGATGTGGGCAGGTTTATGCCCACTCATCCCTAGGGCTTCAATAGGTGCCCCTCTAACTGGATTGAGGCGAGTCACCGCTCAGGCATGCAGCAACAACTCAGATGCACTAATTTATTCTTCCCATGGAGCCTACAGAGACTTATCCTTGGCATGCAGCTGCAGTCTGTCCTGGAGTGGAGACTGGGTCCGATGACCCCCACGCCAATCCCAGAGTTCAGTGCGGTTCCTGCTTTGGATTTTGATTCTCCATTCTTCATGCTAATTCTTGTTCCATCTTAGATGTAGATGAGGCATGGGGAGTTGTCTTAATCCTATTACCCTGGTTTGGAGGGTTTTAGGTGTGTCTTCCACTGCCTTTTCATTGCTTTTGTTTTTGGTTCAAGCAGAGGCTGGGGGGGATTCAGGTGAGCCAGAGAGAGAGTAGGGGTTTTGCGCCCTGGTTCCCCAAGAACACAGAGCTGCCAGGTAACAACTGACCCACTCCAGTCTCATCCCCGCCTCCTGACCCCCTCAGACTAGCTTCAACCTTTGGCCTGTATGTGGAGTCATGCTACAGTACTAAGTTTGGCTTGTCTATGGGTTCTGATTTTGGTTTTGACCTAGATCTTAGACCCAACATTACCCTTGGCCCAGTCCTGACCCTATATCTGGCTTCCACTCCACTCCAACCGCTAGGCCTGACTATTGGGAGGTAGTACCTGACAGATGTAGTATCCTGGTTGGATCAAAAGGACTATTTATTCCCAAAGAGATCAGCAGAGGTTCATACAGAATGAGTTACTATTGACTGTAAGCCTCCAGTAATGGAGATGCCTCATAAGAAGAATACCTAAGTTGAGGAATGCCTCCCATAAGATACTGAGTATCTTCAACTCCCTTTCATGTTGATGGGACCAGAAGGTACTGTATGCTTTGCAGAGTTAGATATTCTGGCCAAGATTTTCAAAGTTATGAGTCTGATATTGGACATTGTCATGCGGACTGGATTGCGGGGGGATGTAAAGGGAGAGAAAGAAAGAGTATTCTTGGGATCAAATTGGGGAAGAGGACATGGCAGGGTAGGACAGAGCTTCTCTGCATCAGATCGTCCACAGGCGCAATATTCCTGAAGGTCCAGATGAACTTCAGTGAGGCTATACATATGTGTGTAAAGTTAGGCATGCTCTTAAATACCTTTCTGGATCAAGCCCAAAGGTACAGAAATCCTGTGTTGTCCTTGTTCGTAAATGGTAAAATCTTCAGGGCCATGTAAATAAAAACGTAGACATTTACAGATGTATATGGACAAGTATTGTAAAAAAATGCTTCATAATACCAAAAAAAAAATTTTTTTTCCTCCCATTTCTCATCTCTGGACTTTCTTCCCTATCATATACATGCAGGGTATTTCTTCCCTCTGTTTGTGCTTTGAAAAGCCATGATCTACAGTCAGAGTCCTTCTTAAAATGCTACTCTACCATGCAGTTCTTTCTATAATAATCCATAAATTTAAGAAGTGTGTATTTAAAACAAACCTTTTTAAAAAATATCTGTGAGTGGCGTTTCAAATGAACCATGTATCTTGAATGTAGTGTCTGTTTGATTTAAATTGTAAGCTCTTTGAGATGCAGACTAATTCTTCCTCTGTTTTATTCTATGTTGAGGCTCTTAATAAATAATAAAAAAATTGTTACTTTCCTTGTTTCTTCTGTTTTGTTATGTATATCTTTCTGTATTGGTAAACATTCAAATGAAGTGCAGCAAGCCATATTCTAGTCAGGTTATAGAAACTATGAAATCAACTTTTGACTCATCAGGAAGAAAATTATATTGTTTAAAATATGTAACATTAAATTTCTTGTGGTGGTAAATCCACACAAAGGCAGGATGGGAGATTATTTGTAGTCTTTCAAACTGAGTCCTGGTATTGCTAAATGGTTTGCAACCAATTCTGCTCTCAACACTAAGGTAAATTGGAAGTAGCTCTATTGAATCTAGTGGTGCTACTCCAGATTTACACAGATGAAAGGTCAGATTCTGATCTCAATTACATTTTCCAACAACATGTCCCAGTTTATTCAAATAATTCTTATCATGTAAACTCTCACACTGCTAAGCTAAAATCTTGGGGCAGACTTTACTTAAGCCAAACCCCTCAAAGGTGGTTCCGGGTTTTTACACCAAATCCTGACAATGAAGCAGAATGCAGTTGATGATAGTGGGTAGTAAAAACCTCATCATATTTGTGTGCACTAAAAGGACACAAAGAAACAGTTTAAAAATATTGGAGACAGTCTCCAATGTGCGATGGCCCTGTATGCTGCTGTGGATTTTAAAAGAGCCTAAGCTAGTCTAGGATGGTTGTGGCAGAGCAGAGCTCTGGCATGTACACTTTGCAGAGAAACATGTAGGGCTTGGAGGCTCATGTCATGGTCCTGATATAGCTCATCTGTGCCAGCTGGGAGTTTCCCTTCTTCAGAGAAATTCTTTGCTGGTCAGTTGATGCCAGTTTTTCCAGCCTCTTTGTGCCTTCTAAAGTGCAGAAAGGGGCCAGAAATTGAGTACAAAAGCCAGCCCCATGTCCCTATGAACTGTTGCAGTTTGGCCTCATTGGTAATGTTTGTGCTGGAGACATCCAAGCCTGGAATTGCAGTTGTTTGTCGAAGTAAAAATTGATGCACAGTTGGCAGAGCTGCGTGGGAAAGCTTACACACTGTGCAGCAAATGCCCATACTGTTCCCAGCTGTAGCCAGTGCTGTCTGTCAGTAACACCAAATTCAACCTACCAGAAAGAAATAAGAATGAAGTTGTCCAATTCTTTTCATGGTCAGGAAAAGAATTATCTCTAGTCAGTTGGCTGTTGGAAAAGCCTAATTCTTTTCAAAGGGACCCAAAGCGGTTTCTTTAAAAAGAGATTTAATGTTTGGATATGGCGACAGAAGGGGCAGAAAAACACAATGACAAAGAAACAGTAGCCACCAGACAAGGAAAAGAGCAGCATGCATGACCAATCAAGTCAGTCAAAGTCTGACCCATTCTCAACAGGTCTCTCACAAAATTCTCAGCACTGTAACATCAAAAATATGATCAGCAGTAGTTCTTATTTCCTGCATTTCTTTATCATACTTTCTTAGTTAAGATTATTTTTTAAAGAAAAAGACTCTATTTTAAAGGACTTGCTACTGTAAAGGGTATTGTATGGGTGGGCATTTGTCTTTCTTTGTAGGGATCAGCTGGGTGTCTGAGGCATCACAAATCAAACATCAGAAGAACTCCCAGGAAGCTGACTAGTTTAATATTTTTTGAACTTTTTTGATTGCTTGACTTGAAACTACGATGTATTTAAGATCTTGAGTTTCTGTCTTTCTTTCTTACATTTATTATTTTTGTAAAGAGAACTTCTTTGTGTATATAGGCAGTGTTCTGTGGAATAGTCACAGTAGATTTATTCAAGTATGCCCCAAACAGTTGTTCGTGTCATTGTTTTCATTAGAGATTTCCTCCCCACTACACCCATTTTGACAGGTATTGCTGGACCGCTGATGTCCTGTCCAGATTGAAGCTTGTTAACAAACCAATATTGTTTTAAAATAAATTTGATCTACACAACTTGGTTTAAATGTTGTTTATGGCTAGAGTGAGAGAAAAAAATCTGCAGGGGTTCAGATATTTTTGTGTCATAAGCTATTAAAAGCAGCATTATTTTCCAGATTCTTTGGGGGGGGTGGAGGGTTTTTTCCTGACAGTGAGATGCATATATAACTCCCATGTGCATTCCAACAGCAATCAAACAATTCAAGGAATACAGATGGGTCCACAGAAAGAGAACCATTTTGTAACTTCAGTGGAGTGAATAATCGACATTTGGTGGGTTGAGCTCTTGCAGTAGGGACCATTCATTCACAGGAAATTAGTGTAAACGTTTTGTTTCAGTATCTGGTGGAACAAATCTAGTTCATATAAATACAACAGCAATTGGATCACAGAACACTGGTTAAATAGTAAAAATGGGTGAAACAATTAGTAAATGTTAATAAAATATTTAATCCTCTGCCATTTTATATCAGCATCTGTAGTATTTCTAATAGGAGGTTGGATGCCTTGTTATATTTGACAATGACTGTATTTCTCTGTTGTGTTGCTTAAAATGTAATAGGTTAGTTTATGCTTGTCAGCTCAGCCCTGAGCATGTGCTACCCCAAGAGTATCAGGCTGTTCCTCTTTTGCACTGGGAGAGGAGTGACTCACTGCACTTCTTTTGAGGATTCAATATGCTATAGCACACAATGCCAGCTGTCTTGGCTGGTGCAGGTTGTGGAGGAACAGAGGGAAGTGCATGAAATTTTGTGGCCTGTGATGTGCAGGAGATGAGACTAGAATGATCTTGATGGCGCTTTCTGGCCTTAAAGTGTGTAAGTCTATGAAAGTTGGTTACCCTGTTGGGAGAGATTGTCAACACTGCTTCAAGTGAAGCAAACAGCCTTTCCTCCCTCAAAGAAAAATGTGTATGTCCTGAAACAGTCACTTGAGGCTGACAATCTTGTCAACTATCGTCCCCCACTGAATTCTTCCTTTTTGGTTAAGATTATTGAAAAGGTTGTTGCTGGACAGCTCTCATAATATTATTGGTCTCAGCTCTCTTTGACTCTTGTCAGTTGGATTACTAGCCTGGGTATCAAACAGACAAATCTGGTGGATGGTCTCCTCCCAGAGATGGATGAAGATCAGATGTCTATTCTAATATTATTACATCTGTCAGCTGCCTTTGATACCATTGACCAAGAGTGGTTTATTCATTTTTTAAAAAATCACAACAGAGGTGGATAGGTCTGCTCCTGGGTATCTCTGGCTTTAACTTGGTGAGCACTCTCAGAATGGAGTATTGGTCAGTTGTTCATCCTTCCTGATGATGTATGCTTGTAGAGTTTGGCCAGGTTTCATCTTGCCACACCTCTTGTTTAACATGTATATTAAGCCATTTGGAGGGTTAATAATGGGTTGTAGCATCTTCAGTATGCTGATATAACCTACTGTGCTTATTTGTAGCTCCCAGTTACAGAGGCTTGGTGCTTTAGCTTGACCAATAGCAGCTCATGTTTTTAGATGGTATCTGTGGAGCTCCATTTTTGCTGACTCAGCTCGAGCTGTTCATTGTGTTGCTCGGTATCTGAAAGTTATTGAGTCATGGATGAAGGCTGCCCTGCTGAGACTCAATCCAGAAAAAGCTGAGGTGATGTTGGTTGGTTGGGAGAAACAACAGCAAGAGGCAGTGGAAGTTATTTGTACCCCTTTTGGTTTATGGTTTGTGTCTACTCTTGGTTGATCAGATTTTCAGTCTGGGAGTCTGGTTGAAGTCCTGGATGTTACTAGAAAATAAGGTAGTGGGTTCAGCCACATGAACTTTTTCCTATCTTTAGATGGTTAAGAAGTTGTTCAGTTATCCATTTTTGTTTGGATGAAGACCTTGCAAATGACATCCAGGCCTCATAGACTTCTTCAATGCACACTGCATGGGGCTTCATCTTAAAACTATTGAGAAACTGCAGCGAGTACAGAATTGGGAACCCATTTGTTAATTGCTGTCTATCTGTGATCATATTAAAACCCTGCTATACAATCTGCACTGGCTGCCTAGTGGTTTCTGGATTGATTTTAAAATATTGATTTTGACCTGTAAAGACCTAAATGACCCATGACCATCCTAAGAAATCTCTCTCTCTCATTACAGACTGCTGATTAAGTCAGTAGAAGTGTCTGAGTGTAAGTCCCTTCAATATATATGGGATGCCTACATTTCAAGCTAGGGTTGTGATTCCCAGATCAAGGAAGCATACCTGACTGAGCTAAAAATAGCCATGTAGCCATGGCAGCATGAGCAGTGTGAGGGGCTAGCTGCCTCAAGAACATATCTAGCATCTTTGATGGGCCTGCACTTGGGGTGGCTAGCCTCTCCCACTGCTTGTGTTGCCATGGCTACACTCTACTTTTAGCAAGCTACTTCATGAGCGGTAACACAACTATGTCTCCTCAAGGTGGGAACACAACTCAAAGTAGAGAGACCCTATGAGAGAAGAAGCAGCTTGCAGTGTGTTCTCTGTCAGGACCCTCATCCTTTGGAACTGCTCCTTCTCCAGATCCATAACAGTTTAGTTTGTTAGCTTTCAGGTCATGCTGCAAGGCCTACCTTTTCTTACCATTTTGTGAGGATATGGTTTTTGGGTGGGGCTAGGGTATGGGGTTCTGAGGATAGTGTATGGGATCAACTAACTGCAGTCCTGTTTATGTTGCATATTTATACCATCTCTGTGTATTTGAGTTAATCTAATGAAATCCCCGGGTCTGTTTATTTTAGTACATCTTTAGAGGTGCACTGGATGGATGTTCTTTTATTGTGTTCTGTATATATCTAAAATCCATATATCCATACCTTGTTCCATCTAAAAGCCCATACCCTCACTTTCCCTCTCTGCCCACCAAAACCAAAAAACACTATCAAATAGATGGCTTTTACAGCATGCTTAGAATATTTTAGAAAGGAACATCAAATCTGACCCATTTCAAATTGCAGGAAACCTGCTGAACTCAAAATTACCAGATCCAACTTGAAGCTGGAAGGGATCTATTTTCTAGCTGTAATTCAGATGCCACCAAAATCAAGCTCTTCTTGTGTCCATATTTCATTTCACTGTGATATCAAACACAACATATAAGTGTTGGACTAGGGAGGTAAAATACAGTGAGTGGCAGCTCTAGCTCTTGTTAGATACAAAAGATGTTGCTATGCTTCAGATTTCAGCCTGTAGGAGGTTATAGATGTGTAATTCCCTCCCTGAGAGCAAATGAAAATCCACAGTCCCACTACCAAAGCTATTGTCTGTGACTATATACATAAAGTGACTGCAGTATGACATCTTGGTATTCCATCTTTGTTCTCTCCCCTCCCCCCACCTTCCCAGTAACTGCCATGTCACATTTACTCCATTTATAAAATAAAACAATTTTTTCCCTAGCTCTCAGCACAGGAAGGTCATCCTGTTGCATGAAAATCAAGTTTACATTCTGCTTCACATGTCAGAACCAAGAATAAAGATTTTGGAATAAGAATTTAGACCTGTACTTAAAAGGAACTTGATGCAAGTGCAGGGGACTGCCCTCCTTGAGTTCCTTTCAGGATTGGGGCATTATTATCTGGCATTTGAGACTAGCATTTTCAAAGGAGCCTAAGGAATTTAGTTACCTAACTCCCATTGAATTGAGGCCTTGAAATGTGAAGGGAGTGGGGTGTCTACTTTCCTTAGACACCTGTTAAAATCCTAGCCTCTGACAATAATGTGTGAGCCAGAAGAGAGCGAAGCTTATGCTTTTGTAAGGATGCAAGGAACAATTCACAACAAAATGTTATTCAGCCTTTCTGTTCACAAACTGTCTGAAGACAGTTTGAGTTTTTTCAAATTAGTACAATAGCACAATAGCAAACACACTTTATCCTCCAGATTGCCCACGAAGTGTTTGCTACAAATTTTCACATGAGTATTCACTATCTGAACTGTGTAATTGGTCACATGATATTGTTTCTCTTCCACAGTCGGAGGATGTAAACTTCATAACACAGGGATTGCTAGATCTCCATGGCTTGGTAACAACTTGGAAAGAGGTGGGAAGGGTTTGGAGCACTCCTCTGACCCGTCCAGCTATAAAACAAAGTCTGTTTCATACCCCTGAATTGGTATGAAAGAAGGTATGTATCCTCCTGCAACCTTCGTGGCAGCGTTCTCAGTAGGGCTCCATACTGTTCCTACCATCAGACTGTATCTATAACCCAAAACTGAGGCCTTAATGAATTTGTTACTTCAGGACTGCTTCTCTTATTCACAGATCTGGAGGAATTCTTCAGGAATTCAAGAACTAGACTCAGTTCACTTTTAAATGTAGATTTAAAAAGGTATTTACAGATATGGCAGACTAAACAAAATGACAGGGAAGTTAATAAAGGATGTCCAGTTGATTTTTATGCCTGGCAGACAATTAAGATGACTATGGAAAGTAAGGCAGTTCTGGAGCTAACTACTGCCATATCATTATGAGATAGTAATCAACAGAAGAGAGTAACAGTTTGTTTTTCATGTGAAAAATACTTTGGCTTTGAAATCACAATAGAAAAGCAATCTGTACAGTGTAGTCTAGTAGTATGCCATTGAAAGTGAACATGACGTTTTCTTTCTCTGAATTCTTCTTCATATTAGAAACTCTGGCTTCTACAATAAGAAAAGGACAGGACAGAACGTCAAAAATAAAGAAAAGCAAGGATCAGCATCATTTGATGCTTTATACTGCTGAAATAGTGTTACTAATTAAGGATCCTAACTACTCCATTCTAAAGTTTTTTAAATGCTATTTCAGAATTGTGCTAAAATGTCAGGATTCAGATTTTGTGTCTGATGGATTGCCCCTAGCTTAATTTTGTCCATCCACAATTTTTGATTGCTAGAAATTATTTTTGCTATTACAGTAGCTAGGCACATGATATAACATGGGTCCTCTCCCACAGAGTTTAGAATCTGACATTACATAGGCTAGTGATATGTATAGCTTTATGGTTTTAAATCCTTTAAAAAATGTTGTTGTGATATAAATATCAGCAATCTCCTCCTTAAACCTTTCTGCCTAGTCATTATCAGATTACAAGGCTTGCAAAAATCAGAAGGCACCATTCTTTCTCATCAAGGAAAAGCCCACCTAAAGCTAAGCAGACTTTTGAGTTTCATCTCATGGACTTTTTTGTGAAACTATAAAGATGCCACTTGTCTTTACTGTGCTACCCTAGTCCAAAGCTCCTGCTGGCTCCTGAGGAGAAAGTCTCCTACAGGAATCATGGTTTCAGGGCCTCTTCCAGTGACAGCTTCTCTTAGAACCCTCCAAAAGGAAAGTTTCCCAACCTAGAGAGGAAAACTAATAGAAATGTAGCTGATCTATACATAGAGAGGTTTTCCTTAATGATGATATCCAAATATTCCTAGAAAAGAGCAGCTGTGGAAGGAACAGTCATCAACATCTATTTACTTGCAAAATGGCTATTAGCCACCATCTCTAAGGAGACACAAAACATCTGTATTGATTAATTACAGGAATGGAGGGTGAGGGCACCACCCTACGGAGAAAAAATTTGCATGCCAGAGGTAACTAAGAGCAAGAGAGCATGTGACCAAAATGACTACCTGAGGTCATGACTAGAACTGGTTAAAAGTCAGAATTTCTGTTCTGTGAGAAATTCCAACATCTTTAAGTTTGTTTTCACTTCAAATCAGAACGCAAACAAAAAATCTAAAAATGTCATGCAAAATGAAATTTTAAAATAATTGTTTCAAGTCAATCAAAATATCCTGTTTTAATAAATCAAAACATTTCATTCCAATTTTGACTTGAATTTGTATTATAATTTAAAATATAATGTAAAATAAATTTTGAAACTAAAGCATTTTCAAATGAAAAATATAAACATTCCACTTTTGACATTATCAAAGTGCTTTTTTTTTCAATTTGTTTTCAGTGAAATTTTACCAAATTTACATATTCTTGTAAAAAGTTTCAAATTCAACAAAATGTCATTTTTCAGTGGAAATGCATTCATCAAAAAATTGTCAACCAGCTCTAGTCCTGACCAAAGCTGTCCCAAAGGCAGAGATAAAGGGAAGAGCTGTTTGAATGGAAATGGGAAGGAGGAATGTAGATCTTGTAATTTTTTTTTTTTTTTTAGAGCTGGAACATATTTTAAGAAATCTCCATGCAATAATTATATCAGATTTAGTTAATTTAATATTTAGATCTCTATCTCAGGTATTCCAATGATATAAGTATTTTTTAAAATAGAGCTAACAAGGAATGATAAGTTTGTGAAACAAAACTCTTGGTAATGCTACTAGACAAAACACAAGACCCAGTGAGGGTAAGTATATGTGTAAGGCTAGTTTTACTTTGAGCATTGCAAGCAAGGTGTCGTATCTGAATAAATCAAAATGTGGAGCTTTGTGGTGTCATCTCTACTGGTACGTTTTTTCCCTTTAAGCAGCTGAGTAAATATGTAACTATGACAAGGATTGAAATTAGATCCCTAGCAAATCCTGATCTATGCAATTAACAACTCTTTAGAGATGTAAATGGTGATAGTCTATAGAGCTTTTTTTAAATTTTAGACCAGTTCTACCAAGCTGAGAAAGCAAAATGATGCCCAGTAAGAAGATCTGGGGAATAAATAACTTTATTGACTTTTGCAAGCACCAGACTGAAATGATAACATTTCTGTTTTCCAATATGGAGGTGTATGATTTTAACATGATATGAGACCCCTTTTCAAACTTCATACAGCAAATTCTATGGCACCAGGAAAAACTGGTGGTGCTTTTGAAGAGATGAGCATACGTTTTAAATATATGAAGAAAAATACAAACATAGAGATAAGTGCATTGTTTTATAATATATGCTGAGGTATATATATTTGTTTTTATTATGTTTTTATAGTTATAACAGCCTATTAAGTGTTTAGTTGTATATGGACCTGATCTCATTTAAATTAATTGCAAAAGTCCTATTGACTTTACTGGGAGTCAAATTATGGTTTATGGGCCAGATTTTCTACTCTGCTGAGATTTACTGGGTGCAGGAAAGAGAGAACAGGAGAGTAATTATGAAGCTAGTTATGACACCTCAGTTCTCCAATGCAGCAATTCTGGCTCCATTATAAATCAGAGCATCCAGCTAGGCTGCTCTAACTTATGCCAGCTCACTGAAGTCCCCAGAAGGACCATAGGCCACCTGGGAATTTGCAGATCAAAGCTTGAGTCATCCCCACCCATGCTTTTTCTACCATACCTCCTCACAGCCCCAACGTGACCTTTATGGTAGGACTAGAAAGGCAGTTGGTGGAGGAGCCAGCTCTGCTGGCTTTATACTCAGTTACAGTTCCCTACCACTAGGGAAGTTCCTAGCAGGGCTGCTTTGGCCAAATTCTGTCCTCTTTGCACCACATTAAGGGACTACTTTTTGCATTTGCATTTCAAACATTTTGCTTTTATGTTCTTGTTTGGAGGGAAGGGGGCGGGGAATTAATTTCCATGTTCTTGTTTATTTGTAAATTATTGAGGTAAAAGGAGAGAAACATTAAAAATATTTTGATTCTCTAGGTCCTGATTTCTGACTTTTCATCAGTGTATATTTGTGTAAGTCAGTTTACTTATAGGGAGTAACTCTTGATTTATATCTTTGTATGCGAGATAGGAAACACGTCCTACATTTCTACATTTAATTAGTTTACATATGTATAGTGGGTGAGAGGACATTGCTGCCCCCAAGATAAATTTAGGCTGGCATTAGCCCACTGTCTCTATACATCATTATTAACAGTATAATTATGACAATAATTTAATGTGCCTATTATATACTTTCTCATGGCTTTCTTGTGCCATTTTCATTCCTGGGCACAGACAGCCCTTTCTGCTATGATCCAGTGCTCTTACTATTTTTGGTGCTCTTGCTTAGCCACACTTTCAAGCCAGACATCCACTGAAATGTGTCAGCTGTTTGACAGACATTTGAACATGGGGAGCACATGCATTTCCATATATTATGTGAACATATTATTTTACAACCTCATTCATGTCTCAGACCCAAAACACTTAAGCTGAGATTTTCAAAGCATTTTTAGGGAATCTAACCATACAAAATTGCCTGGACTGCTTTGCAAAACTCAGTCCTGGTATATCTGTTACCTGCTGTGGTAGTGCAGTAGCTGGTATGAATATCTTAATCTTACCATGCCACAGCAGATGATATCATACCATACTTGATATACTTTAACATGGATTATATGTAACCAAACTGACAACTGCCCAATCTTTTTGGAGGTCATTAGTGGGTTAAAATACTCACATGGAGAATTTTTTTTACAGTATTTGTTAGCAAAGTGGGCAGAATGATTCTGGCACATCTGTGAGATTAATGGTGTCATGCTTCAGTGCTGATGCACGATAAAATCCTGTCAGCTCTGTCACAGAGCAGGCGAACCAAAAATTACATGAACGTAACTACAGGATCACTAAACATAGGCAACACCACTATACCCAAAGGGTCTTCGGTGGTAGCTAAAATCATGGCCTGCAGGTAATTTGCACAGAGAGACAGTTGAAATTACATGTAGAGACCACAATCTCTGCAACTAATTAAATTATCCTCAGGACCACTATGATCTAGTCCAGAAAAAAATATTAGTTTTGACTTTGAAATGTGAATAATGCTGATTTGTCACAGATCAAGCTCAAAGCATATTAATGCTTTAGACTGCAGTGCAGATGCATCTCTTCCTCTGCCTTTGGCCAGTTTTATCCCTCTAGCTAAAATCTTTAATTTCTGATCCTCCAATAAATGGCGATATACAGCATACACAGCAGCCTCTCTTCCTTCTCTTTACATTTCACGTTGTTAAGGAATAACATTATCCTTGTTTTCACGGTGAAGCTAAAGACATATTTTAGATGAGCAGAGGAACTCTCTTCCTAGGCCCTCCCAGTCCAACTAGCCTGGATTATTTTAGGGATGATAGTGTGCATTTGTCAGATGGAGGGTCTGACCTATGGCGATGGAATGTGTTGGAATGGATTGGGCATGATCTGTGATACCAGAAGGCTGTTTGGGTGTGTGTGACCAAGCTAGTCATTGGCACCTGCTGTGGCCAGTTTCCAGGACAGATAAAAGGATGAAATGAATGGTTCCTAGAGGTAAAAGACCTGGGATTTTGATGGGTGGCCTTGGGCTTATGGGGTTAGACCTTGTGGTCCCTGTGGGATGAGATCACCACCCTTCTGCACCCTCTGTCCCCCTCTGAACAAGTTGAGTCCTGGAAGGGAGACTGAGGAGAGCCTGCCTGGAGTTACAGGTTATATGGTAGGAGCCCTGCAATCCCCACACTGGAGCCAATTAAATGCCTGGTATAGGAGAGTATTGGTGATTGGCAGGTGGTGCCTCTCCCTATTTAAAGGTAATAAAAGGTGTGACCTGCTGCTTAAAATCCATCCATATCTTTTCCTCATTTTACTGCTGAGTCCGCATCAGGTGGGGGAACTTGGTGGGGACAGTGGTGAAAGGGGGCTAGCCCCAGGAGCAACAGAAGGAGACACTCACTGAGAGACAACTGAGAGCTCCTCCCCCACCCTTGGAGTCTCTGGCACCCATTTGCCAGTTGTGGGGGAGCAGTGCAGATTTAACCTGGAGCAGGGGCCACTTGGAGCCTCTTCCACTTTGTTTCAGCAGCCCCACCTTACCCATCCTGAACCAGACAGATGCTGCAGGTCCAGCCAACCACTCATTTGGGAGTCAGGAAGAGTTTTTTTTCTCCCATGAGCCAATTAGCAGAGAACTGGAGAACTTCACCTTCCTTGCACCACCTTCGAGCCACCGCTGGTTAGGTAGGAATGCAGCAGGTTTCCAGTGTGGCTAAAGGAAAAAAGGAACAGTTCCCAGAGGTGAAAGACCTGAGATTTAGCTGAGGGGTCTTGAGCTCATGAGAAGGGTGAGACAGTGTGTTCCTTGCAGACCCAGGTCAGACTCTGTGGCTCCTCTGAGCCAAACTCACTACACTTCTGCATCCACTGTCTAACCTTACGGGGGAAGGTGGGGTTGCAGGTTGGTAGGACTGAAAATGAGCTGAGTCCTGGGGGGTAGGCTGAGGAGATCCTACCCCAAGTTGTAGGTAATATGGTAAGACTCCTGAAACCACCCCCACCCATAGGAACTAATTAAATGCCTGGTATAGGACAGTCTGATGATGAGCATGTAGTGTCCCTCCCCCATATTTAAATGTAATAAAATTTGCAGCCTGCCACTTAGAATCCATCCATGTGTCTATCCTCATTTTGCCACTCCACCCACATCAAGAGAGGCAGCCTCTGAACACAGCCGGAGCCATGCAAGTGCATTCATGTGCTTTGCCCCATTGAGATGAGTATGCTGCAGCCTTAAAATAAAGTATCTTATCCATCATTTTAACAGCTGGCAGTACTAGAGTTCTGTCAGCTCTTTAGAAACAGCGCCATAAATGTGCTCCATTAGACTGTTTGTAGATTAGTTGCCCGAGAACAGTGCTGTCATGTGTCAAGCGTTCACAAAGTGGACCAAGGTGAACTGCAATTTTGCCTGCAAAGCCTTTTCTTTTAATAGGGAACATTTAAAGAGCAAATAGATTGTAAAAAACAAACCCTGAATTCATGCGATAACTTGCATATGTAATAGATACGCAATGTAGGTTAAGCTTGTGTCATGAAAAAGATTTTTGGGGAAAATGATTATCTGAAGGTATGTTTCTGTAGCTCTGTAGAAAATGCTTAGCTCCTTTTAAAATAAAAATCTTGAAACAAAGCACATTATTAAAGTGATCTCTGGGTGCTTGATCACTGAAAAGCATTTTATTCTCTGCCACAAACAGTTAAGTGCAAACAACCACTGAAGTACATAGGATTATCATAATAACATTAGCAGCTCTGGCCTATATTCTACCTTTCATCATTAGAGAAGAATACCGTCCGTGGGGGATGGGCATGAATAGCCCTATTTATTACCTTTTAAATTGGGTTAAAATAATTCCAGGCAATTATCCTTGCAATTTTATTTGCCCCTGTTTTTGACACTTCTAGTGCCGTTTAGTATTACCGTTTCCTGGCACAGTCTGGCTGTTTACTGGACTTTCCAGTTGTAGGTAATAAACCCAAACTAGAGGAAGAAGGGACAGTGGGCTGAGTACTGCTCTCTGATGCAAATCACTCATTAAAAAAGAATAAATAACTGCACAAAAGTAATTAATCCCTGTAAACAGCCATAAAATATAAGAATTAGGTCTCTCGTTCAAGCCTCTGCAGTAGGGTTGGGTGAACTCAGGGCTATCTTTTTAGACATTTAGGTGCCTACAAATGCAGATAGGGATTTTCAGAAGTGCCTGATCAGGTTAGGTGCCTAACTCCCATTGATTTCAGCCTGAAGCCTGTCTCTCCACCTAAAGGATCCCACTCCCCAGGTACTCTATGTGTACAATGCTCATGGAAACTAAAGAGAATATGAGTGCAAAATGGCTATAGAATCAGGTCCTCAAGCTTACAGAAAAAATAAACCATACTGATCCATCATTTTGGAGGTTCTTGGATTCTAACTAACAATCCCTGGTCCAAATGGGAGTTCATCACATATGCCAGGAACTGACACTGTCTCCCTCTGTCATTTATAAGTACTTACTCAGGCTCTGGCAGAGGCACACAGAAATGCTTGCTAGATGAAAGGGAGAAGGGTCTCAATTAGGAAACAAGACACCCCTCTGTCCCAGGCTGCTTAGCTAAGCCTAATAGAGTGGAAAGAAAAATCTCATCTTCTTACAGCCTCACTCCTATCTAGACTCACACATTTGAGAAATCCTAGAGACAGATGCCCCAAAATTAGATATGCCATCGCCTTTGTCCAAAGGGTGCTTTTGGAGCTTGTCATTTTACTTGGTATAAGGAAACTAGAATTCACACTGGCTGGAGAGTCCTAAGCACTATACACCCAAGTACAGGAACTGTCAAATGGTATTGATGCATTTGATGCCACATACTTTGGAGGAGGTCAGACTAAATTACCATAGTTTTCCCTCTGGCCTTAAAATCTATAGTGATCGGTACCTTAAATTCAGAGATATTGAGGAAACTGGGAGGCGTGAGGTCAGAATAAATGATCGATCTGACCACCAATTTAATTTCATAATAGAGAATGTGAAAGCTGATTCCTTGTTGAGGGGCAAATGTCCATTGGGACAAACTACCCTGTTCCTAGAAATATTCCCTTTCCCTTTCCCATGCAAGAAAGCAGTGGGAAGAGATGATTTCTTGATCCTCTGGACAGGGCTATAATTTCTATACTGGTAACTCCCTTTGTAGTACTTCAAGAAGTGCTAGGAAAAATAATGCACAGGCCAGACAAATATTTGCTGATTCTTCCCCACTACTTACGATCATAATTAACTCAGTATTGCAATTCCTGATCAATATCCCTGTAAACCTGAGGATGCTGAGCAAAGTGACCAAAAGGAAATGGGAGCAGTGAAAGGCATAGCTGTGAAAGGAATTGCAGCTGTAATGGAAACCTTTCAATGAGGATATCTAGGTGGACCATGATGTACTGATCTCGGATGTCGTGGAAAACCTTGTTCACAAAGTGCTGGAAAGTTGAAAGGGTGCCACCCTTTGCTGGTCTGAGGAACTTGCTTTGTGTCCTGGAATTTTAGGTGCCTATTAGTCTTGTGCATTGAACATATTCAGAGGTAAGTATCTCCTGTTGATACTGGACATGTTTACATATAAATATATCTATATGAAAGAATATGTTACCTTACCAATCTTGTTCCCTCTCAGGAACATTCAAAATGTCCCCCTTTTCTGTGTGTGGGGAATTGTGGATGTGATGTTGCCCTGGTGCAATCTGGACTGGTGTATTGTTGCGTCACCCGAATTCCCCAGTCCTGGAGCCCATCTTACTCTGCTCTGCTGTGAGAACCTCCGCTCCTGGGCTGTTCATGCACAACCTCCAGCATGTGAGGCACTCCTCCCTAAGTGGGGAGTGCTTCTAGCCAGCCACTCTTTGGATTATGCAACAGAATGATCCCAGCAAGTATTCCCAGTTATGGATGCAATCCTAGGAACCTCCATTTTACAATGTTCAGTTATGCTTACTGAACAATGTGAGCTCAGATAAATTTCTCAATTTAACAAAGAACTTGATATGTATCAGCCTTGTTACTCCAAGTGAAGTCTCCAACACACTTTAAACCAAACACACTGCTTTAAATAAAATAAACAAACAAATGAATTAAGTACAGAAGATTTTAAGTGGTTATAAGCCAAAGTGTAACAGATCAGATTTGGTCAAGAGAAACAAAGACAAAATGCATTCTAAACTAAGCTTAACACTTTCAGCAACCTTTCAAACTTAGGTGATTCTCACAACAGGCTGGCTGATTTCCCATCAGCCAGGCTCTCCTCTTTGGTCAGCACTTCAGTTGCTTGGTGATGTTTGTAGATAGAGGTGGAAGAGAGAAAGCATGGCAACTGTCTCCCCTTTTTATAAAGTTCCTTCTCCCCTCTGGGGCTTTGTCACTCCCCCTCAGGGTCAAGTGATAATGTCCTTATATGGGCTCAGTCATGTCCTGAGTCAGTGAGCATTACTCATCATGGCTCCAAGCTGGCCAACAAAAGAGAGGTGACTCGCTGGAGAGTCCAGTTGATCCTCCCTTGATGACCAGGCCAGTCCTTTGTTCCTGGGAGGCTGAACTGGGTTTGTCCTATACATGCCTTGGTGAGGTGTTAACTGCACTTTGCCCACTTCTATCTCATACCTTTTCCCTTCCACTCCTATCAAAATGGTTACCATGGAGGAAAGATCCACTATGCTCAGGGGGTGGGGAGTGCTTCTTAGAACCTTGGTTCCCTGCACAGTAGAAGTGCAGCAGTTCTGCTGCATTCTGACCCATCTATGGATCTTTCCTTGCTCTCAGGATTTCACACTAAGTTATTTCTAGAGCTGAATACATTTGGAATTTCCATTCTATCTGAAGTTCCACCATTTTCAAATTTCCTTTGGCCCCAAATCAGAATGAAAAATTGAAATTTCAAAATTTCCTACAAAATGAAATTTTGAGCAATTGAATTTTGGAAATATCAAAATGACATTATTGAAGTGCTTCATTTCAATAAAGACAAAGCATTTTGTTTTGACTTTTCCATTCTACTCTATCCTATAATTATTACATGATAATAGTCAAAATGATGGTCAAATAAAGTGCTTCGAGCTTATCAAAATGAAACATGTTGATCATTTTTAATTGAAAAATTTAGATGAAATCTCTGTTTCTACAAAACATTTTGATTTAATCAAATCAGCGTTTTCTAGCAGCAAACTGTTCCAACAGAAAATTTGCAGTGGGCTCCAATGATCTCACTAGTTTTCACAGTAAAAATATCTTTTTGCAGAGGTGAATGAGACTGGACCAGTAAAAAGAATACCTTTGCCTTTTAATCAAGCAGCATTTTAAAAAAAAGTGGATAAAAACTATTTTTGCAAGTTGAGCCATGTTAGCAAAGTCTAACCAGAATGCACAAAACATCTTACTATATTGTGGTTCAAATTGTTTTCTTAATAATTATACTGTATATGTCTGCATTACATGTACATTGAGCTTTGGGATGGGCAAGTCTAGAGCAGTGGTGAGTTTTGGAATGCTGTTGGGCTATTTTTTTTTTTTTAGTTCATAATGCTCCTTTGAATTTCCTTTGAAGTAGGTGGAACTTGGAGAAGTATCTCGATTTTTTTTTTCCCTAATATGAGCCCTGCCTTTCCCCCTGTAAATTTAAAAATCTGCAGCCTGGTTCTGATCTCATTTGCACTGGTTGCACAACAGTGTAATTTATTTTTTCTTTTATATTGTTATTTACAATTTATATATTGGCCTTATTTAGGACTGAGGCCCCTGGCTCTAGGCACTATACAAACACATGATCCCTGCTTCAGAGATTACAATGGAGTTATTTCTTATTTGCAGTAGTGCAATATCAGAATGAGGCTCATAGTTTTTAATCCCACTCATCAAAGCAGATTCATTTCAATTCTAGGACCAAAATGTTCAAAGTTGGGTGGCTAAACTTCAACGGGAGTTATAAATACCCAGTAACCCTACAAATCAGGCCTCTTAGATGCGTATACATGGTTTAGATGTCTTGCTTTAAGCATTCAAAAGCCTGAGCATGTAAATTAGTCTGCACAAGCACAGAAGTTCTGCCAAGGTACAGGGGTCTAATCTCAGAGAATAATTTGAAGGGATAAGGCCCAAGTTTGAAAATTGTGGCATAAGCACTTTAAAAAAAAGAAAGAAAGGCTCCCTTTTTTGTGTTTAATACTTTCTGCTCTTTTCTCTTTGTTTTTCTTCAGCAGAGTGAGAACAAAATAACATTCAAATACAAATTTCAAACCCCCAAGTTTCAAAGTTAAGGATAATAATAAATTCACCCCTCGCTAACAAAGACGTTGAAGAACTTATAGTTTGATGCATTGAGCTTTGAGATATGGTTATTATACTTAGCCCGATTTTTCTCAGAGATGCTCAGCACCCACCCACAGATGTTAATGGGAACTGCCCTTGCTCAGCACCTCTGAAAAATCAGGCCACCGTGTTCTTTGGATATTGGTGCCAATTCTTTCATTGAACCTTTGTTTGCTTTTTGAAAATGTTGCCATTGAGCGTTCATGGGAAAGTCACACTTTTGTTCTTTACACAAAGGCAATAAACACAAGATATGTATTAAACTCTGCCTATAACCTCCTAGGTTGCCAAGTGTCTGGTTACTGGGAACCAGAGTTTAAAAGACCTTCGCAGCCATCCAGTAGGGTTATGGTTTCTATTAGCAACAAGATTTTCAAACACGGATCAAGGATAGTTTATTTAAACAACATACAACTGAACAGCCCTTCACAGTGAGGTGTGTAAAAGCCCACCTCTGCTTACAAATACCATGTTAGATCTCTTTTGAGATATTACTTTTTCTCAGCCATTTGAGACATAAAAATTGCTTTTATGGTTCCCACTGACTCATATGCCTGAAATGCCATTCTACTGTAATCAAAAGCATATTAATTGGCAAGCATTAGACAGCCTATTTGTGTTTTGTAAGAATTTTTAAAAATATTAATTGCTGGCCTTTGAATATGTGCTATTATTATTCACCTTTATAAAAATGTATGCATATTGAAATAGTGTAGGGTGATGCGTTAACTACACCATTATCCGTGCTGTAGTACAAAATCAAAATATTAGGGTGATTCACAGGGTGGGCTTGTGCAGGCCATATGCTGCACCTCCATAACTGTCCTCAAATAAGTCCCCAAATAAAGTTCTTACCTTTCAAAGTACAAACAGAGACCGTTGCCATCTGAACTTCAAAATTCTGCTTCTTGGACAGCCTCTTTCCCACTCTGTCCCCTGGCTGCTTCCTGCTTAGTGTATAAAGCATCTGGTCTTGTAGTTGATGAGTTCCAATTGCTTTGACGACTTTTGTCTTCCTGTTCCCTAAATCCTGCTGGGAAGCACATAAGAGGTAAATAGTTGAGTTTGACTATGCTCAGGTAGCCTTCTGTGACGGAGACAGGTGGCATACGCCATCATAAAGGTGCTTTTTATCAATTACCTATTGAAAACTTCAAATAAATTTATATAGCAAATAAATTTGTAGGTCTGATGCTGTAAACAATTGATTTGATCATGGGGGGTCCTTTAGCTTAAAGTATTCTAAATAAGTCTAAAATATTATTTCATTTTTTTCTTATTAAAATGTATTATGTGAAATAAGCTTCTAAGAATATTGCAAACATTAAGGTATTAAAACGCCAACTAGCACAGCTGAAATATTAGCAATGAGTTGCTCTGGCACGTTGTTTGTTACTGTATTTCAAAGTGACTTTTGTATCCATGAGCTGATGAACAACCAACCAATCTATTTTTCTTCTACTTAGTAAAAAGGAAGCCCTTGAGTATGGTATATTGCAGAGACACTGTTGGGTTCACATGACGGCATAAGACTCACTGTTCCCACAGGTGCTCTTATTCCTACTGAAAAGAATGGCTTATGATTACTGCTACCAAGCACATTATATCACATTTGTTTTTTGCATGTCATGTCTTACTAGCAAAGAACATGCTATATGTCACCTCTGTGCTATTTTATAAAAAGATCATCTGTTATGGTATGGACAGACCACAGTGTGCAAATATCTCATGCCAATACTTGCTTCTATTACAAACCTTGCCTGCTCTTCTGTGAATTCGTAAACTTTCTTGGCAACCCTAAAGGAGAAAAAGATGGATGAAATTTTCCAGTATCTGGACATCCTGCCAGTTTTATATTATCAGTATTCACTGGGTTTTTTGTATTCGATTTTGAGTTCATAAGCCTAACTTTTCAGATGCGGAAGACTAGTAGGCAGCAAGTTTTTGACCCCATGAGTTTTCCATTGTTATTAAAGTCTTACAGGCATTTGATAGGCTCAGGCTGAAGTATCTTCAAGAGTCTTCAGAGGTTATTAATACTAAGTACACATCATAACAGGAACAATCCTTTGCTCTGAATTTCTCCTTATCTGCAGGAACAATGCAATTCCTTGGGAAACTCTTTACCAGTTCCCCAGGTTCTAACTGACTAGGTCATTCATCCTTAGGCAACAGAGCTGAAGACTACCTGCTAGTAGAATAGAAATAAAAAAGAGAAAGAATACTGAACATAGTTAATTTTGTATCCCTGCCATGGGATAGCATATACATCACGCTGTCCAAAGAGTGGTATAAACCATGTATCAAATTATTAACACTCAGTGCTAGCCTTTATGATTTTCTTATGCAGAATCTGGGAATGACTTTTTTTTTTTTGGTTCCAATGAAAATGATCTTTTCCACTGGGGACCTGATCAGCTACCTCATTTCCAGAGCTTGCAGGACTTGCTTCACAGCATGTAATCTGTACTGTCATGTTACAGAACTATGTTTCAGTATAAGAATCTGATTTCTTTCTTTCTTTCTTTCTTTCTTTCTTTCTTTCTTTCTTTCTTT
>ML675629.1:49098701-49141261 GCA_007922155.1 Mesoclemmys tuberculata
TTTCTTTCTTTCTTTCTTTCTTTCTTTCTTTCTTTCTTTCTTTCTTTCTTTCTTTCTTTCTTTCTTTCTTTCTTTCTTTCTTATTGTTATATATTTATATTTTTTCTGAATAGTTTTAACAATAGTACCTTGTCTTTATGTTGCTCAAAAGAAAGATTTTTTTTCTTGTATTAGATTGTGTGTCCGTTCAAAGTACCACCTACAGGTGTATGGATCGGGAAACAAATTAGCTCCCACAACCAAATACTTTTCAAAGCTGCAGTTATCAGACTTCTTGTATAACTAGCATATCAAGAAGTTGGAAGCCAGAGGTGATTTTTGCAAAGTAGAGGCTTCTCTCTAGTCTGGATTTTGGTTCCAAACCTAACTCCAAACAATCCTGTATAGATGGCCATTGGAAACAGATATGGCAACATCACTATCCTAAATCTTTGAGTTCCCATACCCCAGGTAACAGCAGAGAGTTTTGAAAAGAAAACAGCCTTTCATGCACAGACATGCAATGGTTTTTGAAACTGTGTAAGATCCTTTTACCTGCTGTGCTTAATTTCACAATCCAGTTAAGATGTAAAAATAGATGTTTGCTTTTTCATTTGGGTGCTATGTTGCACTAGTTTACATAAATCAAAAATCTTTGGTTCCAGCTTCAATTTCCCTCTTTTACCCAATATAGCAGGTTTACCTTGCACAGTTATTTTTGTATCATCCAAAGTAAAGATGTAAATTTTTTAAAAGTTTATTTTTTTACTTTTTCATGAATGTCCTTGATCCTATTTGGAGGTATTATTTTTCTCCTGTTACAAGCCAGTATTTTCCCCTATCAGGAAACTTTTAATCATAAGACTTAAAAAACAACAGAAAACAAAAAAACGCTCTAGAACCTCATCCTGAAGGGGATAGAAACTTGAAACTTGTCCTGGAGATAGTGTCTTGTCCAGAAATGATTCTTAACAGGTTTTAGTGAAAGTCCCTCTTGATTTGGCTATTTTTTAATGTACTTTGCACTGTATTTTTTGAGTAATTATGTCCCAATGATCTTTATTGCCCCGGGTTTGCATATGACAAAAAGTTGTGTAGACTGATGGGTCATAAAAACACATCTGGAAACCCTCTTTCCTTCAGTTTTCAATAGCACTGCCTCATTCCATGTGACCTATAAAGTTAAAAGGAATGGGGCAGAGCTCCCCATCATCTTGAGTGTCACTGGTGTGTATCTAGGCATTTCAGTTACCATCACTGCATATTTGGTTTCTCTGAGAATTTGAAGATTAGGGAGGGGATTGTGACCAAAAGAGAGAGAGAGAATCTAAGGGCAGGTATTTTTATGAAGGCTTGAGTGGTGGAGAAAGTAACAGGGAATTCATCAACTAAATACTTGGTTATTACTCTGACAGTGGTTGAGAGGAGGGAGGAAAAAAGATAAAAAAGCATGTGATCGATGTATGAAGAGGTATTTTTGTTTGCTGAAAAGAGGATTAGAGGGCAGGAAAAAAGGATGAGGGATGACTGACCAACGGAGGGAATGATGATTCCCATACTATAACATAAAGAAACATTTTTCATTGGTAATAAATAAAGAAAAATGCTATTATTATGTATCCATCATCTTTGACAAAAAATAAGATGAAATCCTTAACAGGAAATTGTAAACAGTTTTGTCATGCTTTCATAGGGATTTTTTTGGGGGGGATAATGGTTGGGGAAGAGGTTACCTATTTTTATTGATTTTTTGAAAACTAAGGTATAACATCATTTCAAACACATGCACTTATATAACATGGACACAGTTTGTTGTCATTTGTTTTTGGAAATGACATCAGGACTCCGCTCTTGATATGAGCTTGCTGTTAAACTGATGCACTTGGTCATTAAAGGAGAGAAGGCAATGGCAAACCATCCTCTGAATTTTCTCCCACAAAAGCAATCCTGGCAAAACAAAGGCAATGGGATCTATGTGTGGCACTGGATAGTGAGACCTCCAGGTCAGAACGCAGTGACAAATTACATTGGGAAGTGGTTCTAGCATAGAGTACTAGTTGCAAGTATGATGGTGCTGTACCAAATCCCTAGGGAACAGTTCCTGTTGTTTCCATCAAGGAAAATAATGACTGAAGCCTCATCAAGTAGGAACATGGAATGTGAGGAGTATGTATGAAGGGAAACTCACCATTGGGACCAAAGAATTGGAAAGATTATGATAGCTGCATGTCGAATCACAAAGCTGCAATGAAATAGTAGGCGTCATTTCATGATGATGCGGTGTACTACTCGTGTCTGAAAAAGTGAGAGAATGTGGGGTTGCATTTATCTTATCTAAAAGTAGACATTTAAGTGTGTGCTTGGATATAATCCAGTCAACAACAGAATCATTACAATTCCCCTTTGCGAGAAGCCAGTTAACATGATGATCGTACAGGTTATTGCCCCTAGAGCAGCCGTTGACACCACTGTGATTGATGAATTGTATGAATGGTTAAAGAGGCACTCATTAAAAAACCAAGCGAAAACATCAGCCTTGTAATTGGAGATCTGAATGAAAAAGTTGGAGTTGTACGAGAGACAATTAAAACTTTGAAGATAAGACTTTTGTCAGGTCCACTGGGTCTGAACTTGTCCAGAATCAACAAAACTCTATGACTTCTGTCCAGAACATGTATGAGGCATTGTCAGAGGTGAAAGAGAACAACCTGAATGAACTTTGGAATAAAATGAAAACAATCAAGCTCGTAGCTGCAAAAACACACATTCTGAAAAGTTGGCATTGGATTGCACCTTGGAGAATGTGTTTGAGCTGGAGAAAAAATGGAGCAGAGTGAAAAAGTGTGGCTTGGAGACTGAAGAATGTAGGAGAGAATACAAGGAATTGAGCAGACAGATTCAAAGGCAGACTAGACAAGACAGGAGAAAATACATCAGGACAAATGGAAGGAACTTAAGACACAATAATAATACAAAAGGTATATTCACAGTGTTCAGACCGCTTACTAAAAAGTTTTCCCCATGACCTAGCATAATAAAAGATCATGATGGCAGAGTTCTTACTCAAGATGATGCTCAAACACAGGTGGAAAGATTCCTGTACCAATCTGTATGCCTCATCAAGAACACTTACAGTAGAGGACAACAGAAAGGAGAGTATGGAATGGGAGCCAACATCCTGAGGGAAGAAGTAGTGTGTAGAAAGTAGTAGGAAGTAGTATGAAAATGCAGCCGGGCAAAGCACTAGAGTAAATGACATACCAGGAGAATTGCTAAAAGTGACTGGTGACTATAGTATTGATCTCATGTGGAAAATTTGCAATGATGACTAGAAATTGGCTGGATGACTGGATGAAGGGAATCTTTCTGCCCTTACCAAAAAAAGGGGATATAACAGAGTGAAGTAACTACTATACCATCTCCCTATGTCTCACAGGAATAAAAGCTGCCCTACATAATTCAGGATCACACAAATGTATATATGATACAAGCAGAACCACCTCCACAACAGGCTGGTTTTAGACAGATACAAGGCTCACATGATCGCATTGCGAATAGCTGTCATATAACTGCAGGGAGTTATGCAGGGAGTTATCATCACCCATTGATTATGTGTTTCACTGAGTACTCCAAAGTGTTTGATACCATCCAACATGACCGTGTCCAAAAGTTACTTGCAGACCTGACGATTCCAAAAGATCTCACTGGACTCATTGCAAGTCTCTATTGTCAGCAACAGACAATGGTGTGAACAGCAGCAGGTGACAATGAGTGGTTTTCCATTGGGCAGCGTGTGAAACAAGGGTGCATTCTGAACCTAAGTCTCTTCAATATATATGTAGACAAGCTCCAGAAGGCTATGATAAAATGGAAGATGCTGGGATTGCCATTTGTGGCAACTGACTTCAGCTATGCTCGTGATACAACACTTTGTGCTGCACCCATTACACAATGCAATGGATGTTGGAGTCTGTAAAAAGTTAGTGAGGAATAGGGACTATCCCTGAATGTGGCAAAAATGAAATGCATGCGCTCTGACATGATCAAAAATGACAGGATGCAAGTAGACATCACAATTAAACGTCAAGCTAGATAGATTAATTTAATTATCTGGGATCATACATATCTAACAAAGAAAGCTGCTCCAAAGAAATCAGAAGACCAGAGATGGCTTGCTCAGCCATGGGCTCCCTTGTGAAAGGGTGGAAAAAGTACAAATATTTGGCAGATGAAAATCTTAATTTTTTTCCATATAAGTTTATAGAGGTGAATCCTGGTGAATGCTGTTGACAAGAAAGAAACCGAAGCCTTTGAGAGGGGGTGCTGGCAAAGACTCTTGCATAGCTTCTGAACTGTAAAGAAGGTGGATGCTTGTCTTAGAAATAGTACTGGAGGAAGTGGACTCTCTTCTTGAGAATCAACAGGCACAAACTTATGTATTTTGGTCATCATGCATTCTGATGGAAATAGCCTCAAAAGTTATTATGAAAGGAATGGTGGTGAGTCATTGTAGTATGCAATGACCAGCAAGGAGATGGGTAGCTGGTGTGCAGCAGATCATTGGGAGGTCAGCTGCTGAATGTGTGAGATTAACAATGGATCGAGAAGACTTCTGAAAATTCTACTATGATGCCAACAGTTTTCAGACATGAATGATGGTCTTGACTTTACTTACTTGAGTAAGCCAACATAAAAGCCCTTTTCAGCAAACTGATGAAGAAGCATTGGCATATTGGCCTGGAAAGTACATTATCAGGGGTCTGTAAATCCACTCAAAGTAAATGTTTAACATCGTTTTTAATCCAGAGGTTAGAGGGGAAAATTCCATGTCATTCCACTTGTAGTATTTTGTTGCAAAAGTAAGAAAAGATGGGGGAAGAGGAAAGTGGAAATCATTATTACTGTGCCTTTGCCTTTTCCATTTTGCCATAGCACACTTTACAATTGCCTAATTGTTCATCAGTGTCACAAAAGAAACGCCTTTTATTTTTTCCAGGCACTTAGAGATGACTTACGTGTCGTTTAGTCAATTGGCAGAAGAAAAGAATTCAATTTATGGATCAGATTTTCTCTGTTTCTTTAGTCTTCAAAATAATTTACTTTATTGGTTTAGTGTTCTTTAAAAGTGAGAGATTGATGGGATTGCAGTGCAGACACATCATTTCACAGAATCAGGTCATGCACAGGCATCTCTGCCTAGGCTGGGGCTGAAAAGGTAAGAATTTGCCAGCCTACACATGTATTTAAACTCAAATTCCCTCAGGGAAAACATCCAGCTAGCCTCCCAGCACATTTTACTATTGCATTATCATATTAGAAGTTAGAAGAAACAAATAAACACATAGACTATTTAGGGTAAGACTGCAGACTGCTGGGAAAACTTGTTTAAAAACCAAGGTCAAATCATCTGTTCAGCATTCATTTTAAGGCCAGGACTACACTACAAGTTTTGCCAGCATAGCTGTGTCAGTTAGGAGTGTGAAAAAAAATCATACCACATAGCTGACATAGCTATTTCAGCAAACCCCCCTACATAGATGCAGCTTATACCAGCAAAAGAGTCCTTTTACCAGTATAGTTTATGTTATTCAGGGAAGTAGTTTAATTACACAAGCAAAAGAGCTCCTTACAGATACATAGATTCCAAAGCCAGAAGGGACCATTGTGATTATGTAGTCTGACCCCCTGAATGAGACAGGCCATAGAACTTCCCCCAAATAATTTCTGGAGCATATCTTTTAGAAAAACACTCAATCTTAATTTAAAAATTTCCAGTGATTGAGAGTCCATCGTGACCCTTGGTAAACTGGTCCAGTGGTTAATTGCCCTCACTGTTAAAAAATGTTATTTAATTGTTAATATTCCTACAAAAGCAGATAGAATAATTACAAGTGATGGAGGTAGAATCTTCCTAGAGGTTTTTGGAATTTGAGAAAAGTGTTAAATTCCTGACATGTAATTTCCAGCAAGTGAAGTTCTTTTGGAGTTTTTCGGTTTATTTGGGGTGGAGCAACGGGGGAGAGGTGTAAATAAATGCCTTAAATAAGGTAAGTAGAAACCCATGGAATTAGAACTATACCCTTAGACAAACAAGAAGTGAAATCCTGACCTCAGTGAAATCAATAGCAAAGCACTCGTTGATTTCAGTGCAGCCAGGATTTCACTCTATGTGAACATGTGCATTTCATCATAACCAGTCTTACCAGAAAAAGATCAGTAAACAGTAAAAACAAAGCGGTGTATTTTTGCTGAATCAATTAATAAAAAATAAAGAGTAAAAATCCTGATAGGTGTTCGCATCAGCCAATAGATATCCATGGAAATCGTCTGAGACTTTAAACCTATGTGTACTTATCGAATGTCATTTCCAGGCCCTTGATGTAAAACAATCAAATCTGAATTCTGCGATACTTCTAAAACCTTTAGTAACAATGACATTATTAATAATTAGTTATTGACAAAAGGGAGCTACTGTTAAAAATGTAATCTGTTGTGGACTGAAACAGATGGCTAGGGCTAAACTCTAAGAAATTAAATAAGGTGGCATGATTTCTATTTTCATATATTTCTTGCTTATCAAGAAAATGACAATGCTGATATACTAAATCATTCCGATTTTAAAATATATCACGGTAAAAAACATTATTAATAGTACCAATGACTGTATAAAGAAGCCACATGAGTACATTTTGTCCTGATTATGAGACAGCATATTGTATATACATTTCACATAAATTTTGGTTTCTAATAATATAAATGGTCATTCTTTTTAAAACCATTTTAAAACTGGAAAATAAAATATGTCTGTGCAACAAATAAGATTAGCTATATTACATAAAACAAGCAGCATCTGAAATGAAGCACTTATGTATCAAAATTAAGAAACCAAAAAGCTAAATTCCCTTTCTAGCAGATTCTCACTGACACACTTTGCTCTTGACTATCATTTAGCTCATGATGGCAGAATCACATGAGAGACCTAATAAAGTGTAGCATGAGCCTATGTGTTTTGTTCCTAATGTATTGCACTATAATTTTTGTTGTAATTGTTTTTTTTCCTACTTGATTTTCTTAAGGACTCTGCTTACATAAATATTACAGGATAACTAAAGCTGACAAACATTAGTGACAATATCTCTTAGAAAGATGATAATTACAGATTACTACATGGTAGAAAAACACCTGATAGGCCAAAATGATATAATTAGATAAAGCTCTTTAAAACTGTAATTCACGTAAGACTTTTAATATTTTACTGTGCTCCTCTTTGCTATTTCAAAGCTATGAATTTCACGATTTATTTGTCACTATTCTCTATTTTTCTGCTGTACACCGTGTTTGTGGGCTATGGCAACCAATCCCCTTGGGCTTTCTTTTGCTTTAATTTGCATAAACACAGGCATCATATGAATATTCAGTGAGTGGCTTTGCATTAAGTAAGTGCCCTTAATCAGCTTTTCAGTTCAGTTTTATTGGTTGCACGCTCAGTCACTTATTTCATCCAGAAAATCTGAGGGCCCTACAAAGCTAACCAGGTAAGAATTGTAATTCTTTGATGCATTTAATGAAAGAGAATTATCATTTGATTATATAGGTTCTGGAGAATGCTTAAAGCTTGGTAGTTTTCCTTTTGCTTTTTGTGTGTGTATGTTTTTATTATTATTATTATTAACCCATGGTGGTCAGGTGGGCACATGCTTCTGTGATTTGCATAATCATCGACTCAATGAATAATTCATAAGGGTTATTTTAAACACTAGGCTTCTACTTCGGATGGTTCTATAGCTTCGCAGCTTGATTGGCTGTACAGTGTTTTTCATCACCAGCAGAATTCCTATAGCATGAAAGCAACTAAAGCTGAATTGAAAATACAGTATTTGTTTTTTGAAAAATGTCTGCTATCTTTTCAAAGCAAATTGCACAGATTTTCCCCCCCACCCATTAGTGCTCCTAGCTTTTCATGAAAAATACATTACAAGCTTGACTGTGGCTGCCATTTGTAGCCTTGACCAGTATCTGTGATTCCTGGAGAATGCAGCGGCAGCTATATTTGTCTTTAACTTGCATAAACATGAGCAACATGTAAATAAGAAACCATTGCATTTATATGGCATGTGTTACTGGAGTCGGCACAATTCCATTGCAGTACTATAGATCTCTCATCATCACAATCTTCTCTTTCAGTAGTGATATAATCTGAAAAAATATAATTACTCACTGAAGAAGTTATCTATAGTATTTTTTTACTCTGCTTAAAATTACATTTCAAGTGGGGCAGGGGGAAGAGACCTTTTCATTCTCTAAGGAGAGGAAACAGGAGGGAATTAATAAAGGACTAACCAAGACAATGAATTTAAAGAGTAGAGGATAGTGTGCTTATTTAATTTAGAACAAATAAATGGCATTTCTCCTTATTCTTTATCCTCAATGATATGCATGATATGCCTTTAGGACAGCTTTTGTTAGGCACTTAAAATTAACTACTTCAGGATATGAGAATCACAGCTAAAACTTGCTTGTTACAAATGGTTCTGATAAAAAAACCTTACAGACATGATGACCTGGGGATAGTCAGAATCTAGAGCAGAATTTAACATATTTAAATCTTTTAAAAAGCAGTAATCCAAAAAAGAGAATAAAACAGAAACATAATGCATGATAACAGTTGTAAAAGTCATATGAAATGGTATGTGTAATCAATGTATCTCCCATTGAACTGTATGAAATGTAACACTGTATTTCATGTAGGATAGGAGAAAACATTGGATTATATGTGGCTTCAAGCTATAGGTAGAATCTCTACATTTTAAAATTACCAGATTTTAACAATACTAAATTACAAAATGTACACATTACATTGACTCAGTGTAACATACAGTTATGTGATGCAGAGGATGTGAAGTTGATGTGTTTTTTGCCACGTAGTAATCTCTAAAGGTATGATGCTGAAACTGTATAAAGAACAGTGTTTCCAATTCTGGTACCAACCATGCTTAGGAATCCAATGCAAAACAAAATCTGTGAGAGCAAAGAAAAAAGCAAAAATGCCTTAGGTAGTTAGGCTATTAACTTACTTCTTTGGGGTAACATTATTTCTTAATTCAAATACTATTGCTATTTCTTGAAAGAAATTAAAGAAATATTTCAAGGATTTGTGATGGGGGGCACTCCATACCAACGGCATGTTTTATTATTTGACCTGTTTGTCAGTTTATTCCACCTTTTTCCCTTAAATCAGCTCATGGTGTGTTGGGGGAGAATATGTGTGGGGGAGAAAAAGGGGAAATGGATTAAATCTTGAAATATAAAAATAGGTGCCAATAGAAAATATCTTTTAGGATTAGATGCACCTATTCAAGAAATATCACATATTATGCAGAATTATGAAAACTAATTTTAGTTTTACCTCTCTTGCCAAGTATGTTTAATTAAATCTTGCAGGATTTAATAATTTCACTGTGCATTTAATCATCAACCATTAAATGTTTACAACTGTAATAAACACCAAGCAATCTTTAATGCACTAAATAGAGATTGTAGGTTTAGTGCATTTTAATAAAAGAATATGGTAGTGCTAGAACTGGAATATTGATAAAAGAAACTCTATAAAGGAGAGCCAGATTAATCAATGTATACAGAATGTGCTTGTATACTTTATATTTGTGTGAAGTACCTGTTAAATGTCAGTCCTTATTAATAGAAGAGAAAAAATAACAATAACATTTTGGTTATCGTATTTCTCTCCTATGAGTCATCCTATTATATGAACTCCTTCAGTCCTAGGTCAGGCAAGAGTCTTATAGACCTCAATATACACTTTGGCTGTGTAAGTCTGTAGGGCTGGGCCCTTGATGATCATTTCTCTAGAGGCAAGAGAGGGGCCAGACCTTGCCCTTGACACAGCACAAGGGATTAAAGATGCTACTTGGTGCATAATCTGGCAAAGAAGTGGCAGGTGTTTATAAGGTGGTCTGGCAATGCATTATGAGACATGCTTTGATGTGTCTGTGAGCACAACCAATGTGCACAACCAAAATCTACTGCTCAGTGGTTGCTGCTGATGGCAGCTTTCACACTAGCTGTTAAGCATGGGGGATAAACATGTCCCTTTCTGCAGATCACTAAAAACCCCAGAGGGGGCATGCTTTGTTGGCTGGTGAGCTAGCCAGCCCTGTGATCCACTATTCACCTTTCCCTTATGGAGCTATTTGACTTGGCATGCTTGTTCTATTCTCCCATCTTGAACACCAGTGTGGCAGAAGATAGTCCTTACCCTTCCATCTGGAGTAATTTTATCAACTAAAATATAACTGTCTACCACATGCTTGCAAACAGTGTAAGGGTTTCTATGGTGCTTTGAAATATAATCACATCCAAAATGAAAAAAAAGCTGAGGGAGAGCTGAACTTACAGTATAGTCCTGGCATGAATAAGGACCCCCTCTTTAGGCCCAGTCCTTTTATACTGGGGAACAGAGGTGAATGTGTGCCCACCCTCATGCCTCTCACAAAATATTTTTTCAAGAAAAGAATTCTTGAGAAATGTCTTTAACAGTTATGGTTGAAGGTTTCATTGTGTATTGTGAGCTCCCTCAGTACTTAATTTGTCAGTTACAAACATTTAACAAATTTAACAGATGTTTTTTCTTCCTACTGTTTAGGTAGTTAAACAGGTATTAAGAGGAAAGGAGTGGACAAGTTTTGAACTTCAAATGTAAAAAAAAATTTTTAAAGTGTGATTGAGCAGGGGAGGGAACAAACAAACCAGTAGGCTTTTTATTTTTTAAACAAATTTTAAAGAAGCAAAATATAACTGTGACCCATCTGTGCCTAGGACAGCCACCTGAAAATGCCAAGGGCAGGGCAGGCTGCAAAAGGAGAGCAGATTCTTCCAACACTGCTAGGTGACATTGAAGTCAGACTTCCCAACCAGCCACACACTGATTCCCCACACTGGTTATCAAGAAGCCAAAATAAAAATATACACAGCCCCTTTTACTGCATTTCAATGTTTGGCTCCCAATCAGCCATGGTCCAGTAAAGAGATCAGTTATTTAAAACTCTATGCTCTTTACCAAAGAGGTTTCTCCTGACCCCAAAGGGTCAGCCACAGTACCAGAGCAATATAAGTTTGGATCTTACCCAAAATACCACGCTGCCAGCCAATCCTTTAGTAATTAAAACTAAAGGTTTATTATAAAAGGAAAGAAACAACTATAAGAGAAATGTTAAATGATTAAAGCAATCAGACACATACAATTGATTTGAAAGTCCATATATATCAGGTTTCTAATAGAATTGTGGAGTTTGCACGCTTGTATAATCGTTCTGGTACACATCCAGTACCTGGATGGGTCTCAGTCCTTTGTTTCACAGCTTAAGTTCAGTTCAGTTCAGTTATAGATGAGTTGATCCAGAGGTAGGTGAAGACTGAATGAAGACAAAATGGATATGGTGCAGCTGCCTTTTATGTCCTTTGCCATGATGCTTGTGGAAATTTACAGGAATAACATGGAGTCCAGAGTCACATGATTAAATCCTGGTGACTCATCAGGTATATCCCTGGCTTCTCCCCCATTGTACCTGTGGATTTCTTTAATGGGCCATTAAGCAGGCTAGTGCTGGAGCCATCCTTTCTGGGGTGTTGCCCAGAAACAGTACAATATGAAATACAGATACAAACATATCCATAACTTCCATTACACACATAAACATTATCATCCTACTTAGCACATTATACGCTTTCTAACAGTACCTGACATGGCATATCTCACATGAATTATTATGATCTTGACATACTGATTTTAAATAATATACTATATGCCTCCCCCCACAATCCAGCCAGCATCACAAGAGCATAGCCCTATTTTTAGCCCCTTTGTGGATACCTTTAACCAGGCACAGCTCTCATTGACTTCAACTGTGACTGTTTGAGGACTTTAAGATTGGTCCCTAAAAAGAAAAAAACAGATCAGCATAAAGCATAGCAGCCTGCTTCTCCCCTCATTCACACTGATTTTGTAACAATGTAATTCCTTTGATTGCAGTGGAGTTACTCCTGATTTACATGGGTGAAATTGAGAGGATAATCAACCCTTACATTTTTCTAGCATTTCTAGTGACAAAAAACAAAGACCGAGTAGTTACTTTGGACTTGTCCTAGAGCCCTTGAGATAACATTCAGCCTTATAATGTGTGCGGCTTGGGTGTATTTTACTCTTTATGAGTTCCAAAAAAATCCAACCCACTGACCACCTACCAAGCATTTTTTCTGACACATTACTTTATACTGCCTGCTTTAATGCATTTGTATCCATTCAATCTCATGCAAAATTTTCTGTTTTTCTTTTGACAACATCAAAAATCTTGGTACTTCTGAAGATATTTTGCTGCAAACTGCTGAGAATCAGGATATAGAATGAAAGTGCTGACATATTATTAGCAGTAGAAAAATAGCTATAATGGAGGAAAATATTTTAACATAATGAATGAGTTGTTAGTATATCCAGAACTGCATGGCTGATCAGCCCTATAGAATTACTGTTTCTCTAAATATCAACAGCTTACTTTTTTTTTCAGAGCTTTTCTTCTCAGGAGAGCAGGACATATTTCAGTATATTTGAAGTGTGTATTGACATGAATCTGCAAGAACAAAAGATATAGATTGCTATGTTTTCTGCCACAGAAAAAGAGAGAGCAGAGCACTTTAAATATAGAAAGGGTTTACAATTATTGGTCATTTACATAACCTGCTTTTTAAAAAATTGGAAAATTGTCTTTTAAATACACATTTTCACAGGGCATTTGAAACACTTATTTGAATCATATTTTTATCTCTCCATGTTGCCAAATATTGATCTACCATTGTAAATATGGGAGGCTGGAGGAATTTGAATTTAGGAAGTCTTGAGTTTCATTCCTGGCTTGGCCAATGACTAGTTGTGAGGTCTTGCACATGTCATTTCAACTCCTTGTATATATTTTCCCTGGGTGTGCAATGGGAAAAATTATACTAACCTACCTTTGGGCCAGAATGCCCCCTCTAGATTTATACAGAGTAGGGGCTCTCTGTGCACTAACATTCACCCCCGTCTCCCTCATGGAACAGGGACTCAGCTGACTTCACAGCTTTTTCCCCTATCCCCCAGCCTCTGCAAAGGCTTCCCCATATAGTGTGAAGCCCGTTATAGGGGAGGAGATGGAGAATGGGCAGACTGGGAAGAAAAGTGGGTGGCACGATGGGGCGCACATCATCTTTCCTCCAGTCCTATAGCAATTAGTGAGAAAAGATCATACAGCCTCAGGCTGTATATAACTTTCTTATGTAGATCTCACAGAGGTTCTGAGGGGCAGCTGCTGCTGTGGGGAGACATCGCAGTGCAGCTCCTATGAATCCATGCTGTCAGGTAATTGGGGCTCCCTGGGACCCAGAATGTGGAGGAATAGGTGTCCTACAGATCCCTAGGGAACCACCAGATTTGAGGGGAAGCCTGTGGCCTTTCCCACATGGGGTGTGTCAGTGGGCGATGGTGATTTACTAGGAGGGGGATTTCTGTGAGGGACTATTCACTGAGCTTTCCTCTACCCAGAGACATTTTTGTTGGTTTCCCAGCTGGAGGGAATCACTGAATTGTGTATTACACTGCACCAGGGGTGTACCCACACTGGATGTTGTGAGTAATTAATTAATGTTTGTGCATGACTTTGAAGATGAGAAGGATTAGACAAAAGATAAGTATTATAATTATTTCAGTGTAGGTTTTTATGAGCCATGCTTTGCAGTTGTGCTATTGTCCGTCATTTGTTTAGTGCCGTGTGGTAAAGTCTCTAATAAAGAGCAGTGATTTATCCCTGAATAGATCATTAAGAAGGGCCTGATCCTAGACTCACTGAAATGCTGACAAAACTCACTTGACAAATTTCCCTTCACTAGCAGCAGGGCTGAGCCCCAATACAGATACATATACTGAGCTCAGCAGAGCACAATACTAAGTATGTCACCAAATATGTTTGAATCTGGACCTATATTTGTGTGTGAAACTAGGTCATCATCGCTGAGCATGAAACAGTCCAAAACCTAGAGACAGTCTGTCTCTGAAGAACACCCAGATTTCCAGCTCTATAAAGAATAGAAATCTGCTGATCACATAACAAACTCTACAAGTGCCACACAGCATTGTATTTATGCACAAAAATGTGCCCCAGAGGGAAACTGATTTTGCATGGGAAGGAGGATAAAGTCACTGAGAAATTAAAGCAGTAGCCCCTTGATGTGTATGGCATAATGTGGTATATTTTCAAAGCCGTGAGGCAAGCTTTTAATAAATTTCATTATTTCTGGGATTTGTGCATGTAATTACCCCCACACTACTTCCAAAATGTAGTCTAATATGCCTTTACATGATTACAGAAGTATATGACATGATGGGACATGCGATGAATAAATGTGGAGCCATTTAAATCACGTAATTAACAATTCTTCTTGCAGCCATATAAATCTGTCTAATCTGTCTATCTAGGTACTTATATGGTACCATCTTTAACAAAAAGAGGTATATGTCAATACAAGAGACCCTTCACAGGCTTTTTTATATAGTACCATGTTACTGGATCACACACATTTTGTATAATTGAGAAGAGGTACTGAACAGTTTCTACCAATATTTTTCTTCAGTGTGCAACAAATAAATAGGGCCAGTGGAAACACATACTACCAAAATTCTCATTTTACCATGAATTTAAGGTTCTCTGTGGATTTCAGTGTGTTCTGAATAATCTAAAGTTTGATTAGGAAAAATTATAGTTTCCACCGATACCAATTGAGATTTTATCCCTCTGACAGTGAACTAATGCAGTACTTTATTCCCAAGTACACAGACAAACAAAATGAAACAATAACTCTAAGAGAGGCATGAACTTCCCTCCATTCACCTTGCTGGGGCATTAACTCTGAAAGCTAAAAAATGACAATTTTAAATAGCAACATTAACTATTTCACAGCTGCTCTCCCTAATAGAAGCATCTAATGCTTTATTCATTGTGGTAGTATCCATTCGAAAAGCCATTCCATGCACTTAGCATTGTATATTAAAAAGATACATGTAACTGGATGTTCTCTGAAAGATTAGATTTTTTTTAATTCATCATAATCTAGTAGGGAAAAGAATGAAAAAGGATGATGCTAGGTTGCCTGGAAGATCTCTGGGGGAAAAGATAGATTTCTAGGGGGAAATGAAAAATCGCAGGGAGATGTGGGATGTTTATATATATATAGATGTAGGCATGACTGCATGAAGTGAAGAACCAATTTTTTGTGAAGCTATTAAGTAAGGATACAAATCTCTACTAAATAATTTGCTGGTGTTTTCATATCTGTCTGAATGCATTTGCTTTAAAATAACTCTTCAGATTTTCCAAACATTTCTACACAATATGAGGAAAGACAATGCAGAATTTTCTAAAAATTTCTTCTGATTTCCAATGGTTTTAAGGAAAAATCTATCCTTCTCTTGATACTCTTAGTCATCCAGTGTAATTCTTTAAAGAACAGATGATGCTTTGTGGGTAACTTTGAGAAATAATTCTGTCTTTACTTTGTATATTTATTCCCTCATTATGGATTAATTTCTGAGAGGTGGTGAATGAACACCTGAAACTGAAGTCAGCACCTTTCAGAATTCAGCTCTAAATTATTAGAACCAGCTGCATGGAAAGACAATCTTTGATTCTCAAGTGTTAATCTATGCATTCTCTGTATTTCCCACCTGAAAGCATAATATGCCCTTTGTGACATTACAATAATTTCAACAGTAGCCAGTTGTGATCTCCCAAACAAAGGTAATGAGACAAAGAGGAGAATAATAAATAGGTGCTGGTGAACTCTTAAAAATTGATATGATCTCTCCATGTAAATGTCTCTAAATGGAGGGGAAAATAAACAGGAAAAGCATATGGGCCTAAATTTTCAAAATTGATTACTGGTTTGGGGTGCCTCTATTTTTGGGTGCCCAGTATGTCACATCTTAAAGGGTCCTGATTTTCAGAAAGTATTGTGCAACCAGCCTCGTTTGCAATGGCATAAATAAGGGAAAAACTCAGCCTCTTGTCTACAGAAAGGCTCTGCTCACTGCAGTGTTCACTTAACAAAGAGATTTACAAACTGAAGCCTTCGTGTTGATTGTCAGGGACTGGAAGTGAGCCAACACCAGCAGGTTTTCTTGGGGGCTTATGTTTCACTAATGAGAATCTCCATGAGGAAGGCCCACCAGCAGACCTCACCCCACGTAACAGAAAATGCAGGTGAGACCTAGTGTGCCCAAGTTGGAGAAAAAAATTAAATCTTTTTGAGGATCCTTGTACCATACTGTCTACGACTCAGGTAATCACTCTGCCTTTTAGGGGCATTCAGTGTCGCTGCAGGCTGTGGGATGGACTTGCAACATCCTTTCAGCAAAGAGCATGCCAGGGGAAAAGTTTTAATCCGCTGTAATTTATCTACAGCCTATATAAACTTCCCCCAGATATCATGGGTTATATTTCTGGCAGTACATTAGAGGCAACATTTGTGGGACATATGGTGGGGAAAAAATAGGGCAAGTGAAGTGCAAAGGAGGCTAAAAATCCTGTTTAATGAAATACTAAGAATTCCAGAATCCAGACCACAAGACCAGTGCTCCATGATTGCTTATCAAAGCATCAGTGTTCTCATTCACTAGCCAGAGAAGTTAATTGTAGCATTGTACACAGATAAATCAATTTTTTAAAGTATTTAAAAATGTATAAAAATGGGATGGCTAAGCTGAATATTCTCAGTTTTACAATAGGTTGCTTTACCTTTCATTTGAGTTATCTAGATATCATCCAAAATGTAGACATACAGAGAGAGAGAGAGGAGCATTTCAGAAAATTGACAGCTTTGTGGGTGAGTTGAAAGCAGAAGCAAAATATATTAAAAATACCAGAGAGAGGGAGTGAAGCACAGAAATGCATGGAACCTGGTGATTAAGGGTGTTGTCAATAGACTCTGACAGTAGGCATGCTCTGAAAGCTGAGGTATTTCAAATACAGACACTATCATGCTGGAAAGATAAACACCTATCTCTAGTGATTCCCTCATTGGGTTTGACTAATTCTACCCCAGTTGTCCTCAAGTCAATGAAATTAGGTTTTAAAGTGGTGTCTGTGATGTATTCTACAGTTGGTATCTGCACTATGGCTTACTTTGGTCAGGATTGTCTGAGAGAGGTGTGTTCCATCCTTTGTATTCAAACATGCCACTGGAAGAGCTTGAGGCAAGAAAGATGATGTCGAGCAGTAGGGTTAAGATCTGAGCTGTGGTGTGATCATGTTATCTCTTCAGAAAGAGCATATCCAAAAACTAAGTAACGTTAAAATCATGAAGCTAATTGTTTCTTGGTCTGCTCAGTGTAGAATCCTGCCTCTGGCAGTGGCCAGCAATACCTGAGGCCTCAGAGAAAAGCTGTATTGCACCCACCATAATGCATCTTGCCAACTGAGTAATGATATGGGGATAAAATCCCTGCCTAACGCCTGCAGGCAATCAGCTTATTGCCTGACACATTTGGTCTGATTTCCCTTGTATCATTCTCTTCGCCTGCATAAGAGCAAATGTTAAAAGATTATAAAATTATCCAGTCCTTTGAAAAATACTGTTGAATTATTTTTGTGATGACCTCTCACAGTTTGATTGTAATATGTTGTGAATTCACAGTTTGACTGTAATACATTGCACAAAGAAGATTTCCTTTTATTTGTTTTACATTTGCCACCTTTCTTTTTCATTTAGATTGCCTTCTTGAACTTGCGTTGTGGGAGAGAGCAAAATGGAGTAGCTGATCAGTTTTCCACTACACCCTTCCTGATTTTACTTTAATCAGTCATGGCCCTTTCTTTCTCTCAGCCAGGTTAAATAAGTCATCTTTATAGCCTCTCACTGTAGTAAGAATCATCATGTCTTTAATAATTATTAATGCTATTCTCTGGATCTTCTTTGTTGTGCTTAGATGCAGTGGTCTTCCATCGACACATTAGATAGTAAGTGTAGCACCTCACACCACATGGGTTCAATAATGATGCAGCAACCAGTACTTCCTTGCTTTTATCCATTTATTAAACACTCACAATTTAAATATAACAAGCTTTTTGCATTTAACTTCTCCTGTTTTTAAGTTCTGAATTAAAAAGAAGGGGGTCGGGAAGTGGTGAGGTGGTGATCTGTTCATTGAAATAAGTAACAGTGCTTGTGACTCAGAGCCGCTAAGATATTTCATATATTGAAATAATAAATATGCATTCTGGGGAAAAACCAGTCCCAATGCCCAACTAAGAATTGTACACAAGAGAAATCTGATGCAGCTCTAGGAGGGAATCCTCTGACACCATGCTATACAGCAACAGTATACTCAAAGTGGAAACACTACTGCAATCTCAGCAACCGTTATGCCCCTTTTTCCAGGAGGGGAATAGATGATGGGCTGGCACTAACACAAATGAATTAGCCCTGCTGCGAGCTAGAATAATGGTGTGTGACAGGCAGGTTTTTGTCAGGGACATTCCTTGGGCTTCCCAAATCCGTCCACCCTCTCTTCACAGCAGAACCACAGTGCTTCCACTGCAGTTAGGGCTCTGTGCATATAGAATGGCATGGCAGGATATACATTCAAATATACAATATGCACTCATGGAGAAAGAGAAAATATTGATTCAGTGTAAATTAATGACGCTTTTAGTACCTCCCATTTAAATTAAATGTAAAGGCCTCCTACATAATGGTTTATAGTGTCCCAGGGTCCATTGAAATCTTGAATCAGCAAATATTAAACCAGAATGATTCTGAATAGCAACTTGATAGTGAATGTATTCTGTTCTTTATGTAGGGCTATATTTCATACACATGGCAAGATATACCATATTTTGGTCTTGCTATGCAGAATAACCCACATTTCATCCTAAACTACTATGCTAAAACATGAGATTCTTGTCAAAAAGAAGTAATGAATATGAATAGTAGCTACAATTCTCAATGAATTAACCGGGTTATGTTTTAATTCAAAATTATCCAGATAAACTAGCAGGCAATTTTTCCTTTGTTTTCAGAGACGCACTTGGTATGTTGACATAACTGAAAGCACTTCATTTGCAGATCAGGTTTATAAGATGAATGACAAAACTGAAGAATTTCCTGTGTTCAGGGAAAAATTTCTTTCTTTTTCCAAGGAAAATGTAGATGTACAAGTGAGAGTTATGGGAGATCCCTAGGAATGGGACAAAGTGGACTTTGGAAAATGCTGATGTTTTGTCACTTGCCAATAGATTGTTATTCATAGATATGCTTTTAGATCATTATTTTAAATTCAGTGAAGTCATTTATTCAAATTAAACCCCAAGCACCAGTGTGATAAGCACCTTATAAATACCTAACAGTCAGATTGTGACAGGGTATTCTGTTCCTGCCATTTAAAATCAGTTAAATTGATCACTTGCTCATTGTGCTTAAAATGTTTGCTCCAGGGCTGAAGACTTTTGGGTGCATGTTTTCAATAATCATCTCCAGTACCATGCCTACAATTTGGCATGAGCAAACAGTGTTTGCAACTACAAATTAGATTAGTAGGCATACAGAGGCTGCTTCAGTGGTTGGTTCAATACTAGGCCCTGGCATTACAGTCAGATCAGTTAGCTCAGACTTGGAGTCTGTGTGGTGCCACTTTGATATCAGTGCACTTATCTGATTGCAAGTTCACGGCATGAGAAGGCTTGGGGGACACTGAAAATGTATCCCATTAGGCAGATAACCTGCATCAATGTTTGTAAACGGCTTTTTATAGGTTTATTGTTGGAAAGTGCAGTCACAATACTGACTGTATTGAGTCACCGATTGATAATTATTGCGTATCTACCCCTCTAGCCTAACTAGTTTTAGTAAGAATTTGTACTGCAAACTGTGAGCATAAGGATATAATTACCTCCATTTTGGCTTGCATAGAAGTAAGTGAGAATGCAGTGAGACACATTTAATGTTGATCAGATTATATTCTCTCTGTATAGGGATTATATACCCGGGATTTTCTTGAGCAGCTACTTTCTCCTGAAAAAATCATATTAGGCTACCAGTCTGGAAATCTTATATGCAAAATGTTAATTTGAAAATAATATTTTCAGAAAGATATAGAGGTGTTGTCATCTCTAGGTATGACTGTGTGAGGATGATCTTGCATAAATGAAGTCTCTTCCTCACTTCATATTTAAGGCATCATGTCCGAACCAGGACAGATCTTCTAGCTTTAGTCTGATTTATTTGATTTATAAAAAGAACTCATTGGAAACCACTGTGTGCAATTACAAAACAAACATTAGGCACAATCTAGGAAACAATAATATGGCTTCAGTGGGACTATTCATGTGAGCAAAGTTACTCATATGCATGTCCAGAGGATCAGATCTGTGAGTAGCATGGAACAATATTAGGGGGCATTATTAAACGTTAAGGGCTGTATGAAGGCATATAATTTTTTTTTTACACTTTTCACAACATTTTTACAATACAAATCTCTCCTTTTTCCTCTTCCCAAAGTATTATAATTTCATTACAATTTTTAAAACAACTGTGTTTTCACAGTGACAATGTTGGACATTGTGAAAAGTGCTCAGGTTTTATTAGTGAAAATAATTTTGATAAATGGGCCTACGGGGTATAAAAATGGGTCCAATTTGCATCCAATGGGATGCAGAAAAGATCAGATTTTGAGCATTATGTGATTTGTAGAAAATATTTTTCCCAACCCTAAAAATGATATTAAGCATATTAACGCAATCTTAGTCAGATTGTTGCAAACTGTGACCTTAAGACGCTTGCCTTCCAGAGCTACCAGAGCAAGCAAGAAATGACTTGTATCGGTAACTCTTTGTCTTATTTATGGATGGAAGTCATACATAGGCTGTGTTTGGCTTCATTTTGGTTCCAGCTCTGCAGCTAAGTCAATATGGATTTTCATAATGGAGAGAAACCCTCTTGTAATGAACTCTGATTCTTTGCTACTCATAGTGCTCACTGTTTACAGTGAAACATTACATAAGCCCCAATCATATAAGTGATAATAATAGTCTCTCCAGTTATAACTCATCTCCAGATATAATAAAATCGTACTCTAGAAAATGGCTTCATTTAGCACTTCTCCACTATACTGGGCTTAATGTGTGAAGGCATCTTGTTTTTTAAAATTTTGTAATATTTTCCCCTCTCTCATGGTCAGTAATCTCAGTATTTCCTTAGCGTAAAAAATGAGTTGACATTTATTTTGTTTATATTTTAATGTACATATGAATTGCATCATATTATACAAATGCCATACTAGTCAGAATCAGTAATGTGAGCTATTATTACTATGTAATAGTCTAGTATTTTAACTGTAAGATCTCCATTGTATTGCCTTAACACCTTTGTCCTATTAATCTCATATTACTAGAGGGGAAACTCACTAGGTAATTGAGGGTACAGTATGCTAACCGTTTCGATCCTATTGATTCTACTTTTAGCTCATGATATTATTCTGTTCTATATATCAGAAAAATTGTAGTGTCATAAGAAGGAATAGGATGGGAATAATACCTCTCAATGGTAACAAAAATAATGACAAATCAAGGTGACCCATACATTATCTAGATGACCTCTACACAATAAACAAATGGCTGGTTGACATCCAAGATGCTTTGTGTTGTAGAATCGCTATAATATGGCATTAGTCCCTGGGGCACATGCATTCATCGGAGCATACTTGTTTTGGTTCTTGACCTTTTAGAAGATGGAAGATGGGTAACATAGTTCACCGAGGTGGGACTGGGTGCCATCAGATGAAGTGCATGGTCAAAGGGATTACATGATCTGGAAGGGTCATGTGACTAAGGGATTAGGTGACTGCCTGTGAGGAATATATCCATAGTAGTTTGAATTTACTAAGAGAGGTGAGTGACTAGGGAGTGCTTGTTGTGAGTCTTGTCACAACAGCCTGCAGAAGGATTAAGGGGGCAGGACTGGTAGAAATTGCAAGACCAATAGCAAGGGTTTTTAATAAATCTGTAAATTCAGGGGTCATGCCCTATGACTGGAGAATTGCTGATATAGTTCTTATTTTTAAGAAAGGAAAAAAACGTGATCCAGGAAACCACAGGCCTGTTAATTTGACCTCAGTTGTATGCAAGGTCTTGGAACAAATTTTGACAAAGAAAGGATATAGAGGTGAATGGCAATTGGGATAAAATACAATATGGTTTTACAAAAGGTAGATCCTGCCAGACCAACCTGATCACTTTCTTTGAGAAAATAACTGATGTTTTAGACAAAGGAAATGCAGTAGTGGATTTCAGTAAGGCATTTGATATATTTCCACATGGGAAATTTTTAGTTAAATTGGACAAGATGGGGATTAATATTATAACTGAAAGGTGGATAAGACACTGCTTAAAGGGGAGACTACAACGGGTCATACTGAAAGATGAACTGTCAGGCTTCAGGGAGATTACTAGTAGAGTTCCTCAGGGATCAGTCTTGGGACCAATCTTATTTAACATTTGTACTACTGATCTTGGCACAAAAAGTGAGAGTGTGCTAATAAAATCTGTGGATGACACAGAGTTGGGAGGTATTACTAATATGGGAGAGAACTGGAATATTACACAAAAAGTTTTGGATGACCTTGTAAACTAGAGTAATAGAAATGGGATGAAATTTAATAGTGCAAAGTGTAAGGGACTAACAACAAGAATTTTTGCTATAAGCTGGGAACTCATCAGTTGGAAGTGACAGAGATGGAGAAAGACCTGAGTGTATTGGTTGATCATAGGATGCAGGCCTAGGAAATGTTAGTACAATGAAGCACTGGTGAGACCTCATCAGGAATACTGTGTGCAGTTCTGGTCTCCCATGCTTAAGAAAGATGAATACAAACTGGAGTAGATGTAGAGAAGGACTACTAGGATGATGCTAGGACTGGAAAGAGGAGACTCAAAGAGGTTGGCTTGTTTAGCCTAACCAAAAGTAGGCTGAGGGCAGATATGATTGCTCTTTGTAAATACATAAGGAGAGAAATACCAGGGAGGGAGAGGAATTATTTAAGTTATGTACCAATATGGACACAAGAACAAATGGATATAAAATAGCAATCAACAAGTGTAGGCTGGAAATTAGGTGAAGACTTTCTAACCATCAGAGAAATGAAGTTCTGGAACAGCCTCCCAAGGAGAGCAGTGGGGGCAAAAAACCTAGCTGGCTTCAAGACTGATCTTGATAAATTTTTGGAGGGACGGTATGATGGGACAGCCTACAATGCCATGTGACCCATCAGTGACTGCCAATAGCAAAAATCCCCGATAGCCAGAGACAGGACACTAAATGGGGAAGGCTCTGAGTTAATACACAAAATTCTTCCCCAGGTATCTGTCTTGTGGGTATTGCCTACATGCTCAGGGTCTAATTGATTGGCATATTTGGGGTTGAGAAGGAATTTCCTGCTGCGCCAGACTGGCAGAAATCCTTGGGGGTTTTTGCCTTCCTCTGCAGCGTGGGGTACGGGACATGTGCAGGTTTAAACTAATGTAAATGGTGAATTCTCTGTAACCTGAAGTCTTTCAACCATGATTTGAGGTCTTCAGTAACTCAGTCGGAGTTTAGAGGTCTATTACAGGAATGGATGGGTGAGGTCCTAGATGATCACGACAGTCCCTTCTGACCTTAAAATCTGAATCTATTAACAAATTAGACCATGGGAAATTATTCTCTAGTTGAAACTGCAGTTGTGTGAGGTGTGCGTACTTTAAGGAGTGCAGAAAGAGGGGAAACTGAGGCATAGGGGTGTACTCAGAGAGTGTACAATGTGTGACAATCATATTGGAATGTACCTATGAGAGAACATCCAGTGCTGCTAACAATGAAATTGATGTCAAAATTCCCATTGATATAATTTAGAGTAGGCCTTGTCTTCAAGGGAGCTTTGTTGATTTACAGTAGAGAGGCTTTGGCCTTAATGTAAGTAAGTAAACTTTTCATGAACATCCAGTACATTAGGTGAGCACTGCATGTGCATTTTTTAATGCTGTCTGGAGCTTCTTTTTGAAAATGTCTCTCTTAATGTTTATCTGCATTTCAAAAGTATAGAAAATGCAGTTAGAAAATGTTGGAAAAAAATAAAACAATACGGACATTTTTATCACAATAAAGAGTAATTTAAGAATTTTGCTCATGGTTTCAGTTGTGACACTCTTTTGATAGTTTCAATTTTTTTTCCTGGAAAATTACTCTGTGAAAAAGAAGCTTTTAAAAGAAAAATCTAAGGGTTCAGACCTGCCTTTTTTGTTGTTGTGGAGACTAGACAGGCTGCTGAAGTTTTGCATATGTCTACAACACGGCAGTAAAACACCTGTGGCATGTCCTCAGCTGGCCTGGGTCAGCTGACTTCAGCTTGCAGGGCTCGGGTTGCTGGGCTAAAAATTGCCATGTAGACAATTGGGCTTGAGTTGGAGCCCATGCTCTGAAACTCCGCCAGGGGGGTGAGTTTCAGAGCCCAGGCTCCAGCCCTAGTCTGAATGTCCACACTGAAATTTTTAGCCCCACAAGCCCGAATCAATTGACCCAGTCTCTGAGACTCTGCACCCCAGGGTTTTTATTGCAGAGTAGATGTATCTTTGAGATAAAGGGGAGCAGGGAGGTGGGGCAATAGAGGGGAAATGGGCATGAGAGAGGATTGATTTGGAAGAGGGAAATATTGTGCAGAGGAGAAGAAACCAAAAGGAAGAAAATGATTGATGCAAAAAGTAAGAGAAAGAATAGGGAGTTCCCGTGATGCAAGACCTTGTGAATCTACTACATCTTGACAGTGACAGCTTCATAGATGATTGATGCTTACAGGTGAAATAAATGTTGAGATTTGGTTTCTGATCATATAAAAATAAAAATAATTACTTCATAGCTATAGTAATAATATTGTAGAGGGTTAGTAGTAAAATTTGCCCAGAGCAAATGCCCCTTTGTATCACAAGGACATAGGCCTGATCCACATACAGTTTTTGTACCTGACAATATTTTCAATCAGGCATGCGGTTTTTCATCAATAGTTACATAGGTACAACCCTTAGCATGGATGCAGTTATATCAGTACAAAGGTGCCTTGTACTGGCATGGCTTATTCCTGTAAATGTATGGGAATAAGCTATACTGGCATAAGCATCTTTCAACCTCATACAGTTAAAGCAGTACAAAACTGTGTTTAGACAAGCCCTCACGTTAAGATGCATCATGCTACTTATGACACTTGACAAATTCACATCAGTGGGCAGCCTTGCATTTCAGAACGGGGGACCTTAGCTGCCACTGTCTCCCACACATTCTGCACCAGGGAGGCATGCAGATTTTAAGACTTGCACCCTGTTGATGAGCAATATTTACTTTACTCAAACTGTAGTCAGAAATACTCCATCACACCCCTGAAAAGATCAGAACAGGGCCCTTAAAATATGGCTTTTTCAATTCTGTGACAAAGACAAAAGAGCTTTTTATGTACTTTGGAGGATCATTAGCCTATGAAAAGGGGAGACTGATGTTGGCTGTGAATCAGGCAGAGCTGCTGGAATATGTGCTTATCTCTAATATACATGGTGTCACATCACGTTCAACCCAGTCAGGCTCAGGCTTGTATTACAGTGAATGGAGAGGATGGATGGTGGATTACTGGGATATTACATTTAGTAGCATCCATTTTAGAGCTGCATTTCATGTTTCTTTCCAGAGCAAACACATTCCTTAAATTGTACACATTCATTTTCCAAAATTATATGCAGAAATTGTAACTGGTATATTTCCACCCTAAAATTACCCTCATTTATACCTAACTGTGTTACTATAGAGAGTATTAACTGTAAGCTTCAATAAGAAACTGGAGTTCTTCAATATGGAAGCATTTTTAAATACTATAAATATATATTCTAACCAGTCCGAACATATGCTTTAAACCAGGGGGCCACTTCATGAATTCTGGTAGGTCTCATGAGCCACATGATGCTGGAGCATCAGGCAGCTTTTGGCTGGTCACTACCCGAACTTCCAGCTTCTGGTCATGTGACCAGAAGCTGGAAGTTCAGATAGCGACCAGCTGAGAAACTAAGCTGCCCAATGCTCCAGTTACCTTGGCAACTGGAGTGTTGGGCAGTTCAATGATTCTTGGCTGGTCACTTCCCAAATTTCCTGTTTCTGGCCACATGACTGGAAGCAGGAAGTTCAGGTAGCGACTGGCCGAAAACAGCCTGATGCTTCAGCATAGCATTCCTGCATGGTGGGCAGATAGACCAGGCAGAAAAGTTAGCTGGGCCAGATCCAGCCTGAGGGATGTATTTTGCCCACCCCTGCTTTAAACAGACCACTTCAAGCATCTTCACCTATTTCTTCTTGATGTTTGTTACTCTGAACTGCTTATTTATTGGTATTAAGAGAACCCTAGGTACCCCAGGGCTCTGTTGTTCTAGGCAGTATACAAAGAACAACAAGAAGAAAAAAAGACAGTCTGTGCTCCAGAGACCTGTGATGCAGGAAAGTGTAATTATCTCCATGTTACAGATGATTCAATGATTCCTCCATGGTCACACAGTAAGCCTGTGGCAGAGCAGAAAAAAGAAACCAGATTCTTTGTCTCCCAGTCTCATGCCTCAGCCACACTCTTCCTTCATCCTTTGTTTAAGTAGGGATTTGGATCTTTTTTCCACCTCACGTATGGATACCTATTTATTCACCTTAAAAACACACATAAGATACCTGATGACCTCAGAAAAATATAGATCTTTTACAGTACTCTGTGCACTAGTTATATTTAATTGTACAAGAGACAACCCAAAAGGGGCTGATGCTGAGAATAAAAACCTGTGCTTGTGGATTTTAATTGGCTGCCTCCATTAGGAAAGAATTGTACATGTGCTAATAAATGTCAGATTGTGAGACAAAGTACAAAATCTCAAGATTTGTGATTTAAATCCAGAAGCAAAAAAGCCACACAAATGCAGGCCCAAATACACCTCTCTTGTATGAACTATATTATGTACACATCACATTTGTATGCTGCACATATTGATATATATTTGATTCAAGTATGTTGAAAATTCAAGCAAAGAGGACAGACATTTGGAGGAGGTCAAAGAACAAGTATAATTTTGTTTATTGATTTTTCTCTTTGTTTTTTGGGCTTCATTGTGACCATGTCCCTATTATACTGGTAATGACTGCACATGTCTTATGGTTGGAAGCTACAACAGTTAAGTTCTGAGAGGGGTTGGTCATAAATGACAGGTAACACATTTCAGCAGCATCTTTGGGCTACTGTTATAGAGTATGCTTTGGTGAGAGGAATAAATTCAGATTTACAGGCAGCAATGAACGGACGGCCAACATGCTACATATTTGATAGTCAGGAATGCTTAGATAATCCTTTCATAAAATGGGGAGGGGGAGTTGGTTTTACTCACTTGGAACTGTCTGTCTTTTTTGGCCCTTATGGGAACATATTTTCTAGCAAGCAATTACAACATAAATGCATCACTATCACAGAATTGGATAAATGAATGAATAAATAGTGTAGTTTAAGTACAGATGTGAAAATGTACATAAGAAGATGGTACTGTTAAAAAAAAAAACAACTCAGGTAATGTAGTATAAAAAAGAGGAGCTAATAACATGGGAAAATAATCGTCAGAGAGCAGAGAAAGAAGAGAATCACAAGGTGGTGTATAGTGCCTCTCTGAATCTGCTGAGAAGAGACTGACCGCTGGAAACTAACTACCATACACTCATCATATTCTCCTAAGGGAGTCTCCCAAATGCAATGGAGGCATCTTGCTGATAGTTTTGTGATAAATTTTCTGAAAAGGGGAGATAATTTAGATCTTCCAAACCACAAAGAAACAGTGATAAACTGAGGCATAAGACATATTTAAATATATTAATAAAGCATTTCATGGATACTCTATTTTTCTTTGTGGTTGCAGAACTGAATTATTCAGTATCAATTACAAACCAAATATTAATGCCAAGTGAATAATTCAAAATGAATATTTTATTCAATTAAAGTAACTTCTTTTTCTGCTTGAAGAATACCCTCAAATTTAATTTTTCTTCAAATTTGAATGGTTTGATTTCCTCAAATATATTTGTTATTTAGAAGTATTTTGTCAAAACAAAATTTGCAGTTTTATTTTAAACACATCATGGCTTGCTCAGAAAGGGTCATCTGAGTGTATTCAAGATTTGATATTCAGATTGTATAGGTTAGTGGTGATAAATCAGATAAATCTCAGCATATCGTTTTTGTTCCCTGATTAGATTAGTGCACAAACTCTTCTGGCACAAATATTGCAGCTAAGAATCTACCATTCATTTTCTCCAAATATTTGTGCATGTGAGTGTGAAAATTACTTTTGGCAAAGGCCCATGCAAATAATATTTGATTGTATGAATGTTTTGGAAAAGGAGAAAAAAAAAGTAGGCCCTCAGTGGCTGAAGCAAATTTATTAAACAATTTGCATAAATACTCTACCAAATTATCAACCAATTCACACCTTTTAAGTCTTTCAGATCAAAAGTCTGCCTGACTGCACAATCATCGAGATCACTGTTCCTGTTTGATTTTAATTCCACTACTAGAATTTTTGTTTCGTTTTCTCGAATCTGTCAGATTTTTCAAAACTCTACTCTTAGCACTAAGCACAGACACAGATTAAAGAATTTTGGGACCCTGTGCACTATGGAATTGGGCCCCCACACCTTCCTTAAACTAGACAGATCATGTGATATACAAGACAATTGCCACCCTAAGCAAAACTTCAGTGGGCTACTCCCCCTCCCCTGCCCACTAGAACACCATAAATTGGGTGGAGCTGTGGCAAGCCTTGTGATGGTTCAGAAGTTATAGAGAGGGGTGGGGAAACAAGCACCAGATCACAGATCACCAGATCACATGTAGATTTGGGCCAGCCCACCTGCCCGCCCTTACTCCCTCTCTCCCTCCCTCTTCCCCTCCCCCCACATCATAATGAGGGCAAGTAGCCCGGTCAAATTTGAGTGAATGGAGTTGCGAACTGGCATGTGGGTTTGCATTGCCACTCAGATTTGGTTGTTGGTGGTGCTAGTGGGTTTTTTTTTCCGCCAATGATCAGGGGCTGTGCTGAGATAGGGGCCCTGTGCAAGTGCACTGGTGCACATTTGGTTAATCTGGGCCTGACTAAGCAATTCTACCTCTTCTGTCACTAGACTGGCTAGTGTCAAGGAACCCAAGCTCAGGGGTCCTTACTTACACGTCTGTTGCCCGTCGGATGGTCCAAATTAGCCAGACAGCAGGTTAGCAAAGTCAAAGTTTATTCTTTACGTAAAGAAGATGGCCCAATGGTCAGGGCGACCCTAAGCATACATTTCTTAAAGCTTATATAGTCTTACACAAACAAGTCTTTTACGTCACAGTTTCCATGGCAATACTTACTAAAAACTCCTTATCTAAGGAATTCCTTAGTCTCCCAATTTCAACTCCTCCTATCTAAGTTGCAAGGTCTTTCTCCTCATTCTGTACTTACTGGCTCCTTAGGCCTCTAAACTATCTTATTATTGCTACACATAATAAATTAAACATCTGCTAAAAAGCCACTTTCCATCTCATGCTTTGTCAGCCATTTAGTCAGACTGGTTCCCCTGGAAAAGAGAGAATCCATCTTCTTTTCCCTCAACACTAGGTGAGCTCAGGATTGCCATGGAGACTTTAGCATGCTGTCCAGAGGAGAGAGAGCAGAATGTGTCTCAAAGTGAATTTATTTCATTCGCCATGGTTAGCTCTTTAGCCATATCAATGGCTCATGATCTCATATGATAGGCAACAGAACAAATCTCCAGGTATGAGATCTCTTAAGAGCATCTCTCATAGAAGTGACACTGGTTCATTCCTAGAAGTTAAAGACAAAAAGATGCATATTTTAATTTATATTTTTGGGTTTGCTTTACCTTCCTTCTTTCAAGAAGTCATTGATATAACTCATCCTCAGCTAAGGTCCAGTTGCTACAAATTGCTTTCTGTCTAACAGGAGCAGGCTCATAGTCTCATTTCTCTGGCAGATGACCCGCAAATTCTGTTTCTGTAGGTACATTGAGTAGTCAGTTATACCTTGACTATTTTTTCCATTTCAAAAATAAAATATGAGCCCATTCTATCCCCTCTCAGATGTTCTTCTCCAAGGGGGGCAGAAGTGTGGCTAAGTGGACTAAGCACTGGACGGGGACTCAGAATAGCTGAATTCTAGTCCTGTATTGACTGCTGGGTGACCTGGGGCCAGCCATTTTTCACCTCTCTGTGCCTCAGTTTCACCGTTTGGAAAGTGGGGATAATGAGAGAGCTCCCAATTATTTAAATAGGTTGTGCAGTATTTTTGCCCTGATTTAGGAAAACATAAGCCTGTGCATCTGATGAAGTGGGTTGCAACCCACGAAAGCTTATGTCCTCAGAAATTTGTTAGTCTTTAAAGTGCTGCAGAACTCTCCTGGTTTTTGCTGTATACATACTAACATGGCTAACCCTCTAGTACATGGTTACAGTTAAGTACAAACTTAGCACCATTAATGAGGCAAGTAATTCTCATTTACAAACCAGCTTCCAAGTGAAGCCAGTGGTGTAATTGAGAGAAGAATTCGGCCCTGTTGGAGTCAGTGGGGCTCTGTACAGACACAGGGGTCTGCTCACACAGACAGTCTCATCGTGTAGCTTTAGCTCTCATCACACACAACAACTTTAAGCACATGATTGCAGAACCCATTCTTGCAAGGAAACATGGGAGGAATTTTTTTGTTTGGTTTAATTTACTTTAAATAGGTAAAGGAATATGCAAGGAACAAGAACCATAGTCAATGCTACTTCCTAAAGGACAGCTCAGAGTGTTATTAAGGTGTACACAGAAAACATACAGAGGCAGGGAATGGAAGCATAATGAGTTAATACATGCTAGAATACAAGTTTTTCTCTGAAAAGTGGTTGTAAAAAATTACTTTAAGAAGAAACACATTTATTGTGTTTCACTAATTTCATATTCATTTTGTTCTCTAGCCAAATAAAATGTTTTCTAACTACCAGAACCCAGTCTGGAATATGAAAGTCACAGTGGGCTCTCTCCTTCTCATGCATTCTTGTCAATAGTAAAGATGTTGCAGACCAGATTTATACCCTTGGTTACATCCATCAGTGAGGTTGCCTGGACCATGAATTGGCCTGATGCAGCTTATTGCATAGGAAGACAAAAACCAGTTCTCAGATCCCACATTACATTTGTAAGGTTGGCAGTTAGAAAAATTGCTTTTTAACCAGGAAACACAGCACATTATATGGGCATAGATAACTGGGGGGTTGGAGGGTTTTGGCCCTTCCTAAAAATTTACAGATTGCTTTAATATATAAAGGAAACACTGAGTTTGGAACAGAAGCTCATTTATCTCACTTTACTGAAAGTGGATAAATTTAGTTATGCTACAAAACTACTCATTAAAAGTGGCATTCAGCATCTATTATTTTACTATTTTTATCTCCAACCTCTCCAAATAAAAGAAGTCTGGCCCTGCATGATGGAGCAGCAGTGGCAACTTCCATAATGAAAGTTGAGCAAAGCTAAATATCGGAGTACATCAGAGCTATACAGCAGAGTAAACACTAGAGAAGTACACCCATTAATAAAGGAGGTGGAATGGGAAAATAATGTTGGATTCCAAAGTGGCTGACTAAATGAACTGCATATATTAAAATGTCTTAACCTAGAAAAATATGAAAAAGAGAGATACAGCTAATAAAAAAGTGGTGAAGAGCAGGAAAACTTGCAAATAAAACTGTTAATAAAAAGCAAGAAGAAAAATATCCAGAAAAACTATAAAAATATCTGCAGGCTTGACCCAATAAATCATCAGGTGTTGAATTGTCTGTACTCTGGCTGGAGAACTAAACTTGCAGGGGTTAGAAAAGAATATGCTTGATAAGAACTCTGGGTAAACTAAATTTACCATTTTGGAAGCATAAAGAAAAGAGGAAGTAGAGGTCTGGTGTGTGAACATATTCAATACTTCAGATCAATATCGAGAACTGAAAGGATTTAGGACATACAGCCCAAAGTGAAAAGTATTATTGGTAACACACTTCAGACAGATTACTGTATTAATGGAAAAGGCTATAGGAGTTTTTGCAATCACAAGAGAAAATTGCCGACCTTAGTCATTAAGAGAGACTCTCAGATTTGTGTTTGATTTGTATAAATAACAAACGAGACACTGAAGAATTATTTTTGTCTGTGTTGCAGTTCCTGGGATTTTGTGCTATAGTTGCCATTCCTGGCATTAGAGTAGCTATAGTGTGCAATAAACTGATGAACATTATCACCAGCTACGAGCCTGAAATAATATAGTTAGCCAAGATTATGTTGATGATGAAAGATGAAGATGATGCAACAATGATCATTCATTGGTTTACAAGATGGATTGGTATGAATTAACATGGCACATAGCTAAAGGCATCTGAGTCAGTACTGAGTACAGCTGGTTGGAAAACATTTTCTGTGAATTTGTTTTTGGAAAAAAAGTATTTGCCATCTTTTTTCAAGATTTCATTGACAATAATTTTCAGCCAGTTCTAATACAAAGAACATTATTGTTGGGTTTGGATTCTGGACTTGCTCAGAAATAGTGATGGTAACAGAGTGGGGGGGGGAGGATTGAATTTGAGAACATTTACACTGATTTAAAAAGGTTCATTTCATTGCTATTCAGTCTGCCTAGAAAACCAGGAACATCATTATGCACACCAAAGTCAAATTAATTTGAAATATTTGAATGACAGAAGATAGAGCTGCTAATGATAAGAGTCTAACTTCAATTAAGCAAACAACAAAAGCATTAATAACAACTCTATACAAACTGACAGATATCACTGGTGATTGGAACTCGCCAAATTGAACTGATTTGCAGTGTGTTACCAACTGAGTTTCTCTTTTGTTTGTTTACATATTGTTCATGCTATCTTGTTGTCTGTTAATTTGGTATCCACAATTCTTCAGCTTCCTGATCCAGATACGATTGCTATAATTCATGCCATATAACTACAATAAGAGAAGAAATATCGACAGTGCACACTGACAATATAGCCAATGACCACTGAGATCAAGTCTCAACAGTAGCCATAGGAACTGCTTTGCGCGTTAATAAACTTCCACAGCCATGAAGAAGATGAGTGGTATCATCTAGGACTGATGACGATATTACTGTGATACACATAAAAAGGAACTCAGAATTACTTTATTCTATGCTATAACTGACCTTGCAATTTCAAGTATTGACAGAAAATTTAAGGGCCAACAAGACAATGAAGGAATTTGGCAATTTGCATCTTCAGTACACAACACACCCTATTAGTGAAGAACACATTTGTTCACTAGCTGAATGATCTGATATATTTGACAAATAGTACAGGTGCTCAATTTAGACCATGTAGGAGAATGTCGGATCTGATATCTTGCTCAAATATGTCAGATGTAGCTCACACAATTCCATGAGAGCATAAAGACCTTAGAACTTCATACACAATGGCCTTGACTCTGCCTGTTGCATCATCTGAATGTGAACATGTTTTCAGTAAACGAAACATTATTAAGAACAGGCTGTGATCCACAGTGGGCAAAAAGTGACTGAAATCTTTGATGATGATGAGAGTAAAGTATAATGTTGCTACAGGTTTGGATAATAATGCACACATAGGTTCATTGAAAACCAGAACCTTGGGACTAAGGGTACATTTACACTGCAGACTGAAGTCAATTTACTTTAAATCGACTTTCACATGCCGAATTTTAGAAGTCACAGGATCATGATGACACCATGCTCCTTGCGCCCAAACGTGCCACGCTCGGTTGAGCATTCAAAGCAGTGCACTGTGGGTAGCTACCCCACAGTGCAACTAGCCACAGAGGCTTTTGGGAAGCTTATCGTCCTCCCATGATGCAACATACTCCCTCCCCCTCCCTTCTTGTCCCCAAAAAACTGCAAACACTTTTTTGTGCCATTTTTCTATTCTGTGCACACACAGTTGCTGGAGAGACATGGAGCCCACTTAGCACTGCACTATCATTGTGAGCATTACAACTACTTCATGGCTTATCCTGAAGTATTTCCAAAGGCGAGAGAGGAGCCACAGCACAGAAAATAGTGATGTTACTGAGGCTGCCCTGCTACAAGCCATAAAGCAGAATAATTCCCATTTGCTGCAGGCTGTCACGCATCATCTTCAGTCCGTGGAACGCCAGTTCTGGTCCCAGGAAACAAGCACAGATTAGTGGGATCACATAGTTATGAAGGTGTGGGATGATAAGCAGTAGCTGCAGAACTTTCATATGTGAAAGGCCACTTCCTTTTAACTTTGCGCAGAGCTGTCCCCAGCCCTGAAGCGCATGAATACTCGCTTGAGACGAGCTCTGACAGTGGAGAAGCGAGTGGCCATCACTCTGTGGAAGCTGGCAATCCCAGACTGCTACTGGTCAGTTCCGAATCAATTCAGAATCAGTAAATCCTCCGTTGGAGCTGCTGTGATGCAAGTGTGCAGGGCCATCAATAGGCTTCTGGTAAGGAGGGTAGTGACTTTGGGAAACACCAGACACAGTGGACAGATTTGCCACAATGGGATTCCCAAACTGTGTGTGGGAGGCAATAGATGGCATGTTTATCCTTATCCTAGTACCTGACCACCTTGCCACAGTGTATATAAACCAGAAGGGATACTTCTCAATGGTGTTGCAGGCCCTTGTGGATCACAGGGGACGTTTCACCGACATCAGTGCAGGGTGGTCTGGAAAGGTGCATGATGCGCTCATCTTTAGGAACTCTGGTCTGTTCAATAACATGCAGGTGGGCACTTTCTTCCCTGACCATAAAATAAGCATTAGGGATGTGGAAATGCCAATAGTGATCCTGGGGGAAATCCTGCCTACCCCTTTCTCCCTTGGCCCTACACCAGGCACCTGGACAGCAAGAAGGAGCATTTCAATCACAGGCTCAGCAAGAGAAGAATGGTGGTGGAATGTGCATTTGGCCATTTAAAAGCCAGATGGAGATGTCTGCTTACTAGGCTTGACATCAGTGAAAAGAACATTCCATCACTTATTTCTGCGTGCTGTATGCGCCATAATTTGTGTGAAACAAAGGGGAAAAAGTTCCCCCAGGGTTCAGCCATGGAGGCTGATAGGCTGGCTGCAAATTCTGAGCAGCCAGATTCCAGCGCTATGCTCAGAACCAACCGTGGAGCGCTTTAGCTGCAGGAAGCATTGAAAAAGTGGTTTTGCAAGGAATTGCAGTCATGTATGTCTGTGCTGTGTCTTTATTTCCCATCCCCCATCCTCACTCCAACAGCCCCCTCCCCTTCTCTTCCCATCCAAGCTATGAGTGCATAAAGACAGATGTTTTTTAATGCTACAAAGTTTTATTTGTGACCCTTTTTAAAGGGGGGAAAGGAGAATAACAACATTGTAAAGTGTCACTGTGCAAGCAACTGTGGTTGCATGCAGTTCTTAAAGGGGCCATCGTGTCCTTCTGCTCGACTCCACCAGTGTGGAGTGCAGCATGTACTGCACCCTGCTCAGTCTCCTCCTGGACTGCATGGGGGTGGGGACTGATAACAAAGCGGTAGGCACAGGAGCATTATGGAGGGGCTGCAGAGGGAGTCTGTCCTGCCGCTGCTCTTTCTGGAGTTCTACCAGACACCTCAGCATGTCGGACTGATCCCTCATAATACGCAACATCTCCTGCTGCGTATCATGCTCCTGCTTCTGTGCAGATCTTCTGTGTTCCATGTCCATGTCTAGTTTTTCAGACAAGGACATCCTCCAGGCTCTGAACTCTGTGTCAGCAGCCGTAGAGGCATTCATTAGTTTGCTGAACATGTCATCCCATGTTTTATTTTCTGTTTCCTCATCTGGGAAAGGCTTTCAGCTGGAGATCAGCAAGGGGGGACCAAAGGCTGAGGTGTCTACTGTAAGATAAGCAAAGCAAAAAGTTGCCATTGTTAGCTCACTCAAAGTAGTAAAGGAAATGTTACAACATAAAAAGAACTCCCCTTCATGTTCACAAGGCTAAGCCAGACCCGCATTCCTTTCTGTACATCTTGGAAGGGTCGGACTGGCGTTACAGACATAGTAAGCAAGGGGCCCTTGCATCTGTTATAGAAAGGCTTCATTAGCACTAAAATCCATAGACCGCACTTCAGCAAGGAAAGGGATCACCGGGCTCCCCTGTAACATGCCAAAGACCGTTTTAGTAGGAGGTAGGCAGAACAGAATAGAGGACGCTGCGGGTGAATTGTAGTGGCAGAAAACATAGGACAACCAGTGTCCTGACCCATAATGCCCATTGCAACAGTACTAGGACTAGGAATAGTCTTGGATAAGCACCCAGGGACTCCATCCATGGCAGAGGATAAAATGGAGTGACTGTATTGGTCAGGTACCTTAAACTTGCACCATCTTCCCTAGGTGACCATGTATGATATCAGTCTCCTGAGGGTAACGCAGGTGGAACGGGATTTGCTGCAAGCATCAGGGTACAGGCCTGGCCCTTATGCTGCTATGCTGTTTTCCACGATGATGTCTGTTCATTTAATATTACAGTGGTGGGGAAAAGCATCCTTCTGTGATGGAAGAAACAAGCTGCCCTCCCCAGAAACCTTCTGCAAAGGTTAACAGATTACCTACATAAAATTTCCTTGAGATATCCAAAGAGGATTCTTGGAGCATATATCTGCATATAAATAGTCTGTTCCGTGAGTAACCCTCCGCAGATGTTTGCCACCACATAGTAAGACCCTTCCCTCAAAAACACAAACTCCTTTTAAGAAGCTGGACTGGGGACAGAACCCCCCCCCCCAAAAATAAGATTTGCCACACACACTTACCAGACGTGCCTTCCCCTGCATCTCAATCAATTTCGCTGTCTTGTGTGTGGCTGGACTGCTCTGGGGTAATGAACAGGTCCTGGCTTTCAAGGAGAATGGATACCCTGCTCTCCCGCACCCTGCTTTCCTCATCCTCATCCTCCTCAACCACAGAATCCTCCTCATTCATCCTGGACTGGGATTCTTCGGAGGTATCGCTGCTGCATGGTGGCACAGTGGTGGGGTCACTGCCGAGAACTGCATCCTCATAAAAGCAGCATGTTTTGGGTGAGGAGCCAGAACGGCTGTTAGCTTCCCTAGTTTTCTGATAAGCCTGCCTCAGCTTTTTGATCTTCATGCAGCACTGCTGTGCATCCCTGTTGTGCCCCTTCGTCAACATGCCATGAGATATCTTCTCATATATATCTAAATTTCTTTTGCTGGCTCAGAGCTGAGCCAGTGCAGACTCTTTGCCTCACAGACAGATGATATCCAAGACCTCTGGTCAACTCCAAGCTGGCGTGTTTGGGCCATGCAGTCACCATGAGCAGTTCAGCTACAAAGCTCTCTCCATGCTGTCTAAACTAGAAATGGAAATTGAAAATTTCCCAGGGCTTGAGAGGATGAGCTATTTCCTGTTTACATGGCCACATTACATCAGAGCATGACTGTCCAGAGTGGTCACAGCGGGGCAGTATGGGATACCTGCTGGAGGCCAATGGCGTCGATTTACATTGCACTCTGCCTACACTGATGCAAATTCAGCCCATGGAATTCAAATTCAGAGCTATGCCATTTGCAGAGGTCGTTTTATTAGGTCGACTTTTACCATGCCTTAAATCGACGGAACTTACGTAGCAGTGGAGATGCATACTTCAGAGGGTTGATGTAAGCGACGTTATGTCAACCTCCATTGCCAGTGTAGACCAGGCCTAAGTGATGTCTTAATTTATAAAGGGTACAACTCTAGACTGCTGATTGATACTTATATAAAAATCACCATTTTCACCTTCCTTTCACCATTTACAAATTACTTTTCCTTAAAAAATATAGTTATTCGTTTTATTTCATTTGAATGCCAATATATTACCAACAATCTACATACTATTGTAAAACATAAACTTGCCCTAATTTAGAGCCAGCTGTTGGCTTACATAGTATTTCACTACATGCCTGATAATCCACAGGCCAAAAAGAAACTGTAGGTGGAACTTTTCTATCCTGATTTTCGCTCCAATTAAAACCTGAAGAGAGACCCCTCCATGTGTAAAAGAATTCTAAGGTAGGGCACAAGTGTTAGAGGATGTGGACTGCACCTTAATGAGCTCACATTCCCAGTCCAGACAATGGCAAATATTCCCTCCCCATGTGCAGAATTTGTTCTCCTTAAAGAATAATTGGAGTGATGTCTCTTTAGGTATTGTTAGTCAGAATATGGGATGCATATCAGCTCTGCTTTTGTAGCATATATGTGATTTTTCTGTTGAGGGTATTTAATCAGGAAGGAAAAATTTGGTCCATAAAATTTTCTTTTAGAAATTATGCTCCAGGTTGTGCAGTGCCTACTCACACAAAACCATCTCAGGCTTATTACATTGTTTGATCAGATCTACCTTAAAGTGAATATATGACTGAATCGAATCTCACAGTGATTTTACACCAGTGTAACATTGTTGATTTCCATGAGATTATTTCACATTTAAACTGGTGTCAGTAACATAAATAACAGGCTCATAATTCCCAGCTGTTAACATTAGAACTATTTAAGTCTTTTCTGGTAGACAAAATGTCAGTTTATCAAAACTGAAACTGTTCATGGGAAAGGGTCAGTTTTGAACAATTTCTTGAATCAAAAAATATGTTTAAAAAATGTGAAATTGTTGAAAAGTCATATGTTGACATTTTTTAAATGAAAATTTTTATTTTCCTTATTCAAAATGAATTTTGTTTTAAAATGTAAGCTAATTATAGTTAAAAAAAATCAAAAATTGTCAAAACCAAATAGAAACATTTAGAAATTACTAGCACAAAACATTTTGATTGACCCAAACACAGTTTTTTTTTCTTTGTTTCTTGGTTCATGAAAATTTTCAAGATTTTCACTTTTTGTCCTGATTCAGAACAGAAATTTTTTTTTTTGGAAATCTCAAATATTTTTCCAGGGTGAGAAAACTATTTCCCACTCCCTTTTAGTTATAATTTCTCATAATTACACACTCCACATTTTTCTGCATGCACAATAACAGATATAAATATATTGGATAGCCAGCCACCTCTTTGTCTATGCAACAGCTGTATAAACAAATATGCCAACACACTTTTTTCATCTAGCATCCTCTCCCAATTTCCAATACTTAAAAGTTTAAAAAGTTTACATTCACTGTCCCAAATGAATGTGAAATGTGATCATTTTAAAATGGCATGCATTTTCAAGTTTATACATACCTTTATATGAACATGCAATATAGCAAATTAATAAGGAAAGAATCATTCTCTCCATTTACCTGATCATAAGCTTTTGTTTACCCTCGTCAAATACACCACTTTGTCTATCATAAGAAAAATTGTTAAGAAGATGTGGCCAGTAAATCAAATATCAAGTAGTGAGGTATAGCGATATGAGTGAAAGTCTGACTTTAGTGATTAGAATGGTGGCTCTGGAGCTAATTTGAGGATTGCCATGTGTCTATCATAAGGGTAACTGTAGTTTTGATCTATGTACATTCTTTCAGTTTGTGCTGATGTTTCTTTTGAATTAGTGCTGCTCTTTGGTGTTCATTTCACAATGAAACTGCAAAAGGACACTATGACGACACTAATAGTAAAAAAATAAAATAAATAATGCTTCAAGTATCAGAAATCAGAAATCCCTTTTCTCTGTACACTTAATAAAACTGATTAATTAATACCCCTCACACTCGTTCCTTTATAACTCCATGAAGAACCCATCTGCTTTGTAAAGTGTTCCACTTCAAGGACCACAACCCACTTTGTGTTTACATGTAGTTATATACCCATTTATGCCTTTAGTCTTTATCCCCTTGGGACAAAGTTTCTTTTTTATGTTTGGTGTTATCTCAAATCTGTCCAAGCTTGTCAGGGAAAGTTTGGTTTGCAAGATTGAGATCCCAGCATTTGCCTGGAATCACCTTGCTAATTCTCATGTGAGAATTTGAACAAACTCTGCACATGGACTATTTAGTCTTCATTTCACTGTGATGCCAAATTCACCAAAAGGCACAATACGTGTGACTATTAAATAATAAATGACATCCCAAAATACCATGCTAAAGGAATGTTAAGGTTGAAAAGTCAAGTCCCCCAACGTTAGAACATTCCAGTATTAAGACTGTCTGTGCTGCTTTAATTCAACTTTCTTAGGCTTATGCGTTATGATCGTCTTTCATTTCATGATCACATTCTATTTTTGTCCCACAGGGCACCTGCCTCATTCAGTGCACAGGATGGACAGTGCTCACTGTATGGGGAGCTATACAACATTTATTATTTTTATCCATAACATTCAGTGTGTGACCAAATGCGTTATTTACTGCACACCAAACCCTTCACTGAATACAGAATTATTAATTTCCTTGTGGGCTTCTCTCATCATAGCTCTTTACAGATGTTAATGAAGTTATCCTCACAGCACTCTGTGAGGTGGTATTATCCCCATTGTACAGAAAGGCAAATGAGGCATGCAGCTAAAAGCTGAAATTCTGAAAAACATCACTAATTTTGGGTGCCCAGTTTGAGATGCCTGGGGTCTGATTTTTCAGAGCCTTTTATGCCATCTTATAAATTTGGAGAAGTGCTCCCACTAACCTCAATTGCTGTTGTGAGTACTCAACACTTTTGCAACTCAGACCCAGGCAACTCAAGTTGGGTATTAGAAATATACCCTGTGGCCATCTGTGAAAGTTTAGTTTATGAAACTTATCCAGTGTCAGACTCTGTAGCAGAGGCAGGGATAGAATCCAGTTCATTGGGGCAGAGTTCAACTCCTTTAACCAGGTGACTGTCTTTTTTCTTCCTGCATTTTCCCATCACATTCACTATGTACATTCCAGCTTCTGCAACAAATAAGGCAGGGGTCTTACTGACAACAGCTTCCTTCACTTTGCAACCCTGACTGATCCCCAGAGCAGGTCTAGCCTGTGCACTGAATGAGGTAGGGCTCCTGTGGAAAAAAGCAGTATGGGATAATGTAATTAGACTACATACACACAAGGGCACAACCTTAAGTCTGGAGCATCCACATTTTGGAGGGCTTGAATTTTCAACTTTGGTGTTCTTTTAATGTAGTGCTTTTGTCAAGAATCAGGTCCTGCAGCAAAACCAGTCTCCAAGCAACCTAATGAGTGCAGCTGGCCTGTAGCAGGGTGCCTGGTTGATTACACCACCTGATTGGTTGGAAGAGTCAGCAGACCAGCTCTTAAGCCTAGCAGTAAGAGCAGTTCACCCCAGCTGCTCAAAGCATTTGTCCATGGCTGCGATAGTGTCTGAACCAACTTGTTCCTAGTTTTGTCTCACTCCAGGTAACCATGTCATGCTGGATCTTCCCTCAGGATCCCTCAGGATCCTGCCTCCCACTCTACTTCTCTTCTTCCACTTCCCCTCCCATCCAGTCTGCATTTGAGTCAGCCTGCTTCTTCCTTCCCCTCCATGCTACCTGAGTGCCAGCAGTGGTACCGTTGAAAGCACAGGAGAGGCAGTCTCTTTGCTCTCAGTTCCTGTGTCTTGCATGACAGTGGACCCCAGGAGGAGCAATTTCACAGAAAGACCTGCTCAGCCTCTGCAACCCTAGGATGGAGCATGCTCAGTTGCTCTGTGGGGATGGTTCATGCTCAGCCAGATTGGCCTAAGAACTGTGAGGGGATGGAGGATGCCCAATGCACACAATCTGTGGAGAATTTAGGTGACATACTCTAATAAGTCTCTACTGAGCATATGTGAACTTAGATTTTTCAAAGGCTCATAACTTGGTCAAATTTGGGTGAAACTTCTCAGGGACAGCAAAAAAACCCACCAGGGTGATCCCCTCTGTTAAACTTCAAGTCCCTGCCCCAAACCATGGAGTACTAGAACTTCTCAAGCAAATGGTTGTAAGAATGTTTTAACAAGGGCAAAATAATGTTCAGAAATGTCTGAACTGTTTTAGCTAAAATTTTCCCAGAAAAATCAGCCTTAGGCAGACAGCCAATGGAAATTTTGAGAATAAAAGATTTAAATTTGGCAAAGTTATAAGCAACTGAAAGAGGACCTTATCCTAGAAAGTGTCGGGTAACCTTAACTATAAGCATTGCTACCTGCCTCATCTATAATAAATATTTATTCCCCATGTCATAGATATTCCACCCATTTGCTTCTGGAAAAGGGCCATTGTCTTCTGGCCTGAAGTCTTTAGCTATTAGTTGAAGACTTGAGCTTAATGGAGATTCTCCAAGGCAGTGATACTCAGACTGAGGCTTGGGAGCTGCATTTGGTTCTTTAATGATATTAAAACACTGTGTGATTTAATTATTAACCAGTCTACGTGATTAACCAAACAGAATGCTTCTACTGTTAGTTAAATTGGAAAAGATGGGAATGAATGTGAAAGTTGTAA
>ML675629.1:49141661-49231460 GCA_007922155.1 Mesoclemmys tuberculata
GATCATATTGGTCCCTTCTGACCTATGAGTCTATGAGTCTACTGTGTTATTAAGAAATTGTAGACTATTTGGCTAGTCATTATGCTGTGAGAATTAAAGAGAGAGAAAATGGAAATGAAACAAAGAATTCACACTACTGTGGCCCATTTCGGTACTGTTGATTGCTAATTTGGCTCCTGAGCCACTAAGGTCTGAGTATCACTGCTCTAAGGGTATAAATACCAATACCAGATTCCCCAGATTTCCTCCATCTGGGGAAATAGAATGTACAACCTTTCATCTTCCCAGGAAACTTTACAGGGAAAACAGTGTGAATGCACTTTCATGGTGGGAGCAATTCTTATAATCAAAGTTCACCAACGTAGGTGAACCACAAAAAAACAAAACAAAACAAAAAAAAACCACCCACTGGAGTGGACAGTGCACCATGAATAGCATTATTTAATCTAACAAACACAAATGGAGGCTTTTTTTGGGGGGGGAATAAAGGCCAGGTAAACTTCCCTATTACAAAAAGGACTAAATAATGTAAAACCCTACTATTGGACTCCTTCCCCCTCAAAGGTTGGGTGGCTGGTGGAACCCATTTCCATGAATAAAGGGGCTAGAAGAGAAGGTGACAAAACAGCAATAGGGTGACACTCGCTCAGGAAGTAATGACACTCTGCATAAGGGGGAAGTTGTGGAGCATACTCTGAAATGTGGTATGCGATTATGCGTATCCACTCATAGTTTCCCTCTTCTTGGCTGTGGATAGGGACCCCCACTTTCTTTTGAGGATCAGGCAATACTTTTGTCCTGATCAGGCTCTCAGCTCTGTTGGTCTCTGGCCTGGCATTTTCCCCTAAAGTCATCACAACCACAATGTCTTTGGGAGCTCTTGCTGTATTAAGTTTATCACTGTGGATCAGGGATTGTATATAATTCCATGGGAAAAGGTGATCATAGCTTTAGCAGGAACTAAAACAGTGAGTGGTGAATAAGGCAAATCAGCCAAGTTGTAACCCCCAGAGGGGTACCACTTCCTCATTAGGCTCATATATACTAGTTCAGACAAAATTCTCCAGAGACCAACAGACAAAGAAAGGACTTATGGATAAATTGCCTGAGTTTAAACTGACTCTAGGCCTTATTTCTGAACCAGCAAACAGATGGGACCCTCTGTCCAGTGGGGGGCCCACTACTTCCTGGGAAGTTTTGGAAGGACTTTGGCTTACTAATGGGTGGCCTCTGGTAAACTTATAGCATGCCGATAGGAACTTTTATTCTTTTTATGTGTTTTTTTCTGTAACACTTTCACATTGAGAATAAAATGTGCTTGTGTATAAAGAACCGTGTGGTAACTTGTGACTGTTGCAATGACAGCTATTCATAGCCTCTGAGGAGAAAGCAAAACACAGATGCTGGCCTGTTTAAACAGTCTGACTCTGGGAATAACAAAGTGTAGGCAGGGAACTGTGAAGCTTAAAAAAACCCTGGTCAGGAGGGAGAGAGATGTGGGTCTCCAGCCAAGAGAGGTGACATCCAGAGGAGCTGGAAGCTTACAGTGAGGAGCCTTGCTGAACCACAGAGAGGGAATACAGATGCAGTTGCCCTGAACTGTGACACTAAGGATCCTAAGTATGTGTAGGGGGGCTTACTATTGCAATATGATGCAATATTGATATGGTTCTTTAAGGAAGGTAGGCTTGATGGAATAGCTGATTTATATATAAAGCTTGTTGCAGAACAAGTGTTAGTTGGTGAGAGTTGTAGTGGAAGAGCTACCTCTTCACAGATAGTAATCTTAGAATGGCAACACTAGTTGGATATGTATTGATGGATTAATTTGTTTGTTTGTTTTTTTCTTTTCTCAACAATGAAATTGTTGATTTTTTGCTAACATCAGTGATGAGTCATATTTGTTTGATGCAGCCTCTTCACCCTTCTCACAGCCATAGTTTATTACAAAGCCTTAGGCTACAGATTATTTTTGCAAACCAGACATAACTACCACCAAAATGTCAGTGGACCCAAAAAAAAACAGCAGCATTTTGCTATTAGTGCAGTGTCTTTTGTACAGGAATTTTTATTTTATTTACAAAATAACAATGACAAGGTTCTGAGCTCCAGCTCCTCCTCTTCATGTAAAAATAACATTTACCCTTTATAAAATGATGTACTGTGGTTTCCTGCGACAGAAACTGAACATATCCTGTATTGCACATCAGGGAATCATACACTGCATAGTTTCATAAGGTGGAACAGCAATGAGGTTTGGGGAGGGTGACTCCTGCAGGCTCCCAATTCTCTCTGTTGTAACCCTTTTATCATTTATATATCCAGCCAGTCTGTTCCTGAAGCTTACGTTTTTTGGGGGGAGAGGATGGAGAAGTAATTTGGAATGAGAATTTGATGCTGAATTAATCAAAATGTAGAGTACAGACCTAGAATGTTGTTTGTTGTTGTTTCTTTCATGTAAATAGGAAACATTTAGAATCCCTTGAATTTGTCATTCAGAATTGAGAAGGATGTTTTCTCCTCACTTACTAAAAAAGAACAACACAAATACTAGCTTTCCAATATCAAAAATTAGTAGACTCAAGAGAGCCAATTAAACATTATCTTCATATCATGGTCCTGTGTTAATGTCCTTCTTTTATTGTATAATCTAACGCTTTCTCACAAGACAGGTAGATGGTGTTATCAGCTAATTTTGAGACAGTTATCATTATAATGTAGTTTTTGCAATTATGTGGTATACCAGGTGGCAAGACAGCATGGCTTTGCATTGCCAAGGTGCAACACAAATTCAGTGTTCAATCAACCTGAGAGAAAAAGGACAATTCTCATTTGCATAAACATGTAGCCACGGAAACTAGATGCACAGAGGTATGAGGAAAAGAGCCCTATTTTACATGATGTGCATAGAATATTTGACAGTTTAGATTGGAGGCATCATTGATGTGGGTAGGAATGGTGCAGTTGGTTGCCATGGATATGATTTTCCCTACTGGCAGTGCAAAGATTGGCAGGGATGGATGTTGGAAAAAAAAAAAAAAAGACACACAAAAACACCCGAACCACTGCAATACTCTGGGAGTCTCATTCTTTTCTTTTGTTGAAAAGCTATGTATCCATTCTGTGCTAATGACAGCTCATCTAGTATGCAGTGTAATCTAGAAACATTGATATTTCTATAACAAATCATTTATGTACAACATGTATTTATACCCTGCACACACACACACAAATATGTATCTATATGCATTTATTATACATAGTGATATAGATGTATAGAAAGATATATATATATACATATACATATATATATATATATAATATGTAACTCTATGTATATATTCCAGATTCTTTTTTCCTAAGAACATAAGAATGATCATACTGTGTCAGACCAATGGTCCATCTAGCCCAGTTTCTTGTCTTCCAACAGTGGCCAATGCCATGTGCTTCAGAGATAATGAATAGAACAGGTAATCATTAAGTGATCCATCCTGTCAGCCATTCCCAGACTCTGGCAAACAGCAATCCCTGCCATCCTGGCTAATAGCCATTGGTGGACCTATCCTCCATGAACTTATCTAGTTCTTTTTGAACCCCATTATAGTTTTGGCCTTCACAAAATCATCTGGAAGGTAATCCCCCAGGTTGACTATGTGTTATGTGAAGAAATACTTTCCTTGTTCTTTTTAAACCTGTTGCCTATTAATTCTAGTTGGTGACCCCTAGTTTTTGTGTTATGAGAAGGAGTAAATAACACTTCCTTATTTACTTTCTCCACACCAGTCATGATTTTATGGACCTCTTTCATATTCTCCTTTAGTTGTCTCTTTTCCAAGCTGAAAAGTCCCAGACTTATTAATCTCTCTTCATATGGAAGCTTTTCCTTACCTCTAATCATTTTTGTTGCCTTTTTCTGTACCTTTTCCAGTTCCAATATATCTTTTTTGAGATGGAGCAACCTGATCTGCATGCATTTTTCAACATATGGGTGTATCATTCTTGTCCACATGTTTGTTGACCCCTCAAATAATTATAGTAGATTGATGAGGCATGATTTCCCTTTACAAAATCCAAGTTGACTCTTCCCAACAAATTGTTTTCATCTATGTGTCTGATCATTCTGTCCTTTACTATAGTTTCAACTAATTTGCCTGTACTTTCTGGAATCGCCTCTGGAGCCTTTTTTTAAAATTGGCATCACATTAGCTGTCCTCCAATCATCTGGACCAGAAGCTGATTTAAATGATAGGTTACATACCACAGTTAGTAGTTCTGCAATTTCACATTTGGGTTCCTTCAGAACTCTTGGGTGGATACTATCTGGTCTTGATGACTTATTACTGTTTAATTTATCAATTTGTTCCAAAACCTCCTCTAATGACACCTCAATCTGGGACATTCCCTCAGATTTGTCACCTAAAAAGAATGGCTCAGGTTTGGGAAACTCCCTCACATCCTCAGCCATGAAGACCAATGCAAAGAATTAATTTAGTTTCTCGGCAATAGCCTTATCTTCCTTGCGTGCTCCCTTAGCATCTTGATCGTGCAGTGACCTCTTTGGTTGGTTAGCAGGCTTCCCGCTTCTGATGTCCTTAAGATTTTTATTGCTATTACTTTTTGAATCTTTGGCTAGCTGTTCTTCGAATTCTTTTTTGGCCTTCCTAATTATATTTTTACAGTTCACTTGCCATAGTTTATGCTCCTTCCTCTTTTCCTCAATAGGATTTAACTTCCACTTTTTAAAGGATGTCTTTTTGCCTCTAAATGCTTCTTTTACTTTGTTTAGCCACAGTGGAACTTTTTTGGTCCACTTACTATGTTTTTATATTTGGGGTATACATTTACATTCAGCCTCTATAATGGTGGCTTTTAAAAGTTTCCATGCAGCTTGCAGGGATTTCACTTTTGGCCCTGAATCTTTTTCATGTCAGTTTAACTAACTTCTCTTGCTGTGTAGTTCAGAACTAACATATAATCTGACCCCTCTCCCCCTCAAACTGAGCATATATATATATACCCATACATGCATGCACATGCTAATTTCAGCTGGTAAGTAAATATAAGACAGTGTGAATTTGATGCAATAGAATAAGCAAGGAACAAAGAAAAACAAAGAACGGCTTGCATGGCTGGCATAGCTTCGATTTTTGCCCAACTGGTCATTCGTTCACAAACTGATTGGTCAGAAAGTTATTCAGAAATTTAAAAAAATGTGTGTTTTGTGATTTTACTACTTTAATATGTGGCTTGAACTTGCCAGGTGCTGAGCATGCTGGCTATGATCTAGCAAAACACTTCAGCATATGCTTAACTTTAAGCATGTGAGTAGTCCCAGAAAAGTCCATAGGACTGGTCACAAGCTTAAAGTTAAGTGCTTTGCTGAATGGCCAATAAACTGCTCAGCACCTGGCAGAATCTAGGCCATATTCCCTTATAAATTAGCTTACTAGAAATCAAAAATAGATTATTTTTTTTAGCTTTTCTTCAAAATTGCTCAATGTATTGGACCAAATTCAAAATCAGTTACACCGGTTAACTCCTGGCCCAACGTAAATGAGTGCTCATCCATCCATAATCTTCAGGGCGTCTATATAAATGTTTAGATTGTGCCTGTGCTGTGACATCTGAGATATAATGTGATCTATTTTTTACAAAAATGCATTAAAAATCTAGGGTGGCTTGTTTTTGTTTTTAACAAGACCTGCAGCTTAGATTTACCTTTTACACATAGGGAAGCTAGATTCAGCTTTTGGTTCAGCACGTGCAGAACGAGTGAAGCAAAGAGTGGGGAGAAGGGAGGGAAGTATCAGTATTTGGCTGTGATCAATTAAATAAGATATGGGACTGAGAGTGAGGAGATCTGACTTTTCTTGGTACTCTACCACTGACTCGCTGTGTGTGACCTTAAGCAAATCATTTAAACTTTCTGTGCTTCTATGTACTCAATGGTAAATAGAGATAACTATATTGTGTAAAGTGCTTGGGATCAATGGATGAAAAAACGCTATCCTAAATACTAGGCATTCATGTTTATTAAATTTCTGTTTTTCCTTTGTTGTAAGGAGTAGGTTACCCAAGAGTCAGTGTTTTGTGTCAGTGTCCTCCAATCTTGTATCATCCTTGCTGGTTCCCCCATTAATCTTTTGTGGAAAGCTGAATAGGAAAGAAATGAGCTCCCAAACCAACAGAATGTTCCTACCTGGTCAAAGGAAGCCTGATCCAAAGCTTATTGAAATCAGACTGATTTCAATAGGATTTGGATCCGGCCTAGTGTGAGAGCCAGTGGAAATGACATAAAGAGACATTGGAGAGACTTAGAGAGGAATCTGGGGGTGGAGGATGTTGAGGCTTCAGCATGTTAGAATGTGTGAGATGGAAAGAGGTGAGGTGGAAAAAGGTAAAGTGTAGACTGAGCTCCCTAGAAGCACTAAGGAAAGCTTGTGCCTCCTGTTTTGTATGTGTTCTGTAAGCAGAAGTTTCTGCACAATGATCCTCTGACGTGCCTGAATCCTGATCAGAAGGAACCATTTCAAAGTAATTCGGTCCCTATGCCAGTTCAACCCTTGTATTGTCTGCCGAGGGTGCCCTCCAGATGCCAGTTGTGATGGTGGGCTATTTCTGTTGTTAAGATTTTAATTAGTACCCTTTTAAGCTTGCTGTTATTTCTTTTCTTTTGCTATGTAATTACATGTGCAAAAAATCATATGAGAGCATGAGTCATAAATATACTGCCACGTGGAACGTCCTTTGCCTCACAAGTGGACTGTGTAAGAGACTATGGGGATATTCCAGCCTTTGGATCGCTGTGGAGCAACTCCACAATAATCCATGGTTAAGTGGAAAGATTATTTCCTCTCTTCCCCATCCCCGCTGTCTCCTCATGTGTCTTTTCAGCACCCAGCCTGGATATGAGGGCTGGGTAGGAGCTCTGAATTTGTCCTTTTATTTGTGCTGTGCACGTGATTCAGACAAAACCTGGAAAGAAGTTTTGTGATTCCATATTCAAATGATCTGTAGCCATGATGTCGTCGTTGATGATCCCTTGGGGTCAAGGATGGACTCTTTCACAGCTTTTATTTTATATGGGTCCTTTGGTGCCTGTGGGGTCTCATCCTTGAGCTGCACACATTGCAGGTAGTGTTGGAAGGCGGGTTATAAAGGATGGAAGTCATGATGTAGGAACATAGGACAAGGATAAGCATGGTTGCCGTTTTGGGTGAACACCTGCAGAATTTCAAAATGTGAGCACAATCCTTCTGTGGACAGAAGGGGAATTCTGCCAACAGCTGCTTTTCATGGACAAACATCCACTTGCCGAACTTGCATTCAGAAACTGGTATGTGATCCTATGCAGTGTGGTTTGTATATGTTCATTTTGACTCAGGTATGCAAAACATAGTCTGGCACAAATCTAGTCCTTTTAAGGTATTAAATCAATACAAGGGTCACCATCTAATCTCATTAGTGACTGCACTGGTGGAAGTGAGATCAGAATCTGGCCCAAGAAGCATTTGCTGTCATTCATCCTGCACACATGTTAGGGGATAGCATTTTCAGCTATAAATCAGTGCTGGTTGTGATGCTCAATTCAAGATGTTATATATTCTGGTTGATTTAAATGTCCTAATTTCTTTCTCTGTCACACTTCTTCTTCTCCTTCCATGGGTAAACTATTTGCCTAGCTTCCCTCCTAAATAAACTTCAGGAAAAAAATTTAGTTTTCAGTTTGACTAGCTTTGCCAGTACCACATCAGAAGAGCTCTATAATGACATTTCTGTCTTCTGTACAGAAAACAAGCCTATTCTTTGTTTTTCTGAACCATTCAAATGAAATCTCAGGATGAAGGAAAAATAAAGGCAGATGGATGTATTCTGACATTTAATTATATATTAATAGTTGCTCACAACGGTTCTTTTCATAGCAGAACCCAAAGGGACCAGGAGGCAAAGCCATGCAGTTCTTTTCTCACCCAAATTGAGGATGCAGTGTCACTCTAACCTGAAAAGAGATGTCGAGAGAAGTTCTCATTGTTATGAAACGAGTCCTTTTTTTCCTCAAATATATTTTACAATTTTGTCATCTACATTTAAAAAAAATGTAAGCCACCTCCTTGCAATGGTAACAATGGATGGATCCACTGAATTTTCCATTGCCTGCATTATCTTTCTAGAAAGAGATGTCAGGATGTTCAGCCAATCAAGTGATCCAACTGACTGCACGTTTTTGGATGCTTCATAATTTTATGATAGTTCTGATCCAAGTTGCCACTAGTCAGTTGTCTATAAAATGAAAATGAGGAGACTGCAGAATATGCTAGAATTCTTTTCCATCCAGTGAAATTGTACCAAATGCTGTAAATAATTCCTTCCTCTTTCTCACCCATTAAAGTTAAGACTGTGTTTCTAACTTTCTTTCAGGCTTCCTACAGTTGGTAGAGAAAGGAGACTTGGCTTATATGATAATTTCAGGGAAACTAATATTTATCTGAGTCCAGAAAGGCATGTTTCATCCAAAGCTAACTGCAAACTTATATTTTTCAGGTCCTCAAAATGTCACGTCACCATATTTATTATGTTGCTGCACTATGTCACCCATGATGAGTCAAACTGTGTGCCACTATAAACTTATTGTTATCCTGTCTGTTCAATATGATGATGCCCTTCACTATGCAAATTAAATTTGAACTTGATGTCACAACTCCTAAGCCACTGTTCATCAATTTTTTCATGGCATGGTTACATACCATGACTTTTTCTAATGTGTTTATCTCTATCATTAATTTTACCTACAGATATAGTAATACTGACTGATATGATTTACAGCTTAATAGAATGACTTTTTAAAACACTAGATAAACTAGTAAATCACTTGTAAGAGCCTGCTGCCTGCAGTTCTGCAGGTGGACTTAATTTTGTTCCTTTATTTGCAATCCTGAATAGCTTCCTTGAACTGATCTCACATGAACTTGATGGGATACTATATATTTTTTACTATGTTAATATATAGTAGGAGGGAAATAGCAGCCATCCATGGCTTCTTTTGAAGCTTTCCATGCATAGGCTGCTATGAGTCATAGATAATATGTTTCACTGAAAATAAAAAAAATTATATATTTATAAGGCACCCATAGTGGTGACATAAAGGCGGATATTACATAGACTAAAATAGCAATAATCATGTTCTGCAAGCATATATTTTGTGATCCTCCACAGTAGTTGAATAGCAGCCAATGGACCAAGTGTTAGGAGATTTCAAGGTCTGTAGTTACTGAAAAGCCAGGCAAATGTGTCTTACATTTTTCTCTAAAAGCTTGGGCTTGAGCTTATATTTAGCAGGAGAGAATCCCAGAGAAGAGAGGCTAGTACAAGAGTCTCTGATGCCCTGTCATTGTTTCCCATCGTCTTCACCCTTGTGACAGATAGCCAAAGTGTTTCTTTTATCCTTTTGAAGTAACTGGGGCTTACCCTTTCCTCCTTTAAATCCCTCAAAATCCACTTCCTTAAGCTTTCTTTCCACCACAGACCTCCACTCTGATACTATTTTATTCTCAGTTTGAAAACCTGCCCTCTCCAATGTTTATATAAGATTAGTTCACAAAATAAAAGATTCCTATTCACTTTATTTTTTTAAAACTTTTGTCCACTTTGAAGTAGAATAAATTTTAGGGGGCTAGGGACCACAGTCAGGTCATTTTAAAAATCTCACTTCATAAATTAGGAGCACAGGGATTTTCAAAGCCCTCACCAAAGACCTGGCACATAGGAAATTAAACAATCCAGATAAGGATCTGACAACACCTTTCACAAGTAATGTATGCACAGACAATTACTTGCTGTGAATATGATTAATGAAATTTTAACTTTGCACACAGTCAAACAATTCATCATACAGTAGTCTAATTTTTCTAGGAATGATGCCCATAGCATCATGGTCCAGAAAGAACTAGGTTTGCAGTATTCTAAAATTCCCAAATCCTATTTATCTGCCATCTCTCTCTAGGCAGTACTGCTTCCAGAGAAATTCAAAGATCCAGTGGCTTCTTCAGATCTTCCTTCTGATTGTAAGAATGTATGTTCATTCAATCAGGGAACAGAAACAATATCCTATGTCATTTGTGATCAGTCACAACAAGTCCATGCAGTACCAATTTTGAATGTAGCGCATCAACTTCTTGTAGCAAAATTTCCTCAATTCATGGAGGAAAAAGTAGCAAAAAAAATGGATACATTTCAAATAAATTTAAGGAACTTGTGATCTGCTCAGGGACATTCCATGAGCAAAAAAAAAATGTAATGCTTTGCTAAAAGTATTTTGCTTGGCTTTAATAATAATATTAATTAATTAATATTTAGCATCTTCATTTTCAAATAGCAGCCTATGCAGCACAGTGTGCACATATTTTCATTAGTCTGATCTACTTAGAGGTGTTTTGTACTAGTTGAAGCTTCTATGATTAGTCAAGATTTGAGATGACAAAGGCGTGAATAACTATGGTGACATCTACACTGTGGAATAATGGGCACAATCGGTTGACCAGAAAAAAAAAATCAAAGACGGCTTTTGCGACTACTCTACTATTTTGGGGAAGAGATCAATTTGCCAGGTCACCGTGATAGTGAACCACTCTGACAACTGGTCTGGGCTTTTCCAGAATATAAATGAATAACAATAATAATAGGCAAGCAAATGCCCTCTGCTAGAGCTCTGTCAGGTATTGCACAAGCAGGTTTTATATTCTATTGTTATATGCTGCGAAGACATACGGCTGAGTAGTCTCAGCATTTTCATATCATGGCCCTTAGATCCTCACATGTTTTTATGTATCCCATAACACTAGAGCTAGGCAACTAGACGAGCAGGTTGAATTTGTAGGTTTAACCACAAAATTATGTTAAGCAAATCATCTCCTGCTCATTTTTTCTGACAATGGCAGGGGATGAAGAATTGACACTACAGCCACTATTTTGTCTGGGACTTCTGCTTGTTTCTTGTGAAGAACTGAAAAAAGACTTTGGATCCTCTGGTTCTTGTGAAGAAGGGTTTGTTGCTTATAAGTCTAACAGACATGAGCACTATGCTCCAGTGGCTGACCATAATGTGGCACACCTGCTAATCTTTAAGGAGTAACCTTTTAGGGTTTTTTCCTAATGAGTCAGTACTCCACACAGCTGCATAGGTTACAGAAGATGTCATGCAGACACTTCTTAATGAAGTATTAGACATATTTTGCATACTTTTACCCAGCAGCCCAGCCATACTTCAAAGTTTAAATATTTTGATTGATCTCACTGATGCTGTTTGGAAAATCTTCAGTAGCTGGCTAAGGGCAGATCCCACAAGTAACCAATAAAATTCTGGATGGAATAAGTCTTTAATGTATGTCAGCAAATCCTTTTGTGTGTGTGCATGTGTGTGTGTACGGCGTTAATTCTGTTGCCATTCTATTTGTACACTTTCATGACCATAATTTTCTCCTTGTCAGACTGTTCATTTACTATAGCCCACAGCAGTTAATTTCTCCAACTTTCCCTCCCACTACTCCACTCCATTTGTTTAGTTGACTTGCTTTTGATGCAAACAGGGCAGTAGCTTGCATAAACTCGTGGGCATTTTATGCTTTCTTGTTGTTATAAAGGATATTGATAGGTTACTATGTTTATATTCCATATGTAAATTGTGCCAAAGTTTCTACATCTAGGGAAATGGTCATATTTGTCTTATGATCACTAAATGTACTTGGTTTTTTTAATCATTTTCGATTTTTTGCCAAAAAGTCAAACTGCAGTTGCTAAAAATCTTACATGACCTATAAATGACTTTCTAATCAAGAAAGATACAACTCAAGCCACTAATGAACAATGATGTTCAAAGATCATCAAGAAAAGACAAGATGATTTTTGTTATAAGCTAACTATTGGCCCCATCCTCCCCATCATTCTTAATACATCTTTGATACACATCACAACACTTTCCCCAGACTATTGTGTTAATTTTTATGTAACCTACCGCTGACAAGAATTAGAATCCTTTAGCGTTATTGCACAAAACAAGTCTTAATCCACTTAATTTCCTACCTTATCTCCCTCTACAGCTGTGTGTAGCCTTGCTATTCCAGTTCTCATAGTATTCCATGAACTTTCCCTTTGATTTGGTTCATGCACAAATTGCAAACTATGCATTCACAGATAGTTCAGGAGACTGTATAGCAGAGCTGGTTGGAAAAGAGATTTCCCCATCTTTTTTGTCAGATTTTGAAATTTCGGTGATGTTATAGATACAATATGCTACAGCCTTTCTAGTAAGCAAGACAGGTCACTAAGAGCATATGCTCACTAGTGTTGTCTATGCACAGGAGATGGAGAACGTGGGCTAGGGAAAGAGAGGTGGTGGTGAATAGGAGATGGCAAATCAAGGTCATCCAATGGAACTATGATTTACAAATCAGGAAGAGATAGAGGAAGAGGTGGCTGTTGCCATGGATCAGAATGAGAGTTATGCCCCTACAGCCCACGTTTTTTTTAACTCTGAGCCCATTCAAGGGTAAACTTGTATATTAACTTGCATTAAGGCAATCTTCTGTATTAAGTTATTATACTCACTCCCAGAAGCATCAAGAATTTAATAAATGACAGAGGTATTCGTAAGTTGAGACTCCCTGGGAGTTACTAAGAGAAACATATAGAAATTACAACAGTGAATTATTCCTGGTAGCATACAAAATCAATTAAAATAAAATATAACCCTGCCGTATGTAAATGCTCGCCAATGTGAGTAAGGGTTTCACAATCAGGTCCAAAGGCATCAAGCATAGTGTAGGCACATGCTTGAAACAGCACAGAAAATGTGACACTTTCTCTCCATTTTTGCGCTGTGCTACGGTGCTGAAATTGTTCTACAGAATGACCCAGGCTGAACTGAAAATTAAATCTGGACGGTTCAGGGTAGGTGTAGGAACTGCTTATGGAAGGAAAATAGCTCTTTTAAAACAATATTTGTTTGTCTGTAGCTATGAATTTTTTTTAGCATGGTCTCCAGCCTTGCTTGCCTTCATTCTACGTCGGTGACTTTCTCTTGAATCTTACCAATACTATGCAGTATGATCAGAATAACAACATATAAGGTTTCCTTGTTATTACTTAAACTGTCTGCTAGCCTTTTACCTTCAGTAACTGCTTTCAAGTTTCTTTGTCCTCACTGCCTTTTAGAGGCAGGAGTTCTCCTCCATAGGGAGATTGAGCCTATCAGCTACATGATGGATGTTGATTAACTGCAAAATGGATTTGTGTCCTATCACCATCTTGTTTTCTGAGGCTTGTCATGGAGGGAAAGGTTCAGAGTGGGCAAACTTAGCCCACGTAAGAGCAGAGGTATTGCCAGTTTTGTTCATGTTATGCAGCAGATCCTCTGCTAACATACTGCCAGTGTTGCATGATTTCCAGTTTTCTTTTAAATGTCATAAGTAATGAGACTTTCAACATTTCTCTTGGAAGACTCTTTCCCAGCCCAACAAATCTGATACTCAGGAAGGTTTTCCTAATATTCAGCCTGAATTTTTCCTTTTTAAAATATGCTTCAGTGATTTCAAGTTTTATTCATAGAATCATAGAATATTAGAGTTGGAAGGGACCTCAGGAGGTCATCTAGTCCAACCCCCTGCTTAAAGCAGGACCAACCTCAGCTAAATAATCCCAGTGAGGGTTTTGTAAAGCTGCAGTTTAAAAACCTCTAAAGATGGAGATTCTACCACCTCCCTAAGTAACCCATTCCAGTCCTTCACCACCCTCCTAGTGAAAAACTTTTCCCTAATGTTCAACCTAGACCTCCCCCACTGCAACTTGAGACTGTTGCTCCTTGTTCTGTCATCTGCCACCACTGAGAACAGCCTAGCTCCATCCTCCCTGGAACCCCCTTTCAGGTAGTTAAAGGCTGCTATCAAATCCCCCCTCATTCTTTTCTTCTACAGACTAAACAGGCCTAGTTCTTTCAGCCTCTCCTCATAAGTCTTTTGCTCCAGCCCCCTAATCATTTTTGTTGCCCTCTGCTGGACCCTCTCCAACTTCTCCACATCCTTTTTGTAGTGGGGGGTGCAAAACTGGACACAATACTCCAAATGTGGCCTCACCAATGCCAAATAGAGGGGAATAATCATTTCACGCGATCTTCTGGCAATGGTCCTAGTAATGCAGCCCAATATGCCATTAGACTTCTTGGCAACCAGAGCACACTGCTGACACATATCCAGCTTCTTATCCACTGTAACCCCCAGATCCTTTTCTGCAGAACTGCTGCCTAGCTCGTCAGTCCCCAGTCTGTAGCTGTGCATGAGATTCTTCCATCCTAAGTGCAGGACTCTGCACTTGTCCTTGTTGAACTTCATAAGATTTCTTTTGGCCCAATCCTGCAATTTGTTTAGGTCCTTCTGTATCCTATCCCTCCCTTCCAGGGTATCTACCACTCCCCCTAGCTTAGTGTCATCTGCAAACTTGCTGAGGGTGCAATCTAACCCCCTCTCCCAGATCATTAATGAAGATATTGAACAAAACCGGCCCCAGGACTGACCCTTGAGGCACTCCGCTTGTGAGCGGCTGCCAGCTAGACGTGGAACCATTGATCACTACTCGTTAAGCCCTATGATCTAGCCAGTTCTCTATCCATTTTATAGTCCATTCATCCAACCTGTACTTTTTTATTCCTTTGTTCTTTCCCAATTCTTCTTCACATTGGGTATTTACAACCTTAAAAAATGAGTAGTATTATCTGCAACCCCAAACAGAATTGGGGCTCCTTTGTGCTAGCTGCTATGCAAATATTTGGGTGAATATGAGTTGCTACAGCCATGATCTACTAAGTCCTGATTCTTTAGCTGAAGCTGTATCAAGTCATACTTATAGTTATGGAGGCCCCCCATTGATTTACCAGTGTGTCTGCATGATGGTATCTGTCACACAAATGGGGGCTTATTCCTGATTCAAACCACTATGGGGCTCAGAATGAGCTTCTTTTGAGCATGGAAGTATGTAACCTACTGGTGTGTCTGTTAGACTGAGTAATCCTCTTTGCTGCTCCACACAGTGTATGATTGGTTACAGTCTCTGGGTCCTGACCTTTAATACAAGCTGTAGCAGCTCATGCTTTTATCTCTAGAGGTCCTCAATTCGATCTTCTGTGTGTTGGCCAAGATAGCAGCCATCATGTCTGCAGTAAGATTTTTGTGACATTTCTCCCTGTTGAGACAACCAGTTCAGCTCCATCCATAGCATCCATAGATGATGGGGATGCTAGCATAGATAGGGCTCCAGGCAATGGTCAGTGGTTTAAGTACCATATTGTATAACTCTGCTAAGAGCAGACTTCATTGGCACAGTAGTAAAATACTGGCAGTTTTTGGCAATTCTAATCTTCCCACGCTTGCAAAATAAAGTACTAACCAATGTGAGTAATGGTGACAGAATCCTGACTTAATGAGAAAGTGGATAGAAGGTAGCCAGTTTAAAAATGACAAGGGAAAGGGGCCCAATTCTGTGCTGAATAATTTCCCTTCCTTTCCACCCACTTCATATGCTGAAAAAATATTCAGCTGTAAAGATTTTAAAATCCAAACAAGATTTTTTGTGGCTCTTTTCCCCACAGATATTACCTATTGTTTGTCATAGCCATATCTCTAACTTTCCTTCTCCAAATGATTTACATGAAAACCTGCTTTTTCTGTCACTCCTATTAGCTGTGTAAAATGCCATTTGTTTGCGCATGTTAGGCTAGGTTGTGATTTTGCTCATAGCATGGAGCACAAGGTGGTGCTACATCACACCCAAAGCATCCTTGGGAGCCACTGTGATGTTCTAAATCACAATTTCTCCTTTGCTTCCTCTTGGCTTTGTGGGGATAGTGATGTCCTCTTAGTTTATACAGCAGCAAATTAGAACACCCCCATGCCAGCTCAGCTGGGCTAGCTATAGTATAGAGTTGTGGGACAAGGGTCCACATATTTCTTGCTTCTCCTTGTCCACCGTTCCAGGAAGGGAGTAAGCAGTCAAATAGCTCCACTTACTTCTGTGCTCTCAGTCAAAAGGTCTGGGTAGACCACACAATGGCTTAGAGGGGTGGGAGTGTTACTCCCCTTTGCTGTCTTGCAGCTGTCTACAGTCCACATCACAGTCTAGCTCATGGGTTTGCCTTACATATGATTTAGATTTCACACCCTCATTTCAAAGTGCTTGATGCATTAATCCCCTAGTGCCAGTTACATTGTGCTGTTGTTAACCCTGATACTGAGGTAGAGCTATAATACAGTAGCAGGAAGAATCTCATTAATCTGCATACTGAACTAGTATCACGGGCAAGAGAAAAATGTATATAGAGCAATCCCAGGGATCTGTACTGAGCACTAGGTTCACACACTAGGTTCTTCTATCTACCCCTTCGCCATATGATTTTAGCACTGGAATACTGTGCTTCAAATCACTCCCTTTTAAAACCAGCAATGAAAACTGATATGAGATATGTTCACAATGAAGTCAATCCCGCCATAACTTGATTTATGAGGAAAGGAAGGCAAAATATTAAAAGCTAAGTGTTGTTCAATAGTGCTTAATTCCTCAAAAATTGAAATCCTTCATGTAAATGTACAGGTTTTATTTACCTCGGCATGCATCCTTTGATGCAATATGGATAGCTGAACTCTAGGGGGAATTCACCCCCAGTAGAAGGCAGAGTCTGTTCAAACACATTTCTTTTGCATCTGGGACTCCATAGGAGGACTGCTGGCACAGACCATACAGGGAACGCTCTGACTTAGTGCATCCTGCAATTGCCCATCCCCTCACTGACCAGCACTGCCTGCTTTTGAAACTGCTTTAGTAGGCTGCATCCTCCCTGCCCCATCCCACCCACCACAAAAGGGGAGCAGATACTTTGTATTTCCATATCCTTCCTGCCATGTGGATCTCCCACAGCTGGGACCCTGTGCCCTGGATGAAAACAAAATCACTGAACAAAATTTGTGCTTTTAACTGTTGAAAACGATCTCCTTAAATACACATATAGATGGCATATCCAGCTACACTCCCTTAGATTTCTTGTCTCTTTTATGCTTGCAATAGGGCTCATTTGTGCTTTTCAGCAACCCTTTTAACAAATGTGGGTAAGGTCTCCTACACTACCCAAAGGGATCTATAGCTGCCCATTTGGACTGTGTAACTCAATGGCATCTGTTTGAAAATTTAAGCTTGTAAACCCAGAGATGGATCGAGCACATTTTATTTATAGATCTGTTTAGCTGTACAAAAGACTCTATAGAGTTCTTTCTTTTAAGAATACTAAAAAAATCATAGAAATAGTAACACTACATAAGAATAAATAAATCAAACTTCAGCTCTACAGTATAAAAATGACAAAGGATATTAAGATTTTAGAGACAATAACCTAACAGAAGCAGACAATGTAGAATCAAACAGGATCACAAATAAAACAACAGTACTAAGAGGAGAGCTGTAGAAAAACGAACATATATATTATCTTTGAACGGGGTAAAAATAAAATCAATCTAATGAATTCTGGAGTATCCAGCATGTGGTACAGTCTTTTTAAAGGAAACAATATTAATATTTCATTATTAACAGCTTTAAAAACTGTCTGGTCAAGAGAATAATTGCTGACAAATTACCAGTATCTAAATTAAAGAGAATTTAATTAGTATTAATTAGAATTTCAGTATACTGTCTGAGTGCTCCATAGAAATAAAAACCATGATTGAGATGTGTCAAATCAATTGTTTGATGCCAGCTGGTTTGGCTCTTGAGGTGCAACTGTCTGCTCAAGTGTCTGAATAAGAGTGAATGAATTGCCTTCCTCTCTTTTGCAGAGAAACTAAAATCCTCAAGGTGTTTAGTCTAGGGCAGCATATGGCATTTTGTTGGCTCAGGGACATCCTTACATTCCAGTGGGCCAAGAGGGGTTTAAGGTGTGTTTCTGGGGGAACTGCGCATGCAACAATAATATGGTATCTATAAAAACCTTTTTATCCAGATTTCAAAGCACTTTACAAAGAAGGTCGTGTTATTATTCCCATTTCACAGGTGGGGAGACTGGGGTACTAAAGTTAAGCAACTAGTCCCAGGTTACACAGACTTGGTCTACACCTACCCCTGCGATTCGGTGGCAGTCGATAGGAGTTACACAAACTACGCAGAAAACTTGCGTAACTCCCATCGACTGCTGCGCTTCTTTTCTGCGCACAGTCTTCGGTGCACTGCACTGATGGGAACCACATTCCCGTCGATGCAGCGTTTCGCTACTTGTGGGGGTGGATTAACAGTGTCAACTTCTGGATCGACTGAGCAGGTCTTCACTGACCACTCAATCGATCCGGATAAGTCGAACTGACAGTGGCGACTTTGCAACCATCTGTGTCGACATAGCCACAGAGGCTAAGTGGCAGACCATACTGTAACTACTGGGACATGCTGTCTCACTAAGAACTAGAGGGAGAAAGAGAGTTCCATAAACAGAGATAAAGAGATAAATAAAAGATAAATAAAGAGAGAGACATTATATCAAGGCCAAATAAATTACACATGAGGCATGTTCTGTGTGTAATCTATCAAGGCTGAACATTTTAAAATTATTTTTGTCCTAAAATTTGGAAAGTAATTATGAATTATAAAAATCAATGATGCATAATTTCCAAAAAGAAACTGTGTGCTTTCCATAAAAGAATATTTTAAGTTAAATATTAGAATTGAAGGCCTTGTCTGCATTGGCAGCAGCATGCAAGGGATGTGAAGCCTTTCCCTGCTGCCTCCCAACTGCTGGAGCCTTTACCTGCAGTGTGGATAGGTTCCAGCAGCAGCCTAGGGGGGGAAAGGCTCCAACAGAACAGAGAGGCACTGGGACACTACACTGCTATTTTTAGGCTATATATCTTAAGGGCTCAGGCATGTCTTTACTGTACTTGCCTAAGCAGTGCCTAACTATCTGTACTGTTGTTTAAACTTGTGCTAGGGGCCCTTCAATGTCTGAACTCTACACACTGTCAAAAGTATGGACATAGCCTTAGAGTTCTATTAGATCCACATCTGTAAGTATCTTAAAGCAAACTGACAACAGAGTTAGGACTCTAAGTCCATTCTTCTTCCTCACCGGGTGCAGGGTGCAGTCTTGAAAGAGACTAATGCCTGCTCTTGCTCCTATTGAGGTCAATGCAAAAACTTCAATGGGGTAGGACTGGGCCCTTCGTCACTTGGTTCTAAAACAAGCTATCATTTTGGTTGGGTTTTGTAGGATTGGTTTTTTTCTTTGTTTTGTTTTGCTTTTGAACTCACCATTCCTTACTGCATGTGCTTTGCTCTTGTAGGAGGAATAATAAAATGCAAGTTTCCTCCGTTGTCTAAAAATATCGTCTGTAAAATCTCTACAGTCAGCTATAAGAGAAAGTCTCGGAAGAAACTGTGTGTTACAAATATTTATAATATCAGTTTGGTTAAAAACTAGGAATTCTGATTCTCACAGGGAAATTACCCTTGAAATCTAAGGCTCCAAGCTCATGTAAACAGCCTAATTACTGGCATCAAATGTTACTTATATTGGGCTAGAGACTGTCACAACCTTTGCTGCATGGTAAAGTCCATCATACTGCCCTGCTGGGCTCTGCTCGGATTGTGCCAGCTGTTGGAAGTCTAATAGAGGTTACTCACCTGATATTCCCACACTAAGCAGTGGATGAAGAAGGGATGGAGAGTGGGAGGAAACACAAGCAGGGCAGTTGGCGAGATACATATGGGGATTGAGCTACTCCACAAAAAGGTTGAAGTAATTTACTTCTCAGGGAGAAGAAAGGGAGAAATTATTCCTCTGAGGGTACGTTAACACTGTAATCACAGGGTGTGATTGCAGCTCAAGTAGTCATACATGAGCTAGCTTTAATCTAGCTAGTTTGGGTCCTGGAGCAGCAAAGCTGCAGCAATGCATGCTTTACCACAGGCTGTGCAAGCCCACCCGGAATCCTGGTAATTACACCTGGAGCTAGCCTACGTTGAAACATGCACTGCTGTGGCTTCTGCTCCAGTAGCTAGATTAAGGTGAGCTTGAGTCTGTCTACGCTGACTGCAGTCCCTCACCACTTGCAACTCATTCTCTGGCCTCCTCCCCTGGTAGTGCAGTTAAACCTTGCCCCTTACTTAGAGCAGATTGTGAAGTTATAATCTAACCATTATGATGGTGTGGTGTACTGTCAAGCTGTACGTTAGTTGCTTTGTGCACAGTTGTTTGCATAACTATGTATTCTTTGAAGTTCAGGGAAATTTTAGAAGTATTATTATGTATTGCATTAATAGAATGGGTGAATAATTTGTAATGGATATATTTTTCAGGGAATTTTTACTCTCTTTTGTTCCATTTTTCTGTTCCTTTCAAACTGCTTGAAATCAGGTTGTAATTTCCTCAGATTCATTTGTCATTTGAAATTATTCACCATATAATTTCTGTGAATAATTCTTAGTCTGTAGCTCATTTGTGAGCAGTTTGTTGTGTAGTTCTGATATTCACAATTTGAGCTGTTTTGCTTGAACACATGGGTTACACAGATTGTTTCTGTAGCACTTTGGATGAATATAGCTCTTGGAATTAGATTTCTGGTGTGAATACTGATTCTAATTAACTAGCTGCAAATATTCAGCATTATTCAATTAAAAATGTACTGTTTTGTCAAACCTTCCTGCCAAATAAACTCACTTCCTAGATATTTACTAGAACATTTGCTAGAATATTCACTGGAAGCATAAACAACAGGGGTATGAATACAGTCAAAATATATTTGTTTAAAAATGTGAAGAAATACTGGTGGACTCAAATCTCCCTCCCTCTGCCTAGATTTTTACTCCTCTGATGACCATTATTATCAGCTTCTCTAATAGTTTTGAATTAGAGAAGGACCAGAATATTTTTTTGACCAATTGTCACATTTATACTGGAATTGATTTTTACCCATTCTACATGGTTTGGGTTTTTATTTTAGTAATGATAAATATTGTGATAGATGGCAGCTCATCTCAGTTAATTGCACTAAAAGCAAAAAGGCTTCTTCCTAAGGTACATTCACAGCTTGTATAAATACAAATCTTTTTCTTTTCAATTTATATAGTAAGCCATTCTTAGTCTAAAGGATCACTCTGTCTACAGTCACAGTCCTTGGTAAGCTGCCAAACACAATAGGGCAATAATTAACATGTGCCACAGATTTATCAACATGCACAGTGGTAGAGTGCAAGTGCAGGCACCTTTTCCCCCTCCTTTCCGTGTCTGTGTAATTCATGGAAGATCTACTCCAGTATGTAAATCAGTTCCTGCTAAACGCCCAGTAATACAATTCCTTTTATTTTCCAGGACTGTTGTCAAATTTCTCACACGTCCAGGGAAGACATTTACTCTCTCTTTTTTTCCATGTTCAGAATCCATTTGCAGACTGCAGATGGTAAAAATAACGTATTTGTTTACTTGCCATCCAGACTGCTCTGTAAATAAATCATTTGATAAACTACAAAACAGGAACAGAATGAGATTCATTTCCTTTAATGTTGTACCAATGGGAATAGTGGAATTACTCTCCCTGTTAGCCCAGGGTGACAGTAAGCTGGCCTCCTAACTTATGTGAATGTAAAGAGAAATGTGTAAGTTGTACTGTAGCTAGCTTTTACCACGCAGCAGCAGGTAGTCAAGTAAATCAGAGAAGTAAATTAAATTTCAATTAGTTTTCAGGAAGACCTCATTTTCCTTTATCTCAAAGAACAGCAAACTTCGCTCCCATCTTCATTGTTATTGTTGTTATTAAAATGTATCAGCATTTAAGTGAAATCCGAAGCTTTTGCATTCCGTTATTTACTTTTAACCCTAATGCCAGGGGAGTGAGGAGCTCTGCAGTTAGGATACCCATATCATTCACTTGCAGGAAATAATACAGGAATGCTGATAGATGGTAATACAGAGGAGTTCTGTTGCGCATCTATGTCATATAAACCTGAACATTCCTGAACATTCTGAAATCTTGATTTTTTCCTTTCCTCTTTCTTCCTTATTTTCCAATTCATCCTCATTCTTCCCTCCATATGCCCTAACCAGGTCCTTTTCTTTTCCCTTGATATAATTCTTCTCTTCCCTTGAGCTTCCCCCAATCCATATATCTCTTTTTGATACCATCAAGTTCGCTGCCTTTGGAAATATTCCACTGGGGTCTCGGATCTTTCCCTTATTTCACAGTTCTAGCTGTTTCTGATTTCAAAACACATGATCTCTTGAGTTCCCCAAGAAGAGATGCCTCAATGTTTGTCCCCTTTTTCCTTGAGCAAGGGAGACTTGCTGACACAATGGACCAAATTAATCCCTGGTGTAACTCCGCTAACTTGAATGGAATTACTGAAAGGACAAATTTAGCCCAAAAGCTAGACAGATGGATTTTAGCAATGAGAAATGTGTTGCGCCTATTGAAATCTAAAAAAGACATTTGGGTTTGTTTCCATCTGAAAATTGGACTGAAGACTGAAAATTGTTACATGTTTCTTTACCATTTTGTCCATATTTAGCAGTTGGTAGTATAGAAATGAGCATGAATAAATCTGTACACAGTCAACCATTTTAGCTTTGTCATAAAATGAAAACTGTGTTCCTATATAAGATTTGATTCTGTAAAGGAGCCCTCATAGGCCATTACATTTCAGTCATGATGTGTTATTTTGGCATGATGTCATGGTGTTGTTTGGGTCCCAAAGACCAACTCACAAGGCTTTCCCAAAGAAAAACTGTGACAGCCCTGCAAAAGTGAGGACAGCTAGCAATCCAACTTGCCATAATACTTTCATGAGGCCAAAATAAAAAAAAAGATTGCTAGCATGCCATTGATCTGTGGCTGCACTCCTGTTAATGTCAGTGGGAGCTGTGCATGCAGATCCACACATAAAATGACCAAAATCTTCCAGCTGCATAATTAACTGATTAAAAGTATCCATAACTTTGCACTAATAAATTGAAGAAGAGTTGTGCTATACTGTTTTGTGCTTAACTTCTACATGGGGTGCAGGTCCCCCTTTTTTCTCACTTCTGTTACAGTGGCTGTCTTTAAAAAGTAGAATGTGACATCATTTTGCACAAAGGGATATCTGAGAATGACACCATAGTTTTATGCAGCACTTAGAGTAGGCAATAACTGTAGTAACAATGTTTAATGATAATCTCTCAACTTTTTGAACCTGACAGTGTGCTTAACAGAATACAGAATATGGTAAGTACCAAGTCCCTGCCCAGAGGGCTTACAAGCCAATATATGTAATGATTTCTATACACTCTCTCAAAGTGTCAGTTAAAGGCCTGGGTCTCCTCTTACTTACAGCAGTATTCAGCAGTGTTACTTTATTGGATTTAGCTGAGTCACTTTTGATAGACACCAGTGTAACTGAGATCAGAATCAGAACCACTGGATCTTAACCGATCTTAATGCATGCAGGGCAAATCTACAATCTCTATATCATGCCTCCGATTCAATTATAAACAAGTTGCTTCTGAAATATAAAGGATTTTTGAAAAATCATTTTATATTTTGCTTGTTAGTGGTTTTTAATTCTGATGGCATAGCCATGCAATTCTAAGCGCTCCGATTCTAGGGTGATGAGTCGGGTATAAACGCTTAGCTAGACAGAAATGCTTTGATACAATTTCAATAAGGGAAAATGAAAAATGAGAAAAGATTATCTAGGTTTTACTTGCCCTATGGTATTTACTAGTGCTGTCCCTTTCTATCCACTTTTACAGCTGATCAGGGGCTGGTATACAATCTGAATAAAAATAATGGGGCCTGTTCACCCACTGATGCCTGGGGGATCTATGTGGTAACTCCCATTAGCACTAATGGAAGTTGTGCATTTAAGTTCCTTTGCATATACAGCCTGACAGGTTATCTCTCTCTACTTTTATATTGTATATTTAATCATCAGGTGACGACAATGCATTTATTGCTAGCGTTTAACACAGTGAGATGTTACATCGCCATATTCTAAAACACTGAATTATATCAACCACGAGGCAATAAAAAGGCTGCAGAGATGACAGTGGCAGGCACCTTTGTAAACATTCAAGGGCAAATGAAACCAACACAGAAATCCAAAGATATCAGCAAGCACACAAGCATTGAGTCAGACCCCATTTAGAGAAGCAAATTGTCTGTGCCGACATTTGACTCTGGCCATGTGACCTGAATATGCACCAGCATTGAAAACTAACTCTCCCATCATATTATCATTGCATGACAGAGAACACCAATGCCTAAGTTCTGCTGAGGCACCGCTCAAGAGTGTTGTGAGAAATCATTTCAGCTATGCCACATGATAGGATATTTGTGTGTATTATTATAATTATTATGTGTATAGTGCCAATAGTGTACATTTATTTATGTATTGATTTTGATTATGCTACATCTAAGAAAAAAGGCATACATCATAAGATGAAGGCGCTTTTGCCATAAGCCACAAATACAACCACTTAGTCTAAACGGTGGTATTTTCCCAGCCCAAAAGAGAAAGCAATCATTATCGAATGTATATGTCCCTGTGCCAAATAACTAGTTTACTTCCCCCAGTAGTATGAGGGACTGTTTCAGCAAGACACTTAAGCCTGTATCTCATCTGATGTGTGTGTGGAGTTAGTGGACATTCCACCCACCAAAATATCCAAACCAAAAACAAGAACAAAAAACCACAACAAATGTTCAGGACCTTTTTCAAATTTTAAATATTTTTTCATTTAAAATATTCAATTTTCTTCATAATTTTTCATTTGTCAGAACATTTCCATCATGTGAAAATGTTCTGGCTTTTATCACCAAATTGAAATTTTGCCCCCCCCCGCAAAATTCTTTCAAAATTTCAAAATGCAAGAAATTTCAACTAGCTGTAGGCATGTGAATAGTCCACCTGAAATCAATGTGACAACTCACATGCTGGAATGTAGGCTTGTGCTTATTTGCTTTGCTGGGCTGGGAACTAAAGGCACATTGGATCCAAAACAGAACAGTTTAATTCTGATTATTATTACTGGCAGTATTGTAGTAGCACGTAAGAGCCCTCATCATGGAGCAGGACCCATTGTGCTAGGTGCTGTATGATTACAGAACAGACTGTGCTGCAGAGAACTTATAATCTAAGTAACAGTTAATACACTGTCACCTTTTGTCACTGAGGCTAGACTGATCCACAGGATATAAGTGTGTATAGGGGTGCTTGTTTTGCTTTTGTTTTATGTTGATTTTAAGAGGTGAGGGCAGGAGCATGCTCGTATATTGATGGGATGGTTATTTCAAGCATATAAAGCAATATTCCTATAGAGCTCAGGTCAATTTGTGTGTTCTTTTGTATAACCCACATAAAATAACAAATAAAAAATAATATTATCAGTATTTTAAAGAAATATTATTCTAAAGAAAAAAATGCCCTGAAATGTGGAGTAGGGAATGGAGATTCAGTGGTCAGCTGAGGGAAGCAGGGAAGGATGGTGAGGCTGTGCAAGTAGGTGTAGGAGTGGATGAGGACAAAGACATACGTATAATAGGGTTATGAGCACTTTGAAAGTGAAGAGGAGAAGCATAATAAACATCAGAGACAAAGAAGGGACAAAGAGAGCAGTAAAATAGGTAGATAGTTGCAGAAGCACAAACACATTTGTGCTTGTGAGGGGGCCCTGGAGTGGGAGTCCAGAGGTATGGGTCATGTTCCCAGATGTGTCACTGACTTCCTGAGTGATGCTGGGCAAATGACCTCATGACTCTGTTTCCCCTCCCATCCTTTTTCTGTCTTGCCCATTTAGACTGTAAGCTCTTCAAGGTAGTGACCTTTTCTTAGTATGCAGGTGTATAATGCCTAGCACAATAGGGCCCTACAGCTGGGGACTCTAGACACTACTGAAATACAAATAAATAATCATTTGCACTAAGTATTCAAATTTGTCCATTTAGGACACAAAGTACATAGAAAGACTTTTGTGTATATATATTTGATTTTAGCTGTAGCTTTTACAATTCCAAGTGCACGACTGATAGCAAAATTGGGCCCCAGGACTTAGAGGATAAAGAATAATCCAGATACTATGGCAACGGGTCACTGACAGACAGCTTACTTTGAGTCTATAGTAACATCTTCTTAAGCCAAGAACTTGTTCTTGTGACTAAAAGAGCGTCCACACAACCATACTAGTGTTGCAACAGCAATAACTCTTACAAAACAACTTACAGATAAATGGAGAATTTTGAATGTTTAAATAAAGGAAGAAATTAAAAAACTGAAAATAAATAAATCGCGAACTGTCGTTACTGAACTTGATGTTTTGGGATGGCTGAGGACGTGATTCTTCTAGAAGGAGACAGTCCCCATCTTTCTATCACTCCTTCTTTCAACCTCCTTCAGTTAGGCCCATTTAGACTCCCTTGCACAGGCATAGCACAGGTTGTACGTAGGCCTAGGGGAATGTAATGTAATGAGGCCTACGTTACATGTATGGGCAGATCCTCAGTTGATGTAAATTGTCATAGCTCTGTTGAAGTCTATAGAACTGTGACAGTTTACACCAGCTGAGGATCTGCCTTTTAGCTTCTTAGACTAGACTATCAGTGCTCAAAATAACAACAGTAGTACAAATATAATGAAAAGCACACTATCAGAAAACACACAGATTCTCAGCTGGAGATGATTTCCCTAAATCCCAGGATACCTTCAAACTCTGAGGAAGTTGAGATCCAGACCTGACATTCAGGCAGGTCCTCATCTCTATCATGTACTGAATCAAAAACCCAGATCTGAACATCACCTCATTGCAGATTTTGCAACTCTTTTTAATGAAAAAATATCTGCAAGCAACTAGAGTTGTATAACAAAAATGTTGCATACCCTGTAAATCAAAACAGGTGAGTACTCTGTTTTCATGTATATTTTTGTGAAAAAGAGTAAAAGCTTCACGGCAGGACAGGCGCACGTGGTTTACTAAAAATGAAAGGAAACCTTTTTCCTCTTTGGAAAGATGAAAGGCATGTATCACAGCAAGGGGCGGACCCAGCATTGCATTCAGTTTATGACATCCCTTGGACTTGTTCTAAATCTTACCCACATGACAAGCAGCCAGGGGGACATTTGGTGACTTTAATGAACTTTGGATCAAGCCCAAAATATTTGTCCTAAAGTGGAGCTCACTAGAGCTTGTAAATCAGTTATTAAATTTTTGGGATCCCCCATGGTGAAAGAAGGAACCATGCTGCTACGCTTTCTTAACTATTTTTACAGCACTTATCACATTGTATTGGACTATAAGTAATAGGTAATAATTTATTGTTTAAGCTATTGCATACTGGTGCTGCATGAAATGTGACAGTTGTTGTTTGCAGGGGGCGGTGCAAATATTTTTTCTTATTTTGATATGTATGATATGTTTAGTTCCACTTTGAGATTCTTGTATAAATGATTACCCTAAAAACCCAGCCAGCACCACCAGGCAAATAAACCTATTTCCCTATCAAATCGTAATCACCTTGAGTTTAGATGAAACACACTCGACATTTGCAAACCTCTCCACAATGTGCCACGGTGTTTAACATAAACAAGGCCTGAAATCAGTGAGTTTTAATAGGTTTCATTACAGAAGTTATACACTGCTTGAATAGCTATGCAGTGCCTTATCCTTAGAGATGTTGAGCACCTCTGTGTCCCACTGGGGCTCAGGGTGCTAGTTCTCTTTCCCAGTTCCTATACAAGCACAGCATAAGCATACAATTAGTCCCACATATCTGCGAGCAGAGCTTTTACAAATGTTGCCCCAAAATGTTCCAATAGGATGAGAAGATAAAATGAATGAACTGGAGACAGAATTGTACCAGTGGCTGTGATTATGAAAAAGAATCCATTGGATGAGGGTGGAAAGTGAGAATTTCATAATTTGTTTTAATTTGTCTATCATTTACAAGTAATGTGTCTCAGAATTCCACCTTGACTGAACTTGAGATAGCTACCAAATGAAGCTAGGAAGCTTTGAGTGGTAAGAGTTGTATAACCTCCACAACTACAGTGTGGTACATCTCAGCTAGCAATGTTCTGCCACTGGGACGAATGTGTTCTAATATTTTATATATTCCTGGTCAGTGACATAAAAAAACCCACCCAGTTGCAGTCTGGCATTCAAAAAGAATATTTCTGTAAAGAAAAAGATGTGAAAATGTAGGCATTCAAGTGAAAATTCAATCCTTCACAGTACAGAGCCTCTGCGAAGTCTTTTAAATGACCCTTTTTATCATGGTGCCATGTCTGTACTTTTCTGAATAGTGAGACCTGGTGAGAAAAATAGATGTATGTATACAAGTGGTTGAGTAATGTATTACTCACGTGCACTTTGTTCTTTTTGGCAAACTGACCTTATCAAAAGGAAGAAAGCTATCCATTGTGACAAGCTCAGCCTTACTGGAAAGTCTGAATTAGAAGTGAGTGAGATTTCTCTGTTATCTTGTGTTAAATGATGATCAGTGAGACTCAGCTTTTTTTTCTCCTTTGAGAGGTGATGATGCTAAAGCAATGACACTCGCTTTCTTTTTAACTTTTTTTTTAAATCAGTAGCTAAAATGTATAGCTTGACTTAAGGATCACGCACGATTTGTGATAACAATAGTAATAATAAATGTGGTCCTTCTGACTTCTTCTCATTTTTTATTGATGAACAAATATTTCGATTTGTGAACAGCACCAGGGAAGGGAAAATGATAAGGGAATAAGGAGAGTGGCAACCAGGTTTGTCACCATCACACTGGTTGCAGTACTTGCAAAAGTATCTCTTCATTTGTTGACTTTAGTGCTGTATTAAAATGGAGGCCTATAATGGTCGCTTATGGAACCACACTGCAGAGTGCTACTGACTAATAGGTCCACAAGTCCTCGGACTAGAGCACTAAGGCTAGGGGGTGCCATTTTGATGAGGCTGTAGGAAGACACTTTGTGAAGCAGCCAGCAGGAGCAGCTGCTGAATGCCAGGTAGCTGGCTCCATTTCTATAGCACCTGCAGCTCTGCCATTTGGCCTAGGGGAGGAGCTGCCGTTCCATGGTGGCTATTCAGGGTTGAGGAAAGGCATGTATTTCTGATGGTGGTGCAGAGGGACTGGGGAGGCCTGTCTGGAGGAGTGGGATGTGAACAAGAAATCTGAAGGTCCAAAGAACAAAGGCAACTGTTTAAAAAGCATATTTCTGGGATGCTTTTAAGGATAAGGGGCTTACTGAAAATGGTAGGCCTCTTGATGCTCAATGGGTTGACCAGCACTAGCTCAATGGAAATATTAGCTATATATCTTATTAGTCATAAGATTACCTTATATCTTATAAATCATACGATTATCAAATTATTACTGACAGTCTGTGACACTAACTTGCAGTAAAGAATTTGACCGATGTAGTGTGAAAGAAGTTTCAGCAAGCTAGCGCTCAACAAAAACTGCAGGTGTTCTACAATAGGGCAAGAATGTTTAAGCCACCTAGTTATCTTGTCTATTGAGTGTGAACTTGCAAAAGAAGTTGACATTGGGGGGCTAATTCAGAATTTTGCAATGAAAAAGGCCAGAAAAATAAAGCTTTAAAGTTAATTCACCTAATTATAAAATGTTTGCAGTCACATTGGTCCATTAAAATAAAAAAATCAAGACATTGACAAGATATACTACCTTTATAATGACCAAAAAGTTACAAAATAGTCAGCAAACTTGTAGGATTCTCAGGCTGGGTGTTATGTTAAACAAAAATAGCCAGGAGGGGGGGGGGAATTTTTCAGAAATGTAGAATATGTAACAGTAATTCCAGAATTCAAACTTTTTTCATGGTTCATGAGATTATATTATGGGATGAGAGATTGTGGGAGGGAGCCCATGTTACAAGTTTGTACTGGGTCTGAAAAAATTGTGCTTTTGCTCTGGCTGCAAAGATACAAAATGCAATAATAGTAGGGGTTTATAAACTACTGATATTGACTGGGTATATGTCACCTCAGGAAGCGATACAGAGATAACATTTTTATATACCATAAATGATGGCTTCTTGGAGCAGCTTTTCCTGGAACCCACAAGGGAACTTGATTTAGTTCTAAGTGGAACACAGGACCTGGTCCAAGTGGCAAATCTAGCTAAATTGCTTGATAATAGCAACCATCATGTAATTAAATCTGACATCCATGGGGGGGAAATTGCCAAGATCATTTAACTTCAAAAAGGGGAACTGATCAAAAATGAGGAAGCTAGTTAAATGGCACTAAAAAGAAACAGTCACAAGGGTAAAATGGCTGCAAACTGCAGAGAGACTATTTAAAAATGCCATAATAGAAGCTCAAACTAAATATATACCCATATACAAAAAAGTAAGAAAACCAGCAAAATGTTGCCATGGCTAAACAGAACAGTAAAATTGGTGGTTAAAGGCGAAAGGATATCCTTTAAAAATTGGAAGTCAATCCTAACAAAGAAAATAGAAAGAAGCATAAACTCTGGCAAGCCAAGTGCAAAAGTATAATAAGACAGGCCAAGAGAGAATTAGAAGAGCAACTAGCTAAAGACACAAAAATGAACAGCAATATTTTAAGTATATCAGAAACAGGATGCCTGCTAAACTGTCAGTGGAGCCACTCCATGAACAGGGTGATAAAGAAGCACTCAAGGAAGACAAGGCCATTGCAGAGAAACTAAATTAATTCTTTGCAGCGGAAAATCCCCACACCTGAGCCATTCTTTTTAGGTGACAAATCTGAGGAACTGTCCCAAAGTGACGTGTCAATACAGGAGGCTTTGGAACAAATTGATAAATTAGACAATAAAGCACCAGGACAAGATGGTATTCACCTAAGAGTTCTGAAAGAACTCAGATATGAAATTGCAGAACTACTAACGGTGATTGTAACCTATCGCTTAAATCAGCATCTGTACCAAATGACTGTGGGGTAGCTAACGTGACACCAATTTTTTAAAAAGACTTCAGAGGTGATCCTGGCAATTACAAGCTGGTGAGCCTAACTTCAGCACCAGAAATACTGGTTGAAACTACAGTAAAGAAGAGAATTATCAGACACATACATGATCAGAATATGTTGGGGAAAAGTCAACAGGGTTTTTGTAAAGGGAAATCATGCCTCACCAAAAGGTTGAGGGTATCAGCAAGCATATGAGCAGAAGTAATCCAATGGATATAGTGTACTTGGACTTTTGGAAAGCCTTTGACAAGGTCCCTCACCAAAGTCTCTTAAACAAAGTAGGCAGTCATGGGTTAAGAGGGAACTGGTTAAAAGACAGGAAACAAAATGTAGAAATAAATGGTCAGTTTTCACAATGGAGAGAAATAAATAGTGGGTGTCCCATGGATCTGTACTGGAACCAGTGCTGTTCAACATATTCATAAATGATCTTGACAACGGGGTTAACAGTGAGGTGGCAATTTTCAGACAACACTCAAAATTACTCAAGATGCTACCTGAAAAGAGTTACAAGGGATCTCACTAAACTGTATGACTGGGTGACAAAATGGGAGATGAAATTCAATGTTGATAAGTGCAAAGCAATGCACTTTGGAAAAAATAATCCCATCTATACATATGAAATGATGGCATCTAAATTAGCTGTTACCTCTTAAGAAACAGATCTTGAAATCATTATGATAGTTTTCTGAAAACATCTATTCAATGTGAAGCAACAGTCAAAAAAGCAAACAATATTAGAAAAGGGATAGACATTATGATAGAAAATATCATAATGCCACTGTATAAATCCATGGTACACGATAGTGAATGTGGTTGTGGCCACTCCATCTCAAAAAAGATATATTAGGTAGAAAGGTGCAGAGAATCATAGAATCATAGAATATTAGAGTTGGAAGGGACCTCAGGAGGTCGTCTAGTCCAACTCCCTGCTCAAAGCAGGACTATCCTCAGCTAATTCATCCTGGCGAGGGTTTTGTCAAGCCACAGCTGAAAAACCTCTAAAGATGGAGATGCCACCACCTCCCTAGGTAACCCATTCCAATGCTTCACCACCCTCCTAGTGAAAAACTTTTTCCTAATGTCCAAACTAGACCTCCCCCACTGCAACTTGAGACTGTTTCTCCTTGTTCTGTCATCTGCCACCACTGAGAACAGCCTAGCTCCATCCTCCCTGGAACCCCCTTTCAGGTAACTAAAGGCTGCTATCAAATCCCCCCTCATTCTTCTCTTCTGCAGACTAAACAGGCCTAGTTCTTTCAGCCTCTCCTCATAAGTCTTGTGCCCCAGCCCCCTAATCATTTCGTTGCCCTCCACTGGACTCTCTCCAACTTCTCCACATCCTTTTTGTAGTGGGGGGCACAAAACTGGACACAATACTCCAAATGCGGCTTCACCAATGCCGAATAGAGCGGAATAATCACTTCCCGCGATCTGCTGGCAATGCTCTTACTAATGCAGCCCAATATGCCATTAGTCTTCTTGGCAACCAGGGCACACCGCTGACTCATATCCCGCTTCTTATCCACTGTAACCCCCAGATCCTTTTCTGCAGAACTGCTGCCTAGCTCGTCGGTCCCCAGTCTGTAGCTGTGCATGGGATTCTTCCATCCTAAGTGCAGGACTCTGCACTTGTCCTTGTTGAACCTCATCAGATTTCTTTTGGCCCAATCCTGCAATTTGTTTAGGTCCTTCTGTATCCTATCCCTCCCTTCCAGAGTATCTTCCACTCCCCCTAGCTCAGTGCCATTTGCATACTTGCTGAGGGTGCAATCTACTCCATCCTCCAGCTCATTAATGAAGATGTTGAACAAAACCGGCCCCAGGACTGAACCCTGGGGCACGCCACTTGTGACCGGCTGCCAGCTAGACATGGAGCCATTGATCACTACTTGTTGAGCCCTTTGCTTTAGCCAGTTCTCTATCCATTTTATAATCCATTCATCCAACCCATACTTCTTTAACTTGCTGAAAAGAATACTGTGGGAGACCATATCAAAAGCTTTGCTAAAGTCAAGGTATATTACGTCCACCACTTTCCCCACATCCACAGAACCAGTCGCCTCTTCAAAGAAAGGTTGGTCAGGCATGACTTGCCTTTGGTGAATCCATGTTGACTGCTCCTGATCACCTTCCTCTCTTTTAGGTGCCTTAAAATGGATTCCTTGAGGACCTACTCCATGATTTTTCCAGGGATTGAGGAGAGGCTGACCGGCCTATAGTTCCCTGGATCCTCTTTCTTCCCTTTCTTGAAGATGGGCACTATATTTACTTTTTTCCAGTCATCAGGGACCTCCCCCAGTTGCCACAAGCTTTCAAAGGTAATAGCCAATGGCTCTGAAATCACATCAGCTAACTCCCTCATTACCCTCAGGTGTACTGCATCTTGCCCCATGGACTTGTGTATATCCAGTCTTTCTAAATAGTCTTGGACCTATTCCTTCAGCACTGCGGGATGTTCACCTCCTCCCCATTCTGTGCCGCCCAGTGCAGTAGTCTGGGAGCTGTCTTGTCTGTGAAGACAGAGGCAAAAAAGGCATTGAGTACTTCAGCTTTCTCCACATCCTGTCACTAGGTTGCCTCCCCCATTCTGTAAGGGACCCACGCTTTCCCTAATCTTCCCCTTGTTGCTAACATACCTGTAGAAACCATTGTTGTTCCCCTTCATATTCCTTGCTAGCTGCAACTCCAATTGTGCTTTGGCCTTCCTGATTTCATTCCTGCATGTTCGAGCAGTATCTTTATAATCCTCCCTAGTCACCTGACCAAACTTACACTTCTTGTAAGCTTCTTTTTTGTGTTTAAGCTCACCAGTGACTTCTTTGTTAAGCCAAGCTGGTCACCTATCACACTTGCTATTCTTTCTGCACATCGGGATGGTTTGTTCCTGTGCCATCAATAAGGTTTCTTTAAAATACAGCCAGCCCTCTTGGATTCCTTTCCCCCACATATTAGCCTCCCAGGGTATCCTGCTCATCAGCTCCCTGAGGGAATCAAAGTCTGCTTTTCTGAAGTCCATGGTCTGTATCCTGCTGTTCTCCTTTCTTCCTTTTGTCAGGATCCTGAACTTGACCATCTCATGATCACTGCTGCCTAGGTTGTCACCTACTGCTACTTTCCCTACCAATTCTTCCCTGTTTGTAAGCAGCAGGTCAAGAGCAGCACGGCCCCTAGTTGGTTGCTCCAGCATTTGCACCAGGAAGTTATCCACGACACAGTCCAAAAACTTCCTGGATTGTTTGTGCTCTGCTGTATTGCTCTTCCAGCAGATGTCAGGGTGATTGAAGTCCCCCATGAGAATCAGGTCCTGTGAACTGGACACTTTCCCTGGTTGACTGAAGAAAGCCTCATCTACCTCATCCTCCTGGTTTGGTGGTTTATAACAGACACCCACCAGAACATCACCCTTATTGTTCTTGCTTCTAAGTTTAACCCAGACACTCTCAACTGGTGTATCTCCAGTTTCACACTGGAGCTCAGAGCAATCATAGTGCTCTCTTACATACAGTGCAACTCCTCCACACTTTTGTCCCTGCCTATCCTTCCTGAATAGCTTATACTCATCCATGACAGTGCTCCAGTCATGTGAGTTATTCCACCAAGTCTCAGTTATTCCAATCATGTCATAGTTTCTTGACTGTGCCAGGACTTCCAATTCCTCCTGCTTGTTTCCCAGGCTTCTTGTGTTTGTGTACAGACACTTGAGATAACTAGCTGATTGCCCTACTTTCTCAGTACAAATCAGGAGGTCTCCCCTGTTGCACCCTCCTCTTTCTGCTTCCTCATGGTGTCCCACTTCCACACTTACCTTCAAGCTTAGGTTTCCGTCCCCCATCAAACCTAGTTTAAAGCCCTCCTCACTAGGTTAGCCAGCCTGTCTGTGAAGATACTCTTCCCTCTCTTCGTTAGGTGAATCCCGTCTCCTCCTAGTAATCCTTCTTCCTGGAAAAACAGCCCATGGTTGAAGAATCCAAAGCCCTCCCTCCGACACCACCTGCGTAACCACGCATTTAATTCCACAATGCAACGGTCCCTACCTGGGCCTTTTCCTTCAACTGGGAGGATGGACGAGAACACCACTTGCACCTCAAACTCCTTTATCCTTCTTCCCAGAGCCACACAGTCCGCAGTGATCCGCTCAAGGTTGTTCTTTGCAGTATCATTGGTGCCCACATGGTGAAATAGGAAGGGGTAGCAGTCTGAGGGTGTGATGAGTCTCAGCAGTCTCTCCGTCACATCCTGAATCCTAGCTCCAGGCAAACAGCACACTTCTCTAGTTTCCCAGTCTGGACGGCAGGTGGATTATTCCATCCCCTTAGGAGGGAGTCCCCGACCACTATCACCCTTCTCTTCCTCTTGGGAGTGGTGGTTGTGGAACTCTCATCCCTAGAACAAGGCATCCTATCTGATCCTCTGAACAACAGGGTCTCCTGATCCACTCCTTCAACAAAAGGACAACAAAATTGATGAATGTTATGAAACAGTTTCCCTGGTCAGTTAGAAAAGAGACAGCTAAGGAGGGATATGATAGAGGTTTATAAAATCATGAATAGTATGGAGAAAGTGATTAGGAAAATGTTATTTATCCCTTTGCAAGAACTAGAGGTCACCCAAATAAATTAGTAGGCAGTTTAAAACAAATGAAAGGAAGTATTTCACACAATCCACAGTCAACCTGTCATGGGATGCTGTGAACGCCAAAAGCATAAACCAATTCAAAATAGAATTAGTTAATTTCATGGAGGATAGATAGACTTATCACTGGCTATTAGCCAAGATAATCTTGGATGCAAATCCATGCTCTGGGAGTCCCTAAACCTCCAACTACCAGAAGTTGGGACTAGATGACAGGAAATCAATCACTTGAAATTTACCCTGCTCCGTTCGTTCCCTCTGAAGCACCTGGCACTGGGTGGAAGACAGGATACTGGGCTAAATGGAAAATTGGTCTGACCCAGTTGGGCCATTCTTATTTTCTTATGACAATGGCAAAGCTTCAGTTTAGCAGCTCAAATTCTTTATTTAACTCAGTTTGGGAATCTTTGATGAAAAATCCTATGAGCAAGAAATGGGGATGTTGAAAGGCTATATGCACGTCAGTGGGTTTATAAAAAATTTTCATTTTGTAGCCCCCTCTTGTCTCTGTTGTGCAGTTTGGGCCAAATCCAGCACACTCTGAGGTCAAAACTATCGTTGATTTCAGTGGCAAATCTGGCTAAGAGGCACAATATCTGGCCCTTTGTAACGGACATATAGGCAACAAGGGTAGGATTTTTTAAATGTGTGCCTAAATAAATGGTCTGATTTTCAAGTTAATAGGTGCTCCAGGATGCTCAGCATTTTTTAAAATAATGCCACTTATGCAGATGTGTCACACAGTGTGGTCCAGCAGAGGCCATCCTATAGCATGGCATCATAATCATTCTGGACTCAGCTTCCCTGCTTTGAAAAATGCATGCAAACACACTCATGTAGGCATTTCAAATAAAATTCCCCTCCCAGGTTCCTCAGCTTCTCCTAGGCTCACGCCATTCCTCCCCCAGCCAGCAGACATCTGTGCAGCCCTCCTTCCATGGACTGTACCACTTCTGCCCTTAATTCAGGGTTCTACACAGCTCTCTTTCTAGGAACTGCACCTTATGATCTTATATTCCCTGCCACATACAACCTGGGCTTGAATCCTATCAAGATTCCCTGTTTGCCACCATCTTGGCTATACTACCAAAGAGCCTGCCTCCCATACAAGTGTCTCCCACTGTGAAAGTAGGCACCCCTCTTATATTTTGGGGTGCTGTCACATGACTCTTAGTCACCTCAATCAGGAACAAGGTGAAGCAAGAAGGCCGTCATCCCCTACAGGCTCAGATCACCCTGTGATGAAGTGCCTGGGTATGCATTTTTTAAAAAGTCTTAAACTATATGTGTCTCAAGCTCTTAGTCTCTCTCTGTCCTTAGCAGTGGAGAAGCAAACTTACTGATATGCTTTCAGAAATAAGAATATAAATTGTAAAGAAGCAACAGGCTTTGAAACATATTCAAGGACAGAGCTTTGTTCACCCTATCTGAATTTGTGCTGGCATTTTGAAATAGAATAGCACTAGGAATAAATCTTTGGGAATATCTATAAGGAACTCACTTACAATTCATATAACTAGTGAGTGGGTGATATAACTAATCACCACACAGCAGTATAGCTGAAACTATTTATCTGAGTAGAGGAAAACCTCAAGCTACAATAAGTTGTCTGGTTTCTACTTGTAGGAGTGACTTTCCTAAATGGTCTTGAGTAATATCATGAATAGAGCAATAGTCAATTGTCTGTCTGTCTACCACATTTATAAAGTGTCCTTCACCATAATACAGTGGTTGTCATTAAAAAGTCATCATTTACTAACATTTACTATGCTATGAAATATTGTAGCTATCATGTAGGGAAATACTTGGGTACCTCTGACAACAGTGTGGTAAGAAATGGCAAATGCTGGTTTGTAATGCTGAACACTGCACCTAGGAGCTAACTCCAAGATTACAAATCTTATCATTTTTGTCTGGAAGGGCCCTGTTCCAACATTCCTTATGTTTGGGCAACTGTTACTTAATTGGATTGACCCTGTTTTGTTTGTTTTTGTTTTATTTCCATGTGGTCATAAAGCATGATCCAAAGCTTATTGAAATTAATTGGGAATCTTTCCATTGACTTTAATGAGATTTGGATCAGGCCCGTGGTGCACTGTACCGCTTTGAACATGAGGTGCTATATGCTGGAGTCAAGTCCTGTAATATTCTTAGTGCTACTGTGATAGGGTATTCTGCCCCTTAAGAGCAGGACTGCCTACTGGTCACTCCTTCTTGTCATGTGACAAAGCCTTTAAGAGTTTGGAGGGTCTTATACACAAGGCCTGAGGAAATATGGAGAGAGAGGAAAGAGGTCCTGGGAAGAATTAGAGACCTGGAATCTTGCAGAGAAGATGAGGCAGGGCTCCCTCTCACCCAGCCAATAAAGAATAATCTGGGAGAAAGGGCCAGCATAAATATTCCTCCTTCTTCATAGAAGGGCAGATGCTGTAGATACTGCAGGGCTCAAGAAGGCTCCTTCAGGACCCTGAATTAGCAGTGAGAAGATAGCAGTTGGGGAAGTTCTGCCTGCTGAACTCTCCCAGGCTGAGGGTGGAAAGACTAATTGGTAAAAGGGCCCAGCTGGAAGAAAAGCTGGCAAAAGTCCTGCAGCTAGCCTGAACTATAGCCCCAGCTCCATGGAGGAGAGGTTTGGGAAACTCCTACCTTAAGGAAGGAAATTATAGGGATAGTTTGGAAAATAGCCCAGAATGTGCCAGAGATGTTGAAGGGAATCTCTTTATGTGCTCTGCTTTGGGGTTGAATAAACTAGACCCTGAAAGAGTGGTGTTAACTCTACAAGCCTCGTTGGACCTCTTAAAACCCTCACTCAAGGAAACAAAGGCAAAGTTGCAATGGTGACACTGTATTGGCTGCCGGTGGAGGCTCCAGGAGTGAAGGCCACCACTACAGTAACCTAATAGGAACAGAGTGGCCTTCATTTCTACTGAAGGCAAGAGGAGATGAAAGTGTTTAGCACCTTTCAGGATTAAGCACTTCAATGAGCTACTCTGAGAATGGATCAAAGCTAGAAAATAAAGAAAAATAAAGGGAGAGCAATGGTAGATGCCCACAACTTTTTTTTTTCATGCCAATCTGACCTGGTTAATCCAGGCTTGATTTCCCTGTATGGGAAATCCCTGGATGTCTGAAAGATTTATGTTACAAAAACATGATATACACAGATGATAATGTATTACTTTGAAAAGGTTTGATCTATCAATAATTTGCAACCTGATTTTAGTTAGCTAGTCCTTACTGAATTTATCCATACTCATGAGTTGCATCTGCCTCCTAGTTTCCTAAGATCTGACTTAATCATAGTTTTTTCTCAGTTCATTTTAAGGGCAATCGTTATAATGTGAAATTTTGTTTAATCTTATTTTTCCATTTTGGATTATTTTTATTTTTCAGAGAATTGATTCGGGTGTGAGAGAAGGCAAATGTGTTTTGAAGTAATGCTGTAAACACTGCGGGAATTTCTGCTCCCACTAACATCAGCAAACCCCCTATTGATGTTAATGTAGGAGGACTGGGCTCTTAGTATGTTATCAGCCTGATTGAAAGTGAACCAATTTATGCAGGTTCACATAAAGATTTAAATTTGACCAGCAATCTCTGTATCTATACACAAGTGTGCTCACACAGACACATATAGTATACATGAAAAAATATAGGCTATTTTCCAGGGATCAGCACCCACAGTTGGGCTCACATTTGGGTAAGAGATCAGTTTCCATTTATACAGAAAAAAGTGCCAGATTTTCAAGAATGTGCCCAGCAGCTCTCAAGGTGACACTTACACCATGTTTTTTAAAGAGCTCAGCAGCTCTTTTGAAAAGATGGCACTGACTATTGTTGCTGAGCACTTTTGAAAATCTGACCCATCATGACCAGGACCCAATCCTGCTCCTAATGAAGTCATTGGCAGTATTTCTACTCACTTTGATAGGAGTAAGACTGGTACTATATCATAGTTTAACAGCAATTGTAATGAGCCTATCACCATGGTATCTGTGTTGATTCACTGTTGTAAAAGGAAGGTCAATGAACTATAAATACATAAAAATACAAACAAAAAACCCCCCCAAAACATAAATTCAATGCGATATAATATATGATAAAAATGATATTTTTGGACTTAAATAGAACTTTTTCACTGTGGAGCTCAAAGAACTTTAAAAAGGTGGGTAAGCATTACTGGTCTCAATTTAGATGTGGGAGAGCTAAGGTTCCAAGACATTAAGTAACCCATTGTCAGAACCAGTGTATAGTATTAAATAGATGTTACTCTGGTCTCTTTGTAATATTAATTTTAATTCTTTGAACTTTGAAGGGTACAGAGGTAGCACGTGCAACAAGAAAAAGATGTTAATGAAAATTCTAATAGAACAATATAAATACCTTGTCACAAATCTGTGGAAAAAGAGCTGACAGTTGACACTGCTGTGTAATATGGAAAGTAGAATTTCACTGTAGTAGCAATAGATAGAATTCAGATCCTCCTGTTTCAAAAGCATAGGCATTACTTGAGCTGAAGGGGGAAAAATCTCCTTTATTTCTTAGCAGTACAGAGCCTGTGAAACACAGATGAACGATGAAACACATCACATTTTATTAGGGTGTGCACACTTCCTTAGGGGGTGCACATTTGATTAGGGTGTGCACCCAGGAAGTTTTTTTTATTTATTTTTATTATTCTTTTTTAAAGACGAGTGGGACTCTCTGTTACCCTCCGCTGTGAAATCCCACAGAAAAGTGAGATTCAAGGTCTCGCAGTGGCGTGTGCAGCAGGCATGGGCCGGACCAAAAGGTTTGCCAGCCCTGCTTTACGGTGTGCCTGGACACAGCTGGCACACCCTGTGTGCATGCCTATGCTGGTTATGCTCAGTAGAGAGCACTGATATGCATCTACATTAGCTGGTTTATTTCATTATTTTATAACAGGAATAATGTTCAGTGACTAGACATTTCACTAATTGCCACAAGACAGACGTCATTTAACCTGTTTTGGTCAGTACAGTGTCTCTTTGAATTACTAACTGACTGGAAAGCATGTCTTGTATTGTGCACTATAGGATGAAAGGTGATTGGAAAGTAAAGTGAGGGACATGTGATGTGAAAGGAATTGACAAAAATGTTCCCCCCCCCAAAAAAAGACATTTTTAAAGATATGAACCAGGGCAAGAAAGAAGCAGTGAGTGAAACAAAGGAATGAGACGAGAAGATGCCTTCATGGTGTGAAATTCAGCCAACATGTTAGGAGCCACATAGCCATGATTCTGCAACCAATAGGATTTATTGTGTACAATTTAAATGGCAAAGATCAAGGAATTACTCATGCAGATTTTACTCACATAAGTAGCCCCATGAAGTCACTGGGACTATTCTTTTGAGAAAGGGTTGCAGGCCAAAGCTCCAGGATTCAGAAAATAAGCTTTAAAATATGATTTAGAATTAAGAAAAACACCAAAGGCATGTAACTAGTGGATTTTTTTTACCAAAGAGTTAAAATACTAAAATCAATAATATATTACTAGCACATTTGTCATATATTAGGCATAATTTTGCAGCTCTAGATAAGAAACTGTTTCCATAATGTGAATATCTGTATCTTCTACACAATAATTATTAAGTTTTAGCTTCTAATAGGAGGAAATGCGAAAAGGAAACCTGGGAGTCTATTTCATTCAGACTGACATTCAAAATACAGTGTGTAATTTAGATATGAAAGTAGTGGAATGTAAGCCTCCTTTCTAGCTTATGCAAAATTCTTATTCAGCTTATCTAGGTTTTACATCTGTGCTTTAGGATGTGCATCCAGATTGTGCTTTGAGGATGTGAAAGTCCAAAAGAGCAAAGAATGAGTTACAAGAGGAGAATCTTCACCAAAAAACCAGACATGTTACATCAATTTAGAAAAGCAGGACTTGGGGAAATGCATATGATACTGGGGTTTTAACGTGAAGAACCAAAATTTGGAATAACTTAGTCTTACTGGGCAGCTACTGTTCTTTGGGAATTCTTTCAGTGTGTAGAAGTTATCAAAATGTTTACCTTAATTCTTAGGCAGAATTCTATACAATGTCTGCCACCTGTTTTATTTTTTTTTAAACCCCATTATTATTCTGAAAGTCTTACGCCTCTGTTTCATTCAATATTGAGATTGTGATGTAATTCAAGATCTTATTCCAAAGCTAGGTTTATTTGTATTTTTGGTTCCATAGCCAAACATCTAGAGCAGTTGCTTGTTAGTTGCATTATAATCATTATTAATATTTGGGGTTCATTTAGTTTGATAGTACATGGATGGGCTCATGCAGACCCAGGCTGACTTTTTAAAAATAACTATGCTCATTAATTAGGCTGTGATCTTCGATGGGCTCTGTGTTAAGGTGGACTCAGAAACCCACACAGAGCCTCACTGAGCTCTTTGGCAAAGCAGCTTGTCCTCATGCGTTACAAGATCAAGGCCTGTGGATTGATCTTTCAATGAGCTCCATGAAGACTGACCCTGATATCTTCCAGGAGCCCCATTTACTTCAGTGGAGCTCTGCGTGGATGCCAAGGTTTGTCCCCAGGGAGCTTGCTGCATGATTAGGCTCTAATGTGTCAGTATTCATTCAATTTTATTTATTTTTCTTTCTTTAGGTGTTTACAGTAACAAAAGGGGGTTCCTATCCAATAGGACCTCACATATGATCTATACCCACTATTTATCAATTTGTGTTGTTATACTGGATTTTCCTTCTTCTGACTTATGAACAGCCAAAGTGTGCCCCTTGATCCACGGTCCAAGTGTTTGCTGCCATCCCAGTATTGTTAATAATAATAATTGTATTTATAAAGCACATCTCTCCTGTATCCAAAAGCCCTTAATACAATAAAATTAAAAAATATTACAAAAACAATATAAAACCAGATAAAAGCCAAATCAGATGCTTTGAAAACAGTGCCTGAATTTGGCAGGCATAGAGTGATCTTGTTCTGCATGGGCTAACTGAGATTAGAAATTGAAAACACCTCTAATAAAACAGGATCTTCAGATTCTTTTTAAAAGTGGGGAGAGATGAGCTGAGGAGCAACTTTCATATTGTCACAGCAAATCTGATCATCAGCTAATCCAAGGAGCCGTGACAGAATTCCCACACAGCAGGTTGCATCAGAGCAGAAATTCCCACCAGGACAAGGGTTGAGGAATAAGTATTGAACATAGATGCAGAAGATGAATATCTCAGGGCACCCAAAAAAGCCACCTAAGCACTACCAACACCATTTAAAGCCAGTTATTCCATATGGCTCTGTGAAACCAACCCATTTCTCTTCATTAAGTGCTGATGGAGGGTATTTCTCCATTTGTTACTGATTGTAGTGTGAAATGCACATATGGCATTATGATTTGTAATATGGTCAAAATCAGGAATTCCTGTGCCAGCATCTGGAGAGGGGGGAGGGAATTAAAAACACAAATGCATATGTGAGTGTTAAAAATGTACTAGTGCCAATTAGCTATTACTCTTCTTGGTTCCGGAAAGGGTAGGTATCCAATTCATGCTGTTGTTCTGGCTTCCAAACCTCTGAAGACTAGAATCACTTATATGCCCATGTACAGAGACACATATACTTAATTTACACACTGTAAATCCATTGTGAGTCCAAAATGAAGCCTGTATCCATCTTTTCTGTATCAGGACCCAAATTTGCACAAGAAAAATAAGTATTTGTATTCCCAAGTGGCCAGTTGGGGGTCTCACTAGCAATCTGTGAGCCCAAATACCTTATTTGAGCAAGCAGTCACAATGATTAGGCATTAAAGTTAGGCATGCTATTAGACTTGCATGGTAGGCTCTTCCATAGGCTTTTAACGCATTCCTCTCAAATATTGAGGAATTTTACTCATCTCAATCCCAGACTTTCTACATTCCACAGAAATGTTCTGTCCGTCTCACTTCACTGGTGAAAATTATTCATATCAGAAATAAATAATCATGAAACTGATGCTATAGAAAGTTAATTACACTAAAGGACTGACCCTGACATTTTAAGTTTCTTGCATTTCTTTTTCTGTTCCTCACTTTGAGTTTTTGTCACACATTTGGGTCTTGACAGGTTAAAAGGTATATTTTGAAAATCAGGCCCTGCATATTCAAAATGTGCGGTGCTCTTTGGAATGGAATTGCTCCAGAAAGATAATGTGCCTGAAAGCAGTGGTTTTCAAAGTAGAAAACACCAACAATCAGGATGCATTATATAATGTTGTGGCATAAGGACTGCAGAATTTGGTCTATTGTTGTTTGATGGAAGTTTTGAATAGTAGTGCTGGATCTTAGTCTGGAAAAATTTGAATTCAGTGTGAGATTTATAAAGGTCCTTTCTTATATGGCGGTTTTGGATAAAGTCCACTAGATGGCATGAAAGCACTGCACTGGGGTCTCTGCAGTGGTGCATTGTAAAGCATCTGTGTGTTCATTCTGTTCATGTGTTTGAACAATGTTGAGTCATGTATGTTGCGCTTTCTTTCAGAAAGAGCTTACTGTCGCATGCCTCATTTCAGGGCACAAAGAGGAATGGTTTTTTTCTGTCATGGAAAAACGGACATAAATATTTTTAGGTGATTATGTGAAACTATGTTTGGGCACTTTAGTGGACATTGTGATATTTGTTGTGGTCCTTGACTCAATAGGCATTTTTTAATAAGGTGATGACTTCATCTAACATTATTCTAGTATAAAAACAAATGTATATGAAATTTGTATATTCTTAACCATACTTCTGAATGGCCCCCTTTTTTTTAATAAAAAATTATCTTTGTCTTTCCTCTTTCTGGCAGTATGGTGTTCCTCATTAAGGCCTGAATTAGGAAGGGCAGAATGTAATGCTGGATATCAAAATGATAGCTGAACACTCTTTTAATATCTTTAATAGCAAGGCCACAGGAAATGTATAGCTTTCCTACTCTTTATTACCATTCTCTTCAAGTACTGTGTGCTGTCCCTTATATTTCAGGGCTTGCCTATATAGGTCAACATAAGCTGTTTTATGTCGACCTAATTATGTCAGTGTCTACACTATAGCCTGGCTCCTGCCAATGTAAGTGCCCTACCACACTGACATCATAACTCCACCTCCATGAGAGGCGTAAGGCTTATGTCGGTAAAGTTAGGGGGAGACGGTGTCTGCGGACATTGTGTTCCTTACAGCAAGAGCTGTGAAACTGACAAGAAAGCCAGGCAGCTAGAGCCCAGCTGCCCCTTGCTCCCCAGGAGAGCTGGGCAGCTGAACCCTGCTCCGGGCTGGGAGCTGAGGTGAGAAGCTGGGGAAGCTGGACCCTGGGCAGCTTCCCCCAGCACCCAGCAGGGAACAGGGAGGGGAGAAGCCCCAATAGCTTCTTCCACTCCCTGCGGGGAACAGGGAACAGAGACGGGGGACAGCCCACCAGAAGCCGGGGAACCTGTGGGGCTCCCATCAGGGAGCTGTCACTGGAGCTGAGAGACCGGTCGCTCAGCTCCCCACACTGCCCCTCTTAGGTCAGTGGAAGCACTGTTGGTAAGGATGCACACCGCCAGCCCAAGGAAGGTACTGAGGACATGAACCACTGCAGTAATTACTGCGGTGCCTGTAAATTGACCTAATATAGGTCAACTTACATTTCTAGTGTGGACGTAACCCTTAGAAAGTTCTCTCTGATTTTCAGGGTAAAGACTTGAAAGACTCTTCTCAACACTCGCCTAAATTGATGCATACTTAGACCTATTGGGTCAAATTCACCCCAGTGTAACTTCATAGATGTTAGTGGAGTTGCATCAGAGATTAATTTAGCCCATTGTCGCTATACTTTCACAATATACCTATCAGCTTGTTACCACTACCTATCTGCACCTCCACAGTATGAAAAATTACCATATTCCTGCACATATTATCACTTCCTCCATCACAAAATGTCCATTTAAAAGCTGTTTTGATCTTTTGGATAAGTGCCTTGATTTAAAATAATAGCAAAAAAGTAAAATTAAGCCTCTATGCTCAGCAGTGCATGAATGACAAATCTGTTGTAGTTTGGAGTATATTTTAAGAAACTCTTTTTAAACCTCTTATAGCAAATTTACATATGCTCAGAAAAGATATTACACACTGAGAAACTGAGCAGCATAATTTATTTCATGTGCTACTGATATAGTTATGTTTATACAGATATAATAGATTTCACAGTTTTTGATTTGCTATCATGTGAGTTCTTATAATTGAAAAGATTTTTAAACGTATTTCTATTTTGGGATTTTCTAAAGCCATGTAAAATGCAGTGGCTTGTTTCACAGGGGCTTGAGCTAAGATTCTCTTTGGTTACTCTCCAAGTTCACATTGGAATGATGTGAAATTGCTAATTTCACATAGCTTTGACAGAAAACTCTAACCTGGCTTGGAGCAGGCTCAGGTTTGCTTGAGGTTTGTGAACCTTTTAATGAACCTGGATCAAGTTGCTAATTTGTAACAAAATATGAAACTGGGCAAACTTTGCAGGGTATGAGCTTCAATGTAGACATTTCACACAGCTTTAGGTTTTTTCCTTTGAATAAAGAATTTTGCTATAAAGCACCTAGGTCTGAGTCACTTTCTGATGACGGAAACAAGGTTGCATCTTCCAGTCTGATGTGGGTCTTGGGGTTGGCCACAAAGAGCTGCTTCCAGTTAGCCTCTGACAGCAAGGTTCAAACTCCTGTGGGTAGGTTTTACTGTACAACAACAGGGCTTAAAAAACTACCAATCTTATCTAAGATAAATAGACACAATTATTTGAGTATCTACAGTATTGCCTTTTATTTCCTTATTCATACTGAATTACTATTTATTTCCCTATTCATACTGAAAAGGTAACCTGAAATAAAATCTTATAGAATTTAATAGGGATTAAACCAGTGATTCCCAACCTGTGGCCTTTGGGGCTATCTAAGTAGCCTGCCACTCCGCTTCTGCTGATTGCAGAAGGGAGCCACTGCCTAAGGACCCAGGGGGAGCACGTTGCCACAGGGCTAAAAGACCACTGCAGGCTCCTCGCTGCCGTCAAGGGGATGGGAGATCAGCACTCCTTTCCCCCTAGCTGTAGCAGGGAGCACGGCTAAACACATTGCCTGGGTCCTTAGGTGCTGGGGTCCCTGATGGAGCCAGAGGAAGGGGAGCACTGATCTCCCATTCCCCTAGCTGAAGAAGAAAGCCACTGCGTAGGGACCTAGGTGAAGCACATGGGGCTACAGGATGCATGCAGTTTCCCTGCTACAGCCAGGGGGATGGGAGAGCCTCCTCATTGAACTCCTTCTGTCTGGTTCCAGTGGGGGGAAGGGGCCTGCTGGTGCTCTTCAGGGTAGTAAAAATTATATGTGTGGCCCTCGAGCCAAAAAGGCTGGGAACGACTGGATTAAACCAATAAGGTTCTATAGAAATTTAACAAGGTTTTATAGAAGTTACACTAAAAACCTACTGGGCCATTGTTCCCTTGACTGCAATGGAGCTACGCTGTTTTAGACCAGATGATCTGTCCCACAGAATGAAACGTTCTGTTTACATTTTTTTATTCTTCCTGTAGAGTTTTCTATACTGGATATAATTCTCCATTTAATTCTATAAGGTAGTCCAAAAATATTAGCAGGTTTTATTAAATCCTGTAGGACTTTTCTATAAGTATAATGCAAAGCAAACATGTTGCTGTCCAATGAAATTGGAAAGTTTTTTAAGAGCAACTCTGTTTGGCACGAAATTTCAAGATGCTAATAGATTTCTAATAGAGAGAGTAGAAAAAATTTAGGAAGGTTTAGGTACTTGTAACAGTGTGTTCCTGTAAGGTTGCTATATTTACATAACCAAATGCAGCATGGGTTGGGAGGAACCATCAGTACTACAAGAGATTCCGAAGAAGCAGATGCCTAGAGATCTGCGCACAAAATACTACGAGACCAGTTTCTTTGAGTGTGGCTGGAGTAGTTTTCCACACAAGAATTTAGATTTAATATGGGACACTCATCTAGCTATGCTTAGAGTAGGTATTTTATTGCCAACACATCAAAGTCTGACTGCTAAGGAACTGGGCAATGAATCTATTCATTTGAATTAGCCTCGAGAGAGTTGATCTTAATCCCCTTCAGTGTTAGCACACACAAGGGCCACAGAATTTACTGTGGAACTTGCTGCACCATGCAATACATTCTAGGGGGCATATGGGTTATGCAGGCATATCTAGGGAGCTGGCCTTTGTTCACAAGCTACTTGCTCAGGGAATAGTCTGTCCAAGAATTTGTAGCAATGCAAGCAGCCATTTCAAATGGTCTCTGATTATGATATGGGCAAAATCATACCTGCAGTGTTTATATCCCTCTCATGCAATCCCACAGCTGTGGGAGGGGAGAACACAGATGGGGATAGAAGTAGTGAGAGACTCCAGTTAAATTGATGACTGAAGGTAGAGTTTGAAAAGGGAAATAGAAGACTTTGTTGTTCATATGTATAGTTATAACTACATTTGCCAGGGCTTTCAATTGTTTTAGATGATACTTTGTTTTTTTGTCATACTATTATAAAATGAAGTTTGTATATTCAAAAAATAGCTCCAAGAGCTGCCACCAACTCCTCCTGTTCCTTCCACTCTCTGCAGATTTGTATTGTTTTCTTTAGGGCTTTTGTATGGTCTTGTAATTTTTGATCTTGGTTATCTCATTTTACTGCATTTATGCTGAATATTAATTTGTAACTACAAAGAATACATCACATACTTCAACAGCATTGATCCCTGAATTTGCACTCTCGCCCCAAAATTTCATTTTTTTGGGTACATCTTTTATTGCTTACTGGGATGATTCAGCAAAGGCAGAGCCTATCTTTAGCAAAAATAGAAATCCCACATAAAAAGGTATACTTGCTTCAGTATACCAAACTGTATATTTTTTTAAAAATCTGCATTTTCATCTGGACAAAAATATTGTTTTTGCTCTCTTGAAATTTAGGGACAGTGGGCATGGATTTCATTTTTCATTGCATTAAAATTTCTCAAAATATTACAGTAGCAAAGTAATACCAAGTAGAGAAAGGAAAGGAGAATTTTGTTTTAAAAGTTCATATCAGCTACACACCATGGGCAAAATTTATTCTGATGTAACTCCAGTGTGGTGCGACAGAAATGAAGTTGGCCCATTAAGCATAAATTTAATTTCACAGCAACATCACAGGCTTTACAAAGTGCAGAATCTCATGTCCTTAACATAGAAAATAAAGAAGACAAGAAAAAGACGACACATAATTAATGTTTTTGAACTTATTTCTAGGCATCGTGGTCACTTATTTCATTTTGCAACATCACAGCAACCTATCTCAACAGCCAAGCTAATATTGCCTTCAAAAACCAACAAGCAGCCACCTTAACAATCTTGTGATTTCATCCTTGCACATATTTTTATGATGGCCCATCTAGCTAGCAAACTGCCGTAGGCTGTTAGTCTACAACAAAGCTCAGCCTCACTATCAAGAGAAGAGAACACAGATTGCCATCAGGAGACACTGTCAAAGCTGTGGAAGATCTTTTGCTTTTTAGAGTAGCATGAGTTAGATGACCACGTTGCCAACACTTCTGTATATGTTGTTACTCTGGCCAGTGCACACTGAAAGGGGCTTCTGAAGTACCAGAACGTCTACAGGGCTGGCTTGCCAGCTGAGTTAAATAGTTCTACCAGAGCACTAGCATTATGCGTCTACCTATTTGCCCTTTATTTAAAAAGCAAGCATGCCTATTCCAGAAGCAGCAGGAACAAAACAAATGGACACCCTAGAATATATCATTACCGCCAAAACTGGGATTAAGAAATTTGAGAAGGAAACACTAGAAGAGGGATTGGATGCTGGTCCCTTCAAAGGCAGAGAAGATTAAAAAATATATACCAAATAAAACTTAGAACACCAGGGAGAAAGTGATGCTAATTCTTTCACCCCTTGTGCTGATAAAAGAAGTTAAAAGCCAATATGCAAGGTTATTTACTACATGTGTAACACAACAGTCATTCTAAACTCTGTACCCTCTGTTACAGTACACCAGTTGAGAAAGAGCCATACGCATCAAGACTATTATTGAGATTTATTATTTCTAGATCTGTCTTGTCAACCAAAGAAAATCAGGGTAGGTTCTACACTGAATGAACTGCTAAGCTATAGATCTCAACTTACAGCAGTCAATTGTCACCTACAGCTTTGACGGAACCTCCCAACCATTTTTAATGGAAGGGTAGAGAATCTGACAGTGACTCAAAGCCTGAGCTGGGGGAGAAAAAGTGAGGGCATAATGAATGTGGCTCAGCACTGAAGCAGCATATCCAAGATTATTTGTATGAGTATCTTCTTTTACAGCAGACAGACTAAAAATTGGAGCCCCTGGATGCTATTTTAATACCAAAAATAATAGCAGACTCTGGTATTTGACTTTTGCATGTTATTTGCAGTATTTCTTATATTTATAATGGGAAACCCCACAAGTACTGTGGTAAATTTAATTACCATGGACACTTAACTCTACAGTGGACCCTGCAGTAAGAAATAAGTGTGAAGGGATCTTCCTACCGGATTTTGTGCCAATTTTCAACAGCTGGTGCCACTGTTGCTGCCAGTATACTTGCATTGCAAATCACAAGCCACTTCCAGGATTTCATCCCCTAAATCAAGTATCATTGAAGTCAATGGCAAAACTCCCTTTGATTTCCAGGGGGCCAGGATTTCATCCAGGATGTTTAAGGAAGAGGAGGAATAAGGGGGAACGTTGATGATACAATCAAACATTTTATCATCTGTTGGTGCCAACATCTGATGTCCAAAGAAAAATGTTGGCCTAGGCTAATCATACAGGTCCTGCACTTAGGTCACCCTTCAGTTACATGGTCATATTTCCTGTATGATACATAGTATATTAAAACTCTTGTAAGCAGAACTATGTAGTCTATTTGTACCTGATAAATGTATAGTCATTGCCATGGTGTTCTTGTAAACTAACACTAAAACTGTGCCATTGTTACACACCTCCTCCTCCCCAGATCCATTAGTGAACATCATGTTTTTCCTTTTGTCTTCTTCTAGTCCCATCTTCCCTATACAGACACTTCTTCCCACTGAGTCAGCAGTGCTGGAAGGTTTAACATAATACCCAGTCTAACCCAGTCAGACAGTTTTGGATACTTTCTCCCAGAAATCAGACAGGCGACCTGCTGTTTTTCTAAACATTCATTGGTTGAGTTATCCAGCTGCCTGCTAGACCTGTTTGATGGTGCTAAAAAGGATCAGGTTCTCCATTCTTGGTCCACCTCTATTTTCAGGAGAATTATTGTAAAGAGTAATTTATTTGGTTTGAGACCTTGTATTCTATGGCCTTCATCTAATGAATTGAATGAACATTGGCTTTAGAAAACAATAGAATTAAAAAAAAATACAGTTTAATTTTACATAGCAGCCTTCATATGTTGTATCACATAATGTACAACTGAGGCCAGATCCAAAGCCCATGGACTTCAATGAGCTTTGGTTATTTTATTTCTGTAAGACAAGACAACCATTTCTACAGGGAGGGTTACTAGGTGAGGCATCTTCTAAAAGTGTGTATAAACCTGGCCATTTTTACAAATTAATGTTTAGGATCCAGTTCTGCCATTGAAACCAGTGGAACTCTGCTTGTGAAGTAAGGTCTGACTCAATAGGAGTGAGGGTGACAAAAGTGTTCCCTACAAGATCTGTTACACAAAATGACAGGTTGGGGCTATTTACAATGAGCATTTCTGGCTATCCGTTATCTAGGATTTTTACCCCTTCAACACTAGAATAAGGAAATTAAAATAATTTTAAGACCCCTGGCTCATATTATCAGTGTAGCTCTATTGAAGCCAAAGAAGCTACAGTAGTTTGCACCAGCTGAGTCTCAAGCCCAATATTTTATAGCATAAATGGAAGAAAGCATTTCCCTTAATTTGTTGTACATTATCAATAATAAAAAAAATAGATGCAAATGTATCCATGGGGCCAGCAGTATTTTCAATCTCTGGTATTTTATGTTTAATATTTCTCACTGCACTTTGCACATTGTTTTGTTTGTGAAGTACTCTTTTTAATTATAGCATGAAATGTTCATCATTCTATTACAATAGGTAAATGCTTTAAAGATGTGCCTGGTGGTAAAAAGGCACTGTTTTTTTAAAGGGGAAATAATATAAGCTCATTTGAGGCAGCAGGTACATGTTTTTCAGGGAATAATGTTCATGCAACAGAAAGTGGACAAATAATACAGAGTACAAAATGAATGCATGTCTCTTCAAAATAGTACAAGGTCTCTTTTGACATGCAAGCAATTCAGTAAGAAGGGAAAAGACTAGAAATTGAATTTAACTGATGCAAATGAAATTAAAGCTAAATTGGTTGTCACATCAAGCTGATGTTAACTATGTAAATGTTGCTGTTTGTTAAGCTACCATTTAGAGTTTAGAATGTGACAAAAATAAAGTTCTCTTATTATTCGTTTAAAATACAAACCATGCATTTAAAAGAATATATATAAAGATTATTTCCCCTGCTTACACCTTTAAAATTGAGTTTAAAATCTCCCCTATTTTTTTATAGTATTTTTCAGTAATTAAAGTTCACATATACTGTAGTTCCATTCTACCAACAAAAAAAAAAGAGAGAGAGAGGTTTTTCTGTGTAAGCAGTATCCCATTACATCATTGCTTCAAATGCATTCATTCTCTACAATATTGTTGGCTGTTTCAGGTTAACTACCAAAATCATTTGCCTGAGAAGCCAGATTTAATTGTCCTACAACTACCTCTGTGAAGTACAATAGGGATTACAAGTACCCATTGATTATACTATTGGGTAGAATAAGGCACTCTTATTCTAGCATTTCTCATTCATTTTGTCATTGCATTCGCTTTGAAAGAGACCAAATGGGTCCCAGCAGGTGAAAGCAAAGAAACCTGAAAGGCCCCCTTTGATGAATGACAATACCACAACTGCCCTCCCCCCATTTTTGGAGATTATAAAACCTTATTAAATCATGCCCTGTGAGATATTGATTGAGAGGGAGCTAAACTAAAACCAACAATAGCAGCATGGATCAGAGAACAGCACTTTCATCAATGGGCACTAAACACAGCTAAGCTTCCCAGTTCTTTTTGATGGTTTTTTTAACTATTTATTTACTTTTGTTTAAACCGTTATGCAAGAAAGTCATACAATTATACCAACATTGTCAATCTCAAATAGCCAATAGTTGTCCCTGTAAAACTAGCCATTCACCTTTCAGACTGTAACCGAGTATTGCACAAACAACCGTATACTTGAAGTTAGTAGTCTAGATTTTTTTTTAAACAATTCCGAGTAATTAGCACAACTATTACTGACTTCAGGACCCCCTTCATAATGACAAGGCTGTTTGTGAATAAGTTGCTTGAAAAGAACAAATTAAGGCATTTGCTAAAGATAGCTGCGAGAAACCGAGGAGAAAACTCGCCCATATTTTAAAGCTATATTTGATTTTAGACTGTTCTTGCTTGGCTGTCATGTCAGCCATCTGCGAACCCCATTGCAAACATTCCATTTATGACAATCACCTCAGTATTACTTGAATCTGCCTGCTTTGGAGAAGACCTCTATAATAAGACTGTGTTAATTAACTGTCAGTAGATATTTTTTTAAAAGCGTACTACATCTCAGACACTGGAAGGAAATGACAAAACACAAAGAAGTGTACATCTAATATTACAAATATCTTCCCTACCATAAGAATCAAAGTTAGGCCTGGCTCTGAATAATTTTTTTGTTTTAAATACTTTGCTATTGATTTCTTTTTCCCCTTTCCTACCAGATGTCTACAGGTGATCACATTTGTTCACTGCTATAGGCAGACCCAGGATCAAGGATATTGTTGATAGAGGAGAGGGGGAATAATTTAATGATAGAAACAACTCATTTTGAACCAGGAATTATTGTATCCTGATAATAATTGATTGCTACAGTAAAAAAACTACGTTAAAATGTTAATTTTAAAATTAACCTTGGTGGAAGAATGAAATAACCATCCAGATTATAATGATACCAATATTAATGTTGTTTTTAATTTTGTTATCCAAGATAAGCAGTTCTGCTATTTTTTATTAATAGCCTTATTAGTGGGAGTATGTAAAAGGTCTTCTCTGACAATCATAAGTACAGTTATGGAGTTGCTGAAATTAAGCATTGTGGGTTTTCACTGAAAAAAATTGTGATGTAATCTTTCTGGTAGCTAAAATTTGTTTTGATACCTAAAAGTTATAAAACAAAATTAGATGTTTTAAAATGATGTGTTCAGGATATCAGCAAGGGAAATATACTAGGGCTTTTGTTGATGTTTAAAATGTTAGTCTCAAAAATATCTTACAGAAGAAAATCCTGGAAAGATATATAATACTGTAGAATAATAGAAATATCATGCTTTCAAACGGGGTATAAAAAGAATTAATTATGTTATAATCATATGTTTATGTCCATATTTATGTTTGATTGATATATACGCTCTTTATTCTAATAGCTACCTTGCTGCTATTTAATATTTTCTATTTGTTTGCCTTCTCCATGTCAAGTCTGTGATTTTATACTGTACATTGCATTAATCTAAAACATTAATAAATACTCATTACAATCCTCATCTATTTATCTAATTGCACATCCCTATGTGTATAAAATGCAATAGTTAATACATATTTAAATAAAAAATATCACTCAATATTTTACTTATTTTGTGAATAACAGTACTTTTGATAATGGTGAAATTCATATATATAACAGAGAAACAGAATTTAAAGGCAGGCAGTTTCCAGTCACATTGTGAAAATTATGCTTTATGTATCTTGAACAGATTTTATAAATATAGCATGCCAGTTACAGAGTTTTAAATTTTTATATGCTGCTCAGGATGAATAATTAACTGGCTGAAATCTATTGCTAATTGTATTTTCATTTGATTTGACTTTTCAAGCGAAAATGTTTCATGCTAGTTTTATACTAGTGATTACCCATTTCTGTGCAGATCCATGTAGCCTGTAGAAAATCTAACATAATGCTTTTGGCTCTGTGAGAATCTTGTAATTCAACCATCATATATTGCTTTGCAAACTCTACGTATACTCTACCTTAATGAGCTCTGTTAAAATAGAATCTGATGGATCAGAATGTTATAAGACTATTACTTTCTATATCAGATTTTCTGCCCCGCCTTTCCTTTCTCTGGGAACAGATATTCAGTAATTCTTACATATCTATCTTCCAAATTACATTATAGATTCTGAGAAATATGATTGTAAACTAAGTGATGGTAAACGAAACAGAACTATCGTATTTCCACTAATCTTCTGCCAGTTACCTATCGCGGTTACAATCAGTACTGATACATGTATTTTCTTATTTACTTTCAGTCATTTTGTTTCTGTTTCCTATTCAATTACATATTGGCAAAGTCCTACAAAAATGGGGAAATCAAAATAGCCTAAATGTTATGCAGAGGAAAAACCAATGAAAAATCCAATCAATATGTTTTCAAACACATTTTAAATGATTTACAGAACAACTAACTTTATACAGGAACTGGTAGTGTGATGTCAGGTACTTACTTTAACATTTCATCAGTATTTAACTTTTCTGTGCTCTCAGATAAGCTGATGTAAGTGAGATGAAGTCTATTGCCTAGTTATACAAAACATGAATCATCAGGCCCTATCATCTTATGGTGACATCGATTTCTGTTTAATAGAGGGATTTACTAATTGGACCACAAGGCTGTTTCAGACAATAAGAAATGAGAAGTAGAGACGTCCAGGTATTTTACTAATATAAATATGTATGCATAGGTATAAAATAAGCCCCTCAAATTAGTTATCAAACATAAAGTATACTTAAAGATCTAAAATTAAATACATTTACTAAATCATCACAAATGCCATTCACAGAGAGAACTTGAATTTTAAAGGTCAATTCCTGTTAATATCTTCCTCATATTTACACATTTTTTTAGTTGCTTAGGTTTGTGTTCTGCTCTAGATGCATTATCTCCTACTATAATTAAATTTGCACATGTGCATCAAAGGAAGATTAGTCCTCAAAGGCCAAATATTGTCTCCTTGCAAAGCCTGAGTGAATAAACTTTGATTCAAAGTGGTCTGTCTGTTTGTGTAGGATGAAAATTTTCTTCCCATGCTGCAGGGCACCAGCAGAACTTGATCTGTGGCTGTAGTGTTCTTCTTGCAGCCTCTGGATTTCAGTAGCCTCGGACCCAGCTCTGTTCCCCTACCCCATGGAAAGAAATCTGCCTCACCTGATGGATCATCATTCTCCCACTCACAAAACACACCTCCATGCTACTGCAGTTAGAGCAAAGTTCCAGTATACAGAGTGCTCCAGTTGCAGTTTTGGTATTCAGGAGATCTGTACATCCTAGCCTCCCATGGTGGAGAACACTGAGTGCCCTCACCTTCCTTTGAAATCAATGGGATTAGAGGCCTCAAAGTACCTCAGGATTTTGAATCCACTTTTCAGAGAGCATCAGCAGTACATTAGCAAATTTGGCAGCCATTTTACCTGGCCCTATTGCCCTCTCAGGATATAACATGGACAGCATCCATGTTCTTGTAGGACGCATTTGACTCTGTGATGTATAGCCCCAAAGTGCACAAAATGATCTAATGGATTCACATGTGTGTTCATAAATATGCCTTTTTTTCTTTTATATAAACATGTTAAATTCAGTGCAACATCTATGCTAATGTAACAGAAGTTAAATGGATACGTCAGGAAATTATACTGTATATGTCAGGAAATTAAAAGTGATGGTTTCCACATCAGCTTTAACTTGGATACATTACAGGACTATATTAAAGCATACATTTAACATAAATACAGGATGTTTTAGACATTTGGGAGCTGTTCCTCTGCTCTTTTACATTTTTTTTGCCAGTGTAACCACTTGATGAATAAGGCCCTAAAAAGGGGCCTATATGTAGTTGTGTGGGAAGCATAACTTTGAATTTTCCAACTCTTGTGTTTAAATGCTGAGCTATGTCATTATGTTAACATAATTTGTTCATTTTTCTCTACTAAAAAACGATAAAATGATGTTGATGCCACTATTATAAACGAAACAAATGTGCATGTTAAATTCTCAGCTATAACTTGACTTTAATATTTTTCACTTTGATATCTTTTATTCACCCTCTAAATTTCTTGCAATCCCTTTTTCATGAATACTTGTGACAATGTAGCATTTACCCACTACTCTTGCTTGCTGAATAGATGGTTGTTCCAGTCACAAAACTCAATTTCCATACATTGGTAACAATCCCAAATAATTGTAATGTATGATAATGTAAGGAAAGTTAAGCTTTTTCGTTTCTGGGGAGGAGTCATTTTATATCAGTAAGTTACAGTATCATCACTTTGTAACAAAGTCTATGGATCGATAAAACTATTGCTGGCTGATTATTCACGTAGAAAAGAACAGAAAGATCTCCAGTCAGCTTCTAAATGGAATAATCTATATCACTAAAATGCCCATCTCCACAGTATCTAGGCACCAAAATTCTAATAGGGTCTACAAAGTCAAGGTGGTGGATTGTGAAAACTCATCAATGTCCCTGATAGGGAACAGTTTTAACCCATGTTTGATTGAATATAGAGAAATGACATTGTGGTACACATAAGAAATACAGTGAATGCATACAGTAATTTAAATGTACAAACTATCTAGCCATTCTGAATTAATAATGCTGCTAGAAACATGTTGCCAGTTAATAGACAGGGATGGTATTTAGTGATGTGTAAAAAATTTGAAAAGTTGAAAATGAAGAGATTTTTTTGTTTTGAAATTTCATTAGATGCTTAATATCACCAAGAGCCACAACCACTGGCACACAGACCGGCATTGGAACTTCACGCTTCTATGAATCATGCATTAGGCATTCTCATTTTACCTTAAAGGGTTAAGCACCCTTGAGTCCTACTGAAATCAGTTGAAACCTAGGACATTCAGCACCTTGCAGGACTGAGGCATTAATGATGGCTCAAACCACAGTGTAGTTTGAGCTGCTACCTATTCAAGGGAAAGAATAGAAGCTTACCACTGTCTCGAGACTGGGCTTTGGAACTGCTCAAGAACATTAGCTGAAAAGGAAGACCTTGATACTGCCTGAGACAGTCCATGTCTGAGTTACTGCAGAGAAAGGAGCCATGTAAATGCCTAGGTAACATAGTATGGAATGCATTGATCAAGTTGGCTCTAAAAGCTAGGTACCAGAGGCTTAGTGTGATATTAACTGGCTCTTTCCCTCATTTATTTTTATTTAGTTATTTACATGCATATGAAACATTTAAAATGTCTATTAAGGGCTCCAGGTACCTTTCCAAAGTATTAAAAATACATTGCCGACTAATACAAAGAAAAACCCAACGGCTTCCCTGGAATCTAGAACGGAGAAAAATATTCCAGCAACCATTCCAATTCTTGGTGTACAAATCCCAGCTCTCAACACAACCTACCCTGAAAGTTGGGAAAGAAGAGATGGGCTTTTCCGAGTGCTTTGGAGGTCACCCAACTATTGCTATTTCAGAACAGGGGTGAGAGTCTCCACATGGAAAAGCTGCTGTCGATGGTGGCTTCCTGTTTCAAAGGGGATCTAATTTTAGAGCCTCCACTGGTCCTAAGTGCAGCATCATGGTATTACTATTATATTATTATTTGCTGTTATCTATTTCATGTATTTATTGAGTGCCAACAGTGGTACTGGCAAGGTAAATAGAGAAAGGTCTGGCTGCTGCTCTAATAAGCATACATTCTAAGGGCCCAGTTCTGCAAACATTTACATATATACTTTAATGACACACTCTAAGCAGTCCCACTCAATCTAGTGCAAATCGATAGGCCTGTACCATCAATGGGACGATTCACATTGTGTAAAGTTAACCATAGGCATATGTGTTTGTAGGATTAGGGCCTAAATAATCAATATTCACACTTATCCCATTGCATTTTCTCTATATCCAATGTTTAGTTACCAGAAAACTAATTCTTTCATGATTTTTTTTTCTCAGTAGCTGCAATGAGTTTGACAAGAGCCTTCAGAGTATGTTATACGAGGTCCATTCATTTATAGTAGCTTTTCTAAAGAATGGTTCTGGTACTGTCTTACTAAAATATCTTCTAAAAAATTAAAACCACTGGTAATTTGGAATTATTAAGCTTAATGAAATATGTGAGCATAAAAAGGAAAAGATATAACTGATTAGTGTGTCAAAAAGCGAAATGTAGGAAGGGCACATAACAGGAAAAGAGTTTTTTTTCTGTTACAATGGAAAGCTAGCTGGCTGTTTTCTACTCAAGGACATCTAGAAGATGAAAAGTCATCTGAGTCACAGTGGTTCCTTCCTAGGTTAAGATTTGCTATCTGAAAAATATAGGAATAGAAGTTTCAGTTAATATCTGAGGTAACAAACAGGAGGAAGCTTGCTTCTGAAGAAACCCATTTCTTGACAAAATGTGAATAGCATAACCACCAGTTTTGTATTCCATTCAAACTGTCAGTAGGCAGCCAACTTATAATTGCTAACAACAACAATGATGGACGTTATCATTTTCGTTCGGAAACAAAAACAACTCTTGCTGTGATTTTTGTTTCCACGTCTTGCTGCGTGATGAATGTTCCTAACTGTGGTACATAAAGGCTACTCCTTATCCATATTCCAAGTCTTTCAGTTAGACCTTATGCTGGACTCTCTGCAAGAGAACATAAATGTCAGACATTTAATTTTAGAGCAGAGCTTCTTTTCAAAGCAGTTTTGCTCTGTATTGGTTTGTTTTGCTTAGGATGGCTGCTAACATGTGCACTGTTCATACTAATCGTAACTGAGTGAATACTGAGTCTCCTCTAAAGATGGTGTCTCCTCAGTCGTTATTCTGCTGAGCACATATATGGTATGGGATGTAAGTGGGTACTAAATTAATTTTAGTGCATGTGTTCCAAAAAACAGTCAACTTTCAATGATATTTAATTATGTAATCAACTGATTTTTTCTTAATTCAACCCTATCATTGCTCCACGTGTGTTTAAAAATAAGTGTGAAGAAAGTGAGGCTGCTTTGTTGATTAGCCACTTGACTTTTTTTCTTTGCCAGTTCATTTAGTTTGTTTTGCTCCTTTTCCGTCTTTACTCGGTAGCAGTCCTCTCCCCTCCCACACTTGCCCTTATAGTTTTCTTAGCCCCAGTGCTGAAAGTGGCATCAGCTAGTATCAGCTTCACCACAGCAATGTATTACTAATGCTAAGTATTGTCTAATTCATCAGTGTAACTTCATACCATTTCCATCTTAGGCAAAACATCCCTTTCCCAGCAATGTTGATACCTTAGAAATTGCTGTTGAAGACTGTTCCTGTTTTCTGAGGTCACTCTTCAGGGTAAGAAGGGACAGAGACAAGAGCCTGCATGAAAACTACAGGTTGTGTCATTAGTATATCTGTCTTGTATATTCAATAAACAATGTGAAGAAAGCAAAAGAAATAGATGGCAAATCAAAACTGTTGTAGATTCTACACTTTACTCCCTTTTACCAAGTTGAGCCCCAATCCTACACTGAGAACTGCGTCAACAGGTCAACTTCTGTGTTTATCAGAGCCCTATTGACTTACCTAGGTCCTTAATGGCTCTCTGTGGGCATAGAGATCATTCCACCCTATTCTCATTGTGGGATCAATAGCACAGATGATATATCAAATAGTAACAAAATTCAAACCTCAGGCAGGAAGGCATCTGCACATTTCAAGTCCTGGTTATTGATTTCTCTCCAAAAGCTTCCTCAAGAAGCAGTATTTCAGTACATTGAAATGATAGGTTAGTTTAAGTCATACTGTAATACATAGATTGAATTCTTTGGGTATGTTGTCTTGTATTCTGAGCACAGAATAAGGAACAACTCACGTGTTCTTTGCAATTCTCTGATGTTGACTCTTTGGCCTCTGTGCTGCTGTTTCCCCATCTATAAATGGGGGTTGATTATTGCCTGCCTCAGAGAAGGTGTTTTCAGAATTAATGAGTTAATGTTTATAAAGCAATTTGAATATGAAATTGTTATTAAAATTCTTAAAGATCTGATTTTGGAAAAATAGTTATACTGTGGTTTTAATTTTGAACAAAATGTGTACCTATAATATGAGTGTCTGCAGTCCTTTCTATTAATAATTAAATAACTGTCATCAAACTATTGCTTATTTGCTCACTGTAAACAAATGAACACATACACATGGAAAACAAAAGATTTTTAGAGAAATTCTATTCTGGTGAGAATTGTAGTGTTATTCTTAGGGGTGTGTGAACAGCGGAAAAAATACAACCCAATTTAAATGGAACCTATGCTAAAACTTGAGTTTTACAAAAGTTTGTTATATTTTTCTCCCTATGAACTTTCTCAATGTGCTTCTGTTCTATATAGATTCTTATATCACCTTCAATGCCATATTATCTTACTGCACTGCTGGAATATGCTCAGTGTTATAACTAACATCTGGCACATGTAGTTTGTTCTCTCTCACATCCTTTCTACTAGATTAAGCTGGAAGAAAACAACTCGGATAAGAAAGGCCATTCTTGTGATATTTCCCACATAGTCAGAATAGAGAAGTACCACACCTAAATTCTGGTGAAAGACACTATACCCTTAATATTTCCAAAATGATCCCCTGACAATAAATGGGGCGTGGTGAATTGCTGGGGAAAAATAATAAAATATGTCACCAGTTTCCCATAAACAGTTGCTGTACCACTCTCTGGAATCTTTGGCTCTTTTCTCAGGTGCCCGAGAAACCCATAAGCAGAGATGCTGTCCTCTCCAAATTTTGGATAGTTGTCATAGGTGTGTGATAAATACTCCTCTTCCCACAGTACAGAAGTATGAGGATAGCTCCTTTCTACTGTTGGCATTTCCTCCCTCTCACTTGCGCCTCCCAGCTTGTCAGAGAGAGCACAACACAGCGCAGTCACGCCTGAGTAAATTACTTCTGTTCATGGCATCTGTTGATGCCCCTAGCCACTACAGAAATCAAAACCAATGCCCCGTGATTTATGTGATCAATCACAGCAATCTATTCTAGCTGCACATTTTTAAAAAGTAATGAAAAAAATGTTCCCATTATTTCATATGTCTAACGTTGATTTCAAAAACCATAATTTTGGTTCAATTTTGTGACTTTTGAAACTCAGAAACAAGCACCTTTTGTTGAAAGAAATGTTTTGCCATGAATTTTTCACCCAGCTCTAAGTGCATAAATATTCAACCTGAATCACAAACCTCCTTCACCAAACAGATAGCAGGATGATAGCCTGTAGCATTTAGAAAAAATATATGGCACACACATGCACTGTCTGAAGTTTTCAAGTGTACTTTTGCATTGATGCTAATTTGTAGACACCTCATAATACTCAGATGAAAGAGGTAAGCAGGTCTTCCTTATTCAGGGAAAAGTTAGTTAAATTCTTTTCCTCATTTCTGTTCCTAACCGTGTTTGACGCCTTCAGAGCTGCACCATGCTTCCACATTATTTTCTCTTGCAAGTATTCCTCAGCTTTCAACTCCTATTGTTCCCCCTGTTCTGTCAGCTAATTAAATACATAAACCTCTGAGAAAGCCACAGTTAAATCACCCTGCTAATAGAAGACTTCTCAATAGGCCTGATGTCAAATATGTTTCAGATGCCTGATGAAACCTTTTCTTGAGGAAATACATTTAGCCATGCTGGTGACTCCTGAAGCTAGTGATTGCCCATAACTGTAAGGCAGGGGTTGATCACTAACCATGAGCTTTTGAGTACAGAAAAGTTTTAATGAATGTTCTAACTATGATTCTAAAAATGTTACACAGACTTTGGTTTAAATAAGAACTTTATGGAGTGGGCACTTACAACTTTATGTTTATTGTTGCTAAATAAACTCATTTCTGTCATTAACAACAAGATATTATGGAAAAATAGGAGCCCAATCTGCAGGTTTTGTTTGTCTGTAGATGCTAAGATGATAGTGTCTTATAAAATACCTTATATAGATGGATGGGTGAAGACAGAGACAATCTGGGCAATCAAACACTCTTTTATTGTCTTCATCCTTCAAACAGCAAGCATGTTAATCCTGTATACCAACTTTATTAAACATGCCCTTTGTGTGTTTTGTTTTGTAAATGTTTCTGTTTATATATAATTTTATATATTTATAAAAATATATAATTATAATATAACTATGTACAGGAATATTTACTGTCTGCTGTTAATATAATTAATTAGCCCTGGTATACATAATTTTTATTTTATTTGGTGTGCTATAAATCATTTTTTATTTCAGCAAGAGGTACAGTAAAAAGCCTAGTAAACGAAATGTTGTTTGACTTAACATTGCTAAATAATTGAACAAAGAAATGCTGAGTAAATGGTGTGGAAAAAAAATCTAACATCACTCTTATCAAAATGAAAGTTGTTTAAAAATTGAACCTCATTTTCAGCCTTAGCAGCTAGAGCAGGCAACCATTTCCTTACCTTTCTTCAGAAAATCATTTTCTCAAACCACAAAATAAATAAATACCATTTCAGAAGTTGACATTTTATGCCAGTTCTGGCATTAGCTTGTTGAGTTGCTATCAAATTAACTGCAGGTGAATCTGCAAATGAACAAACCTACCCTGCTGCAGTGCAAGGATCTTGATGGCTTGGTGTGGAGCTATGGCAACTGGCTTTCCTAGGCTTCCACTTCCAAGCAATTCACCCCGTCAACTGCATATGGTCAAATAACACAAAGGATTACTAACAAATGATGTACTGACTCAATTACTTGGTGAATATGGTTAGACTATATATTAGATCTAATCAAAATAGAGTAAGCAATGATCATGCAAATATTCGTTGAATGAATGAATGAATGAATAAATAATATTAATATTATTCAATCAGCTTTACTAATAAATGTTCTGATGGTTGACTGCAGAACCTAGGGAAATGAATGTTGGTGATTGGAATATGCTTTAGAAGAACTGGGTTCAAGGACAAATAAGAACTCCATAGCAAGAGGCATTTTATTGTGCTACAATGAAGGCAAAGAAGTAGTTTATCTGTAATGTAGATTTAGTGAAGAACCTCCTGGCAGAGATGTTCATGATGTTAAAAAGCTACATTCTTTCGTGGTCTGTGTAGTGTTTGAAACATGCTCATCAAGAGAGAGCTGTGAGCAACTTTCCATCTTCACTGAAAAAAATAAGCCACATTAGCTGCAGTTTCTTTTACATCAGCCAGACAGTGACCGATAAAGAAGGCATAAATGCACCCCCTAAGCAGGGTGAGTGTAAAAGTGTCTCATCTGTGACATAGCGAGACTTGTCCTGGATTTTGGGAGCTTGTGAAAGTCAATAGTGTAATTCTATTGGATGGGCTGTTTTAATTTCAATAGAATCAATAGATCCACAGAGTCAAAGGTGTTAACGTGATCCTATCCTTACAAGACTAAACAGTCAATATGGTTTGGGCTTTGGATTTTTGAGTACAGAGACCTTGGCCTGCTTAGTACCATGGCAAATACATTAGAAAATTAATGCCAAAATCTGGAAATGTATTGATTAGTATCATAAGCGAATTTCACGTGCACTGTTACCAGATGTCACCTTGGGGTATGCTCATTTATTAGAGTTACTAGAGAAAAAAGAATCAGAACGAGCTATAAATATTCTGGAATTGAAATTGACTGGTTATGCAGAAATATCTCAATTAAAACCTATTAAAGATTCTTTTCAGAGACAGGATATCTGCTAGAGACTCCTAGTGTGTCAGGAAATCCTTGGTGGAGAAGCAGGGTTAGCTCTATTATTCAGTTCTGAGATTTGAAAGATAGTCACTTTTCCTGCTTTTGACAGAACAGACAGACACAAGAGGGACACAATGCTAGCACAATAAAGCTAGGAAAAATATGGATTTTGCTCAGGATACCACATGACTGGTCAGATGCTCTAGATTGGCAGATCAGTCACAACAGCTGTTGCTGTAAGCGCTATAGGCTTTCCCCAGCCTGGAACATCATTGGGCTGATCTGTTCAGCTCCTTCTCTTTTTACTGGTCTTTTTCAGACTGAGCAGAGCTGGAGGGGGAGGGTGTCATCTCATTGTGCTGGTGTTGTGCAATATGGCTGGTCTCAGGAGCAGGTAAAAATCCTAGACAGGATAAAAAGAAGATAGTGAGTGGAAGGGAAGGAACAATGAAGGAAGGAAAGACAGAGCAGTATTTATTGTCTTAGGCTAAAGTCTCTTTTAGTGCAGTGGTTATGATCAGGCATACCCAATGCTCTGCTGAAGTCTGGGTGTCATGATGATACGATAGCTTCCAAGGCTCAAAAACTAAGGACACGGTCTCTGGAGCAAATTGGGGGTCTTCTGGCTTTTCCATTCCTCTGGGAATCCTTCAGCTCACCATTTTTTTAAGGACCCCCCAAAAGGCATGATGGATGGTCTAGCCCATCCTCTCATTATTTTGTCCACCTAATTTCCAACACACCAATTTTGGTCCACTGATTTCTGGTCCTACACATCTTTTGTTGACCAGACGTGATCTTAGCACAATCTGTGAGTTAAATCAGTAGTCCTTTTTGTTCAGATTAACAGAGTCTTTGTCTGTTAATGAATAAGTAGTCATGGTGTGAAAGATAAAGTTCTGCAATGGATAAGAAACTGGTTAAGAGGCATAAAACAAAGAGTAGAAATAAATGGTCAATTTTAACTGACTAAAGGCTAACAGTTGGATGCCCCAGGGTTCTATACAAGGATTGTCTTGTTTAATATATCGTACTAATAAACTGAAGGAAGTGTGGGCAGTGAGATGGCAAAATCTGCATATGTCACAAAATAATTTAGGTTACTGAAGACTAGAAAGACTATAGGATCTCCAGAAGAATCTTTAAAAAGCTTGGTGATTGGGGAACATGATGGCACATGAAATTCAATGTCTAAAAGTGCAAGGTAATGTGTGCTGAAAGGAATAGTTTCCAGATTCTAACCTAAGTACAACTATTCATGCCCATTCAGTGGTCAAAAAAAGCCAATAAGGTATCAAAACACGTAAACACATGGATAGAAAATGATACTGAAAATAATATAATGCCATATTTAAAATGGCAGGACTCCCTAAAATAAATATTTTATATTTTAGGGAATCCCATCAGTTATGGCATTATAATATTTCAGTATCATTTTCTATCCATGTCTTTATATCAGAAATTGAAGAAGTCCAGGTATGCACAATGAAAATAATTACATGCATGAAAGGAATTTTTTTGAAGGACACTCTGAGACTGTTCTGTTTAAAGACGAGCCAAACAAGAGGGCATATGATAAAGACACACAAAATAAATCACATGGAAAAGACAAAGCATGCTCAATTATTCCATAATACAAAACCATGAGGCCATTCAATGAAATTGCAAGGCAATAAATATAAAACAAATCCAAGGAAAGCCTGTTTTGCAGAATACGTGATTTGTGTGGGGAACTCATTGCCACCAGGTGTCATTCAGGCCAAGAGCTTAGCAGGGTCTTTAAAAAGATTTAGATCTTTATATGAATAAAAAGTTACATTACACAGACTGTATATTCAATAAGAACTATAAACCCAAATACTTCTGGGAATAAGCCAGTCACCAACTGATAGAATTGCGGGGGAGGGAATCGTTTGTGGGAAGGTTAATCCATAATTGTCTGGACTTTCTTGTGAAGTGTCTGATAGGACGCTGTCAGACAGAATCCTGCCAGCTGACCTTTGGTAGTTTCTATGTTCCTGTTTTCATATTTAACATCTAGTTAATAGTGAGAAAGTTATTATTTTCAATTAAATTCAATCCCAGCTTTAAAATGCAGCAGCTAATTCTTTTTAGCTTCCTTTTCTAAATCTGTTACAGAGGCTTTGAACAATGATACTGAAATAACATTTCAAATACTTCACTGTGCCTAATGAATTACAGAGCACTTGATTAATGGCACTTGTTCAACATCACACTGACAGTAGTATGAAGTGTAAAAAAAAATGGTGTTTCTGCCTGGTGTGTTTTCTCCTATGAGACAGACCAGGCACCATCAGAACTGATTTTTTTTATTGCCTTTTCTTCTGTTCATCTGCTGTTGTATTTTTCATTCTACAAGTGTGCACTTTAGTCTTGTGCTGGTGCTTGCTATCAGAGTAGTTATTCAAGAGGTTTGCTGTAGATTCTGCTGAAGCGTCACTCTGCAATCACTAAGCCTCAATCCCATATCCTAACATGTGGCATGGGAGGGGCGGAGGGAGGAAGAGAAGCTGAAGGCATATGCTAGTCAGAACCCTTCACAAACAACGAGTCTGAAGAAATAGCTATCATAATGACACTGGTGAATTGCAGTCGACTAGAGGCATACTTCCAGTGCTGTATCAGAGTTTGTGTATTTTACTAACCTTATTTCACTGTACAGTTTTATGGGGGCCCCAGTGCTGCACTGGTTTGAAATAAATACCTTCTAAGCTGTATATCAGAGAGTAACAATGGTTGTTGGACCATCCTTGTATGTACAGTTGTTGCCTCTATTTCTTTTACTGCTTTTGGACTAAAGAGGTCACTCTCCTGTGTGTTGAGAGGTGAGGCAAGCAGTGAGACCAAGATACAATAGTCGACTTTGCCTTTTGTTAGCTCCTTGCTGGTTCCAGAGTCCACTGGTGATTGCAGTATTCAGCACTATTGTCAGATATCTCTGCTCTCCAGTTTTCCTCTTTCCTAGCAGAAAGATCTGCAACATAGGTTTTATAAACAGCACAGATAAGCCTGTTAGTCTTCAGATTTTTTTTTTTCCATTCATTATTATGTTCTCGTGGCCAATGAACACAATTGATCTCTACAGGGAAATGTTGTCAACATGAATGGATCCAATCCCGATCTTCTTATACTCACGCCCTAGTCAGACCAAACTCCCATTGAAGGCTATGTCTGTGCCTGAGTTAGGAAGTGTTGAGTAGGGCCTTGTATGAATAAAAATAGTATCTGGAGTTACACTGACTAGGATTTAAAAAAAAAACCTCAAAGCAGAAGGGGAATTTATCTTTATGCTTTGATGCCTAAGCATCAGGAAAAGATTTCTCCCCCATAGTTCAATAAAGTAAAGGTAGGCATATTACTGGGGGATTAGTGGCAGGGTACTAAAAGGACCACTAGTCTCTTTTACTTTGGCAATGCATTTAGACTTTAAAAATGATTTTCAGCATTATAAAGCTCTCTTTATTAACACAGGGCTAATTAATTTGTAAAACATGCCCTACCAATATCTTCAGAGGCTATTTCCTCACTTAAAACACAGCATGCTTTTGCACACAAAACCAGTTGTCGATGCTACATTTGGGACACAGTTAATAATCTAAATGGTGACATTTGTGCCTACAGTTAATTGGAAGTGTGATTTTTGTGTCTGTGAAAATGGAAGCGGTTTCTAAAAAGCAAAGCCATAATGCTCATGCACATTAAGGAGGGACCCCTTACAATACAGACCAGCCTACTACCTTGCGCTTCTCAGGGAGCAGACCTGGCTTAAATGTTAGAGCATGGGACTGGGGACCAGGAGACTTGAGACCCTGGTCTCAGTTCAGCCAGTGAGTTGCTTTGTGGCTTTTAGTAATCACGTAGCTTCTCTCTGCCACAGTTTCCCATCTGTAAAATGGGAGTCACATGCTTACCTTCCTCACAGTGATGCTGTGGGGATTCATTAATGCTTGTAGAGGCCTTTGAGATCCTTGGGTTGCAGATGCCATAAAAATGCAAAGTATTATTAGAATTGTAATATTTGTAATGAGTGGGCCAAGTATATATAAGCTTTGTGCCCAAAGAAGACACAAACATTTGCTATGCTAATCTTTTACGGCCTCTTATCACTTCTGTGCCCTAGAGGGCGACCTGCTGTAATTGTATAAATTTACCTAACTTCCTATTGAGACGTATAGCTCACAGATTGAGAGCAAGATAGATAGAAGTACCAAAGGCAACTATCTGTGACTGCATGGTTGGGCTGTTATAGTGCCTGAGGAGTTTACACTTGATACTTGGCTGGGAAAAATCTCAATATAGAAGTCTCAGCCAGTTTGGGATTTGTGCCTTTTTAACAGTTTGTCTTGAGACTGGTACTCATGCCATGGAACCACTGCAGGACAGCTTGACTCTGGGTGCCATCAGTTTCATCATCCTGACACCCCATAAATTACCTGGGGTGATATAGGGTGGAGCGGCAGAGTATCAAACCTTTGTATGTGGAGAGCTCTGAAGAGGAAAACCAATACTTAGAATTGGATCAATCAAACAGGAAACAAACTGAATCGATATTGCATGAGGAACAAGTGTAATAAACGTGAAGCGCCAGTCAGATATGTTCTCCGTTAAGGAGACAGCTCATTGTGGGCTGGGCAACCTTCAGCTATGTTGCTTCCATTGTCATCCCTAGATAGATTTATGTTGGTGGTCTTGAGCATTTAGAATATATTTGAACAATCACAAGTTGTGTCTTCAGACATTTTCAGCAGTGCTTTTCTTTCTGTTGCACTGGATTTTTGGCTAATAATTCATGGATTTTATTAGGTTAAAAAAGGTGCCATGAATTGTGTGGTGATTTATGAGTGTGGATGAAAATTCACTGGAAACAAGACTGAGACCCAAACCCCCTTCATTTGTGACTTAAGGCCGATGGGAGGCTAGAGGCCCAATCCTTCAACCCTTACTCAAAGGAGAGGCTTAATATAGCAGCAAAACCACTTCTCAGGAGAAGCTTAGGAATGCGAGAGCTCTAATGAATAAGCAACCTATGTTTCCAAACTGCCACTCCTGACTCATAGAAGGCATCTATCCCCACATTTGGAAGCACACTTACTTCAGGGGTAGGACTGAGGCCACCCTTCTGCATGATCCCAAGATGGCTGGTGGAGACGGTCTATGGACAGTTTGGTTTTTTAACTTTTAAAAAACATAGGTGTGTGCGCATGGGTTATGCTGCTGAAATGGGAGATAGATAGCCTGATTGCTGGAGAATGTGAACAAGGATCAATGCTTTCTTCCCCCATCCTCAGAGCCCAAGGAGGACCCCCATGATCTTCTGCACCCTGGACCTCTTTTTTTAGTGTTTGTTGAGATGAGTCTTCTGCTGTTTGATGGGTCCTTTCCATCCTGACCTTTCAAATACGGAGTTTGCAGCCAGAGAGTACCATATAAGCCTTTGCCACAAAACCTGTACAATTTTTCAATAGCTGACTGAGATTTATTGCAGAATCTTCCCTACTACCAGGACATCAGGAGCACACAGAGCACATAGCTTTATAAGGAAACAATAATGGAATCAGGACCTAATGTTAATTCCTTTTTCAGACTCCATGCAATCTGAAACACAGAGAAGAAATCAATAGGTTCTGCATACCCATATAAAATGTTCATTTGTGGAGCGTGATGGTTATCTACAATAAGCATTAATTGGAGCTAACAGAAAACAAGCTTCACACTTCCTGCAGAATGGCAAATTCAATGTTTGACCTGGAGTCACAAAGAGGAAAAAAACCAGTGCTACCTTTTCTCTTCAGTTCTGCTTTTCTTTTTTTTCCCACCACGAGTGAAGTGCATTTTCAACCAGTGAAGACGCTGTGTGCTCAGCAAAAACCAAAATTTACACATTGCACTGGCTTATGGCTGCTGAAGTTCAGAGAGCTAGTTCCAGTTGCCATGACACTTCTTTGCAGGTTGCTCTTTAGCAACATTCAAGATCAGGAGAATTCCGACAGGAGAGAGCTTGCAGAGGAAGACATCATGCATGGCAATTCTGGAGGAAAAATAGCACAAGGACACTTACCAAAAATCCTAGCTAAGAAGCAAAACCAGCTAAAGGTTGTATACATTAGATTTACATTATTTTTTCCTGGAAAAGCTATAAAGCAGAAGAAATAGATGATGGAAAGGAGGATTGTTACACAGGAGAATTTTTCTTAGGGATCATATTTTTATTTTTTTAATAGAGAGATTTCTTTAAACTCCAGCCAGAAAATGGCAAAGGTGAAGGAAATGTGCTACCCATGTGGCACCCTCCCCCCCATTTTTTATTTTGAAACTTTAAGGCCAGGTTACAATGAAAGTTAACATATTATATCATACATTACTTATTTAGGATCATGTTATTATTCAAAGAACTTGGCTAAAGATTCTGGCTTGCTAACTGAGGTGCCCTCTGCCTCTGAGTATGCAGAAAAGGGTGACAAAAATTTTACATACCTAACTGCTTTTTGGCACTCATCTTGTGTATGTACTTGGTGTGAAAGTTTTTGAACTGAATGGGTTAGCAAATGGGAAACAAATGCTAAAATGACACATTCACGCAAATGAACACACACAGAAAAATTATAAAAGACCAGCACACCATATCATCTGTGGATGAACACAATTCACAAAGTGATCACTCCATAGCTGACCTATTAGGTCTCATCCACTTTCAAAAGACGAGCCTGGGAGCTTAAATTCATAACTTTGCTAGACATGAAAAATCGGGGACTGAATAGAGACACTGGATTTATGGCTTATTACAACAATCTATAATCCACTAAGAACCCCCGCCTCTACCCCCACCCCAATCCCCAGCTGCTTCCTCTCCTTCCTTTCTCCTGTATGATTGGAGGGGTGTTAACAGACCACTTCACCTTGAATGGGTCTTTGAAATATGAGTTTACTTATGATGAACAATCTGTTCCATCTTGTATCAAGCTGTAACACTCTAAGGGCTAGTCTACACTTAAAACTTACAGCGGCACAGCTTTATCGGTACAGTTGTGCCACTGTAAAAGTGCTTGTGTAGCTGTGTTATGGCGATGGGAGAGAGCTCTCCCACCAACATAATAAAACCATGTAAACGAGTGGCTGTAGCTATGTCAGAGGGATAGTGTCTCCTGCCAACTTAGCGCTGTCCACACAAGTGTTTATGTCAGCACAAATTATGTCACTCAGGGGTGTGTTTTTTTCACACCCCCTACGCAACAGAAGTTTTGCCAGCACAAGTACTAGTGTAGAGAAGGCCTGAGTATGTTTCCCAGATCTGAAGAAGAGCTCTGTGTAAGCTCAAAAGCTTGTCTCCCTCACAAACAGAAATTGGTCCAATAAAACATTACCTCACTCACCTTGTCTCTCTAACATTCCTTCCTAATCTATTTCTTTAGTGAAAGGGCTACACGAGTCGTATCTCAGGAGGTAGCCAGAAAGCGTTTGCCACAGGGTTCGACAGAGGTAATTCCCTGAAACACACGACTGTAGTTGTTGGCACAGCTGTGTACCCCTAGGCTCTAGCGTCTCTATGACTGACTTTACTAGCAGCAACCAGGACTACATGCTTTGGTTCACAACACATTTGGAGGAGGGGAGAATTAGACGGTATCTTGTTCCAGCCTTAGGCCTATCGCACCTGCCCATGTATACAAAAAGCAAAGGCAGCTAGAAAGAGTCAATCTAAAATCTGTGCAACTTTTCAAAGAATCAGCAGTGGGATCTTTTCCTTCACCCCCAACCACGCCTTTGATGCTGTAGCAAACATGGCATTGGGATACAATGGCTGTAGTCATGGAGCTTTCTACGGGGTCAGTACTGGGGTTGGAAACTAATGCTACATCTTCATTATTGTCCTTCCCTAACTTTGAGACGATTTCTCATTTCTCATTGCATTTATTTCCCAGAATCTCCGTAGCTGCTTCTTATGGCTCTTCATTAAAAAAACTGGACTAAGAAGTCATCAAGCACTGTGGATTATTTTAAAGTGTTTATGAGGTGCTCAGCTACTAGAGTGAACAGTGTCATAGAAAAGCCTAGAAACAATGAAATATAATACAAATATAATGCTCACTGCCAAGAAGTTTATCATGATACTCAGCCTTTTTTTCCCCTTTCTTGATTCCTAATTATGTCCTCATGCCCCACTGTAAATAATTCCTCTTCCTTTCTGGAGTTTCTTGACATTGTTGCTATGTTCCCTTGAATTGTCACTTACCTAGACAATACATATAAGGAATGATTAAAAGAGCTAAATAAGTCAATCTCTTCCGCCCCCAGATAATTTTTGTTGCTCCTCTCTCAGCAACACTGTAAAATGTCAATTTCTGTCTGGTGCTGAGGTTCACAGAACAGAACACGCTATTCCATGTGCAATCACACATGAGCCATTTTGAGAGGAGCTATTCCTTCCCTCCTCTGTGATGTGATGCCTCGGCACATCTCTCAGTCTGTTTTTAGCTCATCAATTGCCATGATATTTAGATACCAAATATAAGAATTTCAAGGCTCAGCCTTGCCTGCTCTGCCCTCATTGAGGTCGTATTCCACTGGTACTCTTCAGGACATGAAGGACATTCTCCACTCTCAGCCACTGGGAAAAAAAAGCCGTGTCCTGTAGTTTTCAAGGAAGCAAAATACAACCCATTTCCACCTTCTGCTGTAAGGATTTCTATGTCTAGGCTCCTTTCACAGAAAATGCCTTGTTGACAACTTCAAGGAACTTTGTCCTGAGTACTGTCAGTGGCATGATACTCTTGGTCAGCATTGCAGAATGATGCAGAAGGAGAGGTGATCAGATTCTAACCCACTGAAGCTTCAAAGATGGGGATGAGAGGTGAGATTCTCAGACCCAGGCTGGAGCACTGCAGAGAGACTCTAAAAGAATTCTCCCAGGGGCAGGGGGTTGAAAAAGATGTCTGCAGGCTGTCATCTGAGAGCTCCCATCACTAGTGCAGGTGTAAGGAGCAAGACACGGATGAGAGGCACATTGGGGGTGCGGCCACAGCAAGTGGCATTGCAGAGATTCTGGGCAATGTTGCCACCAACAGCAAGCTGGGAATAGACGGACTGACTAAATTATGCCAGCAGCCAATCTGGTCCTTGAGCAGCTCTGAAGTTAGAGAGCACAAAGGGGGCTTAAAGCCAGCTTTGCCCACTCTCCCCTGGACTGTGAGTTTTGGTGCCTGCACCTCTTAGACCAAGAACCAAGACTTTAAATTGGAAAAGTAGTCTTGACTGGTGGAATCAATATAGTGCAGGGACTGCTGCTTTCACATGGTCTTGCCTAACCGTTCCATTGAGGAGATGAACTGCTGAGTCTTGCGCCAGCTGCAACTCTTAAAAAGCCAGCACCAATATAATTTTCATGTTTTGAAATGTAGTGGTGCAAATTAGACCAGCTCAGCACATAAATACGTAGATAAATAAAATTAAAAACCCTCAAACCCTCATAATGATGTCTGGTTAGGGAGGCATTATACAACGCCACAAAAATTGTATCTGGTGATATTACCACACACTGATAATATTGTCAGATTTTGTAAAACTCACCATGGTGAGTTCTAGATTCACTTTGCACCAAAGTCAAACTTAGATCAATGGCAAACATTAGAATGGGCCCCTTTATGCTCTTACTTCTGCTGGAGCCAGATAAACCAGGGATCTGGGACTGTTCCCAGGATCCACCACTGTCCAGTGAAAATTTGGGGCAGAGTCCAGCTTCCTCCACACTGTGAAAGTTTGCTGAGAGCTAAAAGTTTGTTAATAGCTGTATTAGTATTTTCCAAAATTACTCCTGCTTTGCTAAACAATCTGTTTTACAAAGCAGAGGGAGATCGCAGGTGTTTCCTGTACAACAGCAATAGCAGCAGCAGTTAGAAGTAGTAGAATATTTGCTTTAAGTGGCCCCATCTATGCTAAAGATATAGAAATGTCAGAAGTCCAAGTTACAACTTGTTTGTCCCTTGACCCAAATATAACATGATTCTATTTTTTTTTAGTTGATGTGACTATAACTACATTCCACAGCAAGCCTTAAAAGGTTAAGGTTACTATCTGTACTATAAGATGAAACTCTGTGATCACTGCATCCCCTATATAACAAAATCAACTGTGCTAAAAAAGCCTTATATATGCTAGATGTTATAGAGTTCTCTCTTTCTTTCTTTCTCTCTTCCTCACATGCTCACTCATTTATACATGCTTGCTGCCCTCAGGATATCTCCAGAGAACCATGCTTCTCCATTTACTGTAATAGAAAGTGCTTTGATTTAATGACAGGGTCATCGTCTGTCAAAAAATCAGGCGATCAGAAGATTCCCAGTTAACTAACAACAAGTAATCAAAACGCTGTATAGAGTAATTTGAATGACCCAGGTCCTTCATCTCATTAGGCTGTGATAAAGAAAACATTTTTATGGTACCGTCCATAAATTTAGTTGCTATTTGGATTTTTTTAGGTCTCTTCATCTCATGTACCTGATGCTTATTGCTATGCAAATACAGGAAGTGTTGCCAATTTTATCAAAGAACAGCTGCAAAGCTGGAAAGAACAAGAAGCGTGACCCTTATAATGGCTGTCAATATTTTAATAGATACCTTTCAATCCTTCACCACTTCTATGCAGAGTAATGACTGTAAAGCAAGAGGAAGGGAGAGAAAGGTGGGAGTTATACTACAAATGATAAATCTCTAGTGATCTGAAACCTGTTAGTATGATCATGTTATATAAATAAATGCCAATAGAAGGCTTATTGTTTCACATCAGTGTAGTTCTTGCACATCATGGGGTAATGTATTCTAAAGAGTGCATATAAGAAGGAAAGCTACCGTAGAGAGAGAATATTAGAAATCAAAAGTCTATTTAATTTAATGATTGAGATTCTGTTTCCGGGCATAGGCACTTCAGTATTTCTATGCCTCCTTTGGCATCTATATTTAGACCCTACAGTGAATTATCATCTTCATGCTGACAACACCACACCAAGGTCTGTCTGCTCCCTCAGCTGATCTGAGTGAGAAGTTACAGATCTGCCATCGTGTCAGCAGAAGTACAAATGTGGATATCACAGAATTTGTCAAAAATGAATGCTGAAATGTTGAAAATAGGCTCTCCTAATTTATTAAAATCTGCTCTGGACTTTAAAGGAGTTTTTTTCTTCTTGAGCACTAATCAGATCATCCCTTCCAAAATTAATTTCTTTAATACTAAATGATGTACCAGGCATGAGTGGAACATAGCTTGTCACCTTAGGCACCTGGTGTTTCATAGTGTGGTAGTAGAAATTGCTGATGAAGAACATGCATGACCCAACAGCAATGAAGGACCTAATCGTTTTGTTTGTTCCTGCTCTTTTTAAATTTCTGCCTAAGAAGCTATGGAGGACCATTTTTAAACCAACCAGATTGATAAGTGGTGCTGCATACTTTTGTGACTGTTCAGAACATTTAACTCTGCCAGCTTCGTTCTGTAATAAGATTCTATAGCACCTGTAAGTCTTGAAGAATCCCCTTACATGGATACGTCCCATGTCCAGGGCTGATTTATCACAGCACTTACTCCTATGCAGCCCTCAAGGTAGAAAGCAAAAAAAGCAAGACAACTTTTGCTGCTCTGCCATGGCAAATGAAGTGATCATGGAATAAAAACCAAGAAGCAGCCAAGCATGCACAGCCGAAACAACTCAGTCTGTGAGAATACTGCCCTATTGGGTGCTGACTTTAATTGTTATATGGAGCTTAAAAACCCTGGTGATAAGTGAGTTAGAAAAACCTTGAATAAATAGGTAGGTGGAGGGCAAACTACTTAGGGCCTGATCGAAAGCCTAGACTTCAATTAAAGTTAAGTATGTGCATAAGTGCTTTGCTGAATGGAGTCTTAAAGCTGTTTGCATTACAGGGCCGTACTGTGGAAAAGTGAAATGAGAAGATAGGAGCATTTAAAAAACCCAGGAAAAATGCTGGCACTCAGTTTCTGCTGGGGAACCAGTACTACCCCTCAGCTCCAGTTACCCCCTGCTTTCTTTGATGCTGCTTTTCCTGAGGCTCGCCATCAACTAGATTTTCACCTTGGCAGTCTGTCTTACCATGTTGTTTGGTGGCCACAATTGTCAGCTCAGGCCCGTGACCCTGTCTTCTTGGCTGTGTTTCAGGTTTTGATGTTTCTCAGGCTTTGGGGTGATATGAAAGGATTATCTGTATCTAGTGGGGTCGGCCTCTGCACAGTGGGAGTCAAATTTGTTTATGTCAATGAATCTTTGTATCATAAATGTTACTATTGTATACGCTTGCTCACTCCAAATGTATCAATTTGTAATAATAAGGTTACTATGTTTAACACCTGAAAGGAGCCTCTCCCTCTGCTGACAGAGTGAGAGTGTTTTAGTCTTTCCCTTTGTTGTTAAAGTAAGAAGTTTCCCTCTCTCCCTTTGATGCTAAAGTGAGGAGTTTCTGCCTTTTTCTTTGTTGCTTTTGGAAGGAGTTTCTATCTTTCCTTTTGAAAGGAGTTTCTATTTGCTATTGAAGCCCTAAAAAGATTAGAAAGGAACGTGCAGGCTCTGGGATGGGAGCCCTGGCCAGGTTCCCATCACAGCCCCCTGCATGAGAACCAGATATCCATCAAGGTGATCTGCACATAGTCACGTACACTTGTTTTTTCACCCTATAAAAGCTGGACCCGCTTGTAGCGACTTTGGAGACCTCACCTACGGGTGGACACACCACGTAGGACTTCCCAATTGCTGGGACAGGCTCTCCAAATCCTCGCTGCAACCGGGGCTCCCCAGCGACTGTGGATCTGGATGATGGTAAAATATTAATAGGGCAATTGGTGATGTATCTCTCTTAATCATTATAGTTAGTCTTATGTAATAATGATCAGGTGCATTGCTTTACCTTTTCTTTTCCTTTCTATTGTTTAGTATTATAGTATAATAAGTTTATTCTGTTATATATGTATCATTTTATTTTCTGTAATACTTAGAAAGAGATAGTAAAGAAACCTTGTTCTTTCTACTGGTGTCTGTGTTCTTTTCTGCCAAACCCCGTCAATTAGCAGAACATGGGGGTTATGTTTTTTAAGGACATTCATGAAACTAGGATCGTTTTTATTATTTTTTAAATTAACCATACGCCAATGTGTAGCAAGACAGGAAATCCTTCCTGCTTCCTCTAGTGTCCTTCCTCTGCTATAATACTAGGACAGGTAGGGTAGTCCCATCATCCTTATAATCAATCACAAGAGAGGGCCAGAGAACGGTGGCCAAGTGCCTGATCCTGCAGGCTGCGTGCATAGACAGAGCCTTCAACCTATGCAGAACCACATTGACTTCCATGGGGCTTGAGGCAGCCACAGGGACCCATCCACACACAACAACTTGCAAGATCAGTGTTCCAGTCAAATACTCTGGCTGCACTTTTAAAAGACTTGGATTATTTTATGGGCACTAAGAGCGGTTGTAGCTAAGCACACTAAGAAAAGAAAGATAGTCAAATCTCATGCTTCTAGGCAGCTCCAAGAGGTATTTCACTCCTCTTTGTTTTCATGCAGGCACTCACGCACACACAAAGAATTGGAAAGATGCATTATATATTTTTCAGCCTCCTCTGAAGAGTCAAGTATTGTCCACAGCTGGAAGAATACTATTTTGCTGTTATGTAGCACTTTCCATCTATAGATCTCAAAGTGGTTTACAAAGGAGATCGGATGCTCATTAATCAGTGCCCTTTTGCTATCTTGCTCCAAGTGGCTGTTGCTGTAATGGGGAGTATCTGACCAAAGGCATATGAAGAGTTAAGGGTGTTTTGGAAGGCAGTTGACGGGTGTGGGAACCCCAAGTTTGGGGACAATGCGGCTGGGTTTGGCAGGGGAGCCCCCAAGTTGGCAAAATGTCTGAGTGAGCCCAGCTGTCGAGAACAGGCGAAGGATGCTCCTGCTGGCAGTTTCATGCCCCACCCTGGCAAGACCTGGCTGGCTCAGGGTGGGCACCATGTGCAGCCTGCAATGGGGTGGGGGGGGAGCTCCTATCATGGGCAGTGAAGATGGGAGTGGGGGGAAGGGGACAGTCAGTGCCCTGGGGAGGGAGGTCCTCTGATCCTTCACTGCAAAACAGCACACCCACACCCACCACACGCAACCGAGATGGAGGGGACAGCTCAGGGCAGGGGAGGTCACTGACACTCCCCACTGCAAAAGAGCAACCCCATTGCCCCACCACCAGCAATCCAGATGCTGAGGAAGGGAGGTAGAAATCTTTCAGGTTTCTCTGCTGCTCCCTCAACCCCAGATTCCCTTCCTGAAAAAATCCTGCTCTTCCAGACCTGCTTCCCCCTGTACACATGCTCTCCATGCAGGTTCTGTCAGGCAGGGCAAGTGGCTGGAGCTTTGTGTCCTGAAGCTGTGCCAAAGGGCCAGGATAAGGAGAGAAGTGGAAAGATGCAGGTTGGGGGGCAACAACCTTACATGTCTCCCATCTCTCTGCAGGTGACATCACAACACCACAAACATTGCTGTCATGCAGTGGCTATGTTGCTGTTACCGAGTGAAGAATTCACAGTTGGGAAAGTGTTCCCAGGGGAAATGTTGCTCACAAGCAGCAGCTGCTCCTACAAATGTGTTACTGCCATCAAGTGTCTACTGTATCTCCATGGTACAGATTATGAAAGAAAGGCACAGAGAGGCCACTAACAGAGCTGGGACTAGAACACGGGTCTACTGAGGTGCACTCAAGTACTTTGGCCACTAGATCACACTTAACTGGAACTAGCTAAGCTAATTGTCTGGCCCTGTAAAACAAATCTTTTTTTGCATATTAATAGAGATCCGAGTTTCCAGGAAAAGAAAATGCAATTTTAGAGCTGAAAAAAATTGGCCAGCCAGCTTCAACTTTGCAAATTATTGATTTAAAGTGATACACAGAGTATCAAGAGACATCTCTTGATGTCTTTTTGATTAACCTTTTTATTTTTTTCTTAATCCAATAAAACATAGAATAAATGCATCATGTATAATGTACTAGGTGATTTAAGTTATAAAATTAGCATAAATCCTTATGGAATGTTATATGAATAAAATAATTAGTATGGTGTGTGCCTTACTATTAGTAGTAAAGTAGCTATCAGTCCTAATGTAATACATTTTCGTCAGAAATACACCAAAAGCAATGACAGCCTATTGTCAATATCCACAGTGAAAAAAGCAGGCTCAACCAGAGAATCTAATTATGGATGGTTGATTAAGGTCTAATACATCATTTTCTAGACACAGAGGAAAAATATGCAGCAAGTGGGGGTTAGAGGTGAAATCCTGGCCCTGTTGAAATCAATGGGAGTAGTGCATTGACTTCAATGGAGCCAAAACGTCACCTGTACATGTAAAACTAGGGCCAATGTCAACGATATCTTCTTGAATATATGTGAAAAGAAACTTTCAGAATAGCAACGGTCTATTACTGAGACCAGTGAGCCACTCAGAATTGGGGTGGGATCATCTGGGGCTTCCATTTTTGGAATGACTCTTCTGGCAATTAGTAAATCACTAAGCATAGTCCTCCCTTGCCATTTAGGTAATTTAATAATATTAAATGTTTCTAAAATAAGAAGTGGGTTATAAAGTATATAATTTAACTTAAGAGTAATTTGTTCAGTTGCTTAAATTTCCCCAAAGGATTTTTATCACGGTACAGTCTTACAGAATAGATTTAGCAATAGTGTGCCTAGAACATTTGAGTCTCTAATTCTAGAAGACGATGTAATAGTCTCTCATCTTAGTTTTCACCATTTTTAGCAAATATATTTATTTTTCCATATGTACGTGGCCAGTCTTTGTAACATGTTTATGTAATATTTTTAGCGTTCACTTTTGTCGTCTCTGCAAGTATTATTTAAAAGCACATTGCTAGAGAGACACAAACAGAACATGTTGTCCTTAATCAAGGCCCTTCACAATTTAGCTTCATCGTACCATTTCTTCCTATTATTTTATCACTGTGTTGATCCCCACTGTCACCCCACCAATGACACCAGCCTCAATCGCCCATTTGCCTACTGTTTTTGTAAGTATCTCTGGTCTGTCCTGCTCCATGTGCATGGGATAAACTCCTTATTAGAATCCTTAAAGCCAGTGATTTACTGCCCCTTTCTGAACTGTTTCCCCTGCGATGCTACAACACAAAGTCTAATGCCCAGGTTGAGGCCTCTAGCTCAAAATGGCTGACACATTCTACCATGAAGATTGCTGCACATCAGTCATGACTAAGTTGTCCTTATATATACTTTGGGAGTGGGATCCTTTGATAGAAAGGTGACATTTACATATGGGGTGAATTCCTGGCCCTGCTGAAATCAGTGAGAGCTTTGCCATTGACATTAATGGGACCAGGATCTCACTCATGAGGTATTATTAAAAGTTGTACATATTGTAGCTGTCATTAAAACAAAGGAATTTGAGATTACTTTCGTTTAACTTTTTATATTGCAGTGCTAATTTTCACCTCAAACTGATAGTGCAGCACCCGGGGATGTATTACGTGAAATGAAAAAAATAGCAATATATGTATATTTTAAAATAAACGATTGGCTACATATGCTATACCTAAGGAGATATTTGTAGGAGGTTAACCCACAGTGTTCTGGTTCCTCTCCTGTGACCCTGAAGGATGGCCCTTCCAGAGGACACAGTCTCTCTTTATGTTTTTCTCCACCATGTACTCCATTACAACTGCATTACAATAGCTGCAAGTTTTAGAGCTATCTACAGTACGTCAAACCCTGGGTGGGTCCAAGGAATTAAATAGCTCTGCTGGGGTTTTAAAATACTGCAAAAAACTATCAACAGGTAATTAAAATATTTGATTTTCTGCAAGAATTTACTACTTTTGTGCAATGTGGTGCAAACTAAACCAAATGTTTATTTTATTGAAAAGCAAAGCTTGTTGTTTCCATGTTGACATAGCAGAGGGTAGAGCTATCACAACAATTTCTGGTTCCAGAAATATTTTTCCTTCTGCAACATCAGCTGTCACTATCACCCCTTCTATCTGTCCATTTCTTCTTGTAACATGATTCGACTTATCACCTTGGTGCCTTTTGCTGACTATCTGGAGAATCAGCTCTCAACCAGGCAGACACCCCTCGCTACAATGTCTCACTGTTCATCCTGTCTCCACTGGACCCTCCTTCTCATGACTCAGCCCTCCAGCTGAGTTACAATCCATGTTCCCGCTGCTTCTAGGGTATTCTGCGGTCCATTCAAGCCACTCCCACTGTGGCCACTGCAGTCCTGCCACTACTCCAGTGGAAATCTGGGGAGTGGAGAGGACCCACGCTCATCCACTACTCCAGGTCCCAGCCCAGGAACTCTGTGTGTGTGGCAGCCTTCTGCTGTATCTCCCCCACAACTCCTTGGATTTCCCTGGGCCACTTCCCCACAGTCTCAGTACCTTCTTCACCCTTGCTTCAAGGCATTTGGATCTGCTGAGGCCCATCAGCCAATCACTGCTCTGTCCAGGGTGTAGCAGTCCTCCCTCTTCAAGCTCCTGGGAATCATTCTCCTTGCTGTGCTTTGCAGCTCCCTTTTATATCTGCTTCCTGGGCCCCGATTGTCTGCCATACTGCCCCCCTCTTACTGGATGCCTTTCATGCAGCCTCTCGAAGGGCCCTCTTAAGCCTTTCCAGGCCATTGTGGGACAGGCGCTCTGTCACACTTCTCTTCTCCATTTTTTCCTAGCTGTATATTTGTTTATGCCTGTCATCCTCTTCTTTCTTCTTCTCTCCTTCCCTGTCCTTTCCAGTCTAAGATTTTTATTTATGTTTATATTTTTAAGAATAAGTGTGAGAAAAGTAGGGGAAACAACAAGCAATATGTCATACAATGGACACATGCCCAACTAATATATACATATGTAGCCTATAGGCAGGATATATCACATAACAAATTGAGGAGACGTGCTAAATACATCCTGTTGGAGACAATATAACTCAACACCTCTGAAAATCAGGTCCATTAGACCCGGAATCACCAAAGTACCTAAACTAATAACTAACTTAAAACATATGAATTGTCCTGCTCATCGACTTCAGTTCTAAAAGGGAAGCACCTGCTTAAGTGTTCTGCTTTGTTGAATAGGGATTGATTTAAGCATGTACTTAAAGTTAAACATGTGCTTAAAGTGCTTTGCCGAGTCAAAGCCATAGTTAGGGGCCTAAATATGAATTTTCAGTACCAAGGCATCCAAGTTTCGGAATTTAAGCCCCGTTTCACTAGTTCAGTATCATCAACATTTTAAATTTCATTTGAATGTACCAGTTTTTCACCAGCTCAAAACCAGTAGTTTTGGATATGCAGACTTTTAATTCAGTATTTCTAAGTGCAAGTATTCAAATATCATGAAAAGAAAAGAAAATTGTCAGAGGGTATAATTATCACACAGTTGGGGGAAGGATTAATTAGTTTTGTTGTTGTTTTGCCTTCTGGTGTTTGAGGTATATGTTTTCAAGCTTTTCTCTACAACTGTGAGGGCTACATATTACTTTATTTTAATGAAAGTTGAGATTTTTACATATGACATGACTCCAGGAGCTGAAGCTTTAAGACAAACACCAAAGAGCATTAGACTCATCATAAAATCATGTATTGGCCACACTTGTAATCTCTGAATAAAACTGCAACTCTTCGTTATTCTTATTATGTCCTAAACCATTGATGAGTTTAGATCATTTATATTTGTACTATTAAACTTGCAGTACAGTTTTGACTAGCTCTGTAATCAGATAGCTTTTATTTTGGAATATACTTCTTTGAGACTAGGCTTATCTTAAAAGTATCTAACTTCATATATTTTTTCAACATCTACATTTAATGATGTGGATTTACCAGTATTTGCTCCAATTTATAAAATATGAATAGTTCATTTTATCTATGATATACATTTTTTGATTATAGATATTTGTCACTTTATAACTAATTAGTCAAAATTTAATTCATTTAACATTTTAGCATAGAAGATATCACCATGTGACATCTTGTGGTTACATATTCCTATTAACACAATTTTATATTCAGCTGAAATTTATCGTTTCAGAATCTCTTTATTCAAAGTTGTTTCCAAAACGGTTTTACTTTTATAGAGAGATTTACTGGAGACAATATACTTGAGTTTTCTTCATGCTAATTATATTAATTATTGTGTATGCAATAATTATTTTTCTCTATAGGATCTTAAAAATCAAATCTAGCATGAACACAGATTTATATAACAATTTCCTTAGAATTCCTGCTAATAAAACATTTATTTGAAGAATCAGTGCTTGTCCTTTCAAGTTCCCTTTCAGCCATGTAGATTTTAATTTTCTATTAATGCTCTTTTCCTTAAGTTCTCTCTTTTTTATCCATTGAACTGTAACTTAATATGAGTAATTTTAGCTTTTTATTATTATTATTAAAAACATCCCTTCCATCTACAGCCCAAGAGCACTTACTTATTCCACAAATGCACTGACAAGTTTGTGGTTACAAAGCTAGCTTTCTGATCTTCTGGTCCCATATGATTTATTTTGGGGAAATATGCTAAAGCTGCTGCTTTGCATTTCTGTATTTAACTTAAACTCTAAATATTCTATCTATACATCTTATGGGCTTGTTTCTCATCTCACGCATTCTGATGTAAATCCAGAGGGACTGTCTGTGATGCTACACCAGCATGATACTGAGTTGAGAGGAGACTCAGGCCTAATATTTCTAAATAATCTTTAACACGTTAAATGGTTATGTGACAGTTTATTTTTACTCTATCAGGATTCTCTATTCTATCACCATTTACAAACAGGACAGAGGTACCGAACCTCCCTTTGAATTGGGGAGTGGGATGGGAGGGGCATACTGAAGCCCAAATGTATGAAGCATAGGGAGCAGGGAGAGTTAGTGGGGAAGCCGGGGTGTTGAAGGAAGTCAGGGTGGATGCTGTGCATGGGGAGCAGAGGGAGTTGGGGCAGAGGTCAGGATGGATTCTCTGCATAAGGTTTGGGGGACAGGCAAGGTGTCAGGGATAGGCTAGGGAGCAGGGTGCATTGAGAGCGAGGCGAGCTACTGAGACTTGGTCGGGGGCAGCTGGCTTCAGGCTGGAAAGGGTCTCTCACCAGGGGGAGTTGCGTCCATCCCCATCACCCCAGTTCCTACCTGCTCACCAGCCCAATCCTGGCTCCCATGGTGACCACCTCAGCCACTTTGGGTCCCGCTCTTTCCTTTTCCTCCAGCAGCCATAGAGCCCCTCCTGAGCATGTGAAATACTTAGGAATGACCCATGGGGGGAAGGGAGGAGAGGGAACCACAGATGAGCCCTGTCGAAATTTCCACTAAAGGGGTAGTAGCCCCTCCCCCAGCCTGGTTCCTCCACCCTTGAAACAGGCATTAATTAATGTCTGCTTAATATTAATATTGTCCACATTTTATGGGTCGTTCCCATCCACTCCACCCTCTTCTCATTCCAATCGCTCCTAAAGATTCAGGGCGAGATTGTATGCATAGAATCTGCATTACCTCTGTTAATCTGCATACAACTCTGTCAAAGTTAGGTTCCACTAAACAGAGAATCCGGCCTCAGCGCTTCCACAAGGATCACAAATGTTGATCCATGTGACTCAAATGATTTCTGCATCTCAACACTTTATGAAGGGAACCGAAAATAACATTTTTTTTAAAAAAGGAAGAAATTCTAAGGTAATGCCACCTTTTGGGTCAGTGGTTCTCAACCTTTCCAGACTACTGTACCCCTTTCAGGAGTGAGATTTGTCTTGCATACCCCAGGTTTCACCTCACTTAAAAGCTACTTGCTTACAAAATCAGACATACAAAAGCAACACAGCACCCTACTTAAAAAAATGCTCATTTTTAGCATATAACTATAAAATAAATCAATTGGAATATAAATATTGTACTTACATTTCAGCATACAATTTGCAGAGCAGTATAAAGTCATTGTCTGTATGAAATTTTAGTTTGTACTGACTTTGCTAGTGCTTTTTATGTGGCCTGTTTGTAAAACTCAGCAAATATCTAGAGGAGTTGATGTTCACGTACCCCTGGTTGAGAATCACTATTCTGGGTCTTCCCTTGCACTTTGTCCTCCCAGTGTCCATCTTTTAGACTGTAGGGCAAGGGCTGTCTTTATTTGTGACTTCTGCAGTGCTGAATATGTCAGCAGCATTTAACAAATAATGAGCAGTAGCAGGAATAATAATCGTACACTTAAAAGGAGGATCCAATGTGACAATTTTTCTGTTGTTGGTAGTGGTGGTAGAGGACGGGGTGGTGTTAACGTATTTGGAATCCTGCAGTGTCGCTTTGAGCTAAAGAATGGTTGTCAGCCTCCCTTTGTAAGGGCACTGTGGCATCTGTTACCCAGCTCACTAAATAGGACAAGAAGAGTTTCCTGCTCCAAATCTGCTACTAGAAGTGGAGGATGACATATTCTGCTTACCTAGAACCCTTTTTAGGATAGAGGAGAAAGGGGCCAGATGAAGCATCTAGTGGGAGAGAAGTGGCTACCCAGTGTCTCTCAGTGAGTCAGGAAGGTCACAGAGATGTCCCTGTGGCCCCAAGAACAGAAGGAGGAGAGAACTAAAAAAGAACTTCAAAGACATCAAAGGTAAAATATGCATGGACAGAGGGGAGCAGCTTGGGAGTTAGGGAGCTATGAAAGAATGCCCTAGGAGCTTTAGGTTCAACTCCCATGTGAGCAGAATCCTGAAGGATCCAATACCTCTACTACAGACTGCACATCAATTTTAATTTCTTTAGCTGACTTCCAGTTTAACAGAATTAACTTTTTTCCAATTAGCCTGGCCCTTAAAATAAAATGCCCTTGATCTTTGCTAATATATGTAATGGAATCCAAATCCCCAAAGATAAAGATAGTAGGATTCAGAGGCAAGTCTATGTTCATTTTTGTATTTACTTTCTATTACTTTTCACCAGAATTAAATCATGTCCGGGCCCTGATTCATGCCTGGCAGCCCACATGAACCAGCCATAGGAATGACAGGACACCATGCTGAGAAGGCTGCAATCTCCATTCCATCAGAGGGCCTTAGAGTGGGTAATTATGGAGGCAGAAGTAGTATGAACAGGGTCTCATAGACTCATGGACTTTAAGATCAGAAGGGACCATTATGATCATCTAGTTTGACCTCCTGCACATTGCAGGCCACAGAACCTCACCCACCCACTCCTGTAATAGACCCTAAAAATATGACTGAGTTACTGAAGTCCTCAAATCATGGTTTAAAGACTTCAAGGTACAGAAAATCCACAAGCAAGTGACCCGTGCCCCATGCTACAAAGGAAGGTGAAAACCCCCTATGGCATCTCACAGTCTGCCCTTGAGGAAAATTCCTTCCCAACCCCAACCATGGCAATCAGCTAAACCCTGAGCATGTGGGCAGGACTCACCAGCCAGACACCCAGGAAAGAATTCTCTGTAGTGTTGTGGGAACATTCTGATTCAGCACATTCCCACCACATGGGCTACTATGGAGCCCAAACCCTGAATTAAAGCTCCTGTCCCACAAATAAACACCAAGCGAGGGATGATTCAGTAGAAACTTGTTAATGAACTTGGACATATCCATCATCTCTCTTCAATTATTTTCCTCAAACTTTACCTTGTCAAATTCTCAATCCTACATAACACAATTCTATTTTATTCAGGTTCCTATAATGTGATTATCACTGTAGAATCTGAGTGTCTTCCACTAGTGCATTCGGTAGTGTGGCTAACAGCTGTCATGTGTTATTTGTTCTCTCATCTTCTCCCCCGTGGGAGTGCAGTGGAGTGATGTGTTTTGGTAGGGGTTGGGGTTTTTTTGAAAGGTGTAATGGCTCATAAATTACGCTGGGGCTAGGCAGGCACTTGACCAGGAGCAGATTTTAAGGAGATACAAAGGTGGCTTACATTGCCTTTGCCGCTACATTATTTCCATCACTGAGTTCTACTGAAATCCTGAGAGAAGGCACCTACCATGCTCAAGTTATCCCTAAAATGTTTTCAACTGTTTTATTACTACTATTATTTTACTAGGTTATATATAGAGAGAGGTAATTTTAGGACTGTGTTCATTCTCAATTTCTAATGTAGACAAGGCAAGTTGTACTTTAGCAGGGGCTAGTTGGTCAAGGTCATCCAGCCAAACCCTAGGTGGCTGGAATCTTTTAACATTTTTTTTAATCTCTGAATGTCTCTGCCTTTTGGTGTTCCTAGAAATGTACAAAAACTGAGTGGATCTGATTGTACAAGCACCCTTCATTACAGGACTCCTGAGCTACAACTGAAGGTGCTTAATGGAGCCCAGCGTGGAGGGGTGAGGTGTTAAGGTGTCCTTATGCCACTTTTATACTCCCACAATACTTGGGTGGTCTTATAACTAGCCGATCCTTCACACAAACCATAGCAGCCTGAAGATGGTTTTAATTTGCACTGGCTTTCTACAGTCTCAAGGGGCTGATCTGATGACTAAGGATCACAGCATGCAGAAAACCCCAATCATACCATCTTTTCCTGAGCCATGTTCCTCAGTGAGGCAGTCAGGAGAAGGGCTGATATGGGAATCACTCTGGTGGAGTCTATGCCACCTAAGGATTCCCCGATATAGCGGGTTCCTCACTGGTCAAGTGAGATGTTTTTAGGGCAAATTTGTACCACTTGACCTGTCTAAATATGTCCCATTGCAGGGGAAGACTGGGGCCTAAATATCCACAATTTGTTAATCTGGGAAACTTAAACTCAATTGATACAGTGGGAAAGTACTGCTAATTAATGGGAATATACGTCCAACTCTCTCCACATAGTCCTGATTCTTCATAGCAGTATGTATAAATTTAAAATTAAAAAGTAATGTGCAGGACAGGTGATGAATAGGAACTAGGAACATTAATTAAAGATCAGCTGAGAGGCCTGGGAAGATGACCCCATTCTTCATCCAGGTCTTTTTTATTCTATCCCCTTGTAAGTAAGAAAATAGACATGCTTGACACTACCACTCCACATGGATAATGATGCTTAGGGTTCAAATCTATTGAATTCACACATAGCCTCCACTTGGGCTGAAACATAGCCACTTTTCTAAAATTGTGGTGTACAGTGCAAAGAGCCTTGCAAGCAAGATGAAGGCCAATATGGAAATATGATCTGTTGCTTCCCTGTCATTGCTGTGACCACTGGCATTAATTCTCTGCCCTTTCACCTCTTGTAGTATCATATTAATTCTGGACCTGGTTTAAAGAGTGGCACTTAGTATGTACACAGGATTTCTGTCATTCCCTACTGCCTACCTCCCTCTCCCATTTTTCAGGCACCAACATCCCATGCATCACAATAGATTTCACAAAAGGTTGCATGCAAGGCAAGGAGAAGGTAATGATGTGTGAGAGAATTCACATTTCAAATGCATTTATAATTCTAATAAATTAAAAGAGTGTTAAACCATAACAAAAGTAAAATAAAACGAAAGGCTGAAACTGCAAAACAAATAAAACTCTCATTAGGCATAACTTAAGCAGGCTGTGCAAGTTAAATGAAGTTTCACAGATTGGCCAATAAACAATAAACTATAGTCAAGTACTTTAACAGAAAGCATTTCCACGCATGTGCAATGCACTGAAGTCTCAGCAAAATCCCTGATGCTTTGTGTATAATAGAAAGCTCTTGGATTGCACAGCACCAGAAAATTAGTATTTGTTGCTTTTTCAGTTAGCTTGATCAGGCACTTCTCCTTCTAACAGCACATTCAGTGGTTCTTTTGACCAGTGACCTAAGAATGCACTTGCACCAATTTATATGAAATTTTCCACAGTCCAGAAATCTGGTATTTTGCCACAAAAATGAAGGATTAGGTCCCACTGAAGTTCTTTTTGCTGCTCTGGTGTAATGAAGCCATACGACAATCTTGACTAGCCATTTGAGGATTTTCCATACCCTGGGGAATCTTCAGTGGGATTAGCACCACTATAGCGGGCTCCTTTGCCATCCCCAATATGTAAGACATGGCTGGGATAAAATGGGTGATGCCAGAGTATCTTTACGTCCCAAGGATCCTCAGCGGCCAGAATGAAACTATGGACAGCCAGTGTTCTACAAAATGGCCTTCTGCGATTATGTGAGTTGTTCAACATCTCACAGGAAATTTGTGTCAGAACTAGAACAGACCTCTCCAGTGCCCTTAACCTCAAAGTCATCCTTCTTCTCCAATAGCATTATAATATTGTTAATATTTATTCTCCACTCCTTTTAATACAGC